>OX328105.1:17508627-18108627 GCA_946811185.2 Hippopus hippopus | reverse complement strand
AATAATAAAAGAGAACACATGTTTTAGCTTTTTTAAAGTCCACAAAATATGTGAGCAACTCTAACACTTTTGAGATAAACGGCACAAATGTTGATCTTGAAATCAACTTTTTTTTCCAATAATTGTAAGAGTTTTCTGTATCCCATGATACAAAAATTCTTGCAGCTGGATATTTACAAGTTTCATAAAAATTACTGTATAAACGCTATTGCAAACAATAAAATGAAAGTAGGATTAGAAAGTCTTTTGCAAATGAGTATGTAGTATGCCCTTGATATTTTGTGAGATATTCGGGCCAAGAACATCCTAAAAATGCCCCAGTTTTGCTTATAATGATGCCTAAACTTGCCAGAATTTAACTTTAAATAATGCCTTAAATTGCTACAATTTAGCTCTGAAAGAGCATATTTGGCATTTCCCCTATGAATCCCATTTTTTTGTATAACAACAAAATCTGTTTTTCTCATCAGTCCTAAAAAATTTGACAATTATTTTCAGTAAATTGACAATCTGACATTAAATTAATAGGATTTTTGCATTTGTTAACTCATCTATTTTATGGGATCAAAGTAAGGCATCACAATACTTATTTGAAAACACATCATATACATTGTAACTGTTAAAGCTAATATGTTACTGATCTGTGGAATTCCACAAGCCTTTGCAAAACTCTGGTGCCAAGTCAAAAAAAAAAAAAGATAGATGGTGTAAATAGCAGCAAATAGGCAGGGGCCCTCGGAATAATCATGTCTACATTTTTTACCACAGGGGCCCTTAGAATAAACATGTCTACATTTTTGACCAATCACAAATTTCTATTCATTCATTTATTATCAGTACCAAAAGCCAGCACATTCAGCTACACTGAAAATATTTTATGAGGCTTTGTATCCAATAGAGGAAATAATATAAAAAAAAAATGTTTCTCTTAAACTTTTCTATCTTGATGGTCTGGAAGCTATTGCCTAAATTCAATGATACATTGTACAGTTTAAGCTGATTTATAAAAATTGAACTGCCCAATTTAAATATTATCTGTTGAATCAGGGATCCTATATATACATGTGTATATACGATCCCTGGTTGAATGTAATGATTTAATCACCTGAAGGTTTGTGGCAAGAAGTACCAGTCCACCAGTTCCCATACAACATAAACCTGGCAACAGTAACCATGGCAACTCTGTAAGAATAAGTTTAAGATAAACTTAACCCTTTGTCAAAGAATCATGTTGTGTGGAACTTAAGAATGAAAACATTGTAGGAAAAAGACAAAATGCTGCTAACCACAGGGTATCACACAATCCTGACAATGTTTTATTCCCTACCTATGACAAATCCAATCACATTTGTGCCAGTCTCTTGTGTGCAAAATTTTAATGCTTTGAATTTCAATCCTGCACATGAGCCCCCAAATGTTACTACCAGAGAACAGGAACAAAGGGTAAATGAGACGAACCAGAGAATTATGGGAAGGAGCCTAGCTGGGGCATGCAATGCAAATGTACAGACTGTAGCATACTGTTAACCCTTTACCAAACAATCCTGAGTTTAAATAACCCAGGGAAATAAGACTTGAAAACATTGTGGGAAAGGAGAAAATGCTGGTAACCAGCATTTTCTCCTTTTCCCACAATGTTTTCTATCCTATAAAAGACAGAAATCATCATTTGAGCTTCAGTTGATTTGTTGTCTAAAATAATTATTGCTTTGAACAGGGATCACATATATATATATGTGTGTGTGTGTGTGTGTGTGAGATCCCTGCTTTGAATTCGGACAAATCTAGTTTTTTGTCATTTGGTAAAGAGTTAAGCACTTTCACAAAGAGAATCTGAATACTGAATCAAATCAAAGCAGTCAAAATCTTAAAAAGCTGCTTTTGCAATTGATAATATTTCAGACTGGTCCAATTTGAAAGCACTTGCAGATGACAACATAAAATGGCACAAAAAATGGAATTAGTATCAGAAAGACTAGAAAACATTGTGGGGAAAGGAGAAAATGCTAGTTACCAACATTTTCTCACAATGTTTTCAAAGGCTTTCCTTTTTAGTCTTTCAAACTTGGGATTGTGAGGTGAAAAATTAAGGAAGATACTTTATCAATGACATGGAAGAATAAAAAAAAAAGGCTTTTCATCATGTGAAACAGATGTTTATTAGTTATTTGATAAAAGAAGCAGGGGCTGGAAAAGTTGGTCAGCTTGGCAGGTTAACCAATCTTATAGTCCAATTTCAAAGTATTGCAGAGGACAATTTAAACACGGCTAGATTAACAACCTGTTTTTCTCAGGTTTGTTAGGACAAAAATTTGTGTGGTAAAGAATTAATTGTTCCTGTTGACGGATAAGCTAGCATATTGATCTCACTGGCACATCAATCTGATGCATTTGTTTGCTGGTATCAGAAGGAGGACTGTAATATATGTTCTGCGCAGAGTAGGAAGCTGTACAATTCTGGAATTCTCCTGTGCAAAGTAGGAATTCTCACATTGCCCGGCAGAGTAAGAATTCCTACCTGGCACAGTTTAATTCTGGAATTGTCCCTGCACAGAGTAGGAATCAGGACAAAGTGATAATCTTTTATTTTCCCTGTGCAAAGTAAGAATTGGGGACAAAGTAAAAAACATTTTTTTTTTTTCATTTTCATTTGTTCATCTCTTTACAATCATTACTATTGATGTTTGTCCATTAGTATAGTGAGACTATTGGATGAGACTGGTTGATATTCATGAAAAAAACTTTCTTTAATTTATTTCTGACTGAAATACTGTTGAAAGGCACAAAAATATGGAAATACTGGAATGAATGCACACTGGAATAGTTACTTTGTCAATAAACCATGTGCCTACATCGTGTTTTTAAACTTTGGTCAACAGGTCATAAGGTAGCACGGGCTTTACTGTTCATCATGACAACCAGAATACTATACTTATATTAAAATATTAAACAACAAACAAATTTTATACTATCTAGACAGTCAATAACTTAAAGGTGCATCTGCACAGCCAGCCTGATCTGCACACTTGTTGTTCACATAAGTCAAAAGCTTAATCTCAAGGCTAAATTGAGTAATAAGTTGAAGAGTGACATGTACTGTGGCACATGTACATAAAACATGTAATATGAGGCATGATCACATCATGAAGAGTTAAAAAGAAACATGTATGTAAGTATGTGTTGCAGCATGAGCACTGTTGGAAAAAGAAAACAAAATCTGTAAAACAGTTTGCTATTCGTACAAGAAACTATAATATCTTGTCAGTAAAATGAAACATAAAAAGAACCGAAAAGGACATAAATTATTATATTTTTTGTTTGTGATGCAAAAATTAATAATTGGCACAACTTAGCTGATGTTGGAAGCAGAACAATTATAGTAAGCTGTTAGTGGGAAAAAAAATTATTACCTGGAGTAGCAAAGGCTAAACACAGTGTTCCAATCAAGTAAACAATGCTACAAAAGTAAAAAAAAAAGTAGAGTAAAAAGAAACAGCAGAGCCTACATAAAGTTGCATAATTCTAGACAATAACAAGCAATTTTGTTGAAATGATATCCCCCACCGAAAAATTTACTTGACTGCGTAACTTAAAATCGCTCCCAGTTGGCCATTTTTCATCGTATCAAAAACAAGAAGTGTATCGGCAGAATGGGTTATTGTACACATGTATAAAGTTTTACGAAATTCCATCCAATGGTATTGGAGATATTCTCCCGGACAGACCCATGGTCGGACGGACAGACGGACGGAAGGATGGACAATGCTAAAACTATATCCCTCCGCCTTCTGCGGGGGATAACAAAATATCTGCAGAAACATGCTGAGTCATTGAATTATCTCTTTACATTGGCAAATTTTTAGATGTTTTTAAATTGAAAGCATTTGCAGATAAGAGAATAAATATGGCTGAAACAATAGAATTTATCTTCGACAAGGTAGAAAACATTTGTGGGAAAAGGAGAAAATGCTGGTTACCAGCATTTTCTTCTTTTCCCACAATGTTTTCAAAAGCCATCCTTTTTGATTTCAGTAAAATCAGGGTTGTTTGGCAAAGGATGAAATTACAAAAAAAAAATCATAACAAATATCATCGTAGGTACATGTAACTCATCATTCTCATGCTTGAGTCTTGGGAAAGCTTTAAAGGTGGGTATTTAGATTTTTCACATCTCACCAAATTAAAGAATATATATATCACTGAAATTTATATGAAAAAACAATACAAATCATCAATAATTAAGAATCCTAAAATTACAAAAAAAAATTTTTTTGATGGTGTTCCCTCAAAAGGCTACATAGCCTCCTAAGGTATTTTTAGATTTCGCGCCAGAAATAAAAAAAAGCATCGTGGGAATGTCAAGTGACTGGCACGTGACTAATGACGCTTAAATTTCATAACATAACAAACATGTAATTATATTCCATAATGTCTTCTTCGGACGCTATGTTTGAAGCTTCGTCTGTGTATTTCCGGTATGTAAATGAGCAAGTTGCTCATGTAAAAATAGACCGTGTTTCCCGTCGGTGTCGACCTGGACCATAGTAAATCTCTAATTTCTCTTGTTGTGGGATTGTTTTCGACTACTGGGGTTTTATGAATGAAACTTAAAAGGCTTTGGGAGTATAAGGATGATTTTTTTGTATTTTTGTAAAATTTTCGTCCCAAAATCTGAAGGGCCACCTTTAAGAGCTTAAGTACAAAGCTTAATAGGATTTTTCTTTGCCATGACTCAAAATTTCATGCATAACACTGGAGAAAAACAACTAAAAATACAAAAAGGAAATTGCAAGTGTTCACCTTTTACCAAGCAATCCTGTCTTTTCATGATGGATATGAAAAGACTTTTCAACACAATGTGGGAAAAGGGGAAAATACCTGTAACCAGCATTTCTCCTTTACAAACAATGTAACCTACTTTTTCAAAGACAAATTCCAGCAATCAAGTCACATTTGGTCATCTGCAAACGCTTTCAAATTGGACAAGTCTAAAATTTTATCGTGTGGCAAAGTGTTGACTCTTTACTGCACCACAAAATTTTCAACTAGTCCAAATTGAAAGCAGTTGCAGATGACAATTAAAATAAGGCTCAAATAATTAGATTTCACTGTGAGAGGTTAGAAAAAATTGTGGGAAAAGCATTTCTCCTTTTTCCCACAATTCTTTTAAAAGCTTTCTTTTTCAGGGTCGTTAAAACTTAGAACTGTGTTGTTAAGTGTTAATGGGGGTTTTTCAAATTTCCATAGCCAAAGTAAATTTTAGAAATATTAATGAAATGAATTTAGTAAGGCAACAGTTTGTAAACGTAAAGTCACATTAAGTGTAAGAAAAATATATTCTGTATAAATTACCTGAAATCTCAAGGGCCCATGCCCTCTGTGATGAAAATGCTTGGGCAAAGATTTAAAAATAAGCCATCAAATCTATAGGTAGGCAATAATGTCAGAACATATGAGCATTGTTTACTTCACTGAAACTTTATTTATGAAGGATAATAATAAAAACCCCTCTATATACATATTTTGAGGGAAGACCTCAATATGTAATATGGTAATGAGGTGTGAGGTAATCTGCATACTGAAGGAAGGTCTTGAGATAAAAAAAATTGCACCCAGTGTGTATAATCTGTCCCAAACTTTTTCCATTGCTTGGTTCGACACTGCTTCTTAACTCTATTTTTGATACTTTGTTCACTTCCTACTATGGCTGTATGTCTGTCTGCCTCCTCTTCTATTTTTTGTGTGGGCTTTTTTTTTGTCTCCAAAATCTCCAGTAACAAAAAAGTACCTGTTGAGTTTGCATTTACGAATTCAACTTTTTTTCACTTAATCTTGACAATTTTTTACCCTTTTTGAGAAAATGGAGAAAAAAAAATGAAGAGATCATGGGGCTGTAACAAATGAATTTCAGTATACAGGTAAAAAAAAACCATTTTCTCCATTTCCAACAGATTTTTACTATTCTACAGACACATTCCATCCTTTGAGCCACATTTCATTTATCATCTAAAAATGCTTTTTAAATGATAATTATGAAAGAAAACTATGTGACTTGTACAGAGTTAATAAGATAGGTAGCCTCTGCAGGTATTTTTAGATTTTTTGTCAGAATTTTGGAATGGCTCATGGTGAGTAGTCAATGACTTGGAAAGAAAGTTGTGTCATTACTGTTGTGAGAAACCTGGGAAGCACATGCATAGGTGCACTGACCGCCGTGATATGATCTAAGTTGATAAAACAGCGTGAAACTCCAATCCAAAAAAACTTTTTCCCAAACAACACAATTTTAGACCAGTCCAAACTGAAAGCATTTGCTGACGACAGAATAAATGAGATGAGAAGGGTAGAAAACAGTGGGAAAAGGAGAAAATGCTTGTAACCACCTTTCTTTCTCAGGTTCTTAAACAGTGGGGATTGTGTGGTAAAGGGTTAAAACTACACAAAATGTGTAACATTATACTTACAGAAATAGCAGTCGTGTTATTCTTGTTCCAATATTTCGTATTAGATACCCGATACCTGTAAATGTCAGGTACATAAAGCTAACCGCAATAGAAAACCACAAATTAAGTCTTGATTCTTGGTTGGCACATGTCGTCTGTACACTGTTACCCCTAACTGTGTGTGATACTGTAGTTGGTAAGTTTGTGACATTTACAAAAATTGTATAATTAGAATCATTAGTTTTGTTCATCAATGTATTTGCAGACAACAGATGTGTTTTGAAGTCGTTTTCATCTGCTAGACAATTATCTCTGTAAAAGCCTTCCTCTTTCAGTATAAACACCAATGATCCCCAGCCAAATATCACCCCTCCAAAGCAAACAATTTCCATAAATGCCCACAAAGTACAAATCACAGGATATTTACTGTACAGCTCCATTGTATTTTTTCACAGTACCATCACTAATACAGGCAATATTTGTTGTTTTGGAATCTGAAGGTCTAGCTGAAATGAAAAAAATATTTAAGCTTGCAACTAGCTGCATAACTGACAGATGAAGCCTATCATAATAACATGAAAATATTTGAGACAGCCATTTTTTTTAACGCTTTACCATACAGTCCCGACTTTTAACGACCCTTGGAAAGAGGCCTTTTGAAAACATTGTGTGAAAAGGAGAAAATGCTGGTAACCAGCATTTTCTTCTTTTCCCACAGTGTTTTCTACCCTATCCAAGAGAGAAATCATCATTTTAGTAACATTTAATTTGTTGTCTGTATATGCTTTGAATTTGACCCAGTTCAAAATTTTGTTATTTGGTAAAGAGTTAAGAAGGGAATACCTTCCATGAACAGTTTATTCATGAATAAGAGTAAACGAAATCATTTGACTTCATAAAAAAGTGACAGGAAATCTTGCACTATATGGCTTGTAAATATGTTTTAATCTCTTTGTCTGTTGCGTAACAGAAATGCCAAGTGATATACCAAGCAAGAGACATAAATATTGATTTCAATTAAGTTGAGGTATAAAATTTTGTAATATTGATCTAATATATGATATTATATTTGTTCCTTAAAAATATCAATTTATGAATATAATAAGGCTGGGAAGAACTGTTACGATTCAGTAAGCCTTGTCATGATATATTCTCCCATCCATGGGAAATCTTTTACTACCAAATAAAGAAAATATGCTTTTTCAATGGCCACAAATACAGTTCTGCTAACGAAATAACAGTGAAAAAAGTATTTTTTCTTGCCTTTGTCTTTCTACCTTTCTCATAATTTGGAAGCTATCGCCCTGCTTATTTCAGTGATTTATAATTATCACTGAAGTTTGGTGATATTATAAAAATCTAATTAGCTCCCTTTAATCTCTGAGCTATGTCGCATCTAAATAGTTGGTTAGATTTGTATGGTCATGTCATACCAGACAAATAACCAAATTTAGATAAAACAATAATTGAAATAAGATCATGTTTGTGTATTAATTATGGAAATGTGACCTGCAAAAAGTAAAATGTAGCCATTTACGTGATCTAGTTTCTTGGTTCAGAAAGACATTGAAGGTGGGGTCAAATCATTACCTGACAGCTTGTTACAGGTATGAGTAACTTATGAGTAACTATCCCATTTCCTACCTTGTTTCATCAACTTTCTAGAAATGTCAATTTTCTTTCATGCCTTTAACACCATTTTCTCTTTTTCCTACAATCTTTTGTCTATCCTTCCAAGGACAAGTTTTATCACTTGAGCTACAAATTCATTTGTCATCTTCAAATGCTGTCAAATTGGACAAGTCTAAAATTTTGTCATTTGGTACACAATAAATTTGTTAATTTCATATTTCTTGTGAATTTAACCCTTTACCATACAGTCTCGAGTTTAATGACCCTGAGGTAGCAGGCTTTTGAAAACATTGTGGGAAAAGGAGAAAATGCTAGTAAACAGCATTTTCTCCTATTTCCATGATGTGTTGTACTCCGTCAAAAACAGAAATCATCATTTTAGCAACTTTCATTTTGTTATCTGCAAAAGCTTGCAATTTGGTCATGTCCAACATTTTGCCATTTGTTAATTCTTTTACCAGATGACAAAATTTTAAATCAGCCCAAATTGAAGAAATTTTGCAGATGGTAAAATCATATGTGTCTCAAATGATATGATCTGTCGTAATATGAAATATCGTGGGAAATGGAAAATTCTAGTAACAAGAAATGCTGGTCAACAGCATTTTCTTCTTTTCCAACAGTTTTCCACTGTCTCTAAGACAAATTCCATCATTTGAGTCAAAGTTAATTTCACCGCTGCAAATGATTGCATTTTGGACAGGTCTAAATGTTCACTGTCAGGTATTACAGAGTTAACCCTTCACGACACAATCCCCACATTTAACGACCCTGAAAGAGAAAGTCTTTTGAAAACATTGTTGGGAAAAGGAGAAAATGCTGGTAACCAGCATTTTATCCTTTTCCCACAATGTTTTCTACCATATCAAAGACAGAAATCATCATTCAGGCAACTTTTCATTTGTTGTCTGCAACTGCTTTCAAATTGGACCAGTCTAGAATTTTGTTGTGTGGTATAGTGTTAATTCTGTATCAATGAAACCATGGAAACCATATTGGATGAGGGTCCACAACAAAGGATTTACTAAAAAGTTAACACTTCACTTCATGACTTTTTAATGAATTTGAAGAAAAATGCATTGGAAATCATTGTGTGAAAAGAAGAAAATGCTAGTAAACAGCATTTTCTCCTTTTCCCACAATATTTTCTTACCTTTGTAAGTCAAATCTCAAAATTTGAGCTAAATGTAATTTGTCGTCTGCAAATACTTTCAATTAGGACTGATCCAAAACTTTTTTATCTAGTAAAGAGTGATAATCTACAGAAAAATTACACTTTGAGTCCAAAAAATTCTCCTCTTATCTATTTCTTTGAGTAATCCTACATTTGCTAGATTTCACCTGTACTGAAACCCTGAAACACTTTACCAAATACTTCTGAGTTTTAACTCTTTCACTAACTAACTCTTTACCAGATAACAGAATTTTAGACTTGTCCGAAATGAAAGCAATTGCAGACAACAAAATAAACACTGACTAAAAAATTTAAATTTGTCTTGGAAATGGTAGAAAACTTTGTGGGAAAAGGAGAAATTGCTGGTTACCAACATTTTCTCCTTTTCCCACAATGTTTTCAAAAAGCTCTCTCTTTCAGGGTCGTTAAAAGTGGGGACTGTGTGGTAAAGGGTTAAATAAATGAGTAGTGCTCTAGAAAAAGGGGCTTTAACGCATCTCCATGATGTACGTAATTTAGAATGAAGGAGTAGACAGTGTAGAACAGAGATCAGACTGCACATTCTGTGCTGTCTAATCTTGATTTACACTGTGCACAGAAGTTTTTTGAGTTGTCTGTCGCAAGGCAATGCTTTTTGTGACTATAATTGCCATTGCGACCAGTGTAGATCAAGATCAGGCGGCACAAAACATGCAGCCTGATCTTTGACCTACACTGTCCACTTTGACGAAAACACTGTAGACAAAATCAAACATGAACTTGGAATTATTCTGATCCTGCTTCTAGGATGAAGATTTCTGTTGGTTTTGTGCGGCACCCTAAGGGTTAACAACCCTGACAGAGAAGAAAAAAACATTGTGGGAAAAGGATCATTAAAAGTGGGGACTGTGTGGTAAAGGGTTAAATAAATGAGTAGTGCTCTAGAAAAAGGGGCTTTAACGCATCTCCATGATGTACGTAATTTAGAATGAAGGAGTAGACAGTGTAGAACAGAGATCAGACTGCACATTCTGTGCTGTCTAATCTTGATTTACACTGTGCACAGAAGTTTTTTGAGTTGTCTGTCGCAAGGCAATGCTTTTTGTGACTATAATTGCCATTGCGACCAGTGTAGATCAAGATCAGGCGGCACAAAACATGCAGCCTGATCTTTGACCTACACTGTCCACTTTGACGAAAACATTGTAGACAAAGTCAAACTTGAACTTAATATTATTCTGATCCTGCTTCTAGGATGAACATTTTTGTTGGTTTTGTGCGGCACCCTAAGGGTTAACAACCCTGACAGAGAAGAAAAAAACATTGTGGGAAAAGGACAAAATCTGCTAGCCAGCATTTTCTCCTTTTCCAACAATGTTTTGTAACTTGTAAAAGACACATCCAATCATTTGAACCACATTTGTCATCTGCAACTGCTTTCAGTTTACTCGAGTCTGAAACTTTGTTATTTCAATATTCTTTTAAATGCTAAAAAGTACTACTGTATCAGACACTGTAGATATAGGATCAGACTGCACATTCCATGCAACCTGATTTTGATCTACACTGCTATTAAAGTTATTCCATCTTAGCAGCATAAGTGTTAAACTGCCCATTTTGAGTCTGTAGAGGAAAATAAAGACATAGATCTAAATCTATAATATTGCAGAATGTTCATCCCATTTGGCCAGAATGTCTCATGCAATATGGGTAGATCAAATAGTTTTTTGCTGAGTCTGATCTTATTCTTCTTTGTCTGAAAAAGCACCTGAAGCTGTCTGAAGCATTAAGTTTGTATAAGCATTGATAATCTATTATTCTAAATTCTAAATTGCAATGTCTGGTAGGTCAGGGGTGAGGAACAGTGCTTGGAACAAGGGTTCCATTGGTTCGACTTGCCAGCATGGCCAACTTCTTCTGACAGTCATAGCGACAGGAATAAGTCGTTTCTCACCGCTGTACATTGTTTTGATCATGCTAATGTGGGAGAGCAGCAAGTGGCTTGAAAAGAATAATGTGTAAAGCACCGGTAAAAGAAATAAGAATTCAGGATAGAATGGACAGGTGCACTGGTAGCAGAAATATACAGCTGAAAAAATTGCAAACAGCAAAATTAAACACCATACAAACAAAATAATCTAATACCTCAGTCATGACCAGGATCTAGGAATTATCACATGTACCAGGGATCTATTGTATTTATGATCCCTGGATCTACTTAACCCTTATCCTGGTAAATAAGTACAATGAAGGTTTTAAAAATATGTTCTTATCGGACACTATAGATCAGAGATCAGACTGCACGTTCTGTGCAGTCTGATCCTGATCTATATTGTCCGCAAAAGGTCAGTGGGTCCCGCTAAGCTGCCTAAGGGTTAACAAATTATAAGCGCCATAGGTGTGCACTTCAAGGTCCTACCAAGCCAGGTGTAAATTGTAAACAATAAACTTTTATAAGTAGATCTACAACTCATATGTGAACCGTGTAGTCTACTATATTTGTAAACGAGAGTTTATTTAAATGACCTTGAGGAAGATGCATTTTGAAAACAGTGTGCTGGTGACGAGGATTTTCTTCTTTTTCCCACAATGATTTCTATCCAATCAAAGATAAGTCCAACAATTTGAACAATATTTCATATTTCGTCTACAAATAATGTGGATTTGGGAAAGTCCAAAATCCTGTCGTTTGGTTAAAGAGAAATGATAAACCGTACAACTTTCATCACTTACCCAAAATACTGTGAAAAAAATTGTTGCCTAAAAATTTTATAATCCAAAATGTGTTTCTGTATGGTAGATCTAGATCTTTATGAACCTAAATTTCATATTTATCTTCATGTATTCGAGGTGATTGCCATTTATTAGTTTTAGTAACAGACAAGTTCGGTAAATTGGACTTGCGTAGTAATTCGATTGGAAGTTTCGATAACACGGAAATTATAGAATGCTATTTGCGCCGTGATCTTTTTCACACTTAACTTGTCCATAATTTAAGTTTAACTGCTGTCTACCTATTAGGACTGGGTTGTTATACAATCAAGTAAAAGCAGGCTATACGGCGTAAAAATTGTCATTGTGCATAAAAATATCAGTTACCGTAACCTCCAATAGATTCGCGATATAGGTACAATTTACCAAACTTGTCTGTTACCGAAACATCCGTCACCCCTCGCCTGGGTCCAGGCGGTAATAATTTCATAATCATCCCGATTTGCGCGTCCTTTTACCATCTATATTTATCTGTGGCAAAACTGTTTATCGGTTCCGGTATTTCAGTTTGACAAAGAAACGTCCGAATATATACGGGGTGTTTCATAATGAATGTTATTCTTTCAAATATGCCTGAGGTGTATTGTATAATAGGTTATTAAAATTAAATTTGTACCGTGAAATAAATCGAAGAATGCAGTTTTGTGACATGCACAGTGTGTAAGGTAACATTTAACAATAAAAGTAGCTAGCGCCTTTCAACAAGAGGGCCATGATGGCCCTGTATCGCTCCACTGGCTAATACGTAAAAACGCTACAAGCCAAACATTACAATACTTGGCCAGCTGGTTTCAAACTAGAAGACATACACAATTTTTTCTATAAAATCCTACGAGAAAGTTATGACCCCAGGGCAAATCCATTTTTGACCACAAAGCTATAATTACTTGAATCCTGGTGGAGGTCCACAAGATTAAGTCTCATACCAAATAATACAGGTCTAGACTGTGTGGTTATAAACAAGAAGATTTTCCAAGTTTCCTCAATAAAAGGCCCTGTAAAACATGTGACCCCTGAGACAGGGCTAAATTTAGTAGGCCGTATGGTTAGTATCAAGAAGATTTATAATGTTTTCACTACAAAAGCCCATGTAAAAGTTGCGACCCCTGGGCTGGGGCCAAACTTGACCCCAAGGCTATAATATGGGCCCTCGTAATAGAGGTCCTCGAGATAAAACTACATGCAAAATTTGATAGCCCTAGGCCTTATGGCTAGGTACGAGTACATTTTTAAAGTTTTCCCTATAAAAGCCTATGTAAAACTTGTGACCCCCGAAGTGGGTCCAGATTTGACCCCAGGGCTACACTTTGGGAACCCTTGGTAGACACCCACTAGATAAAGCTACATGCCAAATTTGGTAGCCCTAGGCCTTATGGCTAGGTTTTCTTCTTGAAGACAGCAACGAAGACGCTCCAACAAATTTTATATTTGCAGTTCGTTCCTTAAAGCAAAAGTTTATACCAGCACTTCCTGGTAGGAAATATAGTAATAGAAGAAATGCGGTTTCAGCAAGATGGTACAACACCACACACAGCCCAAAGCAAATTGAAATGGTTGCAAAGCAAGTTCAACTCAAGGATGATCTTGAAAACAAAGTGATCATGACCCTCACTCACCGGACATAAACCCATTGGACTTTTTCTGTATGGTTATGGCGACAACGTTTATGAACTACAGCTTTAGACACCAGATGACCTCAATAGCTCCAGAAGTGAGACTGATCACAACCCAAACATGCAGATTGATGAAAGCCAGTTTCATGAAGACAATGGATGCCTTGCGACGTAAAAATGGACGACGTTTTGAATATTTGATGAAAATCGGATGTTTGTTTTGAAACGCACTAGCCATGCATCTTCATTGTGTAATGTTACCTTACATACTCACATAATGTCATAATTATTTTGTTTGTATTACCTTTCTATAATATACTTACATACATACATTTCAAAGTGCACTCTAACAAATATTATGAAACACCATGTAAAAGAGGGAAAAAAATGATCGCAGCCCAGGCTACCCATCCCTAGCGATCCAAATGTATATTTATGTTTTGATCAACAACTGAAATATTCAATAAGAAATGGTCATGCATACAGCTTTCCTAACGTACCTGTAACCTGTATTTAAGTCTATTAACCAAATTTTTAAATCTAAGATATGTGTTTATGATGTAGGCTTGGTCTTGAAACCCAAACAGTCAAAAAAGCCTTTTAAGGAGCTAACCATGCAATTCTCAGGGGTTACTCAGAAGAGACTTTTCATAGGGATTTCCACGACACCAACTAAGCATCCAATTTGAAACCGCTTGGAACGGTTATTCCGCTTACTATTCTAAACGATCATTTTTCACTCGTTTATCTATGTCTTTTTACTGTGCATACATTTGTAATTTGTGCACAACCTAAGAAGATCAGATTTTTAGCGGAAAAAGAAAATATAAATATATTTTTGAAAAATGCCAATTACTCACGACAAAAGGACATGGGAAGAGGGAACAAATCAGCACGCATGATAGTTAATATCGGACATCTCTGCAGAGAACAACCCTACACAAGTATGGAGCAATCGAAGTCCAAGCTAGAGAAATTAGATTTGTTGTTAGAAAATAGATAAAAGTAAGAATATTATGAAATTCATCCTGATAAAACTTTTTGAAATAACGTAAGTCATATTTCAAAAGTGGGCCTTTTCGGTAACTTAAAAGTGGACCGTCTTGGACCCCGCCATTTTGAAAGTGGGCCGTTTTGACTCACTCCCTAGTCACAGAATCGGTCGAGCTATGACGAGAGTCGGGTTAGAGAGACGACAGTTGCATGTTTGTCACTATCATTTGCTGGCAAACAATAAACAAGACAGTTTTCATGCCTCACAGAATATTTTGTTTAACAAGAATTCAGAAATATTATATAGATCTAGATCGAGACATGTGGAAAATTTGTTATATTTTGTAACTTTAAAGGGAAGGGGCATTCAGGTTTTCATCCAATCATACCAAAGTTCAAATTAAGCGTTTTATCATTGAAATAAGTAATCTGAAAATAGTTTGCAAACCATCTACATGATTGTGAGGAAGGGAAGTTTAAAAAAAGCTGTTATTTTTCTCTTGCAACTTCCGCCGGACTTGCATCATCCGATGCTTGCCCGTTATACCTAGTTTAAATTGGTCGTCTCTTGTATGATATACTGAACGCAAAAAAATTGCCGTAATTTTAATTTTGCTAAGAAAAGTATAATTTATTTTATGAAAAAAAAACACCAAAATTCACACAATATTATTGAAGTTGTGATTGTCATCAAACTGACTTCTTATGGTTGTCAGTTTATACCATTTCTCTTTTTCCTAACATTACAAACATCTATCGAACATAACATTAACATGTGCTAACATCATGACATGTTATGTTAACATTACAAGTTTTACGACGGATAACGCTAAAGCACGCGCACCATGTCTGTTCAGACAAGGCGAATAGTGTTTGTCTTCTTTTCTGTTGTAGCCTGCTGTCATCTGATCTCTTGAGCTTAACAAAAACATTTGAATTAAGAGCTTATTGCGAGACGGAATGCAAGCCCGGAATGACTTTAGATCAGCGAAACACTGTATTAGAAATGCTGATTGCAGGTGCTCCTGTGCGGGATATTGCCAGACACTTCAGTTATTCCGAACGCCTTATTCAGCGTCTTAGAGGACGTTATCACAAACAGGGACTGTTACCGTCTACGTTTCGGAACATCTCGAAAAAGGACAAGAGAGGACAGGTACATTATATGTAACGTCTTCAAGAAGCCATCGTTTCTGGCCGTGCAAAATCATTGCAGACCGTCTGAATCACGGCTACCTTCACTCGTGTGTATCTGGTTACCATTCGAATCCACCTTTGAAGTGCTGGTTTGAGAGGACGTAGACCATACGTTGGTGTTCCGTTAAGGAAGGTCTCTGAAGGCTACTCGCTGAATTGGGCAAGAGTACATTGATGGACTAGGCGAAGATGGAACAGTATTCTCTTTCCAGATCAATCACATTTTAATGTCCAGTTTGCCAATGTGATATTAATACGGGTATGGAGACGGACTTTGGAACGCATAGATGCTGCATCGTTGAAAGGGACAATTACGGCGGAGGAAGCATTCTGATATGGGAAGGGATATCACATAGTGGTATAAATAGAACTTGTAACTGCTTGTTGACACTTAAATACCCGACGTTATTCACGGTGACGAAATCATCAGGTTTCTACTTCCATATAAAAAGGAATTTCGCAGCAAGATAACGCTCGGCTCCATGTTGCTCTTCACACAAGGAACGTTTCATGCAGTAAAGTAACATAAAGACACTCTACTTGCCTGAACGTTTTGTAGATCATTCACCCAATGAACATCATTGGGACCATTTGGGTAGAATTGTTCGACAAGACGTAAACAATGCGAGTGAACTGGTACATTTGTGTTCGTTTTGAGTGGCGGAGAAGACCTCTTGGTGTGATATGGACGCTGATATCTAGTTTACAACAAAGATGTGCTCTTTAAGTGATGAATCACAGGGGGTGGGCGTTTACTGCATAATAGTTTACCAAAATGTTGGCTTATTGTCATCAATTATTGTTGTTTGACTGGCGCAATTCTTCAGTTTGAAAGCTGGATTACATATTCTGAAAAAGCAAGGGTATGTTTGATAATTTCATCAAATTTTAAAATAACATATGCTCAAAGACAAACCGACTGAACTTTCTGCTCACAATTTATAATTGTACAGAAACACATCTAGATCTATACTATACACTTTCTTGTATCAGGCAAGGCAACCAAACTATGACTAGTTATGAAATTTAACATGGTGCAATCATACATTTGTTCTACGGAAATGAAATACCATGATAAATAGCGCGATCTGAATCGTGATTTTATTGGAAAAGTTTGTCCAATTCTTACCTTTTTGCATCTATCTACCTTTCCAGGCGAAGAAAAATTATCGAAAATGCGTTACAAGCCTGCGAGAATCCATTTGTGAACTAAGTAGATCTGCGACCCGTTTAAAAAGTCGTAAATTCTTTTATGAAACAGGCTTTATGTCAGCACTTTCAGTAACTCTAATTTGTAAAGAGTAGATCTATTTGAATTAAGTATTTCAGCAAGAAACTTCGTTATTCACTGGTTAATTAAAACATAAGCCTGTATTCGAACAAACTGAGCAAGTACATAAGCAGAATTTAAGTGACTGATGTTCACTGTTGTACGTTTTTTCATGCATAAATGAATAGCAGTTGTGTAAGAAACAGATATGGGATAATTTTGTACAGTAAAGTTCTGAGATCTAGTCTGTCACTTGGCAAGGTCCACAATATAACAGATCCATGTAAAAGGACGCGTAAAAAACCCTATAAACCATAATTATATCACATTCTGTATTTATTCATATACAAATAGATCTCCGAATTACACTGTACCCAATCTGTGCCAGTGTATTAACCTTTTGTTGTGAAAAAGATTCAATATAATTATATCGTCACTGTTCTACAGTATAAAGCTGAGCACTGTATTCGATGAGGATGAAACAGAAAGTAGGACACTGTTGCATTATGGGATAATTGCGCATGCGTTGTGCATTCTTTGCGTAAAAGAGTAACATATATTTGGAATCGAGTGATAGCTTACACTTATATACTGTATATACCAATCCATCAGGTTATACGAGAACTTTTCTTGTGGAATATCTTGCTTACGAATTCCGGATTGTACGCATGTGTTACCTCAAAGCATTGATACACAAGACCCGGGGATGAGGAACTGTTTGTAAGTGATGTTTGTTTACATTTTCACGGGGCACCTGTTTTAATCCAAATTATGCAAAACCACGTAATAATTCTATTATTACTCTTGACAGGACATTATTCAAGCTCAAATCTAGGGCATTGAATGATTCCTACTGTGTGATAGATTCCGACAATAATGTTACATTGTAAAGACCGGCAGAATTCTGTTAATTTTCTATCCAGTTCAAGAAGATGACTTAAACTAACCCTTTCTGCATTTGGGACAAAGAAGGGAGATAATGTCGGTTGTTAATATCGAAACTCATTCTTATGAAGTTTGACAGATCATAGATTCTTGCATTCTTGTTGTCATGTTTGAACATTGATTTAGTGATTATGTTAACAGATATCCTTTACTTGTTTGAATTTGTGTATAAAATCAAGGTAAAGTGACAAATATATTGAACTGAGTATGGGTCTACTTGCATTCAGATTGATACAAGCAAAAATTGAATCGGTCCCTTCAATTTATTTCATTTAGGCTCCTTAAAACTCTTTACCAAATAAATTTTCAGACTTGTCAATATTGAGAGCATTTGCAGACAACAAAGTCCTAAATCAGGTGTTGCTCAAATGGTGAAACTTTACTATCAGTGGCTCAAAAACATTGTAGTAAAAGAAGAAAGTGCTGCTCAGATTTGAGACCCCTGGCTTACAGGACAAGTGCTGTACCACTGAGCTAACTGGATCCATTTGCAGCACTGAACCTGGTACCAAATGCCACTGCACTGCTTCCCCTTTTAATTTTTGCTACCTACCTTAAAGTTCTTAAAACTGCCAGTCTCTTCAACCATGTCTGACATCATATTGTAATTTCCAAGGGGAAAAAGTGCATCCATTAAGGGAGTTGAATGCTATACAGCAAGTTTTGTGCTGTCTGATCCTGGTCTACAATGTCTGCAAAAGCAAACGTAACTTTGTGAAAGGCACCCCAAGGGTTAAATTCTATTGATCTGTAACCATAGCAGGGTTTAACTTTTTACCAAACAACAAAATTTTAGACCTGTCCAAACTGAAAGCATTTGCAGACAATAAAATAAATGTGACCCCAAAATTGAAATTTGTTTTAGGAAGGGTAAAAACATTGTGAGAAAATGCTGGTTACCAGCACTGTCTCATTTTCCCATAATTTTTTCAAAAGGCTTCTTTCTCAGGGTCATTACCAGTCAGTATTGTGTAGTAAAGGGTTTATCACATTCTGTTGTAAACTTTGTCGGATTTGCGTAGTTGACCTTCGAGAATTAGCACGCACATTTTATTTCTTGTGCTTCGAAACTCAGCTTGCATTTTCTACTGTTGACTCTTATTTTAAATCAGTGGGAATTTTGAACACAGCAAGGCTTGACTTCCTTACCTTTAACCTTCCCGTTATCATTTACAAAAAGCACTCCTAGCTACATGACCTAAAAAGGTATACATACATTTGCATGGTGAAAAATATAATGTCTTTGATTTGCATTTTCAGGGCAATGTTACAGTATGCTGTCAAACCTGTATAGTAAAAAAATACTGTCACTGAGGACCTACTGAAGTCAAACACTGGTAGATGCAAATTTATTCCTTGGGAGCAGATTACAAACAGCTATTTGTATGAGAATATAATCATCTGGTTCAACAGTCCAGGGGAAATGCTAACATACAGATACCCAGATATGGATAAAAATACAAATTTCTTAAAAACTTTTCACAATGGATAACCAGGGGTTTCTCTCGGTCAACTTGGGAATGAATGTTGGAAACAGCTCAGTCTCGACTAGTGGACCGTTTCTACAACAACTGCCAGGCATCCAGCAAATCTTTACACAGAACATTCAAGCAAAACCAATTACCCCCCAGAATGTATTGCAAGGAAATCTTATCCCAGTTAGCACACAGCAGACAGGGAATCAGACTCTCTTTGCTCAATCATTGGTCAGGCCTCAGACCGGCAACCAGTCTATGTTTGGACACCAACAGTTGCTGACCCAACAGACAGGACTACAACAAGTCTTAGGTAATTTTTTGTAAATCGATGAAAATAAGGCACCCACAGCAGGGGCTTTTATGAAGTCATGTGCTTTTAAGTTTTATAGAAACATGTTGATTTGTTCTTTTACTTTCCTCTTCTTAACTTGAAACATAAATTAATTTTTAAACAAGTAGATAAATAGAGAAAAGATAGTCTTGGCTGAGAAATAAAGGAATGACACAACTGAATTAACCCTTTAGGTGCAAGAATCAGCATAGATCAAGATCTGACAGCACAGAAGACACTGTCTGATTGTGGATCTACGCTGTCCGCTAAAAACGGCTTGCAGGCTTTAGACTGTTCCTCACTGAAGATGATGATTTCATCAACCTTTTACCACACAATTTCAACTTTCAATGACCCCAAGGAACAAATGTTTTGAAAAAATTGTGGAAAAAACAAAGAGATAATGTTAGTAACCACTAACCATCATTCTCCTCTTTACCCACAATGTTTTACTATTCCAAAAACAACTTTTGAGTAACATTTTTATTGTCTTCTGCAAATGTTTTCACTTTGAACAGTTCTAAAAATTTGTTGTGTGGTAAAAAGTATATTTCTGATAGGAAAGATTCAGGTACAGATAGCTTTACCCTTTCAAAAGGAGAAAAAGTTGGTTACCACCATTTTCTTTCTTTTCCCATTATGTTTTCCAAAGATCTCTTCGTTAAGGTCATTAAAACTTGGGTTTGTGTGGCAAAGAGTTCATCAGTAGTTAATGTCTGTAAAGGAGAAAATGTAAGTTACCAGCATTTTCTCCTGCTTCCAAATTGTCTTGAAATTCTGTCTTCCTCGGGTACCTGAACTCTTTACCAAATGATTGAATTTTAGACTGGCCTAAAGTATTTGCAGATGACAAATAATGGGATGTGTCTTTGAACGGATATAAGAAGTCTTCCACAGGGTCATTAACACTCAGGATTATGTGTTCAACCCTTTATCGCCGAGCCCTGGTAGCTCAGTCGGTAGCGTACAGGACTTAAGAATGGGGTGGCTGGTTCGATCCCCGGCTCGGCCAATTTCTCTCCTAGGATCGATGATTGTCATTGCGACAGGATTCATTCCTTTCTCACCGCTGACATTTGTTGTGATGATGCTAATGTGGGAAAGCAGCCAGTGGCTTGGAAAGAAAATTGTGCTGAGTACTGGTAAAAGAAACTCCAGGGAAGCATGGATAGGTGCACTGGCCACCACAGTATAACTGAAATAATGTTGAAAACTGCGTTAAACACCATACAGTCAGTTAATTAACCCTTTACCACATGATAGAACAATTTTGGAAAAAGAGGAAATGCTGGTAACTAGCATTTTCTACATATCCCAAAAAGTTTCCACCTTATTAAAGACAAGGTACATCATTAGAGCCACATTTAGATTGTTGTCTGCAAATGCTTTCAATTTAAACAAGTCTTAGATTTACTTGTGTAGTAAAGAGTTAAAGGGTAGAAATATTATTGGTAAAGGAGAAAATCTTATGTAACTCTTTACCAAACAACAAAATTTTAGACTGTTCCAAATTGAAAGCACTTTCTCCTACTTCCACGTTGTCTTGAAATTCTGTCCTCCCCAGGGTAACCAAATACTTTTTACTAAATGACTAAATTTTAGACTGGCCCAAATTGAAAGCATTTGCATATGACAAATATGACCCTGATAAAGAAGTGTTTTGAAAATATTGTTAGAAAAGGGGAAGATGCTGGTAACCAGCATTTTCTCCTTTCCCACAATGTTTGCTACCCTATCAAAGATAATTTCCATCATTTGAGTTACACTAAAATGCTTGTCTGTAAATGTGTTCAATTGGGACAAGTCTACATTTTTGTCGTTTAATAAAGTGTTAGGGGTTAAACACAGACAGGAATGAAATATGACTGAATGTGAGAAGTTGCCAAATTTCGATGATATCTTGATTGGTCAGCACAGAGGACAAATTAAATCTTACTCAAAACATGATATCAATTCTCAAAGAGTAGAAAACATCATGGAAAAAGGAGAAAATGCTGGTCACCAGCATTTTCTCCTTTTCCCACAATGTTTTTAAAAGATTTCTTCCATAGGGTCGTTAAACCCCGGGATCGTTTGGTAAAGGGTTAAAGACAGGTTAGGATGGTAAAGGGTTAAATAGGCTAAAGTTCTTGAAATTTTGGACGGACCAATCGAAAACATTTGCAGACAACAAATTAACGATTTCAATTGAAAATTTCTGTCTCTGATAGGGTAGAAAACATTGTGAGAAAATGCTGGTTACTAGCATCGTCTCCTTTTTTATATGCCGCCGGAGGCGACGTATATTGGCGTCATCTTCTCCATCCGTCTCTTTGTCCGTCTGTATGTATGTCCATTTCTTGTGAACGCAACTCCTCCCACATTTCTTGATGGATTTGGATAAAATTTTCACAATGTTTCTCATCATGTGACCTATCGCATATTGTCAAGGTTTTGCGATTTATAGCTGCATCATGGAAAAAGGGGGCTTCATGTTATATTTCATTCCATTTCTTGTGAACGCAACTCCTCCTACATTTCTTGACGGATTTGGATAAAATGTTCACAGAATGTTTCTCATCATGTGACCTATCGCATATTGTCAAGGTTTTGCGATTTATAGCTGCATCATGGAAAAAGGGGGCTTCATGTTATATTTCAATCCATTTCTTGTGAACACAACTCCTCCCACATTTCTTGACGGATTTGGATAAAATGTTCACAGAATGTTTCTCATCATGTGACCTATTGCATGTTGTCAAGGTTTTGTGATTTATAGCTGCATCATGGAAAAAGGGGGCTTCATGTTATATTTCATTCCATTCCTTGTGAATGCAACTCCTCCCACATTTCTTGACGGATTTGGATAAAATGTTCACAGAATATTTCTCATCATGTGACCTAGCGCATCTTGTCAAGGTTTTGTTATTCATAGCTGCGTCATGGAAAAAGGGGGCTTCATGTTATATTTCATTTTTCGCCAATATCTCTTTAATTACTGGACATATCTCAATGGATTTGGATGAGATTTTCACAGATCATGTGACCTTGTGCATATTGTCAGGGTTTTGGAATTTATTGCTGTGTCATGGAAAAAGGGGGCTTCATGTCAAATTTAAACTGCGTCCTTCTATACATATGTCCATTTCTTGTGAATGCAACTCCTCCCACATTTCTTGACGGATTTGGATAGAACTTTCACAGAATGTTTCTTATCATGTGACCTAGCGCATATTGTCAAGGTTTTGCGATTTATAGCTGCGTCATGGAAAAAGGGGTCTTCATGTTATATTTCATTTTTCACCAATATCTCTTTAATTACTGGACATATCTCAATGGATTGGGATGAAATTTTCACAGATTATGTGACCTAGGGCATATTGTCGACGACGGCACTCTTGTACGTGCAATGTTTTCAAAAGTCTTCTCTTTTAGGGTTGTTAAAACTTTGGATACTGTGGTAAAGGGAAAATTGAGATTTGATTTGAAGTTCTTCAAAATTACAGGGCCCAGAAGTTTATATGCTACTAACTACCAGGTGGTTCCCCGAAACTATGCTGTTTTCAACCAGAACATGCCAGGTACTGGCCTCACAGTCCAGCTGAGTCCCCAACAACTGGGAACAAATATTAGCGCAATACCACAAGCAGACCAGCAGCAGCTTGTTCAGCCAGCAACCTTAGATCCTAATTTGTCTTTACAAACCCCGGGTCAGCAGCATTTAGCATTTCAGAATAGCAATGGTCAGTTGACCCTCCAGAGTCCTTCACAGCAGCTGACCCTTCAAAGTCCAAACCAGATTGCTCTACAGAGTCCAACACAACAGATTACTGTACAAAATCAGAATCAGTTTGCTCTTCAAAACCAGAATTTAGGTCAGCTTGCACCACAAATGATTAGTCATGGACAAAACAACAACGTCATTGTTCAGAGTCAAGGTCAGGGTATGATTATTCAAGGAGATAATATTCTTCCCCAAGGTCATGGTCAGAACCTGTTTGTACAGGGCCAAGGACTTGGTCCAAATTTTAGTCAGCAGGTCAATCAAGGTCAAGTATTTGGACCGCTTCAGAATTTAGCCTCCAATATGTTACCCAATCAGATACAAGGGCTCTATACTCAAACACAGGTTTTAGCCACTCAAGGGCCTGTCAATGCAAACGCTGGAATCTTGACTCCAAATTTGGTCACACAAGTAGTTAAAACTGACAACAATGGAAATCAGCTGAGAATGAGAGCTGAGCATGAACAAAAGAGACCAAAAAATGTAAACCAACAGAGTAGAGATATCATGACTTTAAATCAACAAATGCAGATTCTTGCACAAATTGCTGCTCAAGGACAACTGAATGTACAAACCAGTCAGCCAAGTGCTCTTCTGACTAATATCACAAGCCAGAATCAAGGAGTTGTCAATGCAGTAAACCAGAATCAATATTTATCAAATTTGAGCAACCACCAGAATTCATCTTTACCAAGTTTTGGACATTTTTTGCTGCATCATCAACAACAACAGAACTTGCCCCATCCATTTCTTCAGAATACCGGATTCAATCCACTTGGACTTCAGCAGACAGCTTTAACAGGAATGATTGGTGGTCAGCAAAATATAAATGGAAATGTTATTAGTGCTCCAAATTTTCAAAATAGTGCAATTGGACAAACACCTGGTTTGGAACTTGTAAATAATAATACTGTCTCAAATAACCACAATACCAATATGAATGTTGACCTAGCAAGTTGGAATATAAGTCCAGTGTTAAATCCTGGAGTCAATGTGGTGCAAAGCAGACCAGGTAACACAGTGATTGATACAAGAAATGCTGAAACAGGTCAGACTGGTATCATCCCTGTAAATTTGGCCACTCCATTAAATGTGTCAGCTGGTACATCAGTTTCTAGAATAAGTGATGCTTTGTCCACAGTGAACACTCCGACATCCTCCACTACTTGTGCTGTCTCTAAACTGCCAATAACATTTGTAACATATGGACTGAGTACTGTTAGTACTTCAAAAATATCAACCCACACTTCTCTTGCTACGTCTGACAAACCACAAATGTTCAGAGATAAACTCTCCCCAAGTGTGTTAGCCCACACTTCAACTGTCAAACAGGAAAAGCTGAGTAAGAAAGAGGTATCAGGCAATGAGGGTGATCAGCCAACACATACAATAGTGGTTCCATATGGCTGGGTCAGAGCTTTAGAAGGAGACTCTATAGTCTATTACAGGTAGGCTCACTAGTTTGAATGAACTTTTTTTTATTGCGGCATGCCAAGATAAAAGTAGAATGATGATTAAGTGATTTAAAGTAATGGTATAATCTGTCTCTGATAGGGTCGAAAACATTGTGGGAAAATGAAAAAATGCTGGTTACCAGCATTTGTGGGAAAGGGTTAAACACATCATGTGACAAGGAAAATGCAGCCAGACATTGTCATAAAAATTCTTGAAAATATTATGTGTTTGTTCTTATCGTTTAAGGAAAATATTTCACAAAATGTTGAAAGGCTTTGTGTACTTTTCCATAATTGTCATGGTTCACTTTTGATAAAATCAGTTGCTCTTTGTCAAAGACACCCTAGTCAATCAAATGATGATAAAAGCATTGGCATTTTTTCTTTTTCTTTTTGGTGGGGGGGGGGGTATGTGTATCTTACTTCTGACTTTTGTGAAATGGCTTTGAATCAATCATGCATACCCTACTTACCCTAATATTTATCTAATGGTAGATGTAAGTTGCTAAATGATACAAATGTACTTCTTTCTTTATTTAACCCTTCACCAGACGACAAAATTTTAGCCTTGTCCAAATTGAAAGCATTTTGCAGACGACAATTTTGATGTGGCTCAAATGGTGCAATCTTTCTTTGATATGGCGGAAAACATTGTGGGAAATAGAGAAAATGCTGGTTACCAGCATTTTCTCCTTTTCCCACAATGTTTTCAAAAGGCTTCTTTAACAGGGTTGTTAAAAGTCTGCATTTTATGGTAAAGGGTCAAAGGGTCGAAAATAAAAAGTTAGTATTTTTTTAGGTGTTTCTTTTGAAACTTGCAAAGATTTTTTGTATCATCAAGAAGTTGAGCCTAATGAACCTAATTGAAAGAGAAGAAAATGCAATAATTAGGTTTTTCTCACAGTTATACCCATTGAATTTATAAGTCCTTAACTGACCTTTCTGCAAACGCGAGTTTGGCACGCCAGATTTTGGTTGCCTTGCCTGACAAGCGCATTTCAAAATGACGTCAATCAAGGAAGGAACGAATGTCGATTTGCATTGCATTCTGTCAGATTTCTCTTTAATGTATCATCCAGACAAGAGTATTTCGCTAAAGTTGAAGCAGCAAGGATATAAATTATTTTGCGAAGGATATTTTTTCGACATTTAAGTTATATTAATGGACGAGAGAGAACACGATATCTCGTGGTAGAAAGTGTCACAGAAGTCAACGAAAGTCTGAAAAATCACAGGGAAGAATGGTTTTTAAAACATTGTAGGAAAAGGAGAAACAGCTTGTTTCCACATTTTTTTTCTCCTGTCTTAAGCTTTCCACCCTTCTAAAGACAAACCACATCATAGGAATGAAATTAAATTTTTCACTTGCAAGTGCTTTCAATTTCGATGAATTGTTAATTTTGCCCAACGGTAAAGAATTAAAGGCAACTTATCTTAATTAAATCAACTTTTGATTTAGCAATACTTACGTGGATTAGCACATCCGCCATTTCAAAGAGTTTGTTGGTAAACTGTTAATTTGATAGGATGTGTGTCTGATTGCCGTGCTAATCCACTTATCATAAGATAAAACAAACTACCGTCAATGATATCAACAAGTTTGTTAATGACAGCACACTTAACACATTTTAAAATCATCAAACAACCAGTTTCCCTTAATCCGAAATGGAAACTTTCTGTTGAATCAGACAATATATGAATATTCGAAATGCATGTAATTCGATGTAATTTATTATTGAATATAAGGTTGAGACAACTTAACTAGCCTCACAAAAGCAATGAGCATCTAAAATTCCATTATTCTTTGGCAAAACTGAGGTATGTTTAGGTGTTTCATTCTTTCCCATTGAAGTTTAAAACTTTGCTGAAACATGAAAATCTATAACGCTGTCCTTAGCCCCGAAATTCGGCATTTTTCTACTTATCCTTGAGTAAATTAGTTAAAGCATCTCTAAAGTTAACGAGGTTGTAGGTTTATCTTATCACCACGGATCCATGTATTCTGGTTACCAGTATGTTCTACTTTTCCCATAATCTTTTCAAAAACCTTTCTCCAGAGGGTCTGTATTAAAGGGTTAAGCAAAATAAAATTGGAAGGTAGTTATCCAACAGACCTTGTTGGCGATTGAA
Source organism: Hippopus hippopus (assembly GCA_946811185.2). NCBI lineage: Eukaryota > Metazoa > Mollusca > Bivalvia > Cardiida > Cardiidae > Hippopus > Hippopus hippopus. Next base: position 18,081,453 of record OX328105.1, on the reverse strand, counting down.
ACAGCAATTTTCTTAGATGGGGTTTTTCTATGCCTAGTTTTTTTTTTTTGCAATTACTTCCTATAATGACATTTATACATACCTTTGTGCATACATTACATTTCTTATTGACCCGTGGTGGATTAAGCTGTTCAGGAGGCCTTCCACATAGTTTTATCCACCGAAGACATTTTTTCGAGATGTGTTTTCGGCTTTGGAAATGGGACGAATTTACCTCCTATCTGGATAACGAATATCAGTGTCACATAATCCGTAACTACACCTTTTCACCATTTCACAGATTTTTATTGATCAATAACACAATTGCTGTTTTGATAATTAGATAGATACAATCAAATTATCTCATGTCTATGACAAATTGTGTCTAACCTTTTTGTTTACATGATGCCCAATGCTGCGTTTTGATTGGCCGATAAGACCTGCCAATCAAAATCGGCAGAAAGGTCAATTCCATTTGCCCCCTATGTCTCAGCAACCAGTGGATGGAACTTCATTGGAAGCTTCTTTATAGGAAGTACATGGTTGGATGATTTTTCTTTGAGTTAAGGCCCTTTGAAATGTTTTCATCTATGAGAGGTTGAATGGTAACATGTAGAGAAAGTATGTGTGTGTGACGAAAACATATTCAGGGAGCATTGCATGTCTCTGATGGCTTTTGTTGTTACTGTTTCTTTAACCTGTTGGTTCACTGGTCAGTCACTGGCAGTAGAGCAATTCATGCCCTCAAGGGCCTCTAGTTTCCTATACGCTTGATTCCAAAGCTGTCAAGGGGATGGTTTAGATTTAATGTCAGACTGCATGTCCTTTGCAGTCTGAGCTTTATCTGTGTCATCTGCAAACTCCCCTGTTTTTGCCTGGGATGCTGAAAGGGTTATACTTTAGAAATGGAAGATTTCTAAAAAAGTATGGATATAGACAAAACTATGTCACTTGAATCTCTAAATGTTTCAGCCCAACTTGTACAAGGTTGACAACCATTCAGCATATCAAACAGTACCTGGCAACTGAGGGGACATGTAAATGTGGGTTGGAGTGTCCAGTCCTTGTGGAAAAAGTGTTCAACTTTAACCCCTCAGTAATCAGCCTCAAGTGGAGCCCAGCTGATTTTGGTGCTGGAACGTTTGAGGAAAAATGTCATCATCGACAGAAAAACTTTGCCATGGCAATAATGCAAATAAATCACCCACTGACCCTTGCAGGTCATCTAGAATCATCCATCGTGACTAACAGCATAATGATGTCTCCCAGAATGTCTAGCACCCTCCAGGAAAAAGTGAAAAAAGGTAAGAAGAACCTGAACTTTCTAGCCTAAATTAGGTGATCCTTTGGAAAAAACTGAAAAATTAAACTTACTTGAAAAGCTGAATGATTCCAAACTTTTGTTTACTTGAGCTTGCAGTGCACAAAGATGGGCTATTGTGATATTGCTATGGCCATCAATCTTTCCTGTACCTGGTTAACAGTTACCTTTCATTCATGTAGATGCATAGAAAAGTCACTGCTGATGCTGATTAAATACTCTTAGTTGTTTTTGACACTTTTGGCTATTTATAGCCTTTGTCTTCTAGTTCATTAATCCTGGTTTTCTTGACCCTGAGGAAGAAGCCTTTTGAAAACATTGTGGGAAAAGGAGAAAATGCTGGTAACCAGCATTTTCTCTGTTTCACACAATGTTTTCTACCCTACCCGAAACAAACTTCAGTTTTTGTGTCATATTAATTTTGTTGTTTGCAAATGCTTTCAATTTGGACGAGTCTAAACCTTTGTCATTTGGTGAAGAGTTAACTGAAATAATTGGAGCCATCATGACCTTACATTTTATTGGGGACTATTCAGATTTTATATCCAAAGCTTCTAAAATGGTTCCTCACAGAAATAATTTTAGGCAATAACCAGCAAACCATCAATAAGTAAGAATAAAAAGTGTTAGGCAAAGATATTTAGCAATGGTATTTCCTTAATGGGCTGTGTAGCTTATTTAGGTATTTATAGATTTCATTTCAGTGGGAGACTTGTGGGAATATCACATGATTAATCTGTTTTGTGGGATCATATTTAAATGTTAATCTTGATGATGTCAAATCTGATACTATCATATATCATAAAAATAGACAGAGTTACTGATTGCACCACAACCATCCCGTTATTTAAATGCTGTAATTGCACCTTTTTTCCATTGTGTAACTGCCCAGTTTGTGTACGCTTGCAGAAAAATCTATATTTTGCAACATTATGTCAGTGTTTTACAAAAGTGATTTGCAGCAAAGAAATCTAAAAAGCCTTCTGAAAGATATTGTGAATTTTAGTTTTTAGGGTATTAGTGTATCTTGTACAAGTTTAGATATGAGTCATCCCATGTCAGAAACTAAGCAACTGGTCCAAGCACCAGAAAAATCATTCTGGAGGCTCCGTTTTGCTGGTATTGTAATGAAATTTTGGGAGAAAATTCATGTTAACATACAGGAGTTGGAATATGGGTCAGCCTGGGTTGAACATGGGATAATAAAGTCCCATGTATATTCTTGCCCCATCTGAACTCTTAACCAGTTGACAGAATTAGACATATCCAAATTGAAAATATTTGGTTGTTAGTACACTAAATCTTTTGGTAAAGGGATAATTACAATTGGTCGGAATTTTACCTTGATAATAAAATATTATCTGGAAATCGATTACACTTGTACCATATTTGGTCAAACTTGTCTTAATGGCGATGAACTTAAGGTCTAAGCATTTTGCGTGCAATGCTCTTAAGATTTGAGCATTGTGCATGTGTTGAACCTTAGGTTTGGGCCTCAGTTTTAGCTCGCCTGAGAATAAAGTGCTCAAGGTGAGCTTTTATGATTCTGCTGTGTATGTCATGCCTTGTCATCTTATACCTTGTGTATGCTCCAGATGATACATTTTCAATAGGATACTCATGGAACTTGGTCAAAATATTTTTCTTGATAATATCTTCAATGAGTTTGAAGGTTGGTTGGGTTGGGTAAAAATGTAGGTCACCAGGTCAAATCTTTGAAAAACCTTTTGTACACCTTAGACACTAGAGGCTACATTTTTACTCCAATACTCACGAAAGTTGGTCTGAAAAAGGGTCAAGTCAGGTCAAAAAGTAGGTCACTGGGACTGATCTTTGAAAAATCTTTTGTACAATCTAGAGGCCACATTTTCAGTCCAATGCTCTTATAAGTTGGCTGAAAGATTGTCCTGAAGATATCTCAAAGGATGTTGAAAATGGGTCATGTGGGGTATAAATTTAGGTCAGCAGCTCAAATCTTTAAAAAGCTCTGTTTACACTCATAGTCATGAAAGCTGGTTAAAAATGCTTTTTGCTCTACTGGCTGAAGGCCAGCCAGCTTATGTCATGGCCCTGTGTCCGTTGTACGTTTGTGCAACCATCATTCCGTGGGTTAACATATATTTTAAACATCTTCTTCTCTGAAAGTGCCCATCCAATTTTCACCAAACATGAACTGATATAGTGTAAACTTAAAAAAATCTTTTTGCTCCTTACCGTAAGGCCTACCAAATTTAGCATATATGTTCATCCACTGGATCACCTCTGAATATGTTAAAAACTTACATGTATCCTTTAACTTGAAATAAGCCCTGCCTTATGTGTTTTACAGGGGTTTTATTTTGAAGAAATTTTGAAAATCTTCTTGTTTATAACTATACAGCATGGACATGTATTATTTGATATGTGGCAGTATCTTGTAGATCTCTACCAGGATTTAGGTAATTTTAGCTCTATGGTCAAAAATGGCCTCGCCTTGGGGTCACAACTTCTACTTGGGCTTTTATAGTGAACACTTTATACATGTACATGTAAGTCTTCTTGTTCAAAACCATTTGGCCTAGAATTGTAACATTTGGTTCTCTGGTTTGTACATACAGCTGTATTAGCCAGTGGAGCGATACATGGCCATCATGGCCCTCTTGATCTTAATGGTACATGTATCCAGGACTAGTTGAAAATTTGTCATGTCAGGTCAGTAGTTCACCAGGTCAAATCTTTGAAAAACCTTGTGTACACTCACCAGGCAACGTTTTTCAGCCCTTTCCTCATGAAAGTTGGTCAGACTACTTGTCTTGATGGTATCTCAGATGAGTTTTGAATTTTGTTGCATCAGGTCAAAGAGTAGGTCTCTGGGATTAATCTCATAAGAGCAAACCTCTCCAAGGCTCATCAAACAGGGTCAGAATGTTTTTCCAGATATCCTGGTAAACAACTAGGTTATCTGGTTTTAACAAAGAAAAACATTGACTATACATGTATTTCATATTATGTTCTCAAAGAAACATAGGCCCAGGTGAGCAAGTTAGGGCCACCATGGCACTCTTGTTCTACATTTAAGCTCTTCAGAGAGGTGTTTAGTCTATTTTTGTGATAGTTCTAGTTCAGATTCTGTATTGCATAGTCCAAAATAAAGACAAAATTAATCTTTATTCTAACGTCTTACACTTAAATTAACTCTTTACCACAACTTCTAACGACCCAGAGAAAGAAGCCTCAAAACACATTGTGGGAAATGGTGAAAATGCTGATAACTAGCATTTTCTCCTTTTCCTTCAATGTTTTATATCCTTCTAAAAACAAATTTGAATTTTTCACTCATATTTATTTTGTCATCTGCAAACGCTTTCAATTTGGACAAGTCTAAACTTTTGTCCTTTGGTAGAGTTAAACAGCCTGGCACCATACATTATTTGAGGCAGGTTGAGAAAACAAGTCTCTTTTACTCTTTTCATTTTTTAAATATTTATTTTTCAGATCAGAAGAAGAGAAAGAAATCTGTAACTCATACTGGGGAGGCTCTTGACAGCCACATTGTATCACAATTGTTGAAGCAAAAAGATTTGTCCAACCTGAATGCTGTACCATTGACTCCATTATCACAACAAACAGTCAGTGGGAATGTCAGTATTCAACCTAAAGTTACAGATGTCTTGAAAAGAACAAATGTTGGTTGTGAAAGTTTAAAACAAGATAAGTTGGTTACAGAAGAGATTCATTTAGGTTGTGATACTTTTCAGCATTTAGAAAGCAATAGCTGTGACAACAGATCTGAGATAAGAGCAGGTGTCTCTTTAAGTAGTGTTGTGAAAGGAAACAGTGAATCTGTATCCAAAGAACTTGCAGGCAGCAATGATAGAGGTACTGTTCCTATAAGCTGTGGTAGTGTGAGTGGCAATTTAGAAATAGTTAAGAAGAGGAAAGAGCGAATTGAGACCGTTGCACATTGTGATAGTGACATAGATTCCAAAAAGACTGAGACTAAAGAAGAAAGCATTCCATCTGTAGATCAGAAGCTGAAGCCCTCACCATTTATATCAGAAAACTCCCTATCGGGTAATACAGCCACCATAACAACGTCTGTTTTAACATCTTCTGTCCAACAATTGCAACAGCAACTTGCAATTCAAACATCTGGGAGACAGAATTCAACTACTGCTCCAAAGTCTTCTACTTGTGTTTCAAATGCCATGATAGTTATTTCTCCTACATCTAATAGTCCTATCAAAGAAAAAGGAACTAAACAAGTCTTTTCATTGCCAAGTCCTAATAAGTCAGGAAGATGTTCATCTAGATCATCGAGTAGTTCTTGTACTCGTACACATAGCCCAGAGAAGACATCATCTAGTTCTGATAAAGAAGTAATGTCTATGAATGAGTATAACCTCTATAACTCTTTAGGGCAGGTCATTAACAACTTGGGTTTTGATGGTTCAAACATCCCCCCTGTGTTTGATCCTAGTTTTACTTGTAACTCAGCATTATTGAATAAGCTGCCTATGTTACAGGGTGCTAACTCTTTTCCACATCTAGGAATAAAGGATACCGGTATGACTTCTTCTCCTGCCATAGAAAAACAACCAACGACTCTGTATCCTCCAAGCATCATAGCCAATTTACATAAACTTGCAAGTCCTCCAAATCAACAAGTGTTTCCATTAACACAAGTAGGCCAAAGACCTCAAGAGCCAAGTCATAATAGAATGTCTAAATATATCCATGGAGAAGTAAGTGTTGCTAACCAAAAAGTATCTGATGTTTGTACAAGTAAAGTTCAAATTTTATCTGAGAAAGATTCACAGATGAAAAGCTATGGTGAAGTTGGATCAACCACAGATAATCTTAAAGAGGTTGACATTCAAGCAGAAAAGATGAAACAGAAAGCTTTGAATTCAGGATATGAAAAGGACAATGTAAAAGTTACGGAACTCTTTGAAAGTGATAGTCCACCACCAAATGTTGATGTTAGCCAGCTTAAAGATAGAGGCCATGGTGTCATACCAAAGCAGAAGATTGCATCCTTTTTAGAAAACCCAGCTGAATTTCTAAAACAGCAGACCGTCATTGTAAATAATTCTATTTCATCAACAAGTTCAAGTCCCAAGCCTGATGGAAATGAAAAATATTTAAAGCCAATTACAATTTCTAAAGAACTAGAATCTGGTGATATTCCAACAATAGCTGAAAGGTCAGAATCAGCAAGCTCAGATAGACTGGATTTGCCAAAAGAACAGACTAGTTTAAATGATGAAAATATTCCCGGTACCAGTGTCACTAAAAAGAACAGTGAACAGTTGGGAGGACAACCTGACAGTGTGAGTAATAATTCAAATGAGTCTGGGCTAACAGAAGTTTTTTCAAACAATACGTTAGCTTCATCCAAAGGAAATGAAAGTGTAGAGGCCTGTTGTGGCCAAAGTGAAGTTCAAAAACCAGTTGCAAGTGCCCCACCAACCCCAACCACCATTGTCCATTACACACCAGTTTCGTTGTCATGTCACCAAATATCTGTCAATAAGGCAAAGCTTCACTCAAACATTGGTAATGAAAGTACAGAAAAAAGTGTAAAGCAAAGGGCCTTGCATCCCTTAGAAAATGTCCTTAGTGATCAAGCCTTAAGTCATGCATTTCAGCAAATGTTTCCCCAGATTATGCAAGAAGCCTTGTTGGAAAACCTAGGATTACTGAACTCCAGTTTCCAAGAAATAAGCAACTCTTCAACAGCTCCCTCCACTAAAAGTTCTTTAATAATAGGATTACCAAAGGTGTCTGACTCACAACATCAAGTTAATTCCCGACAACAGCAGTCTGGCAGGCCTAGTTTAACACAAAGAATTTCAACCTCCATGTCTTTTGTAAGCCCTGGATCGTCGCAGGTTCAGCCACCAAATTTTCCCATTCATCATATCCTTGGAAATCAGATAAGAAGTGGAGGAGACTTTCCTGCTAGTACCTTACTGTCAGCAGCAGCTCGGGCTCAATTATTTCAACAGAATAATCCTTTACACCTTATTATGACACAACAAGCTGGGGGTCAGATTGTTAATCCTTTCATACCATCTGTTGGTAACATAGGTCCAAGCTCTATTTTACCAGAAACTGCCCAGAGCCTATCACGTGCACCCATCCAGGTACCATTGCAATCAGCAGGCAACTTTCAGACTTTACCTGTTTCTATCGGTGAAAATTTGAACACACGAAACAGTTCTGTTTCTGCCAATCAAGGTAGTGATACAAATGAGAAAGCAAGATTAAAATCTGGATCTGCAAAAATATCTGAACTTTTAAGTAGGGTAGACTCTGAAAAGTTAAAGCATAAATTGACACAGGTTCAAAGTTCTAGCTCTGATCTGCCCCCAGGACTGGACATGGCATTACTTCTACATCATTTGCACACACAACAGCAGCAACAATTACAACTGCATAATAATATATCTCTTCAGCAAAATCCAACATCTGGTATTCAAAGCATTAGTGTTTCTACTGTAACTAGTTTGGTAACAAATGAGAACAATATTCCAATTAATCAATCACAGCAAGCTTCCAGTAACTTGCTGAATCTGCCTGCTAACACAGGAACTAACTTGACAGATGGGTTACAGGGTACCATGCCTTTGAGCTCTATGTCTGGACCTAATGGAAATGATATGAATGGAAATCCAACAATGCTTCCACACATGCTACAGATGTACAGTGCTCTTGGACTTCAACAGGGTCAGGACATACTTAATAATAATCCACAATCTAATACAAATTCTGGAACCCTTCCCCAACTTCAAGACAACCCTTTGTTGTTTGGCCATATAAATTTTCCTGGGATACAGTCTGTTCCAGTTGGCAATGCAGATGTTAGACAAATATCCAATCCAGTTCCAGGTACAGCAAGCTCTCTTGGACATATGACCTCGGGGTCATTAATTTCACCACAAAATCAGCATGTCAGTTTTTGTCCAACATACTCCCAGCAAGATCCATTACACATGAATCCAAATCTCATTATGCATCTGGTGAATCCTGTTAATGGGGACCAGGTGTTCTTGAACATGCAAGGACTAGGAAACAGGCAAGTAGATCAAAGAAATGTTGGATTGGTTCCTACAAATGAGTTGCGAACCAGTCAGGTCAATGTCCCTGGTATACAGGTTCAACAAGTTGGGAACCAGATGTCAATGATAAACGGAAATAAATCAAACCTGCAACAGGTTAGGCTGACTGACAATGAAATGGACATTCAAAATATGTCACAAAATCCTCAGACTGTGCACACAACAAATAAGACAAACAGCTTACCAGATAATACAAATTGTAACAATGTTCACATGCCACCCAACTCTGTATTACCCGTAAATCTGATAAATGTACAGCAGTCATTTAGTGGAAGTAATAATCTTACTGCCATGCAGCTACAGACACTGCAGCTACAACAGCAGCTGTTGCAACAGATACAACAAGTACAGGGGATGCAGAACCTCATCAACCAGTATAACCTTCAGGGCATTGTAAACAGTAGCTCTGCCACAGGTGATAAAAATTCAAAAAGTCAAAGTTCAGCCGCTTCACAGCTTTTGGATGCCAGTGGGGTACAAAATAATGTTCAAACAACCACAGGAAACATAGCAGCTGTTTCAAATATTCCTGATGTTTCAAAGCAGTCAGTAATAAACTCGGCTCTAACCAAAGCTGGTCTAATGACAGTAACCCCTGTTCAGGTGAACGCACAACAATGTTCAAATTCCAGTTCGATCACAGTGACAAGTAATACCGGTGACAATGAGACAACTTCTAGAGATAATGTTGGAATTAGGAAAGCAAACCATGTTGTAGCTGCTGCTGCTGACACAACTGATGACTCTCCTGCTGCCAGAAAAGTAGACATAGGTACAGAAACTGAAGCGTTTGATGATGAAGAAGATGATGATGGGGATGTATATGAATCAGATGCTAGCAGTGATACTCAAGAGATGGGTTCATCAACAATGTCAGATATTAGAAAAACACCAGAAACTACAAGTTCACCTACAAAAGCTAGTAATTCTTCAGGTGTCACTTTAAATGTAAGTACCTGCCTAGCTATTGCAACACAAAAAGGACAAGTTGATTCTAAAATGGCTGGTTTAAAATCATCCATTAGAGTAACAGATACCCCAGTGGAGAACACAAAAAGATCATCAGGAGATTTAAAACTGAAAATCAGCAGGAAACACTTGTTAGGTAATACTGTTTCAAGTATTGTGTCCAGAACTAAAAAGCACAAAATGACAGAAGAGTATGAGGATAAGCCTCAGGTGAAATTTGAAAAGAAAGAATTGAGGTCTTCGACAGTTGCTGCAACAAAAGCTTCATCATCTCTTGCATCCTCTTCATCTGAAACACTTAATGGTGAATCGGCAAAAAAACTGTGTAATGCAGATCTTAAAGAGAGAAAAGAGAACAAAAATGAAGAAATTATGACAGAATCTGGACTAAGAATTGCTGAACAAGGAACAATTGGTGAAGTTCTTATAACGAAGGAAGCAAGAAAACTTGATTGTGCAAAATCAAAGACTTGTATTGAAACTCCAGAATGTGATTCTTCTGTTAATACATCTGAATTGAATGAAACTGAAAATATTGTGTCAGAGAATGTTAAGGATAAAAAGCAGTCAGAGTTAACTAATAAGATCGCAGCTGCATTATCCAATCAGAGAGGAAGATGGCAGTTGAGCACACTAAAGGTTTCATCAGTTGCTTGTTCCAGTACAGTAGATGATGATAAAAATAGTGAACTGAAAACTGAAGCACATTGCAGCAATAATGACTTTGAAATGAAAGGGGTCAAGAGACCAAGAGATGATCCAGAATTGGAGGACACAGCATCATCGGAAGGTAAGTTTCATGGATTAATTAATTCTTTTACCATAACAGGTTAACCATTTACCACACAAAGCAGACTTTTAACGACCATGACAATGAAGCCTTTTTAAAGCATCATGGGTAAAAGAGAAAATTCTGGTAATCAGCATTTTCTCCTTTTCCCATAATGTTTTCTACCCTTCCAAAAACAATTTTTAATTTTTAAGTCCCAAATATTTTGTCATTTGCAAATGCTTTCAATTTAGACCAGTCTAAAATTTTGCTGTGTGGTAAAGAGTTAAAGCTGGGGCATTGCCAGAGGCCATAGGTAAAATCAGCCTGCACAGAATCTGCATTCTAATCTTGTATCTGAGCAGTACCCTAGTTTAATCAGGCCTATAAGATAAAAATCTCTCTGACTTTTAGTGGGTTTGATTTCAGCCCCGAAAGTGGTTAAAAATTTTACATTTTGCACAGTGATATATTTATTTACTCTTGGCTGTTACGTATGTGACTGTTAACCCACTGACTCACTGACCTCTTGCAGACAGTGTAGATCAAGATCAGACTGCACAGAACGTGTAGTCTGATCTTGAATATACACTGTCCAATAAGAAGAATGATGTTTGCCCCTCAAAAATAAATTGAAATAATATTCGGGTTTGTACTATTAGTTTGATACTTTCTTTTTATTTGTTTATCAGGATAAGGGTTAATCACACATATAACACTTTTGGTTCCCCATTGGACCTCTCTTGAAAATTTAAGAGGATAAAAAATGATTAAAGAAAGACAGGACTAGTTATTGCCAAATGACAAGATTTGGTATTAGTCATAATTTTAGGCACGTGCAGATAATGAATGTTGCTCAAATGATGGGATTTTGCATTTGAAGGGTAGAAAACATTGACCAGAATTTTTTCCTTTATGCACAATGTTTTCAAAAGCATCCCTCCTCAGGGTTGTTAATACGCTATTATTAATTTTGGTAAAGGGTTAACTCTATACCACACAATCCCGAGTTTTAACGACCCTGAGGAAGGAGCCTTTTGAAAGCATTGTGGGAAAAGGAGAAAATGCTGGTAACTAGCATTTTCTCCTTTTCCCACAATGTTTTCTGTCCTGTCAGAGACAAATTCCATCACATGGGCCCCATTTATTTTGTCCTCTGCAAATGCTTCCAATTTGGACTAGTCTAAAATTCTGTTGTTTGGTAAAGAGTTAACTCTATACCAGTTTTCTTTTCCCTTATGGAAATTTCTGATGGATTCTAGCAGAGCACAGAAATATGAGTACAGTAATAGATTTGTCTTTTGATCTAATTAAGTAGTCCCTTTTCTCTCAAGAATATAAGTAAAATGAGCATTTTTACCCTGTACCACACACTCCCCAGTTTAAATGATTGATTGATTGATTTATCGATTGTACATTGTTTAATGCCATTGAATTGATTGTATGGTGTTTAACTCTTTACCAGATGACAAAAATGTAGACTTGTCAGAGTTGAAAGAACTTGCAGACAATAGTTTAAATGTGGCGCAAATGATGGGATTTGTCTACAATAGGAAAGAAAACATTGTGGGTAAAGGAGAAATGCTGGTTACCAGCATTTTCTCCTTTTCCCACAATGTTTTCAAAAGCCTTTTTCTTCAGGGTCGTTAAAACTCAGGATTGTGTGGTGAAGGGTTAATTGAAGGGTTAATGTTGTTTTCAACAGCATTTTAGTTACATTGCGGCAGCCAGTGCACCTATCCATGCTTTCCCAGACCTTCTGTTACCAGTACTTTGCACGTTTTCCCCAAGCCACTTGCTGCTTTCCCCCATAACCATCACAGAAACAATGATTAGTGGTGAGAGAGGAATGAATCCTGTCTCAATGACTCATCAATCCTTGAAAGGAAACTGGCCAAGTTGGAGATTCCAACCAGCAACCCTCTGCACTACGAACTGTGCTGCCTGGGCTAGGCCCAGTTTTAATGATTTAAAAGATTAAGGCTTTTGAAAACATTGTGAGAGGGGTAGGGGTTAGAAATTACGGCAAAATTTGAAGTGAATATTAATCACAGATCAGGCATCAAAATGGCTAAGGAATGCAGGAACCATTTTTATCAATCACCATGAATGGTGAACAATTCTTAATTTCAATCATAGTCTAACTATAATTTTAGAGAGTCACACAATTTCGGATTGGCTTAGCCCTTTGCCACACAGTCTGCTTTTTACTACCTAGAGAATGAATGTATATAAAAACATTATGAGAAAAGGAGAAAATGCTGGTAACCAGCATTTTCTCCTTTTCCAACAATGTTTTCTGCCCTTTCTGATACAAATTTTTGCAACATTTATTTTGTTGTTTTGCAAATGCTTTCAATTTGGACCAGTCTAAAATTTTACTGTATGGCAAAGAGTTAATAAATTTTGCTAGGGTAGTATAATACGCAATTATTTGAGCCATACTCTGTGAAAAGGGTGATGAATGTGTCTGCAAAAAGTATCCACCCAGGTCAGCCTGTGTAGGCTGACATTAGCCATAACCTTTTGCTATTGGTCAATTTTCTGCCTGTCCAAGGACCAGTTTACCACATGATTCAGTCAGTTGTTGGACAAAATGGCATTTATGGATGACTTGTGATGACTTGCTTGGTATCATGCATCACAGAGATGTATTAAGACCCCTTTTGCTAGAGTATGGCTTATTTATTTTATCTTTAAACAGATGAAGGGATTGAAGAGAATGAAAACAGCATACCTGCACATCCCAGGTCCTTCAACACAGGGGATCTAGTCTGGGGACAAATACGGGGATTCCCATCCTGGCCCGGCAAACTAGTTGATAACAATACTGGTAAAATTGCCCAGAAGCCTGAGGATGGGAAGGTTTGAATTTTGTTTTTTCCTTATCTTTGTATGCAAATAATATTTTTCAGGTTCTTAACCATTTACCACGGAATTCAGTGTTTTAATGGCCCTTTTTATGCCCCGGCATGAAATGGTAGAAGGGCATATAGAGTTACCTGTGTCTGTCTGTGTGTGTGTGTGTTTGTGTGTTAGTGCATGTGTACGTTAGTGTGTGTGTCCCATTCTTGTCTGGAGCATAACTTCTACATTTATCAATGGATTTCAAAATAATTTTGCACACTTGTTCTCCTTAACAAGTTCTAGTGTCATGTGAAAAGTTTGTTTCGATACGCTCAAGGTCAAGGTCACAGTTGAAGGTCAAATGTTTAAATTGACCTTGTCTGGAGCATAACTTCTACATTTATCAATGGATTTCAAAAAAACTTCGCACACTTGTTCTCCTTAACAAGTACTAGTGTCATGCGAAAAGTTTGTTTCGATACGCCCAAGGTCAAGGTCACAGTTGAAGGTCAAATGTTTAAATTGACCTTGTCTGGAGCATAACTTCTACATTTATCAATGGATTTCAAAAAAACTTTGCACACTTGTTCTCCTTAACAAGTACTAGTGTCATGCGAAAAGTTTGTTTCGATACGCCCAAGGTCAAGGTCACAGTTGAAGGTCAGATGTTTAAATTGACCTTGTCCGGAGCATAACTTCTACATTTATCAATAATGGATTTCAAAAAAACTTCGCACACTTGTTCTCCTAAACAAGTACAAGTGTCATGCGAAAAGTTTGTTTCGATACGCCCAAGGTCAAGGTCACAGTTGAAGGTCAAATGTTTAAATTGACCTTGTCTGGAGCATAACTTCTACATTTATCAATAATGGATTTCAAAAAAACTTCGCACACTTGTTCTCCTAAACAAGTACTAGTGTCTTGTGAAAGGTTTGTTTCGATGAGTTTATTCTTTTGATGCCAGAGAATATTGAGGCTGCAACCTACCCTTCAAGTATAGTCCAGTGTGATAATATTCGATCCAATTTGTTCCTGTCTCATAGAGGAAGTCCAACAAAGTAATTATTATTGCTATATTTCTCACTCTCGTTCCTCAAGTTAAGATCTTCATAATCCTGAGTATAAGTAACCCTCAGTTGAAAGATTAAGGAAAACACTGAATAAAAAGAAGTTAATGCTCAAAACCAGCATTTTCTTCTTTTTCTCACAAAGTTTTCTACCATATGCAATACAAACCATATAATTTATTGTTTGCATATTGCTTTCAACTTGGACCAGTCCTCAATTTTGTTACCAGGTATAAATAATCTTTTATCTGCTTGGCTATATATATAACAAACCTTCTTAACCCTGTCTAAGCTGTTATCCAAAACAACAGTTTTCTGTAATACCTACTGATTCTCTCATATGACATATCTGTGACCAATACCATTTAGCGGGGACATCCGTGTCTCTGACACACCTATTTCTAATCTATAAGGTTTTTTAACTCTTTCTAAGACAAATAACAGTCAAGTGTAAAAGGGCAAAATATGTTGATAAGGATTCAAGAAACCTTAGAATAACTTACTTTGTGATTTTCCTGCCTTTTGTTGCAAAGGGTCTGGGGCCCTTGAAACTGGAAAAATGGACTCTTTACCACACAACAACATTTTGGACATCTCTAAATTCAAAGCATTTGCAGATTGACAAATTAAATCTGCGTAAAGGACTGAAATTGTTTATGAAAGGGTTGAAAACACTGTGAAAAAAGGAGGAAATGCTGGTTACCAGCATTTTCTCCTTTTCTCACAATGTTTTCAAAAGGCTTTCCTCCTCGGGGTCATACTATTCGGGATTGTGTGGTAAATGGTTAAACTTCTCAAATCTGGAAATTTATTGGATGCATTTTTGCAACCTTGAGACTAAAAAGCAAGTCATACTCTGTAGTTATTTCTGTTGAAAAAAATTGTAACCCAAATGTCAACCAGGTTTTCCTGGACTAAATTTTAATATTCTGAAAATATCCAAATTAGTAGTAATATTCTAAAACAAACATAGTTTTAAAACTAGCAGAAGTATGTATATCTGAAATGCTATAATTATTACAATTCAAGCAATCTCACATCAAAAGTGAACTTGGCTGTTGATGAGTCGAGATGACTTGGCATGTTTTATTATCATTTTGGAAAAGTTAATTTACCTTGATTTCATTTGATACGACTAGGGTCAATCTTCTTGAATTTGAAATGAATAACCTAACCCATGAAGTGTCAAATAAACCTTAACTTTCATGAAACAATCTCAAGTTTTTATGATGCTAGGAGGTTAGGGTCTTTTGAAAACTGGGGGTAAAGTAGGAAATGCTTATTACTAGGATGTTCTCTCCTTTCCACAATGTGTTCTACCATTCCAGATACAAATCACATCATTGGAGTCAGATCTTATTTGTTGTATGCAAAATTTAATGCTTATTATGGCTAAAGTAAAGGCATTTTTCTTTAAAAGAGTAGAAAACATGGAGAAAATAGGGCAAAAGAAATGCTGGTTACTAGCCTTTTTAGCTTAGCTGTTTATGAAGAAACGACTGAGGTATTGTCAAAGCGCTGTTGTTGTCTGCGTCTTTATGCTAAATCTTTGACATCTTATAATATCTCTGTTGTTACTGAAGTCACTTCAGACTCAGACTAGTTATTAACAATGAAAAGGGGAACACATGCAACAGGTAACAAAATACTTTTGACACAGTTGTGCCCCTTTTCAATTTAGATTTTTCATGTAAAAACTTTGACATTTCATTGGGAGCCGCTCGAAAGCGGCTTCCAGTAGGAATGTACCTAAACTATTTACCATGTAGATGATCAGTAATTATTTGATTGGTCATTATTTTTGGAAAATTTCTAATAATGTCGTGTTGTTGTGACAGAATTACTCCACATGACTCTTTCTTAAATATTCCAACAGACATACATGAAAATCAAGCCTGGTTTTCTTGCAATATATAGTTCATTCCCAAATAACAATAAAAATACAGAAAAATAAACATCCTTTAATTGGCTAGTCACCCGAAATTTTCAAACATATAGGATTCCTTCTATTTTCCCAAACGAAGTTGTTATGCTTTTCGTTTGTCACAAGCCTTCCCACCTCTCAATGGTTTTCGCATTTGTCTACTTTTTTACAAAACAAAATAATGATAATTATGATATAGAGAGCACCTTCGAATATGATGATCAGAAGCAATTTTATGTACAAGTTTTTCGTGCAATCTTAATCTGTAAAGGATAAAACGGTGGTTAACCTTTGATAAAGGTATAGACTGGTTACCTCCCTACACAGTTAATCGAAGAACAAAGAGGAGTCTACGTCAGCTATTTATAGAATACTTGCGAAAAGATAACCCTTTTTAGCTCACCTGAGCACAACGTGCTCAAGGGGAGCTTTTAGGGGCACGCTGTGTCCGTCGTGCGGCGTCAACAATTCTTTAAACATCTTCTCCTCCTAAACCGCTTGGCCGATTTGGACCAAACTTGGCTGGAATGTTCCTTGGGAGGTCCTCTTTAAAAACTGTTCACAGAATATGATTTCATCAAAAACTCTGGTTGCCATGGCAACCAAATGGAATTTTTCAAGAAATTCTTTAAAAATCTTCTCCTCTGAAATCGCTGGTCAGATTTTGAAATAATTTCACAGATATGTTCCTTGGGTGACCCTTTTCAAAAATTGTTCATGAAATTTTGATCCGTCGAAAAACATGGCCGTGGTGGAAAGGGGGGGGGGGGGCTCTGGGCGTCCATCAGTGTTAACAATTCTATAAAAATCTTCTCCTCTGAAACTGGTGGTCAGATTTTCAAATAATTTCACAGATATGTTCCTTGGGTGACCCTTTTCAAAACTTGTTCGCGAAATTTTGATCCGTCGAAAAACATGGCCGTGGTGGAGGGGGGGGCTCTTCGCGTCCAGCGGTGTCAACAATTCTTTAAACATCTTCTCCTCCTACACCGCTTTGCCGATTTGGACCAAACTTGGCTGCAATGTTCCTTGGGGTGAGCTCTTTAAAATTTGTTCACAGAATTTGATTTCATCAAAAACTCTGGTTGTCATGGGAACCAAATGGAATTTTCCAAGAAATTCTTTAAAAATCTTCTCCTCTGAAACCGCTGGTCAGATTTTGAAATAATTTCACAGATATGTTCCTTGGGTGACCCTTTTCAAAAATTGTTCGCGAAATTTTGATCCGTCGAAAAACATGGCCGTGGTAGAAGGGGGGAGCTCTTGGCGTCCATCGGTGTCAACAATTCTATAAAAATCTTCTCCTCTGAAACTGGTGGTCAGATTTTGAAATAATTTCACAGATATGTTCCTTGGGTGACCCTTTTCAAAACTTGTTCGCGAAATTTTGATCCGTCGAAAAACATGGCCGTGGTGGAAGGGGGGGGGGCTCTTGGCGTCCAGCGGTATCAACAATTCTTTAAACGTCTTCTCCTCCTACACCGCTTGGCCGATTTGGACCAAACTTGGCTGGAATGTTCCTTGGGAGGTCCTCTTTAAAAACTGTTCACAGAATATGATTTCATCAAAAACTCTGGTTGCCATGGCAACCAAATGGAATTTTTCAAGAAATTCTTTAAAAATCTTCTCCTCTGAAATCGCTGGTCAGATTTTGAAATAATTTCACAGATATGTTCCTTGGGTGACCCTTTTCAAAAATTGTTCATGAAATTTTGATCCGTCGAAAAACATGGCCGTGGTGGAAGGGGGGGGGGGGGGCTCTGGGCGTCCATCAGTGTTAACAATTCTATAAAAATCTTCTCCTCTGAAACTGGTGGTCAGATTTTGAAATAATTTCACAGATATGTTCCTTGGGTGACCCTTTTCAAAACTTGTTCGCGAAATTTTGATCCGTCGAAAAACATGGCCGTGGTGGAGGGGGGGGCTCTTCGCGTCCAGCGGTGTCAACAATTCTTTAAACATCTTCTCCTCCTACACCGCTTTGCCGATTTGGACCAAACTTGGCTGCAATGTTCCTTGGGGTGAGCTCTTTAAAATTTGTTCACAGAATTTGATTTCATCAAAAACTCTGGTTGTCATGGGAACCAAATGGAATTTTCCAAGAAATTCTTTAAAAATCTTCTCCTCTGAAACCGCTGGTCAGATTTTGAAATAATTTCACAGATATGTTCCTTGGGTGACCCTTTTCAAAAATTGTTCGCGAAATTTTGATCCGTCGAAAAACATGGCCGTGGTAGAAGGGGGGAGCTCTTGGCGTCCATCGGTGTCAACAATTCTATAAAAATCTTCTCCTCTGAAACTGGTGGTCAGATTTTGAAATAATTTCACAGATATGTTCCTTGGGTGACCCTTTTCAAAACGTGTTCGCGAAATTTTGATCCGTCGAAAAACATGGCCGTGGTGGAAGGGGGGTGGCTCTTGGCGTCCAGCGGTGTCAACAATTCTTTAAACATCTTCTCCTCCTACACCGCTTGGCCGATTTGGACCAAACTTGGCTGCAATGTTCCTTGGGGTGTCCTCTTTAAAAAGTGTTCACAGAATTTTATTTCATCAAAAACTGTGGTTGTCATGGCAACCAAATGGAATTTTCCAAGAAATTTTTTAAAAATCTTCTCCTCTGAAACCGCTGGTCAGATTTTGAAATAATTTCACAGATATGTTCCTTGGGTGACCCTTTTCAAAAATTGGTCATGAAATTTTGATCCGTCGAAAAACATGGCCGTGGTAGAAGGGGGAGCTCTTGGCGTCCATCGGTGTCAACAATTCTATAAAAATCTTCTCCTCTGAAACTGGTGGTCAGATTTTGAAATAATTTCACAGATATGTTCCTTGGGTGACCCTTTTCAAAAACTGTTCGTGAAATTTTGATCCTTCGAAAAACATGGCGGTGGTGGAGCGGGGGGGGCTCTTGGCGTCCAGCGGTATCAACAATTCTTTAAACGTCTTCTCCTCCTACACCGCTTGGCCGATTTGGACCAAACTTGGCTGGAATGTTCCTTGGGGTGTCCTCTTAAAAAATTGTTCACAGAATTTAATTTCATCAAAAACTCTGGTTGCCATGGCGAACCAAATGGAATTAACCAAGAAATTCTTTGAAAATCTTCTCCTCTGAAACCGCTGGTCAGATTTTGAAATAATTTCACAGATATGTTCCTTGAGTGACCTTTTTCAAAAACTGTTAGCGAAATTTTGATCAGTCGAAAAACATGGCCATGATGGAGGGGGGGGGGGCTCTTGGCGTCCATCGGTGTCAACAATTCTTTAAACATCTCTTCCTCCTACACCGCTTGGCCGATTTGAACCAAACTTCGCTGGAATGTTCCTTGGGAGGTCCTCTTTAAAAATTGTTCACCGAATTTGATTTCATCAAAAAACTCTGGTTGTCATGGGAACCAAATGGAATTTTCCAAGAAATTCTTTAAAAATCTTCTCCTCTGAAACCGCTGGTCAGATTTTGAAATAATTTCACAGATATGTTCCTTGGGTGACTCTTTTCAAAAACTGTTCGCGAAATTTTGATCCGTCGAAAAACATGGCCGTGGTGGAAGGGGGGGGGCTCTTGGCGTCCAGCGGTGTCAACAATTCTATAAAAATCTTCTCCTCTGAAACTGGGGGTCAGATTTTGAAATAATTTCACAGATATGTTCCTTGGGTGACCCTTTTCAAAAATTGTTCGCGAAATTTTGATCCGTCGAAAAACATGGCCATGGTGGAGGGGGGGGGCTCTTGGCGTCCAGTGGTGTCAACAATTCTTTAAACATCTTCTCCTCCTACACCGCTTGGCCGATTTGGACCAAACTTGGCTGCAATGTTCCTTGGGGTGTCCTCTTAAAAAATTGTTCACAGAATTTGATTTCATCAAAAACTGTGGTTGTCAAGACAACCAAATGGAATTTTCCAAGAAATTCTTTAAAAATCTTCTCCTCTGAAACCGCTGGTCAGATTTTGAAATAATTTCACAGATATGTTCCTTGGGTGACCCTTTTCAAAAACTGGTCATGAAATTTTGATCCGTCGAAAAACATGGCCGTGGTAGAAGGGGGAACTCTTGGCGTCCATCGGTGTCAACAATTCTATAAAAATCTTCTCCTCTGAAACTGGTGGTCAGATTTTGAAATAATTTCACAGATATGTTCCTTGGGTGACCCTTTTCAAAAACTGTTCGTGAAATTTTGATCCTTCGAAAAACATGGCGGTGGTGGAGGGGGGGGGCTCTTGGCGTCCAGCGGTATCAACAATTCTTTAAACGTCTTCTCCTCCTACACTGCTTGGCCGATTTGGACCAAACTTGGCTGGAATGTTCCTTGGGGTGTCCTCTTAAAAAATGGTTCACAGAATTTGATTTCATCAAAAACTCTGGTTGCCATGGCGAACCAAATGGAATTAACCAAGAAATTCTTTAAAAATCTTCTCCTCTGAAACCGCTGGTCAGATTTTGAAATAATTTCACAGATATGTTCCTTGAGTGACCTTTTTCAAAAACTGTTCGCGAAATTTTGATCCGTAGAAAAACATAGCCGTGATGGAGGGGGGGGCTCTTGGCGTCCATCGGTGTCAACAATTCTTTAAACATCTCTTCCTCCTACACCGCTTGGCCGATTTGAACCAAACTTGGCTGGAATGTTCCTTGGGAGGTCCTCTTTAAAAATTGTTCACCGAATTTGATTTCATCAAAAAACTCTGGTTGTCATGGGAACCAAATGGAATTTTCCAAGAAATTCTTTAAAAATCTTCTCCTCTGAAACCGCTGGTCAGATTTTGAAATAATTTCACAGATATGTTCCTTGGGTGACTCTTTTCAAAAACTGTTCGTGAAATTTTGATCCGTCGAAAAACATGGCCGTGGTGGAAGGGGGGGGGCTCTTGGCGTCCAGCGGTGTCAACAATTCTATAAAAATCTTCTCCTCTGAAACTGGGGGTCAGTTTTTGAAATAATTTCACAGATATGTCCCTTGGGTGACCCTTTTCAAAACATGTTCGCGAAATTTTGATCCGTCGAAAAACATGGCCATGGTGGAGTGGGGGGCTCTTGGCGTCCAGCGGTGTCAACAATTCTTTAAACATCTTCTCCTCCTACACCGCTTGGCCGATTTGGACCAAACTTGGCTGCAATGTTCCTTGGGGTGTCCTCTTTAAAAATTGTTCACAGAATTTGATTTCATCAAAAACTGTGGTTGTCATGGCAACCAAATGGAATTTTCCAAGAAATTCTTTAAAAATCTTCTCCTCTGAAACCGCTGGTCAGATTTAGAAATAATTTCACAGATGTGTTCCTTGGGTGACCCTTTTCAAAAAATTGTTCACGAAATTTTGATCCGTCGAAAAACGTGGCCGTGGTAGAAGGGGGGAGCTCTTGGCGTCCATCGGTGTCAACAATTCTATAAAAATCTTCTCCTCTGAAACTGGTGGTCAGATTTTGAAATAATTTCACAGATATGTTCCTTGGGTGACCCTTTTCAAAATTGTTCGCGAAATTTTGATCCGTCGAAAAACATGGCGGTGGTGGAGGGGGGGGGCTCTAGGCGTCCAGCGGTATCAACAATTCTTTAAACGTCTTCTCCTCCTACACCGCTTGGCCGATTTGGACCAAACTTGGCTGGAATTTTCCTTGGGGTGAGCTCTTTAAAATTTGTTCACACAATTTGATTTCATCAAAAACTCTGGTTGCCATGGCAGCCAAATGGAATTAACCAAGAAATTCTTTAAAAATCTTCTCCTCTGAAACCGCTGGTCAGATTTTGAAATAATTTCACAGATATGTTCCTTGAGTGACCTTTTTCAAAAACTGTTCGCGAAATTTTGATCAGTCGAAAAACATGGCCGTGATGGAGGGGGGGGGCTCTTGGAGTCCATGGGTTTCAACAATTCTTTAAACATCTCTTCCTCCTACACCGCTTGGCCGATTTGAACCAAACTTGGCTGGAATGTTCCTTGGGAGGTCCTCTTTAAAAATTGTTCACAGAATTTGATTTCATCAAAAACTCTGGTTGTCATGGGAACCAAATGGAATTTTCCAAGAAATTCTTTAAAAATCTTCTCCTCTGAAACCGCTGGTCAGATTTTGAAATAATTTCACACATTTGTTCCTTGGGTGACCCTTTTCAAAAACTGTTCGCGAAATTTTGATCCGTTAAAAAACATGGCCGTTGTAGAGGGGGGGAGCTCTTCGCGTCCAGCGGTGTTAACAATTCTCTAAACGTCTTCTCCTCCTTAACCGCTTGGCCGATTTGGACCAAATTTGGCTGGAATGTTCCTTGGGACGTCCCCTTTGAAAATTGTTCACAGAATTTGATTCATCAAAAACTGTGGTTGCCATGGCAACCGAATGGAATTTTCCAAGAAATTCTTTGATAATCTTCTCCTCTGAAACCACTGGTCAGATTTTGAAATAATTTCACAGATATGTTCTTTGGGTAACCCTTTTTAAAGTTTGTTTGTGTAATATTGATCTGTCGAAAAACATGGCCTGGGTGGGGATGGGCATCTTTGCACTGTATGGACTTAAAGAAATTCTTTGAAATTCTTCTTCTCCTTAACAACTTGTCAGATTTTGAAATAATTTCACAGAAATGTTCCATAGGTGCCCCTTTTGAAAATTTATTCGCGAAATTTTGATCTGTCAAGAAACATGGCTGTGGTGGGTGGAAGCTATTTGCTCTCTGAGGACATGAAGAAATTCTTGAAAATTTTGTCTTCTCTGAAACCACTATTCAGATTTTGAAGTTATTTCACAGAAATGATCCTTATATTATACCCCTTATTTAGCTTAGCTGTTTTCAAAGAAAACATCGAGGTATTGACATAGCCCTGTTGGCGTCATCTGCGTTGTTGTTGTGCAAAAACTTTGACATTTTGTTATATCTCGGCTTCCACTTAACACATGTACTTAAAACTCGGAATAATTGTTCACTAGTAAAAAGTAACCCATACAACAAGGGCAGTTAACTCCAAAATTGTTTTGTCCAGATTATGCCCCTTTTGCGATTTGGAATTTTATTTTACTATCCAGCAAGGTTCCAACAGCCAATCATTGGCACTCTCATGTGGTGCTCTTGTTCAACTTAATATTTTTAGCCACTATTGGGCATGTGCTCTTGTTCAAGATAAGGTCTTTGGGTGACCTATCCTAAAATTTATTTGCAGAATTCTGATTCATCAAAAACATGGCTGTGGTGATGATTGTAGGGGTGGTGACAGATTTTGAAATGATTTTTACAGGTGACCTTTTTATAATTGCTTGGCAAAATATTGATTTTGTTTCCAAAATTTCAATACTTTAAAAAAAAGTTGGTTATGGTCCTCTCTAAAATTCAGGTGAGTGATCCAGGGCCATCTTGGCCCTCTTGTTTCTTCCCTTCGTTGACACTTTAGCCGAATGGATTTTCGTTACACGGAACATCTGCCTTATGAGACCTGTAAAATTTAGCATTTTCTGTATTGTGTGTCGAAGCTGTTATGATCAGACTGTACGTGCTGTACAGTATGGTCCTGATCTGCAAAACCCGTGAAAAATGTATGGATCGTGATGTACATTGACTACAGAAATTATCATGGTGGTGCCATGGTGCTCCAAGGGTTGAAGCTGCTCGAAAATGACAGAATAGATGAACTTAGTCTGTGTAATATTTTCTTAATACTCTATAAGATATCGTAAACATAAAAAAATCTTGTTTGTTTTCCTTACTCGGTGTATTAATTTCGTTGTGTAGCCGAAGGGTTAAAGTTATTACAGAACCTATTACTGTGCTTATACAACTTTTTACGTCGCTGCTGGTCAAAGGTTTAGAATAGCTCTTGAAATTTACATTAGAAGTTTTACACTAGGTTTGTACAAGGCCTATGCACAAAATGGTTCAAACTACTGTTTATTAAACGAAATATGTATAGTAATAGTTATTATGTTGTGGTTGAATAGATCCAGATCTTTAAAGACTTAAAAAATGTTGGGTTTTTTTGTGTGTGTGTGGCTGCCATTTCAGGAATAAAAGAAACGTGGTTTGTGCCAACTGTGCAGGCTATGATCAGAATTATTTTGGAGATGTCATGCAAAAGTTTTTGTCTCTTGAGTAGAAATGTAAAGATCCACTGTGTTACAAGTGTGCTAAGATACTTTTTGACAAGCAGGCAAATCATGTTTTAGAAAAAAAGTTGTTTTTTTTAGCTCCACTGGCCGAAGGCCAGCGGGCTTATGTCATGGCCTGTTGTCCGTCGTGCGTCCGTCCGTCCGTCCGTCCGTCCGTGCGTCCGTCCGTGCGTTAACTTTTTTTTAAAACGTCTTCTTCTCTGAAACTACCCATCCAATTTTGATGAAACTTCACAGAAATGATCCTGCCATGGTCCTCTTCAGAATTTCTTGAAAGAATTTAATTCCTTCAAAAACTCTGGTTGCCATGGCAACAAAACTGAAAAATTTTGAAAATCTTTGAAAATCTTCTTGTCTGAAACCGTAAGGCCAAGGGCTACCAAATTTGGCATGTAGCTTTATCTAGTGGACCTCTACCAAGTTTCTTCAATTCATAGCCCTGGGGTCAAAATTAGCCCCGCCCCGGGGGTTACAAGTTATACATGGGCTTATTTAGGGAGAACTTTAAAATTCCTCTTCTACCTAGCCATAGGGCCTAGAGCTGCCAAATTTGGCATGTAGCTTTATCTAGTGGACCTCTGCCAAGATTGTTCAAATTATAGCCCTGGGGTCAAATTAGGCCCTGCCCGGGGGTAACAAGTTTTACATGGGCTTATATAACAAGTTTTACATGGGCTTATATAGGGAGAACTTTAAAATTCTTCTTTGACCTAGCCATGGGGCCTAGGGCGACCAAATTTGGCATGTAGCTTTATCTAGTGGACCTGTACCAAGGGTGTCCAAATTATAGCCGAGGGTCAAATTTGACTTCGCTCCGGGGGGTAACATGTTTTACATGGGCGGGCTTATATAGGAAAATCTTTCGCATCTAGCTATAAGGGCTAGGGCTATCAAATTTTGCATTTAGCTTTATCTAGGGGGTCTCTATCAAGGGTGCCCAAATTATAGCCCGGGGGGTCAAATGTAGCCCCACCCCAGGGGGTCACAAGTTCTACATGGTCTTATATAAGGAAACTTTAATAATCTACTTGTACATAGCCATATTTAGGCCTAGGGCTACCAAATTTTGCATGTAACTTTATATAATGGGCCTCTACCAAGAGGGCCCAAATTTTAACTTTGGGGGTCAAGTTTGACTCCACACCAGGGGTCACAAGTTTTACATTGGCTTTTATAGTGAAAACTTGATAAACCTGTGTCATGGATCACATATTTTACAGGGCCTTTTATTCAGCAAACTTGTTTTACATGACTTTTTATTGGGCAAGATTAAAAAATCTTTTTGTTTATAACCACACATTCTAGTTTCATATTGTAGGTCTGGGGTCAAAATTGCCTTCATTCCAGGGATCGCAAGTTTAACATGGGCTTCAAAATATTGTCACTTCAATTTAAACATTAATCAAGGGAAATAACTCTTTTTATGAAAGATAAAGTTCGTTACTATTTACCTCCCTTGATTATCAAGCTGCAGTGATACATGATTGGTGCTAGACAAGTTTTTTAGCTCCACTGGCCGAAGGCCAGCAGGCTTATGTTATGGCCCGTTGTCTGTTGTGCGTCCATCCGTATGTTAACTTTTTAGCTCATTTGAGCACAACGTGCTCAAGGGGAGCTTTTAGCATTTGTTTCAACTCAATAAAAGAATTTTCAATCATACACCAAAACAAAAAATTATCCTCCACATATCTGACTGTGTTTACAAACTATGAAGTGTTCATATTAATACACCATGTCTACTGTTTGATGATGACTAGCTTAGAAAAAGTATTAATAAAATAAGTTTGAAAAAAAATCTTAGTGATTTATTATGACAATTGTTAGCACACATGTAACTCATTACCAAACGATAATATTTTAGGCTTGTCTAAATCGAAAGCACTTGCAGACGACAAAATAAAAGTGATTGAAAATTTGAAATTTGTTTTGTGAACAGTAGAAAACATTGTAAGAAAAGGAGAAAATGCTTTTCTAAAGCCTTCTTTCTCAGGGTCATCAAAAGTAGGGATTGTCTGGTAATAGGTTAAAAAGATATATTTCAAACTGAGATTGATGTATATACTTGTTTTTTTACTGGCACTGAAGGTCCGTCCGTCAATCTGTCCGTGCGTGCATTAACTTTTATTTCAAACATCTCTGAAACTACTTATCCAATTTTGATGAAACTTCAAAGAAATGATCCTGCCATGGTCTTCTTCAGAATCCCATGACAGAATTTTATTCCTTCAAAAACTCTGGTTGCCATGGCAACAAAACTGAAAAATATAGAAAATTTTCAAAAATCTTCTTCTCTGAAACTGTAAGGCCTAGGGCTACCAAATTTGGCATGTAGCTGTATCTAGTGGGCCTCTACCAAGTTCCTTCAAATAATAGCCATGGGGTCTACCAAATTTTGCATGTAGCTTTATCTAGTGGGCCTCTACAAGGAGGGCCCAAATTATAGTCCTTGACCCAAGTTTGTCCCCACACCACGGAACACAAGGTCACCAGTTTTACATGGGCTTTTGTAATGAAAACTATCTTAAGTCATCATGTTACTAACCATTATAAAGACTAAGGCTATTAGATTTAGCACTGTCTCATGGGTTTCATGTTTTACAGGGCTTTTCATTGAGAAAAATTTGAAAATCTTCTTGTTTATAACATTCAAGAACTGAATTATTTGGTATGGAGCTTTATATTGTGGACCTCCACCAGGATTCAAATAATTATAGCTTTGCGATCAAAATTGGCTTTGCCCATGGATCACAACTTTTATCGTAGGATAAGATAGAAAAATGTTTGCATGTCCTCGTGTTTGAAATCAATTTGCTGAATATTGTAATGTTTGGCTTGTAGTGTTTTTACTTAATAGCCAGTGGAGCGATACAGGGCCATCATGGCCCTCTTGTTTTTTCTCTTTTTTGTTGTAAAAAAAAAAAATGAAACACAAAGAAGAGATCACTGATAAAAACTGTAAATACATGTAAACATCCTATGTGAATAAAGATCTTAATATCACTTTGAATAATTAGTAACTTAAATAATTCCGTAGTATTGCCTCTGATGCCACTACAGAAGTTTCCTTTCTAAAATCATTTTAATAAATGGAAAATGCTGTACTTGAATGTGCAATTTCTCCATTTTCAAATTTCGAGTAGAAATTTAAAAATTCCAATGCTTTTACATGTTTTTTTCACATAAACATCATCACTTTATAATGATAATAATAACAAGATTATTTAAGATTCCTTCCTAAACTTCTGTCTTTTTTTTTTTTAAGAATTAGAATACATGTACATACATGTATTATTTTCTTTTTCTTTTTTCCTTACATTTTAGTATCATTTGTCATGATTTTCCGTTCGTGGGGTGTGTGGGTAAAAACAGATACAAAAAATGTAATCACAATTTCTCAAGAGCGTCAATATTTCTGAAATTGTCCACCAAAAGATTGCAGCTTCTATGATGCTATGCATCATAAATTTGTCTTGTAATATCTCTGTCATTTCTGAATATATATACTTTAAACTAGGACTAGTAGTTAACTATCAAAAAGGGAATCCATATAACAAGAGCATATAACCATAAAAAAACTTGTGATTATTTATGCCTGTTTTTCAACTTGGAATTTTAACTCGAAGTCAACCTATTTCTGAAAGTGACTGTAGCCAGGCATTGGCACCTGCATGCTGTGCTCTTGTTTCCTTTTCTCACAGTGTTTTCAAAAGCTTTCTTTCTCAGGGTTATTACATGTATGGAAAGTTTTGGTAAAGAGTTGACACTGATTCTCGCTTCAGTTATTTGTCCGATGGTTTGGTGATCATACAATTACCCAGGTTGAACCCCAGAAACTGAAAACTTTGTCAGAAGGTCTAGAGGCCCACCATAGAGCAAGGAAAAAACACAGAAGGTATGTTGCAGGGCTTTAACCCTTAACAACACAACAAAATTTTAGACTTGTCCAAATTGAAAGTACTATGTAGACACCCAATTAAATTCCACTAAAATTGTGAAAGTTGTCTTTGACAGGGTAGAAAACATTGAGGGAAAAGGAGAAAATGCTGGTTACCAGCATTTTTTCCTTTTCCCACAATGTTTTCAAGTCTTCTCTCTTAACTCTTTACCAAACGACAAAATTTTAGACATGTCCAAATTGAAAGCTTTTGCAGATGACAAAATAAATGAGACTGAAAAATTGAAATTTGTTTGGAAAGGGTAGAAAATATTGTAGGAAAAGGAGAAAATGCTGGCTACCAGCATTTTCTTCTTATCCCAGAATGTTGTCAAAAAGCTTCTTTCTCAGGGTCGTGAAAAGTTGGGATTGTGTGGAAATGAGTTAAGGTCATTAAAAGTTTGGATTGTGTGGTAAAGGGCTAATTGCTCCATTCACTTTTAGTTTATTCTTTTGAGGCCAGTTTATTCTTTTGACACCATCACCATTTGAAATCAAACTAGATACCGTATTTCTCCTAATAAAAGCTCCGGGAACTATGCTAAACAGAGATAGGGAGCAAAAAGTCTTGTCCAATTTTGTATTTCTTTGTGTTTTAGTGATTGTTGAGAGGAATTATTAATCAAATTAGAGGAAATATTCATCAAATTTTTTAAATATTTTCATTTTAATCAACTAATGTACTTCAGGTTATCATGATTTAAGGGTTTTTCTGTGTGGGGGAGCTACTATTAGGGAGGTCGCTTTTGTTAGGAGAAATATTATACGGTATGCGGAGTTTGAGTGGGGAAAAATAGTCATTTGGTTTTTGCATAACAAAGTTTTCTACAGTGGCTTCCATGTTATTTACATGTACGAAACAACAAAATTTCAGGCATGTTCAATTGGAAGAGAAAAAAATCATTGTATCTCAAATGATAGGAATTATCTGTGAAAAAGGTGAAAAACACTGGGTTAAAGGAGATGCTAGATTGCAATATTTTCTCTTTTTCCCACAATGTTTTCAAATGCCCTCCTTTTCAGTGTAGTTAAAACTTTCTCTGTTTTTCAACTTCTACTTTATAGTTTGTTGTTTTTCTTTGACTTTTAGAGGTAGAAAGATGAACTCTAACTTGGAGCAAGCTATCCATCAAGCTATGGCAGAGCTTGACAAACAAGCAGCCCAAAATTTAGAGAGCGAAAAACCAGAATCAGACAAGGTGCACAAACCGCTGAAAAGGAAACATAGAAAATGAATTTGTGAGGATGGATAGTTCATTCATTGGTTTGCGATGAAATTTTTTTTGTTAGAAATAAATAAAGTGTGAGAATCTATGACTATTTTGCGAAATAGGAGCAGAGCAAAAACTGACATTAACAAGTACGTACATGTATTTTTATAATGGGGGATTCAGACTCATTGCCTGAGAAAGAAAAGTGGTTGGGGGAGAGGGGTCAAAGAGCATAGTGACCCTGAAAGTGTAAATTACGCAACATTCAAGATGCAAGATATTAAGCAATAAATACATATTCTGTTACTAGTGATAAATGATGCATTTACAACATTGCTGTGTGGCAGTCAGATGTTGATATAAGATACCTACAAAAGCAACAAAAGTTGCTTTTGGTTCTTACAGTTTATAGAGATAAAATTGCTTGTTACTTTATTAGTGGTTGGCAAGATTTGACTGAGACAACTGCATATTTGGTGAATCCTACTTAACCCTTATCCTGCCAAATTAGAATTGTTGACGATTACACAAAGAGATATTGCTAAATATATGGGCAATGGGCTCGGCTTATATTACCCAAACTATCAAAAAGAAGTGGAGGTTGTAGAGCAAGATCAGACTGCACATATGTGCAGGCTGATTGTGATGTACACACTCGGCAAAAGTTATCAATGGTCACGAGTGGCAGGATAGGGGTTAAGTATTGCTGGTCTTCCTAAGTGTCTAGTTTTCTGTATCTTTTGTTACACTATTCTGCCTGACCCTTGAAAAACCACTTAACCTTTCTCCACAGAATCCCAAGTTTTAATGACCCTATAGGAAGATCATTAACAAGCATTTTCTCCTTTTCCCACAATGTTTTCTATCCTTCCAAAGGCAAGGTTCAATTTTTGAATATGTATTTTGTCATCTTCAAAAGCTTTCAGTTTGGGTTAGTCTAAAATTTTGTCATTTGGTTACAAGTTAAAAGCAGGTCTTTATGAAAATGGATGAGGAGTATGCACATGTTTGTCTCAGTTCAATAATGCTACACTATATCTGTGAGATTGTGGTAAATGTCATGGAAACAGATCTGATCTAAAACATTTGAGCCATGCCCTGGCAAAAGGGGGCTTAATATTTCTCAGTGATGTATGATACCAAGCAAGTCATCACATGATTATATATAAAAAAAATCCATTTTTTATAACATTTAACTGAATCATAAGGCATACTCGTCCTTTGAAATGCAGAAAATTAAAAAAGGTTTTGGGCCAGGTCAGCCTGTGCAGACCTTGGTGGATACTTTTTGCAAATGCAATAAGCCCTCTTTCCTCAGAGCATGGGTCATTTTCATTGTTATTATTTGTGTAGAGTTTGGTCCGTGGACTCTTGTTGATGATGCATTTATAATTATATTGTTCTATTATTATTTTATTCTAAATGATAAGTACATATTGTTGATGATTTATATCTGTTTTAACTCTTTACCATGGGACAAATTCATTAGATGCGCTCATTTTGAGAGCATTCGCTGACAACAAAATTGAATGAGGTTGAATTTTTAGCATTTGTTTTTTAAAGGTTAGAAAACATTGTGGTAAAAGGAGAAAATGCTGATTACCAGCATTTTCTCCTTTTTCCATGATGTTTTCAAAAGCTTTCTTTTTCACCATATTTAAAACATGGGATCGTTCCGTAAAGGGTTAAAACTAAGAAATACAAGTTCACAGTTATATAGTGTTCATTGTTTTCTAGCTTGCTGTTTTTTAAAGACAATGTCAAGGTATTGTCATAACCCTGTTGCAGTCAGCATCTGTCTTGTCCTAGTTATGCAAAAACTGAGACATTTTTTCCCCATATCTGTTATACCCAAGATATTTACTTCAAACTTGGGCTTGACATATATTATCAGGGGAGCCCATATAAGAAAAGCAGTTAACTCTCAACACATTTTTGACACAGTTACACCCCTTTTTGACTTTTGACTCCGAGCCCCGATAGCTCAGTTGGTAGTGTACAGGACTTGAGAACAGGAAGTTGCTGTTTCAATCTCTGGCTTGGCAAATTTCTTTCCCAGGATTGATGATAGTCATCGTGACAGGATTCATTCCTCTCTCACCGCTGACCATTGTTTCGATGATGGCTATGTGGGAAAGCAGCCAGTGGCTTGGAAAGAATATTTAGTGGAGTAGTGGTAAAAGAAACTCCAGGAAAGCATGGATAGGTGCACTGGCTGCCGTGATATAACTGAAATAATGTTGAAAACTGCGTTAAACACCATACAATCAATAATTCAATTGACTTTTTACGGAAAAAAAAACAAAGATAACCCAGCCGAGCGTTAGCACCCACCAACCACATGCGGTGCTCATGTTATGGTTTATGCATCACCCATTACTTTTGCTGCATACAATCAATAATTCAATTGACTTTTTACGGAAAAAAAAAACAAAGATAACCCAGCCGAGCGTTAGCACCCACCAACCACATGCGGTGCTCATGTTATGGTTTATGCATCACCCATTACTTTTCATGACTTCATCAGATGACTTTCATCAGATGTTTGCTTTTTTCATACCTTCTCCTAAGGGTTATTG
Source organism: Hippopus hippopus (assembly GCA_946811185.2). Lineage (NCBI taxonomy): Eukaryota > Metazoa > Mollusca > Bivalvia > Cardiida > Cardiidae > Hippopus > Hippopus hippopus. The sequence goes on along the minus strand of OX328105.1, from coordinate 18,049,667 downwards.
TGCATTATAGTGCTTATTCTTATCTGTTGATTGTGTGTTTAAAGTGCTTTTCCTTTTTGAACCTCGCTTATCAGTGGATCATAGATATAAAGAGCTTTCCTTATTTTACCTGTCGCTTGCCTTTTTATTTTGTTAAAGACGGTGTTTGTTCTCAAAGTCTGTGTTGATAATATTTTGCATATTTTGTTTGTTTGAACTATTGAGCACTTCACCAAACGATTCCAAGTTTTAGCAACCTCGAGGAAGAAGCCTTTTGAAGACATTTTGGTAAATGGAGAAAATGCTGCATACCTACATTTTCTTCTGTATCCACAATGTTTTTTTATTTATTTATTTTTAATCATTGAACAACAAATTTCATCATTTGGGACTCATCTGTTTTGTCATAAGCAAAGGATATGAATTATTACAAGTATATAGGAATTAAACCTTCACTAAATTTTAACTCTTTACCAAACAATCCCGGGTTTTAACAACCCATGTAGAGAAGCCTTTTCAAAACATTGTGGGAAAAGGAGAAATGCTGGTAACCAGCATTTTCTCCTTTTCCCACAATGTTTTCTACTCTTCCAAATTCAAGTTTCAATTTTTGAGTCACGTTTATTTCGTCGTCTGCAAATGCTTTCAATTTGGACAAGTCTTAAATTCTGTTCTTTGGTAAAGAGTTAAAGACCTTGAAGAAGACAGCTTTTGAAAACATGGTGGATAAAGAAGGAAATGCTGGCAACCTGCATTTTCTCCTTTTTCTACAATGTTTCATACCTTTTCAAAGCCGGCTTCCATTATTTGAGTTACATTATATTTTGTCTGCAAATGCTTGAATTTTGAACAAGTCTAAAATTTTGTGATCTTGTAAAGAGTTAAAAGAACAGAAAACATAACCAAATAATATTTCTTGATGAAATTTTGGATGAAAACTCATTTATTGTTGAATGTAGCAAACTGATATTATGACTGGATTGATGTCTCATTTTCTTGTGAAATAATGTTAAGATTTTGGAGAAAAATTTAACTCTTTACCAAAACATTTTGGACTAGCCGAAAATGAAAGCATTTGCAGACAACAACTTAAATGTAGCTCAAAAGACAATTTCTGTCTCTGATATGGTAGAAAGCATTAACTTGGGCTTGTGTGGTAAAAGCTTAAAATGCTCTGTACGGACAGGAAAGTTTTAGGTTCACTGAAAACTATCACACAAAGAACAAACTGTTGAAGGAAAAAAAAGAGATGATTTTCATCGATAAAGAATATATTGTGGAAAAAGAATTTCCATGGATAAGGAATATTTGTGGGAAAAAAAGCAATTGCCTCTAACAAGCAATAGTTTAGTTTCCCATAATGTTTTCAATAACTGTCTGCTTTAGAGGTATGAAGTATTTTAATTGTTCCAGGTTAAATTTAGATTTTGAATTTAGTTATTTTTAACAAAGTTTTCATTATAATGCAGATATCTTCACATAATGTGTGGGACCGGTGATTTTCAATAGATGTCTTTTTTCCATATTTTCTTTTTATTGAATTATTAATTCATTCGATAGTATAGATTCTTTAATTACATGTTAAAATCTTTTTCAATCTTAGCCATATGACAAAATTTTAGAGTTGTCCAAGTTGAAAGCATTTGCAGACAACAAATTAAATGTGGCTCAGCTGATGAAAACTGTCTTTTAAAGGGTAGAAAACATTGTGGGAAAAGGAGAAAATGCTGGTTATCAGCATTCTCTCCTTCCTAACAATGTTTTAAAAATTCTGTTTCCTTGGGGTCATTAAACATGGATTTTTTGGGAATGAGTTGATCCTTTACCAAATGACAAAATTTTAGACTTGTTCACAGTGAAGGGATTTGCAGACAACAAATCAGATGTGTCTGAAGTTATACATTCTTTTCTTTGAAAGGGTAGTTAGCATTATGGGAAAAGCAGAAATGCTGATTAACAGCATTCTTTCTTTTTCCCACAATGTTTCAAAAACTGTATTCCTAGGAGTTGTAAAAATTTGGAAATTTTTGGTAAAGGGTTAATTTTGTACTCTTTGTGTTTTGTCTTTTATTACATGTATCAAAGTCCTTAACTCTTTACCAAACAACAAAATTTTAGGCTTGTCCAAATTGAAAGCATTTGCAGATGACAAAATAAACGTGACTCAAAAATTGAAACTTGACTTTAGAAGAGTAGGAAATATTGTGGGAAAAGGAGAACATGCTGGTTACCAGCATTTTCTCCTTTTCCCACGATGTTTTCAGAAGGCTTCTTCCTCTGGGTCGTAAAAACCAGGGATTGTTTGGTAAAGGGTTAACTAGTACACTTATTGATTTATTGTTATATGCATGGATTTTAGAAGTCCTTTGTTTAAAAAAAAAGTGCAACAAATGGCATAAATAGATATTGAAATTTTTGTCCTAAAAGGACTGGCTAGAGTACAATATGGCAATTGCTCTTTGCATTGATTTATTCAAAGTCATGTAATGATCGTAGATTTATTCCTGATTGGTTCAGAGTGATATAAATGTTGCAGGGATTATAGAAGTTAATGTGGAGAGCACGAATAAAACCAATAAAACACTTGAAGTCTGGGAATGAGACCAAAATATTTGCAATGTCAAAGTTACTCTTGTATAGTGTGTCTCAGCAGAGGGTACAGTGTAGATCAGCAATCAGGCTGCCCATCTTGTGAAGTCTGATCTTGATCTACACTGGCCATAGAATCAACTAAAGTTGTGATATTTGTTGTAAGCATTGAAAACATTTGAGACATGCTCTGTGAAAAAGGGGCTTAATGCATCTGCAAAAAGTATCGACCCAGGTCTGCCTGTGCAATCCGGGCAGGCTGACTTGAGCCGAAACTTTTTGCTTTTGGTCAATTTTCTGCTTGTCAAAGGACCAGTATACCTCATGAATCAGTCAGTTGATAGAGAAAACAGAATTCATGGATCCACAATTATATGATAATTTGCTTGGTATCATGGATCACGGAGATGCATTAAGCCCCCTTTAGCCAGAGCATTGCTCATTTTTTGATGATATAACATTTAGAATGAAATAAGGGGAAATAAATACATGACTAGAAGAATCTTGAGAATTGTTAGTGGTAGGAAAGCTCATATCTGAGAACGAAGCAAATCTAAAGCCAAAAGGATTACACATTCTTTTTGTATAGTGATTTCCATTTTATGTATTCTTTTAATAGCTTCTCCATTGTTTGATGGCTTTTTAACCCTTTACCAGATGATAAGATTTTAGCCTTTTCCAAATTAAAAGCAATTGCAGACAACAATTTAAATGTGGCTCAAACGGTGCAATTTTTCTTTGATAGGGAAAAAAACATTGTGAAAAAAGGAGAAAATGCTGGTTACCAGCATTTTCTCCTTTCCCCATAATGTTTTTAGAAGGCTTCTTTCCCAGGGTTGTTAAAAGTCGGCATTGAGCAGTAAGGGTTAAACAATTTGAAATTGGAATAATTGCTTGAACTATAAGCTCTACTGATGTTGAATGGTGTATCTGACAGAATGTTTTTTGATGAAGAAGGTTTTGAATCATATCTTTATTTTGTAATCTGCATTTGATTGTAAAATCTTACACTGAAAAAAATGGCAAATTCTTGAAAACCAAAATGTTGTTCATATTTGTAAGCTTTTCGTGTAGCCATATTATTTATGTATGTGAGGAAGTGTTGTTTGTGCATTTTACAATTTTTGCAATATAAAGGATGCAAAGCATGCTGCCATTATTACATGCATTCCTGCTTTTTGAAGATTTCATGATATAAATTGTTTAAATCATAAAGTACTTTTTTTTTAGTTTATGAAAGGCGTTGTCTCACTACCATGGCAAAAAGCATAGCCATTGTAGAAAAGATTAGACGCTTTTTTTTTTCAATTTCTAGTTCTGACTTTTCTTTCCTCATTTCACCTGTTCTTCTTGAAAGGCATACATACAAAATTTATGATGAGGGGTGTACATTCATTGGTCAACCTAGCTGTTGTCTTGATGGCATCCATTTTCAAAACTGATGGTTCAAGCTACAAATGTTATTTTTGCAAAATTTACTTTTTTTAAAGAAAAGGATAATTTTATTCCCAATTACTACTGTTTTACGCCTTTTTAATTTTATTTTGGGTGACTCTTTACCACACAATCCCAAATTTTAATGTTACCAAGACAGAAAGCTGTTGAAAACATGATGCAAAAAAGAGAAAATGCTTGTAAGCAGCATTCTGTCCTTTTCCCATAATGTCTGCAAAAGCCATCTTCCCCAGGGTTGCTGAAACTCAGTATTGTGTAGTAAATGGTGAAATACAAGTTAAAAAGTCACAATGATTTCATATAAACCTTAGGGGGGAAACAAAAGGATTATTTTTCTCAGAAAAAAAAAAGTTTTGAGCAGAAATCATGTCCAGGAGTGTGTTCTTTGATTATGGTTATGTGCTTTTTTTCCTGCCATATTTTGTACTGTACTTATTTTCATGATCGTAGTGCTTCTAAAAACTGCCCCTTTAACCGAAAGAAGTGATTGTTTATGACTGGTATTTTATTTTTTTTTGGTCATATTACCATATTTGAGCAGTGCTCTGGGAAAGGGGGTTTAATGCATCAACATGATGCAATATACCATGCGAATCATCACATAATTTGGGATATATATAATTGAGCCGTGCTGTGGCAAAAGGGGGCTTAATGCATCTGCGAAAAAAGTATCGACCTGCCAAAGTCATCACATAATTATGGATCCATAGGAGCCACTTTTTTCAGTAACCGACTTAATCAAAGGGTAGATTGGTCCTTTGACAAACAGAAAATTGACTGGTAGCGAAAAGTTTCGGCCTAGGTCAGCCTGCGCGGACTGCGCAGGCTGGCCTGGGTCGATACTTTTCGCAGATGCGTTAAGCCCCCTTTTCACAGAGCACGGCTCAATTTATTATGTCTAACAGCCAACTTAATCATGAAGTGGAATGATCCTTGGACATGAAGAAAATTTAACGATAGCAAAATATTTTGACCTAGGTCCACAGTCCTTGCAGGCTGACATAATGACATGCATTAGACACTCTTTTCACAGAGTATGACTCATTTATAGAGAGCCTATGTGTTACTGCTTTGTCCAATGAGAATGGGAGTAGTTTTCTGTAGATCTATGCTCCTTGTGACTGGGTGGTAATTTGCCCAGAGTGATTCCAGGCAGATCCTCAATCAGTCTATTTGTTAACCCTTAGAGCGCCAAATAAACCTATCAGATGTTTTCATCCAAGAAATACCACCCAAATAATTGCAATTTTGTGGTTGCTTTTGTCTTCAATGTTTCAGCAAAGCAGACACTGTGTGCAGCCTGATCTTGATCTACACTAGCTGCAAAGGCAACTATCGTCATGAAAGGTGCTTTAAGAGTTGAACATTTTCATGTTCAAACCTTTGGATTGGCTGTAGTAGCTGGTCTCATAGCTTTGCCTGTAATGAATTTTAATTCTTTAATGCAACTCGAAGTGTGCTTTGGACCTAGTGAGGGCCTAGAACTTTTATTGCTTTCGCTTGCAGTATAGATCAAGACCAGGATTCTCAGTTCGATCTTAATCTATACTGTCTGATGTTTAGAAGAATCTGCAGGAAAGCATGGGTATTTGCCAGCGCCACTGAAAATATTACTGAAATAATATCGGAAACGGTGTTGGGCACCAGTCAAACATTGTTTGGATTATTGAAAAGTGCTCGCCGAAAGATAAGGTTGACCAAAAATGTTAAACTGAACTCTTTACCAAATATTCACATTTTTTTCTGAAAAGATTGCATGAAAAGAAAAAGAATGCGGGCATCCAGCATTTTCTCCTTTTCACACAATGTTTTCCCCCCTTTAATAGACATATCCGGTTATTTGAGCTGCATCTGTCATCTGTAAATGCTTTTTTTATGGACCAGTCTAAATATTGTCAATGTAAATAGTTAAATGCCTGATGCTGTATTGTTCTTACTATCCAAGTAGAAGTAGTTAATTGAATTATAGAACGTTATATAGAACACTTAAGAGATTAAATGAGACCATGAGAGAGTCAGAGAGAGAGAGACAGATAGACAGAGAGGGAAGAGGGAGAGAGTTTTGGCTTACGCATATATTAAATACAGAGTTTGAGTAACTTTGGTTTTTTTTGGGGTGTGAAATATTTAATGTAGTGCCATATATGTTACTGTTCCTGTACTGTTTGTTACGAAAGTTTGTTCAAGTTTGACTTTCTTTTTCCTTCACTTTATGCTTTTGAGCGAATAAACTGAAAATCAACAGACTAGGTCTCTATGCTTATTCATTGTAACCTTGGTCTTTATTCACCTGCCATTCTTTAGAACATTCGTAGTATGATTCTCCAAAGTTTCCGAAATTTGAATGAAGCACAACTTCTGATTGGCTAAACCAAATGGTTTAGCCAATCAGAAGTTGTGTTACTTCAAATTTAGAAAATACTGGAGAATAAAACTGATAAGGTTCCCACGAAAGATTGGTGAATACGGACCCTGTACCTTTATGTCGCCACCATCTTTACCCTTAGGTTTGATCAAACTTCAAAGAAATCCTCCTGCCATGGTTATTTTCAGAATTTCATCAGAAATCTGGTTGCTATGGCAATTAAACTGAAAATTTGTTGTAATTCTCTAAGAATCTTCACCGAAACTGCAGGTGGAATATCTCTACAAGTTTGCACGAATGATCTTTTGGTGGACCTCTTTCAGATATCTTGACATACTGTTGATCTGGCATAGAACATGGCTGGTTTGGCCTTATAGCTTCATACACTAGACCTCTACCAAAATTCTTCAAACTATAGCCCTAGGGTTAAAATTGGCCCTGCTTCAGGGGTAACAAGTTTTATGACCCCAATATCAAACAGCTGGTGAAATATGAGCTACTTTCCAATATAGAATATGTTGCGAAGCGCTTTTCCTTTGAGAGCCGAATGAATGAAATGGAAAGGCAAATATGATGTCAGCGAATACAAGCAGATCTCACAGTATCATTCATACCAAATATCGATGACTTCCAATAAAGAGCGTATTGACAAGCAGATATCCAGAACAAAAAGCGGAATGATAAAAATCTTATTTCATATTAAATATTCAAGTCACTTGAGCATACAAGTCAACATCAAAATAATCACTCTCCCTAAAAACTGAATATTTTCTATCCAAAAACTTGAATACACAACACCAATCACATCACACGGCAGTATGATAATCAAGGAGGGTAAATAAAAATATACGTTTCAGTTAAGACCGAATAAGAGTTATTTCCCGTGATCAGTATATTGAAGCTTAAGTCACATCGACTTCATATACTACTATAAGATTTTTTTAAAGTTTTCACAGCAATGAGCCTTTGTGAATATGTTACCCCCGGGCTGACCCTAGGGCAATAGTTTTTACTATCTTGCTTCTGTTCAGCTGGGTAAAGCTACATGCCATATTTGGTTTACCTAGACCTTTAGAAACTTAGACATTTAGAAACCAGAAGATTCTTTTAGCTTTCAGTTAAAAGCCCATGTAAAACTTATGATCCTCGGAAGTGGGGGATGGGCAATTTAGACCCAGGGATATAATTGGGACACTCTTCGTAGAGGTCTACTGGATGAAGCTGCATGCCAAATTTGGTAGCTTTAGACCTTGTGGTTACGAACAAAAAGATTTTTGATTTTCACCTTTGCCCATTTTGAGTTTGCGAACCCTGCAGCGGAGAAAGCTTTGTCCCTGAGCTATTATTTGAATAATCTTAGAAAGGGTGCACTAAATAAAGCTACATGCCAAATTCGGTAGCCCTTATAGTAAGGACGTTTTTTTTGTTGTTGTTGTTTTCACTATATTAGCCCATGTAAAACTTGTGACCCCCCTGAGCAGGACCAATCTTGATCCCCAACGCTATACTCGTATTTTAAGAATGTTGGTAGAGGTCTATAAGTGCTAATTACATGTGTATAACACATTTACTTATATCGCAGTGTTGTGATGCAGGGAAATCATGACCCTCTTGTTATAAACCTAATTATAGGCGGATCGTGTTGAAATCTGAAACATTTGCAATTTGTGTTGCATAAAATGAGTAAGAGTTACCTGCGTTATTTGGCAAGGTAATAAGTGCAATATCTGACACATGTCAAGCATCAAGGTGAAGAGAGTCTCTATTATTTCGAAAATGGCAACGAAAGTATATCATCTGATAAGACATTTAGCAAACCTCGGGGGATCCGTTGATCAAATCCATCGGCTGCATTACAATAGGTGATATGCACCTTCACGGTGCATTTATTAGTCGGAAATACACCGCTTTACCGTTCTTAGAATTGTAAGGCTGCACTTAAAAAAAGAAAACACGAGTCACGATTTGCTATCGAAATCTCTCTATTTAAAACACTGTCGTTGACGTCGACAAACAGTTTATACTTTCAATGTTAAACGTGGTTTATCAATTCCGTTGGCAGTTTCCACCGACAGATAGATAGATGTGAATAACTTCACTATAGTTGTTGATGTGATGACGGAATCGGCCGAGTTGTGACGAGTGCTAGTTGGGCAGCATGTACTTGCGTTGCACAGACCGGATGTTTATGTACGCATGCTCATATGCAAAATATCGACCACCTCATGATAATATTTCAGATCTTACATGGAATATGTATTTCCGAGGTTTTCTGTAATTATTTAATTAATTGAAATTTTAATGTTGAAAATAACATGCTACATGTATCTTGTTTGAAACTTATTCACAATTACATTGCCTAACTCTTATTTTTCTAGGCCAAACGAAACCGCTGAAAAGTGAATGAGGTTTTAAACCCTACACTATCACGATAGTATCATCACGATTGTAGATCATATCGTCCTACAGATGTATAACTGCTCGTTTATCAGCAATAATTTAAAATGCCTAGGGTGCTGGAGTTGGCCTTCGAGACAACTGCTTAAACTGCATAAAAACTAAAAACCATGTCAAAAGGTTTTATTATGGGATGTATTTTTACAGCCCCACTGTGAAGTTAGGAGTGTAGTGGAATCGGGGTGCCCGTTTGTCCTTCCATCCGTGGATGTAACTTTTATTCCTCTTCTCCACCTATACTTTTCAAGCAATTTAGGTGACAGTTAAATGGAAGGCTGCCTACCACGAAATTGATTTATTCATTTTCCGTTTATTTAATGTCGCCATCCGTTTCGCACATGGGCGACGCCCCCTTAAAGTTGTTAGGGATATTGCAAGATACGCCTGATTCTTTAACGTGCTCGGTGTATGGCATCGTCACACGGGACCATCCGAACGTCTTAACCGAAAGACAATCAGTAGATCTAATTTTAGATGGCCGGCCGTGAGACTCGAACACACACCCTGAAGTGGTCCAAGAAATTACGTAAAAAAGTCCTACGCTCTTCCACTTGAGCTATTGGGCCGGTCACCTACTGCAGGAATTTACACACCTGCATTTTTGATTGGTCGATTGATAGTTAAAACTCGGGACTGTTTAGTAAAGAGTCAACAGTTCGCTGGAAACTTTCGTTTAACCCTTCACCACACAATTCCGAATTTTAAAGACTGTCTATTTTTTTTTTCTTTTTTTTTTGAAAACATTGTTGGAAAAGGAGAAAATGCTGGTAATCAAATTTGATTCAAATCACATTCAATTTTTCGTCTGCAAATGCTTTGAAATTGGATTTGTCTTAAATTGCATCGTTAGGCAAGGACTTAATCCTTGTAGCAGTATAAGGATTACAATGCCGTTCAGATTGTGAAAAATATTGGAAATGGTTTTAAACATATAGAAACAAAAACAAGTAGGGGGGAAAAATTATCTTAAATTTCATTGTTTTATGTATGCAGTGCAGACCGTTATTGTAGACAATTATCCGGTCGAACTGATTTGATCGTCGTTTGGTCCTCAAGGCAAAACGTCTGTTTATTTTCTGATGCACAAAAGTCAAATACAAGTCAAACTTGTAGAAATGTGGTTAAAATTTGATAGCGAATAACAAGTCTCTTTTTTCTTGTTTGTTTCGTTTTCTATTGTAAACGAGACACAGAGATGGCTTATGCTTATTATGTTATTTTCGTCATATTTGGATTAATTTCGGTAATAGGTGAGAAAATTCTAATGAATTAGAAAGGACTATTTCTTTTTAGTTCTGAACGTGGAAAAAAATATAAAACTTTTCAAGTCTTCAAAAAGGGCTGAAATCATTAAATTTAAAGGTTCTTTTTTCGCAAAATAAAAAGGACAGATTGGGTCAAACGTTCGGCTGCAGATAGGGCCTATATATGTCAGCACTGCTCATGATGTATGCTGTATTCAGTATTCGAGTTATTAACTCTTTTAGAGCTAATAATATAAACTCGACCTGTTTCAACGTCTGAACTTAGAATACAATCTACGAAATCTTTGAACGATTTCATTTCATATGCGTGACGAAACATGTGGTCTGTATAATCCAAAATGAGTCTCCACATTCTGTGCAGTGTGAATTTGATCTATGCCTTCATTAAAAGCGCCTAATTTCGCTCATCGCACTGAAGGGTTTAACGAATACATGCAATTTATTTTGTAGCAGCTAACATTTTCTTGGCACATTCTCCCTCCATGTTCTTTTAGTTTACTTCAAGGTACTCTTTCCATTTTTTTCAGATGCTAATTGGGTAACATGGAGCTCGTGGTCCGAATGTTCTGTGTCCTGTGGTGACGGTGTACAGACACGGGAACGAACATGTGTACAAACAGATAACAACAACAAGTGTGATGGACCCAGCATTATGTACTCTTCCTGTTACCTTGGGGAATGCCATCAACAAAACGGTAATTATCGTTTTATCAATTATTATGTGATAACCTTTATGTTAGAAGAACTCCTTTAAAGATACATCAATACCCGTTTTCAGGCAGTTTTTTTTTACAGCTAGATTTTAATCCATTTCATCTTTATTTAATGAAATTGTAATTATTCTTGTATTGTCTTGCCAACTGCTGCCCCTGGTGGCTGCAAAATTGCACAGATTACGGCGGATAGAAAACGCATTTCATGTTTTGGAGGCATTCAAAGCAATCGCTGTTTATCGTTTTAAATGAGGACAAATCCCTTGTATTTTTCTATCCCTTACACCATAGATAGTGGTTATTTATCTAAGTTTGCACAGCTGTCTCATGCTACACACTTTCAAGTTTTAACAGCGTTTTTTTTTTTTTGAGCTGTAAGGATGTGTCTTTACATTGAACTTTAACTTTTATGGATTACCCAAGGATACTCTTTGGACCCTACTTTTCCCTTTATGAATTGGTTTGATTCTGTACTATCCCCCTATAGAATAGAAAAAAACGGCGGGGTGGTTGGGTATGGTGCTGAACTGAACAGTGTGTATTAAAGTGGCATACAACCAGATTTTGTTTCGAAAGTCTTTTTTTAAAAAAAAGCTTAACAAAAACTGGTAGTTTAGTCGTCTGCATAGATGGCGTTGAATCCAAGATATAAACATGATGAAAACATTAGTAATGTCGCATTTATGATTGTTTTTCAGTAACATTTGTTAAATATCCCGTTTGTCACGGGATGGTCGTTTTTATTTTTCTCGTAACAAAGGATAAATACATTTTATTCACACAAGATACAGAGTTGTGAGGATTTCTCAGCCGTTCTAGTCTCTGGGCCTTGTATTTAAAAATCGCAGGGGTTTGAATCCAATCGATGGCAAATAATCTTGATAGTGTTTTTGCGATTTTACCCTCCTAACAGTAAAACGTCATGTGCTAATGAGTTTTCTATACAAAATATCAAAAATTTTTCCCTCTTTTTTTTGTCAAACATCTAGAGTTTATGCTGATTTAAAAGTTGGATTCTTTTTAAATTTAAACTCGAGATTGATGTTAAAGGGTTTAAACAGGTCAGAATACACTATTTAGGCTTACGAGCTTATACAGAATAAATTAACAAATATTTCTCAAATAGCTTCCGTCACAGATGTCTGGTCCGTATGGGGAGAGTGGGGTGAATGCTCTAAAACATGTGGTGGAGGTATCCATGTTCGAAGGCGGTCCTGCTTACTTGGTGACGTCATCAATTGTTGTGTACACACAGACAGAAAAGGCTGCGAGTATGAGCACTATCAGACCAGAGAATGTATCAACGAGGATTGCCATGGTAGATCTAAATTATTTTGACTTATCTACTGTCTCTTAGTCTTTAAACTTAAAAATTACCTGCATTATACTAAATATTCCACTGTTTTCATTGTCTGTATTGCATTTTAGTTAAATGATAAAGACGACGTAACAAGTTTATTTTCAAATTCTATAAAACAGACAGGTCTGCAAGTGTTGTTTTTCTGAAATCCACCACCGAATTTCTAGTCATCATTACATCAGTGTGTACTTGAGCTGATTTGTGTTTTTGATGCTTGTCAGATACGCCAGATTGAACTTGAAATACTGGTGCCTGTATTCATCGACAAGTTCATGTGAATTATGAATTCCACACAAACCATCTGATTGGCCGAAACGTTCTGTCTCGGCAAATCAGATTGTTTGTCTTAGATATGAAGACATTTTTATAGATCTTTTTTAGAATTTACAATTAATTCAAACATTGAATGGGCAGTGAATTCTAGTCTTGGGTCTATTCTCACCAGTCATTCTTAATTGTATTCCTAGTCTTATTCTGGACAGATTTAGAAAGTAACGCTAAGTTTCTGATTGGCTATTAAGACAAACAGATCTTGCCTTTCTTTCAAATTTAGAAAATTCTTGAGAATTTGGACAAAGACCGTTATTAAGAATGGTTAGTGAGTACGGGCTTAGATGATAGAAAAAAAAAAGCCCCCAATTCCAAAATGTTTCTGACATTGATCCTGCAGGTGAATGGTCTGTATGGAGATCCTGGAGTAAATGTTCGGTGTCCTGTGGTGAGGGGAACCAGACTCGGGAAAGAGACTGTGTCCCGGACAGTAGCGTCTGTGTAGGACTGCAGACACAAACCAGGTCCTGTTACGCACAGTGTGTGCCCACGTCATCGGGTGAGGAAACAAAATTGTGTCACATGCATGTTACACTTCAATATTTTTTCTTGCATGATATACAGGAACTGAATATTCAACTGAAATATCTTTATCTACTCACTGAGGTTATAGATGATGAATTCTATTCCTTGTTTTTCGTTTTTCTTCAAATATGAAACCAGAAATTTTATTTCCTAGAAACATTGTCATGCAATTATGGCTGCAAAGATGTTCTTGACAGACTTTTTTATCAGTCCAATCAGCAGATTTTATGACTCCCATCTCTTCGTTCGTAATTCCGTTCTTTTCAAACAGAAAACGACAAATCAACTATCTCATCTATGTTTATTTCATCTTCTTTTACTCATTTCAGGGCTTGACGGCGTCACTTCCTGTTCGTATGTAAATCCTTGTCAAAATGGAGGCATCTGCGCAAGCAGTGCTGATCACGTGACATGTTTTTGTCACGGTGATTGGCGAGGCACTGATTGTGGCAGTCGTAAGTTTTATCATCCTAATTAAATTTCTTTGTTAGACTTTATAAAATTCTTCTTTGTTGTTGTTGTTGTTGAAAAGTTTATTGATACACTGTTCTATAAAAGTCCAATCACTTTTGTAAGAAAAGGTAACAAGGCACCTTAATCCTTTACCAAACAATTCCGAGTTTTAGCGACCCAGGGAATAAAAGCTTTTGAAAACGTTGTAGGAAAAGGAGAATATGCTGGTAACCAGCACTTTCTCCTTTTCCCACAACGTTTTCTGTCCTTTCAAAGACAGACTCTATCAATTGAGCCACACTGAATTTGTTGTCTGCTAATGCTCTGAAAATGGACAAGTCAAAACCTCTATCATATGGTAAAGAGTTGAACAAGCAAAGCTGACAACATTGCCCTTCATTCCTTTTTAACACAAGACATAAGTGTATTTTTTCACGCTTTCGAGTTGCTTTGTGCCCCCTCTCTCTCTTCCTCTCTCTCCCCCTCTCTCAGACTCTGAACATAGTCCTTCGTAATTGTAAAGAAATATCTATTAGTATCATCTCTGTCGAGGCTGAGTCGCAGTAATAAAGATAAAACAAATGGACAGTTACGCCTATTTGATTTTTTTTTTTCTTATTTCAGTGTGTTTAAGAACCGACCAGGAAGGAGCCTGCAGCAATAAGGAAGGGATATTTCACATGTGTAATGACTGTACAAAGTTTGTCATATGTTCTCGTGGCCGACCAATCTCCATGAACTGTGTGGAAGGACGTATATGGACTGGTGACGGTTGTAAACTTCCATCAGAAACCACATTCTTATGTCTAGAGTGGTGAAAATAAAAACAAGAGAAGGGGCTATATTCACCCACAATTTAATATTTAATTCAAAATGAGCCATGTTTTATGAAAAAGGGGCTTAATGCATCTGCAAAAAGTATCGACCCATGTCAGCCTGCGCGAACTGCGCAGGCTGACATGAGTCGAACTGTTTTGCTGTTGGTTAATTTTCTGCATGTCAAAGGATCGGTCTACCTCGTGATTCAGTCGGTTATTAGAAAAAATGGGTTAAATGGATCCACATTTATTTAATCACTTGCTTGGTATATAATGCATCACGGAGATGCATTAAGCCCCCCATTTGCCAGAGCATGGCTCGATTTTAAGCTTCCAAAGCTAGCCATATGATTGGCTGAGATAGAACGTCTATATTTGTTAATTTCAATACCACGGCGAATATATGTAACGAGTTTGATTGGTCAATACTATCTTTAGCAGCTTGCAATTATTTCAAATGTTGATGGCTAGGTTTCATTGACCAATCAGATTCGTTCAGTGTTATCACCGTGGTATTAGAATTTCCATTTCATGATGTGATGAGAAAGAACTGTCTGCCGACCTTGATAACTTTCTTGATATTTGTATATTTTCTTTTCGTTCTACTTACCAAATTCAAGATGAATTACCACCCAGCACGATAAAAGTAACGATACTTTCCATTCCAATTTAGAAATACATGGTAAAGACTGACTGAAGGTCGTGTTCGGCGAGTACTTCAGTTGGACTACCTTGTTTTATACGTATTGTAAGTTATAGATGGCGAAGGTTGTCTAAAGCAAGTGCGTGTACCCAAACTGTAGTAAGTAAGCAAGCACCTATGGGATACTTACTTGTGCCTGCTTAGGGCACGTGGTCTCTTAGTGCATATGCATTTCAACATGTTCGCTTTCTCTGGGATCCTCCTTGAAACAGTGGTCAAGTCGCCTTTTACGTATTTTAAAAAAACAAAAGCACTTTGTCATGCGCACTACGAGTATATATAACTTTAACGGTCGATGTGCTATAAAGCACAATCGAGGTTTAAGCCTGTATCAAACAATTCCGAGTTTTAACGATCCTTGGGGAAAAGGCTTTTTGAACATTGTAGGAAAAGCAGAAAATGCGTGTTATTAGCATTTTCTATTTATCCTACAAAGTGTTTTACCCTTCGCAAGACAAACTGTATCATTTGAGTGACGTTTAACTTTTGGTCTGTAGATAGTTTAAATCATAATTGGCTTGCATCACGCGAAAAGGGGCATTCGGACATCTGCGTAAAGTGTCGTCTCGGATCAGCCTGCGCAGTCCGCGCAGGCTAATCCGAGACGGCACTTTACGACTACATTAGATTTTGTTCTTCAGTAGACTTGCGCAAAACAGAAAATTACATTAAAACGGAAAGTGTCGTTTCGGATTAGCCTACGCGGACTACGCAGGCTGATCCGAGACGACGCCTTATGCAAATGTCCGATTGTCCTTTTTCGCGTGTTGCAGGCCATATGTTCAAGACAAGTACATGTACATTCCGTCGTCTAGTATAGAGGGTAGGATATCAGGAGGCTTGGCTTAATCCATGCCATGTCGCTGGTTATTTTGGATGCTACCATAAACTCAATTACAGTTTTAGATGTAACAACTTTATTAATGATTCATAAAAAAAAAGAAATTATAAAATCTGTATTCATGCAAACAGACTAAACAACACACATCAAGATAGAACAAGTACGGCCTATGTCTCCGGACATCCTCAAATCTCCTTCACAAGCTTGATCCTTTATCGAACAATCCCATGTTTTTACGAATCAGAGCACAGAAACTTTTGAAAAACCATGGTGGGAAAGGAGTAAATGCTGGTAACCAGCGTTTGCTCCTTTTTCCAACACGTTTTCTTTCCAGTTGCAAACTCACAGATCGCCCAAATCATAGGATTTGTCTTCGATAAGATTAAAAAAAAATGTGGGAAATGAAGAAAATGCTGATTACCAGCATTTTCTCTTCTACCGACAATATTTTCAAGAAATTTTCTTCATTGTCGTTAAAACACGGGATTGTTTAGTATGATAAGATAACTGGTTGTCACGAATGGAGCAACGCTCTGGGAAAAAGGGGGTTAATGTATTTCCGTGATGGCATGGTATCAAGCTGGTCCTTTGACATGCAGAACGTTGACCAATACCAAAAAGTTTCGACTCAGGTCAGACTGCGTAGGCTGACCTGTGTCGATGCTTTTTGAAGATGCATTAGACCCCCTTTTCACAGAGCGTGGCTCAGATTTTTATAGTTATTTTCGCATGAACCCTTTACCAAACAATCCCTGGTTTTCACGACCCAGAGGAAGAAGCCTTCTGAAAACATAGTGGGAAAAGGAGAAAATGCTGGTAACCAGCAATTTCTCCTTTTCCCACAATGTTTTCTACTCTTCTAAATTCAAGTTTCAATTTTTGAGTAACGTTTATTTTGTCGTCTGCAAATGCTTTCAATTTAGACAAGTCTAAAATTTTGACGTTGTGTAAAGAGTTGAAATAAAAAAGCACATAACACATACACACACACTGATATGAAAAATTGCATCCTACTTGTATTTACATGGACTTACATACATGTAGGTCTGAGCCATGAGAAGGTA
This sequence comes from Hippopus hippopus, assembly GCA_946811185.2. Classification (NCBI taxonomy): domain Eukaryota; kingdom Metazoa; phylum Mollusca; class Bivalvia; order Cardiida; family Cardiidae; genus Hippopus; species Hippopus hippopus. The sequence goes on along the minus strand of OX328105.1, from coordinate 18,032,750 downwards.
TTTCAATGCATCTGTAAAAAAATATCGACCCAAGTCAGCCTTCGCTGTCCGCTCAGGCTGATCTGGGTCTAAATTGTTTGCTAAACGTAAATTTTGTGCATGTCCAAGAGCCAGTCTACCTCTAGGTTCAGTCGATTTTTTGAAATTGTGGATTTTATGGATCCATGTTTATGTGATGACTTGCTTGGTACTATGCATTACAAAGATACATTTTTTTTTTTTGGTTGTTTTTTTCGGCTGAAATAGTTAAAAAGGAAACAGAGGACGGACCGCATATTCCGTGCAGTCTGTACTTGATCTACACTGTTGTATTAATATCCGTTATAGGATGTGAACATTTTAACCCTTTTCCTAAAATAATGGTTTTTACAACCCATGAGAATGGAGGCTTTTGAAAGCATTGGCATAAAGGGAGAAATTGCTGGTAACCAGCGTTTTGTCCTTTCCCCAAAATGTTTTCTACTCTTCCAAAGTAATGTTTTTCTCATTTCTTCAGTTACATTGACTTTAACATCTACAAATTTGCCTTCAATTCAGACAAGTTTGAAATCTTGTTGAGAACTAGCAGTACTATACAGATTCTCTGTAAATCGGTCACTCAACTTGATGGTATGAATTATGCTTGTAAAATTTGTATTGTAGGCCGGAGGCCTAAATTACTAAATAAAAGTATTGTATTGTATTGAACGCTTTTTCCACGAGTGCCGCACATACGTTTTACTTACGTAAAGTTATAATACTTATTGAATTATCACAGATATTAGGAATTAGAATGTACATGTAACAATTACGGGTAACTAAAGGTAATCTTTGGGTGCTTTTCCGGCAATATAGATGAAGAGCAGACTGAAGAGAACGTGTAGTTGGATCTTGGATCTACAAGGTCCAATTATTTGCGACATATTTTATTTACGAGTAAAATGGAATGATTCAAGTTTCTTTTGCAAATAAGTTTTCCTTATTTCATCACTTTTATGAATGAAAATGTCCATTTTCTCTTACAGTGTAATGACTTTAAAAAAGAAACAAGAAAAAGAATCAAGGTCACACAATCCAAAGTTATTCCAAAGAAGAAATTGTTTTCAAAATTTCCAAAACTTATAGTAACGTTTCCATTGGTAATGCAGCTTTTGAATTAAGCTTTCATCTTACATGGAAAGATTATTTTGAAATTATGTTAAAATGACAAACTTCTGTATTATTGTATTATATTTAACTTTTGTGTGTTTTACAAAAGAAAGGTTAGCTATGGTTATGAGGATAGCATAACATAGTATCAAGAGGTAAACGAAAAATCAGCTCTTTGACTCTCTAGTTTTTCGTATGATGTATGCAGTTCCACCGTGAAAGAAATTTCTTCAATGAGTTTGGAACAGTGTCATCAAAACACGTGAATATTCGTCAGTTTAAATTTTCACCAAACAGTCTCTAGTTTTAACAACCCTGAGAAAAAGTGCTTTTGAAAGCGTTGTCGGAAAAGAAGAAAATGCTGGTAACCAGCATTTTCTCACATTTTCTAACCTTTCAAAAAACAAGTCTCAACATTTGAATCATTCTTAATTTGTCGTTTTCAAATTATTTTACAATGGATAAATCTAAAATTTTGTTGTCTGGTACAAGAGTTAAAGAGGAATGTTAAAGATATCTGTGTTTCCAAATATAAATAACCAGTTAGATTTTATCACCATGTCATCAAATGACCCATTCCGAAAGAAATAGATTTTGCAGCTGGCATAGTCATTTTGATTGCTTTTATATATGGTATGAGAAATTCATAGTAACTTCACTGGCAGGCACGGTTGATAAATGCCGAAAGTAAACACAAAATGTTCATTTCGCTTGCACGGTCTTTGTCTTCGATACCACAGTGATTTCGTGTGCAGGAGATCGACTCGCTGTCCCGAAAGGTGACGGACTTTGTCTAAGCCATGGTGTATTTCTACGGAATCCAAAACTGCCGTTGTATCCCATTACTGGTTTGATTCCTTGCATAAACTGAGAATGTCCGTCCACCAGTTCCCTAGAATGACCTGTAAAATGATATAGATAAAACTGAATTTAAAGAAATGTAGGGCTTCATAGGTTTCTGTTCTATAATATTAAATTTACTGTTATACGAGTAACCATTCGAGTATGTCTAAAAAATCAATCAGTCTAAATATAAACTGTATTAATAGTAATTTTAATTCCGGTTGTTGTCCCGTTCTAAAGCTGGATTTCTGTAAAAGTATAGCTTTATGGATCTAACCGTTTTTTCCACACCAAGTTCTTAACTCTTCACCAAACGACAATATTTTAGACTTGTCCTTATTGAATGGATTTGCAGGCAACAAAATTAATATGAAACAACTTGAAATTGATTTGATTTGACCAGCATTTTCTCCTTTTCCCACAACGTCTTCAAAAGCTTTCTTTTTCCAGGTCGTTAAAAGCAGCAATTGTGTCGTAAATGATTCGATTCTTAGACCCCTGGGGAGAAAACGAGTTAATTTTTACTAAGTCGGGTTAATGACATTATTGTCGCAACGACCCTCACCAAACTGTTGAGGGTACGTTTGCCAAACCGGAACAAAATCTCACAACGGCTATGTTACATGTCCACATTGCGCTGATGCATAGGGCCAAACCGGAAACAAAATCTCATAACGGCTATGTTAAATGTCCACATTGCGCTGATGCATAGGGCCAAACCGGAAACAAAATCTCACAACGGCTATGTTAAATGTCCACATTGCGCTGATGCATAGGGCCAAACCGGAAACAAAATCTAACAACGCCTATGTTAAATGTCCACATTACGCTGATGCATAGGGCCAAACCGGAAACAAAATCTAACAACGCCTATGTTACATGTCCGCATTGCACTAATGCATAAAGCCAAACCGGAAACAAATCTCACAGCGCCTGTGTTAGAAGTCTGCATTGAGCTTACGCGAAGGGCCAAACCGGAAACAAAACCTCACAACGCCAATTTTATATGTCCGCATTGCGCAAACACATATAAAATGTACCAATCCTTGTGCTGCGCGTAAAGATGGAAACTTGAAATTCTGCTTGCTCGGTGAAATACACAAAACATTTATAATCCATTGACAATCCGTAATCCAGTGACCCTAGGTAACGTAGTATACCTACTTTAATCCTAGCTTTAATTTTTGATTTAATCTCTGAAACTTGGAACAATTATCGTCACAAATACATGCTTTTTAATATTGTTAGAAACATTTTTATCAGAGATCATATAGACAAAACAGTGGGGGGGGGGGGGGGGGGGGGAAGGGGGTCAGGCGAGATCAGAAAAATATTATACTCTGTTTCAACCTTTTTATTGAAATCCAGCAGCTTTTATACAATGGTAAATGTGTCTCTGCACCAACATAAATGTCCTTCGCGTGTCATCAACAGTAATTATCATTTCCCCCTTCTCTCCCCCCCCCATTAATACTTATTACCGCCAGTCCGATAGACTTGTCTCTCTTTGGACACTCTTTAGCATATTTGGTAGAAAATATACAAGTCTCGCGAGACAACGCGATATCATTGGGTCAAATGCAAAGCCCGTAACTAAACCAAACTTAAACTAACCCATAACGAGAATTACAAATGACGATAAAAAGCTGAATGTACTTATAAGACACTACGTCACAATGACATGTACCTCTGTTAGTGTAAATAGTTGCATTTGATTGTATTTCGTTTACAGTGGCATTGATTTTTGTTAACGCGTGGTACCGGTGATAAGTCTAAACGCGCCTTTAACCTGAAGAGGTCTACTAACGTCACTGGAAATAAGGAGTATTGAGTATGAAATTTGGATGTTGACTTCTCTCACCTTGTTCAATCTTAAATCATAATTATTGTCACCCTTATCACTATGATGTTCACCATGTACATGTAAATAATTGCTTACCGCCACCAGCCTCGTTTCGGAGATGCACATACTGATACCCGGCCCCTTTCTCTTCAAAATAATCCATCACTCGACCGTCTATGGAGGTACCAGGGGAAGCCTGAAACACAAAGAGAATGACAAAATCAGAACAGTGCCAACTGTACCACATTTGATATGAGCAAAAAATACTGTTTAACTTCATCAGACTACACAAATTTAGATTCGCCCAGTATACAGATGCAGACGACAACTTTCAATCTGTCTAAATAAGTTGGATTGGTCTTTGACGGATTATAAAAAAGGGGGGAAAAGAGAATATATATCTCCCTTTCCCACATTATTTATTTTTGAAAGGCTAACTTCAAGAGGGTGAAAAAACCTGTCCAAAACGAAAGGGTTTTTTTCCAATAAAGAGCGGCAAAGTGTCTCAGAAACCGTGATAGAGGTGTTTTAATGTATAATTATAAAACCCGGCAATATTCTGGATGAATTTCTTTTATCAAAACAGAACATGGCAAAAAATGTATTTTCTCATTAAAAAAGGTTTGAGACCAACACCGTGTTAGTCGTTCATAGATTATAACCAACGCCCAAAATGCTTTGACAACAATAATTTTCATCCTCATTTCTTCATATCTTCCGACAGTATGAGTGATTTTATAGACAGCGTAGACACGGCGTGACGTTGTTGAACCTGGCGTGGTTTAGATAAGATTTCGACCCAAATGCTCCTCTTCTTTTTAAAAAAAAGATAACACGATCAGTCTTTTTCAATGATATGTTCTCCCGGAAGTCAACCGGAAGTAGAGCGCGCATTACCATCATTATATATGTATTACTGCGCATTGCCATTATATGCATTAATGCAATGAAACAGTTGATCTCTTTGACCCTGCGTGGAAATTAACAAGTGATGGTTGTATTTTGAGAAACGCTATCTAAAATTCTATGGCTTTTAACCCGGCCTAAATCCTGATTTCCATGCATGGTTAAAAAAGAACCCAGCTACTTGTCCTACGGTCGTACTAAATCCGCCTACAAGAAGCGATTTTCCTTTGCCACAGTATTTATGTCTTAACCCTTTCCCAAACAATCCCTGGTTTTTACGGGTCAGAAATAGAAGCCTTTTGAAAACATTGTGGGAAAAGGAGAAAATGCTGGTAACCGGCATTTTCTCCTTTTCCAACAATGTTTTCTACCCTATTATATAGAAAAATCATCTTTTAAGCAACTGTTAATTTGTCATCTGCAAAATGCTTTCAATTTGGTCTGGTCCAAAATTTGCCGTTTGGGAAAGGGTTAAAGTCTATATCTTAGTTTTCTACTTAAAGTAGTGTGTCTGTCCATTCCTGTGAGCCATGCTCCGGCAAAAGGTGGTTTTATGCATATTTGTGAAGCTTTGTACCAAGCAGGTCATCACTCTACTATGGATTCATAAGCTCCACTTAGTCTAACACTCGACTGAATCTTGAGGTAGAATGGTCCTTAGATGTCCAGAAAATTTACAATTAGCAAAACGTTTTGACGCACGTCAGCCTGCGCAGATTGAGCAAGCTTACATGCATCGATACTTTTTGCAGATAAAGTAAACCCTTTTCACTGCAGCATGGTTCATGTATTCAAGTGCCACTGGCAAAACCAACGTAAAAGCAGTTTCCCTTTCGGGAGCCCCGTATACATGACTACACTTTCAACACAACATCCAAAATGGCGGCGTCGATCAAGATTAACATCAAGATTATGCGCCAAACTGCACGTTTTACCAAGGTTTCAGTGACGTCAGTTCCCAGTGACGTCAGTTTTCATTGAATTGGGGCACTCAGAAGGGAAATCCTACTTCGTCAGCGTACTCAATTTTTGAAACCAAAAAACAGGTAATATTCGCTTAACACACGTTGGAATGGTAAAACTTTGGTAAATTCGTTGTACGGTCAGGTGGCAGGGGAGTTGGAAACTTGTTCACGGCTGTGGTGAATCATGTCGCCCCGAGCCGAATGGCAGGGGACTTTGTAAACTTGTTCACGGCTGTGGTGAATCATGTCGCCACCTCGCCTTCGGCTCGGGGCGACATGATTCACCACAGCCGTGAACAAGTTTCCAAGTCTCCTGCCACCTGACCGTACAACTAATAGTGTACAGTAAACGGAGTTCGAACAGAATGTGCAGTCTGATCTTGGATCAATACTGTCCGCTGTTCGATACATTTTCTGGACAAAACAACCTTGAAAGAGACCTATTTTGGCTGTTTTTCCTAATTGATAAGGTCAGTCACATTATTAGTTGTACGGTCAGGTGGCAGGGGACTAGGAAACTTGTTAACGGTTGTGGCGAATCATGTTGGCCCGAGCCAAATGCGAGGTGGCGACTGAATTGCTACAGCCGTGAACAAGTTTCCACGTTCGCTGCCACCTGACCGTACAACAAATTTATTATAATGCAAAGTTTTACCATTCCAATATGTGTTCAGCGAAATTTCCCTGTTTTATGGTCTCAAGAATTGAGTAGGCCGACGAAAAATTTCCATTCTGAATGCCCCCAATTCAGTGAAAACTGACGTCATTGAGAACTGACGTCACTGAAACCTTGGTATTAAAGCGTGCTCCTTGGTGCATGAACTTGGTGCGGACCAGCCCGCATAGCTCAATAGGTAGAGCGTAGGACTCGTGAACGTGATGTTTCGAGTCACTTGAGGGTGTGGGTTCGATCCCCACGGCTGGCCATCTAAAATTACTAATAGTCTTTCGGATTAGACGTTAAACCGAGGTCCTGTGTGACGGTGCCATACACCGAGCACGTAAAAGAACCAGGCGTAACTTATCTGCACGTATCTGCACTATCCCCCGTAACAATACTAACAGACTTCAGGGGGCGTCGCCCATATAGGCAACCGGTGGCGACGATAAATAAACGCAAATTCAATCAATCAATCATGAACTTGATGATGTCACTGCGATAGACATTCGACGTATTTTTATTTAAACATGGATTTAAACAACTTCAAGGTAAGAAACTATGCATTTAAATTTTAATGGTTTGTTAGCAAAAGTAAACGACAATTAGTTGTCTAAAACGACCATTCTAACATGACACGTGAATTAGGCTCTATAAACACAGTGCAACGAAAGCGTGGTAAAATTTGCGTCATTCTATATAGAGTGACGTCATTCTGTATAAAGTAAGTAAGTAAGTTATTCAATGGAATATAATCTGCATCCACGTTTTTACTCTAAGTATGAGCTTGTTTTCCTTTGATTAAGAGTTGGTCATGTTAGAACCGAAATAATCTTCTTTCTATCGTGGTTTATCGTTCAATAAACCACGTTGTGAGTTATGAGGCGCAATGAATAAACCACTTGGGCTATCGCCCTTGTGGATTATTTATTGTGCCTCATAACTCACAACTGTGGTTTATTGAACGTTAAACCACGATAGAAAGAAGATTATTTCTTAATTAGGTTATCCTTTTAAAGTTATAATGTATGGGTTTCGACACTTCTCAATTTGCTTACCTGACGAAGGGATTGCTCGTTTTAGCCACGTGTATTTGTTTTTAGAATGACAACAAACGATATTTATATGTTTAACAATATTCATTTATTTTATATTCTTCCCTGTTTAATGACAACCATGAAAGGAAATTAGTAGGTGCAGGCTATTCAGTACGTTTGTCTTGTGAGCGGCTCGTACCGATCGACGCCACCATTTGGATGTTGTGTTGAAAGTGTAGTTATGTATAGGTTTACGGGGCTCCCGAAGGGAAACTGTTTTCATGTCGATATTGCCAGTGTACATGAATATATTTTCGGGGCATATTTTCCAATCAGATCGCGTGAAAATTCTTTGCAGTATAGTAATAATTTAATTCTCTAAGGGTTAATTAAATACCATAGGCACACTGCGGCTTATTAGGCACGTTTGCTGCTGATTGCGACTTCAATATCTTTTGCGGATTGCGTTGATCAAGATCAGACTGCACAATATGTGTGGTCTTATATCTTGGATCTACACCGTCCGCTACCAGATTCTATCCTACTTGTATAACCAAAATCATCTTCGACATAGGTAGAGGTTGTCAGGTAGAGGGTTAACAGGTACGTGCCGACAATCAGAGTATATATTGTCTAAACTTCCCCATATAAAATGTTTCGAACCATCTTAGAATAAATCCATTCTAGATCACAAAAGAAGATCAAACCTGCACAAACAAAACTTTTCAGAAAGGACCGTGACCGAATAAGCTAGTGATCAGAGGATAAATTTCTGGTGTTGAAAAATTTATCTACTTTTCATAATGTTATTTAAATCCTTTCAACGCCAGTTGTCATTCGCCTGCATAAAGGGGTTTGTATATAAAACCGAGGTGTACAGAGGTATGTAGGTCTTTTATTGACATAAAAGATATTAACAATTGTTGGCACTTGGCTATATAGGCCTGTTAATATGAATAGGTTTTCTATAAAAATCAATATCCAGATTAAAGTGGCTTAAAAATTAGACGGGCCGCTTGAAAATCTGTCTGAAAAAAAAAAATCATTGGATATCCCTTGTTTCATCCATCAATAATTTTATATGATCGATCGATTGATTTCTCGATCGCTCGATTGATTGATCTGTTTGCCGCATTATCTTAAAGGCCGTTTTTCTACAAGACAAAAAAGTCGTATACGGACAGTAACGAATGAGTGACACATGAACTGCAAACGAAAGGTGGGCTCAGGATAGAAGGTATCCAAACGGTCTCTGATTGACCTTGTTTTATTAATCGGCATGATAGTAGACTTGTCCAAATTGAAAGCATTTGCAGACGACATAGTAATTCTAACAGAAGTAATAAGATTTGTCTTTGAAAGGGTAGAAAATATTGCTGGAAAAAGGCGAGAATGCTGGCCACCAACATTTTCTCCTGCTCCCACATTTTTTTCAAATGTCTTTTCTCTCAGGGTCCTTTAAACATGGAATTATTTGGTAAAGGGTTTTAAACTGTTTTAGGGGTCCTTTGTGGCTCAGTGGCTAAAGTGTATGATAAACAATCCAGGGGTCCTGGGTTCGATACTTATCCGAAGCATTGAAGTTCTTTTTTATTGAAATGTCTAGGGACATGCATGGCACTTCAGGGTGCTTTTAAAGTAGTTGAAAAACTCAAGGCACGTTCTGTGCAGTCTGATCTCTATCTATGCCGTCGGCTACCGGATTAATAAGCAAGTCTTCAGAATATCTTTCGCAAAATATCAAGCAGTGGAGATCAAGATGAGTCTGTATGGGGTGTACAATCTGATCAAAAGCATTGGTTTATCATGGTTTCTGGTCTGGGATCTACACCGGTTGTTATTCGACTCCGAACTTCGTTTTAGAATTATTTATTTGTTTATTCGCTTTGAAAGATTTTATGAATTAATCATCCGGAATAATGTCGTTATCCGAAATATTCAAAGCAACAGTTTCCCTAAAGAGGATCGTTTGTGTAGTTTCAAACGCTACATTCAGAATACATTTCATCTATCACAACGGCAAGCGCACCTATACATGGGTGCGGCAAGTGCATCCGTAATCTTGGTCACCTGTACTTCCCTAATTACTCTTCAAAAGCCAATGGCTGCTTTCACAAAAGGATAAGTCGGAAAAATGTTCAGCGGCGAGAGAGAATGTCACAGTGACTTTCGATAATCAATCCTCGACAAGAGATTGGAAGAGCTTGATTTCGAACATACGACCACTGGTTTATCAGCCCTGTTAGCGATAGAGCTATCGTGCCCAGCCCCACAAAAGTTTGAGAAGCTTTTCTTATTATGCAATAAACAAGTCCATCTTTACCACACACCGTTTATTCTATGAAATATTAAATTTGAAACTGAAAATCAAACACACAAATAAATCATGCACTTAAAATACAAGAAAACACACAGCACATTTCATGAAGCAAAAGAAATAGTACAAATAAATAATAAAAATGATGATAAAATACTAAAAGTATGCCTATATCAGAAACAGGTAAAAGTTAACAGTTTGAGTTTAATGTAGATTTCCAAGGAAATACGAAAAATACCACTTGGGCTTATTTCGAATCTTATACTGTTTTGGCAAAATTGTAGACAATGTACGACCTAAAAAGTTTTATCTTTTGATTACACTGTTCGATAACTTTATCAAACAATTCCTTATTTCCACTACTCTTACGAAAACAGCTTAAAAAAAAAATAATATACAGGAAAAAGTCAGAAAACTGTATTAAGCAGCGATTTCGTTTTTCCTAATAGCTTTATCTACACTTGAAAGACAGAAACTCGATTAGGCCACGTCTAATCTATAGCTTGCCAACTGTTTCAATATGGACAGGTCAATTTCTCAGTTATTTCTGTGTCAAAGAAAAATGTCAAAATATGTCAACAGAAAAAGTTAAATGATAAATACTCGTAACTCATCGAACGACATTGTCAGAGCAAACTCTCTCTCTCTCTCTTCCAATTATTACATATCCTTTTCCGTCACGCAGTGAAGGAAAAAAGGACATATAATCATATAATGCATCGATCTAAACGGAACATAAGACAATAAAAGCCTTACAAAATATCATTGATTTCAGATAATAAACGATTTGTTGGACCGCTTATCAAATCTTCAGGTTTCGAACCCTTTACGAAACAACCACGTGTTAAGGGATGCTTCTAAAACCATTGTTGGAAAAGGAGAAAATGCAGTTAAACAGTATTTTCTTCTTTTCCCACAATAATTTTTAAACGACTTCAAAAATAATCTCGTTATTTGAACTGTATTCGATTTGTCGTCTGCAAATGCTTTCAGTTTGAAGCAACCTAGAATTTTGTCGTGTAGCGAAAGAGGTATCGGGCCTACACTTCAGACCAATTAAATCAATAAATGGAAATAGCTTGTCATTTTATTTTTTTATTTCAACCCGGTTAAAACATTAGAATCAACCATTTGCCTCATGCTAACATCTTTGGGCCGTTGCAGTTTACTGCTACTGAATACATAATAAATCGCTACTGGTTGTAAGTCAGTTCCTTGTAGGCTTATGTATGTCTGTATGTATAAGTTTCTGCTTTTCTGAATCTGTACTATTCACGCATTTTTAAGATTTTGATAGCCACTGACCACTGTTTTCGAGAAACCGGACATCACAACCGTGATTATGTTATAGCCATCAGATGAGAGTGGATGTAAGTTCCATATAGCGACCAAAAGATCACAAGCTCGATGTTAAGCCTATATACTCGTAGAACTCCTTGGGATGGAGTTTAAATAACAGGCCATGAACAAAGAATGTCCTATGAAATGTGTTTGAAGTTACTGCTGCCAGAAATTAAGCTAGACTCTGTACAAGTAATGCTAAGTATGATAATATTACTAAAACAAGCCTGAAATTTTTAAGTAGGTAGACACCAACATGTAGTATCATTTGATGCCTAACTCTGTATCCCAACATTATCAAGTTATATCATGGTGGTATTAGCAACTATCGATGTGTTCGTATCATTTATTTTACAAGTGCTGCACACGACACTTCAGTGATCTTCGGTGTTATCCAAAGCAGAAAATGAACGTTAATGTCAGGTCCAATTGGACTAACTTACGACAGGTTGCAGTGACTCTCATCGATGCTGGAAAGCAATTGTGGCCGATCAGAGGTTTGGGATTCGCAATTCTTGAATGACCAGCCTTTTGCAATATTAACCGAATAACTGCTCTACATGCTTCTAACTCTTAGCAGGCTATCCGGAAGTCTGATTAAATCTTTTTACTGCCAACTAAACGGAGTCGACTTTTCTCTTTTTTCATTTCAGTTGAACTTGTCTTGGTCGAAGATTAGCATCAGACAGCGGACGGTGTAGATCCAAGATCAGACTGCACGTTTAGTGCAGTCTGATCTTGACCTACGCCGTCTGCAGAAGCTATCCAATACGACATTGGCAGTGAAAGAGCTAATTGCCTACAATATCCTATTTTTTGAAAGATATCTTGGTGAAAAATAAACTGTTGATGCTGCTCCAAGAGAATTTTGTCTACCGAATTCTAAAAACAAGAGTTATGAAATGGCGCAAAGGGTATAATTGACACGTGTAGCGTACCAAATCAATAATACGGAAATTAATAACCAAGCAGACGACATTTCTTTTCTATTTGAAGTATAAACCGTGAAAGAAAACCGATACCTTCAAAGGTTTAAGACAAATTTGACCTGTCACCATGTTTAAAAGAGGTAACTTTATCTATACTTGATCAGATTATTCATTATGATAAGACTTCTGTGTGGATCCCAAGGAAGTTTGAGGGAGGAGGAGAAACCCAGAATCGTCATGATTTAAACAAAAATGGTCTAGATGGTAACCTAACTGGAATTCTTGCATTCCAAGATCAGACGTTAATCCAAATCATTGTTGGAAAAATAGTGCAAGGAAAGGATTATTCTCAATCATGTTCATTTGCTGTGGTGTTAACAAGCGCCCCGCGGTATCGATTAGCTGTAGCAATGCTTGTACATATAAGTGTCATAAATGTATCCTCAAAAAGGCATGCAGGGGTCCGCCGAATGAACATGGCCACATTTTTTTACTAATCGCTAGTTACTTTTTATTCATTCGAGTATATAAATACCAAGAAGTAGGTCAAACGCCAGCCTGTTCAGCTACACCGAAAAAAGTGTCGGTAATTTCATACTAATCGAGGCTTGATCTGTTTATTGCACTGGCTGTCTCTTTATCAGACGACAAAATTTTAGACTTGTCCAAGTTGGAAGAACTTGCTGACGACAAACTAAATGTAATTCAAATTATAAGTTTTTTATGTGAAGGGGTAGAAAGCAGTATAAATATAGGAGAAAATGCTGGAGACCGGCATTTCCCCTTTTCGTACCAAGTTTTTAAATGGCTTCTCCTTCAGGGCCGTACAAAGAGTTATTGGAGAGGTCATCAGACCTCTCCAATAGTGGTGAGTTTAAAAGGCAGACTGCCACAGAATTTGCTGTCTAAATCCATTTTTCTTGCGAAATTGTACTGATACACAGTCTCTTTCGTCATGGTTTTGTAAATAAACCGAAATCTAAAAAACGAACCAGGAAATAGACGTGGTTTATTTTTATATGACGAATTTCAGAAAAGATTTGTTATATTAATTTGCCATGGTTGCAAATGACCTTCAAATAATTGTAATTTTTCATTAAGCAAATAAATCTATGCAGAAGAAAAAATAAGAAGAATTTCGTTAAAAAAGAGAAAGAAGACCGTTGGAGAAGATCGTGCGACTTGAAAAAGGTCACATGACTGTCATGTAAAGCATAAGAGGTGTCTACGCGGCGGCTTTTCCCCCCTCACTCAAAGCCTTGTTTGTTTACATGTACCAAAATATATTGAAATTAAAAGCTAATAAACTATTTGAAATCATTGATGCTGACCTCTCCTGGCTTCTTTTGTAAAGAAGCCAATTTGTTTCATAAAGGTATTACAAAAGCCTATTTAGCTGCAGAAATAAAACACATTTGAAAGAAAGACCGTTTGTACAAAGCAGTGAAAAAGGGAGAAAGGCATCGCATGCGGCTACCAACTTTCGGCTGCAGTAGCTTTTTCCGTGAAAAGTTCTAAGTCGAAATAGGGCCATAACCGTGTCAAAAATATTTTAAATGTTACCTGCCTTTCTAGTATGGCTTGCAACACGCGAAAAGCTAAATTGTCGTCCCGGATCAGCCTGCGCAGTCCGCGCAGGCTAATCCGAGACGGCACTTTACGACTACATTAGATTTTGTGCCACATTAGACTTGCGCAAAACAGAAAATTACATAAAAACGGAAAGTGTGGTTTCGGATTAGCCTGTGCGAACTGCGCAGGCTGATCCGAGACGAAATTTCACGCAAATGTCCGAATGCCCATTTTCGCGTGTTGGAGGCCGTGTGGATTTCAATAATCAGCCAAAAGCTCGACGTAAATATCTTCAATAATGTCAGTGATATAAGAAAACGTAAACAAAAATTCGAACGAGGAAAACGCAGACCGCGACAAGGCCATAACCATACCTCGACGTTTTCCTCGGAAATAGCCGAGTTTTTACAGCAAGATTGCAATGATTCCATTCTGGTATTGTATCTAAATGTACAGTGCCCATTCATTTATCCACAGGAACATGCCTACAAAAACCTATGGCAGTATCAAGGTAGGTATGTTTTTGTGATTCAGAAAATTTGGTTTATCCAGTGGATAAGTTTTGAGACGTTCTGGCAAAGCTTTTGCGGATAAAAAGGTAAATGGAACTTTTTCATGTTCAAAATAGCCTTAAAAAGTAGTACAAGTTGGGGCGTCGTATATATTGTCATTATGAAAGAAACAAATGATTCAGTTGCGATTCTATTAAAGAGTACTATGCCACACGCGCTTGGCCAACTTGCACTATGCCACAACACTTGGCCAACTTGAATCCCATATTCCGTTTATTTTTAGTTCTGAATTCTGAAAATAGTCCATGCTACCAACTTTGTGGCAACACAGACGCTTTTAAAGTCATCTTACCTTTGTGACAAGTCAAACAGCTCTGTTGGAGAAGTGCCTGGAAAATTTTATACACTAGAAATATCTTCAATGATTTACATATTGGATACATAAAAACACATTTACAGAAATTTTCTTACAAAATAAGTGACATATGGACAGAAATACAAAAAAAAGGTTATGAAAATATGAAGGTAATTCATACAAAAATCTATGACATCCACTTATGATAACATGATGGTCTAAAAGCTACATAAATAATAGAAAATGTCTACAGACCTGTCCCGTTTTCTCGAGAGTTTTATCGACACCATGGAATTGGAAATAATTCTTAACGTGGGGATCTTTTTGTGAATTATAAGGGGGGATAACTGGTCCTAATTTAGGGTTAGCCTTAGAATAATCACAAGAAATACTGCTCATAGCATTACAGTCTAGAACAAAACCTTTCTCTTCTCTTATATGCTCCTCAGGTGGAGGAGTGGGTGGGGTACGGTAAAGTTTGTTATGACGTTTCTGTTGGGCGGATTTCGTAGCTCTGTTGTCGTCTGCCATATTTCCCTATATTTCCTATAGTGTTGTCTATACTAGAATGGTGTCGCTCCTGGTGTCGGTCTTGGGGTCACTCCTGGGGTTACACTTCCGGCCGGGGTAGTTCTGATTAAAACAAAAACACAACGAAATATTTATTAACTGTTTATCCAATATGCTCACAGCTTCAATTCAGTTCTTCGATTTTTCACAATAACAAATTGACCACCTATAGTTTATCAAACAATTGTTCACAGTTTAATTCATAGAAATGTCAATGTTTTCCCCCACTATCGCAGTTTTAACACCTAAACGTTTAAGACTAGAATTAGCACACTGAATTTACCAATCTCCAATGTGTACACTAGAAAAAGCCGAAAGGCGCACACCGTTGCTAAGTTCAACAATAGAGCTTTAAAAAGACAGATACGGACAAAAACAGGGCGCTCAATGTGTGTATTGAAACGTATCCTGCCAAAAGATTAACTCTAAACCTAACTCTTTACCAAACGTTACCGTCTGTTAACGACCCTAAGGAAGATGATTTTAGAAAACACTGTAGGAAAAGGAGACAATGCTGTTTTACAGCATTGTCTCCTTTTCCCACAGTGTTTTCTACCCTGTCAGAGACAAATTTGATTATTTAAGTCTAATTTAGTTTGTCGTCTGCGAATGCTTTCGATATAGAGAAGTCTCAAATATTGTCGTTTGGTAAAGAGTGAATGCAGACGGATTTGAATAATTATCCTTTATTGCAGACGAACTATGAAATTTTTTTAAATTATGCGTGTTTAAATACTTTGAATCAGTATTTTCAAATTTGACCCAACCAAAATTCAGAACTTAGATGAAAAAGGGAGTGTCTTAATTCAACTGAACAATTTCTGGGAAATTAACCAATCTTATTTGAGTAAAGAATTTGAATACTGCAGAGTATCAGGTTGCCTGAAAAATCTACATTCTTATCAAAGGGCAGTCATCATTCAGTATTTCAAAACAAAAGTTTCCATATTATCTACCTTTTAATGACTAAGAAAAAAAAAACACAAACACACACACGAAAAAAAAAAACATGTAAGGATTTAATCGAGAAAACTTGCGACGATTTTTAAATAAGAATTTATTTATTTCTCTTTGGTATATTTATTTCTCTTTGGTATATCTGTTTAAGACCTTCACCCATCGGACTTCTGTTTTTAACACTTTACCACACATTTTCGAGTTTCAACGAATCTGAAAAAGTGGCTTCTGAAAATATGTGGGAAAAGGAAAAAAATGCTGGTGACCAACATTTTCTTTTTTCTTCTAAAAGACAAATCCGAAATGTTATTCACATCTAATTTTTTTGTTTACAAATGTTTTCACTGTGGATAAATCAGATATTCTACTGTGTGGTAAAGGGTTAGGACGACCCTGAGGAAGAAAGCTTTTGATCAGTATAAATACTCCATTTTTCACAATGTTTTCAACCCTTCTAAAAGCAAATACCATCATTTGAGTCCAATTTAACTTCTCATCTTCAAGTACCCTCAATATAGAAGACAGGTATGAAACTGTGTTGTCTGCTACATGCATGTGATTTATCCCTTTAACAAACAATCCTGAGTTTGAAAGACCTGAGAAATTAGGCTTTGAAAATTTTGTGGAAAAAGGAGAAAATGCTGAAAAACAGCATTTTCTCCTTCTTCCCCACAACATTTCCAACCCTTCCAAAGACAAATCCTATCAATTAAGCCACATATTTGTCATCTGCAAATGTTTTCAAAATGGACAAGTCTAAAGTTTTGTCGTCTGGTAAAGCAAGATAATTTTTATGTACTGTAAAGCTTGTCCTATTAGCCCTTTTACCTCACTCACGCGCCCTTTGACGTCCATCAAATTCGTCGTTTGGTAAGGAGTTAAATTTTGTGCTTGAACGAGGTCCCGGGTTAACCTCAAGAATTACCACAATCAAAAGCTTATTTATGCACACATGCACAAATCCCCTAAAATACCATGGGAAAAGGAGAAGGACATGATAACCAGCGTTTTCAATTTGTCACAACGTTTTCTGCCTTTTTCAAAAACAAATCCCTTCATGTGAGTCTTGCCAGAGTAAGGCTTTCAAAGTGGACGAGTTTTAACGACCCTGAAGAAGAAGGGAAAAAAAATCTTTTAAAAACATCATGGAAAATGGTATGAACATTCCCCCCTTTCCTACAATGTTTTCTACCCTTCCAAAGCCAAATTCGATACTTTGAACCACTTGTCGTTTTCAAATCCTTTGGATTTCCACGAGTCTAAATTTTTGTCGTTTGGTGAATTACATATTGGGTCAGGGGTCATGGTATAAGTTTTTATGGAAGGTTTAACCCGGATTTAACCACATAAATACAATACAGAATTATTACTTAATCTCTTAATACAAAGCTATTAATCCTGAAATGCTAGGTACTGAAAATTAGCTAAATCCGTTTTTTTCTCCAGTCTGTATTCATGGATATATACGTAATATACTACTATATTACGACAGAGAGAGAGAGAGAGAGAGAGAGAGAGAGAGAGAGAGAGAGAGAGGGAAGGGGGGGGGCAGGGAGTCGGGGAGCATATTCTACTTTAATTCATACCAGACAAATAAACGTACAAGTTTTTCCCATTTATGCAATGTCAAAAGTCCTTTAGTGTGTTTTATATTTATACCAATGTAAACAGAATTTCGATGTTCGGTATTTACTTTAGTACACGAGTATTTTTTCCCTACTGTGCTCATCTTTTAACCCTTAATGCCACAATCCAGAATTATGACGACCCAGAGGAAGAAAGTACCGGTATTTGAAAACATTGTGGGAAAAGGAGAAAATGCTGGTAACCAGCATTTTCTCCTTTTCGCACAATGTTTTCTAACCTTTCAAAGACAGATTTCAATCACCGAGTCACATTTATTTTGTCGTCTGTAAATGCTTTGAATTTGGACAAGTTTAAATCTTTGTCGTTTGGTAAAGAGTCAGGCGTTTAAGCGCTAAATATATGAACTCGACCTTATTTAACGGCTGAAGTCCACTGAAAGTTTTATCTGAAAAGATTGTCTAAACAAGGGAATGGTACAAATTCAAGATCAGACCACACGTTCTGTGCAGTTTGATCCTTACCTATGCCGTCCTCAAAATACTCCTCTTTTCGCCAATGGCACTTAGAGAGTTAATGTAATAGTCGGCTGAACCGACTTATTGTGCTTTCATGGACGCTGTAGATCAAGATCAGACTCATAATCCAGTCCTATTCATCAAGTTTGGAAAGAAACTCCAAGGTAAGGTTAATATTCTACCGTTTACACTTTACCACACAAGAAAAACGTAACCTTAACTGAAAGCAGTTTAAGACAACAATTTAAATGTGACTACGATGATGGAATTTGTATTTGATTGGGTAAAAAACATTGTGGAAAAGGAGAAAATGCTGTTTTTTTTTTTGTTTGTTTGTTTAAATTCTAGTACAGTACTTTGATTAAAAAAAAAAAATATCAGCTTAAGGTCTACAACCCTTAACTCATCGGTAAATATCGTGTAACATCGACGTTTTCGTACAGGCTATTCGGCCAATCTCGGCAGCTTCCATCTTTTAACATGACAGTTAGGGGCCGTAGGCAGAACGGTAAATGACTTGTTACATACGGAATACCGTTAGGGCCATCGCCTATGAATTTGTTGATTTTAAACGCGATGTTCGATAATACGATGGTGATAACGCGAAATCATGATACTACGATGGTGATAACGCGATAGTACGATGATGATAGTGCAATATAAAATCGTGTTATCATCATCGTACTATCGCTTTATCGTCATCGTACTATCGCGTTATCATCATCGCACAATCGCGTTATCATCATCGCACTATCGCGTTATCACCATCGTACTATCGCGTTATCGTCATCGTACTATCGCGTTATCACCATCGTACTATCGAGCATCGCGTTTAAAATCAACAAATTCATAAGCGATGGCCCTAACGGTATTCTATCATCATCGTACTATCGCGTTATCACCATCGTACTATCGCGTTATCATCATCGTACTATTGCGTTATCGTCATCGTACTATCGTGTTACCACCATCGTACTATCGAGCATCGCGTTTAAAAATCAACAAATTCATAGGCGATGGCCCTAACTGTATTCCGTAGTTACACCCTTTTTCAATTGACAAAATTTTGGACTTGTCCAAATCCAAAGCATTTGCAGACGACAAATTAAATGAGACTAGATTTAACAGAATCATTTGTGAAAGGATAGAAAACATTGTGGGAAAAGGAGAAAATGCTGGTTACCGGCATTTTCTCCTTTTCTCACAATGTTTTCTAAATCCCTCATTTACGAAGTTTTTTAAACTCGAGATTCTGTGGCAACGGGTTAAAAGCTGCTACGCTATTGATTTACAAATGCTCAAAGCTGGCCTCCAGATATAATAGCTGTACTTATCCTGCAGCGATGCGCATGTTATGTGATAAGGAAGGTTAAGGGACGATAACCGCTGTAATCAATGTAAACAAAACTTGATCTCTCGGTATCTTAGAACAACTTGAACGAATCTTTTGGATTAGATTGAAAAATTACGACCCTTATTTTTTTTCCGGGTTATGAATTATGGTGTAAAAAATTTGCCCTGTTTCAGCGCACGATTTGCTGTTTTTCTTACACTGTAAGGAAAGACGGCGCTTTCAGTTTTTCACGGTGTATGCCGGAGCCTACCAAGGCCTATTCTACCTCTACTTAAGTCTACTAGAATTAAATTCCAATTCTAAATTAAGCCTAGCCATCTGATAGGCTGAAACTTTTTTTTTCTCAGCCAATCAGATGGCCTTTTGTTCAAGCATAGAAGATAAATTAAAATGGTTGGTAAATACAGCCCCTTGTGTTAATTATAACAAGTCTGACGATCTCAGGAAAAAAGAGACATTCAGTACCAAGGATCAGACTTTTAATAAACATGCAGTTTGATCTAGATCTAACACTGTCCCTGAAAGCAGACCAAACATAGTGTAGGAGGCATCGGTTCACTCCACTCGACAACAAAATCTTAAACGCGTCCATACTGAAAAGATTAACTTCAAATCAAAAACAAAGAGCCATACTCTGACAAAAGGGGTCTTAATGCATCTGCGTGATCCATGGCACCAAGTAAGTCATCACATACTTATCAATTCATAAAATCAATTTTCTCTAACAACCGACTGAATCCTGAGGTACACTGGTCCTTTGACATGCAGCAAACTGACCATAAGCAATAAGTTTCTGCCCAGGTCAGCCGGCTTTTCACAGTGTATGGTACAAATTAAATGTGACTAATAGGATAAAAGGCAACGAGGGAAAAGGAAGAATGTTCTTTACGATTTATTTCCCATTTCCCAAGACGTTTTGAAACGCCCAGTTCCTCAGGTTCGGTTAGACGCGAGATCGTGCGGTAAAAGATTAAAGTAATGTGCGTCCGACATGCATTTCATGTATTTTTTTTTTTGTCTGTATCGCATCAGCATAATGCAGGGATTAAACTTTCAATGATTGAATGGACCAGCGCACAAAGTGAAATGCTGGGCGTTTAACCCCTTAACTCTGTGTACGGAGGTGCAAAATTTTACACTGCTCCATAATAAAAGAAATTGAAGACAAAAAAATCAAATGTGGCTCAAATAGGGGGATCTGTCGTTTACAGGGAAGTAAACATCATGTGTAAAGATGGAAATTCTGGTTTCCAGCACTTTCTCTTTTCCCAACAATGTTTTCATAGGTCATCTTTCTCAATGTCGTTAAAACTCAGGATTATTTGGTGAAATACTGTAAATAAAATGTGCCTTTTCAATGCGGGCAAAAAAAGAAAATCTGAAATATTGCTATTTCAATCTTGCATTAGCAGGAATTTGTTACAAAGAAGCAGAACAATAGTATATGGCCCGCAACGCACGAAAAAGGGCATTCGGACATTTGCGTAAAGTGTCGTCTAGGATCAGCCTGCGCAGTCGCGCAGGCTAATCCGAAACGACACTTTCCGCTTTTATGTAATTTTCTGTTTTGTGCAGCACAGAATCTATTTTAGTCGTAAAGTGCCGTCTCGGATTAGCCTGCGCGGAGTGCGCAGGCTGATCCGAAACGACACTTTACGCAAATGTCCGAATGCCCCTTTTCCCATCTTGCAAGCCATATAGATTTACGATCAGACTGCACGTTGTATGCAATCTAATTTTGATATACTCTAGCCGCAAAAGGAACTTTAGCTGTATAAAGTGCTTCAAGGGTTAACATTATGAAAACATCAACTCACTTCTTATTTTGTTCAAGTTGTAAATAACATCTTACAAATGCAAGAACGAAACCATGATTTCAAGTATACCATTTGCTGGTAAACAGCATTTTCTTCTTTTCTCACAATGCTTTCTAACGTGTCAAAGACAAATCATTCCCAACAGATTTTATTTGTTGTCTGCAAATGCTTTCCATTTGTACGAGACTGAAATTTGCCATTTGATAAAGATTTAACGGAACCTGTTTGGATTCCATGCCTTCTGCTCGCTTGAATGAAAGAAAGAAAATCTTTTTGTCTGGACCAGTATAAAATTTTGTCGTCTGGTAAAGACTTAAGCAATAGATAAAGATTAAATAAATATACCTACACGGCAGTTTGAAATATTTGTCAAAGGTTGTAAACACTGTAGGAGGCAAAATCCTCAGCAGGTTAAATTTTTCAGACGTCAGATAGACTTGTCAAAATCCAATTTGAAAGCTTTTGCAGACGACAGATTAAATGCTGGTAACCTGCATTTTCATCAGTCCCCTGTACGATGTTTTCTATCCATTCAAAAATCAACTCTTATTATTTGGGCCACTTCTAATTTGTCTTTCTGTTGACTCTTTTCATACCATAGACCACACCAGAAGCTTTTGTGGACAGTGCAGATCAAGATCAGACTGCAAAGAACGTGCAGTCTGATCTCTGATCTACACTGTCTACTGATGTATTCTAAATTTGACCAAACTGTCTCTTGATCTTGCTGCGGAATAGTATTTTGTAACCTTTGAGAAAATGCAATTTATTTATTCATGAAAGAGTGGATGCTATGAATGAAAGAGTTGATGCTATCCATGTGGATAGGTCTATTATTTTGATGTGTGGTAAAGAGTTTCAGACTACAATTTCATTTGCTTGTATGTTTGAATGGTATTTTACACCGCTTTTAACAGTTTTTCACTGATACGTATTTCGGCAACAGCTCACGTATCTATGTCTTTTCAGGGTTTCACTAGTCCCAGGCTGAGAACTTTCAGGATCTTGTCAAGAACACACTCACTTAGGGATCACACTAAAACTGATCAGCTTTTCTACGCAAAGAATCAATGTCTAAACATATCAAGTAAAGCATTAATGGATGTAAACACAGAAATATTCAGTGAGAAAAGCTCGTTTTGCTTGAGATTTGATGATTTAATTCAATTTTTACTTTTACAATTTCTGCTTTGAGCTGTGAAAAACATACCCTGTGTCCTGAAAAAGCAATCTCAGACGGTTCAGATTTCAAGTTATCTCCCTGAATTGTACTGCCAATGTGTTCATCTATTACCTCCCTTGTTTAGCCTTTTTATGTTTACAGGGCAACTCATTTTGTTGCATTTGTCGAAGACAATGCCACTATGAGTTCAGTATTGAATTTTGAAGACCACTTATCGTATTTTGTGCAAAAACCGAAGGAAATAAACCCAATTAAACTCAATTTTTCTCAGACACATTTTGGAAAGGGAGAATGGGGATCGTTTGGCCTTGGTTCAAGCGCCAATAATTTTCTTATTCACTTCACCGCGGTCTCCTTGTCATGGTCTCTTTAGTTCAGTGGCAATAAACTGTTCATCTTTTCCTTAATTATTATCGTTTTTTAACAACGTCAGAAAAATATTTAAAAAAAAATCAGACTAGAACCTAGCCCGTGGGGAGAGACGAAAAACATTCCGAGAAGTAGCAGGTAAGATGATACACGAAAGCCAAATTACGTACGATAACAGACAATAAAAAAATAATACTTTACATCGAAACAATAAAATGCTTTTCGAGAAGAATATGCGTTCAGTTTTCTGCAAAACGATATTATTACAAAATTTGTACAAGTTATAGTTAGTATTGCTGTTCTTTATGAAATACAGAGCTAGAATTGGGAGTATAAGACACTAGAAAAGCTCAGTATTAAAAAATATAGCCATGATACAAACCTTCGTCAAGTCATCCCGTGTTTCAAGGATCCGCAGAGAGTAAAAAAAAAATAAACTCAAATGAGAGTAAAAAACTCAAACAAATGCACAAATAAATAAATAAATAAATAAATAAATAATGGAAAAGAGAAATTATCAAACCGAAACCCATGCTAAGTCAGGCTAATTCTAATCCACGCCTATCTACCATCTAGCAGCTATACATGCTCTTTACACCTTGAGAATTGCATTTAACCCTTATCCTGCTAAATAAGATAAATCAAACTTTCAAGCAGTAAAAATATCCCGAAAAAAGCTACTTCAAACTTAATTCTTCGAGAAAAGTATCTTCTTATCGGACAGTGTAGATCTAAGATCAGACTGCACGTTCTGTGCAGTCTGATCTTGATCTACACTGTCCGCAAAAGGTCACTGAGTCGCGCTTAGCAGCCTAAGGGTTAATTAACTAGCGTTTTTCGGCGCTTTCAACATGATATCAGTTATATCACGGTGACAGCTTATGTTTTCTCATGTTTCCTGGGTTTCATCCGTTCTATACTGGGACACTACTGAGCCTCGCTCCAGGACACTCCAAAGAAAAGGGGAAAACAGTACTATGTGTAGGAATTGAACCCCAGACCTTTGGATTGATAATCCAATATCTAAGGCCACGAAGGATCCATCCCTTTTTTTTTCGTACTAAGGGTATAATGATGTACACGGCTTCTTCCTCAGGGTTGTTGGAACACAGGATTTGGTTTGAGCACGTGTAAAGAGTTAACTCTTTACCAAACAACAAAATAAAAGACTTGAAATTGATAGCATTTGTAGAAGGCAAATTAGATATAGCTCAAATGATAGAATTTGTCTTTGAGAGAGAAGAAAATTTATAAGGTGGGAAAAGGAGGAAATGCTGATTACCAGCATGTTGTCCCTTTCCCATGATGTTTACCAAAGCTTTCCTTTTTTTCGGGGTCGTTAAAACTCGTGGTTGTGTGGTAAAAGAATTATACATATGAACCATGCTTTGTGAAAAGGAGTAGTAGTTTATGTGCAACAAAGTATCGACCCATGTCAGCCTGCGCAGTCCGCACAGTCTGACACAGGTCGAAACTTTTTGCTATCGGTCAATTTTCTGCATACTAAGGACAATCTATATCATGATTCAGTCGCTTGTTGGACAAAATGGATTTTATGGATCCATAATTATGCGATGTCTTGCTTTGTAAAACCCATCACACATGCATTAAATCCCCTTTTGCCAGAGCAGGGCTCTTAAATACACTGATGTCACAGCTTTGCTTGAGTATATACTAAGAGGGAGCTAGCTAGGCTACATTTCACCTACATATATATGCATTAGGCTACATGTCTATCTATGGTTTACTTTACCATTTTGAGATGAGTTAAGGTTCGTATAATGTCTGGCTATTTGTAGTTTTCTTAGCCAATAATCATACATTTCATTGTCTCTGAAACAAACATGGGGAAATGTGTGAAATAGCTATAGAGCATTGTGTTAAACTTATAGTGTCTTTAAATAATGGAAGAAAGACAGGAAGGAAGGAAGGAAGGAAGGAAGGAAGGAACGAACGAACGAACGAACGAAAGAAACAAAGAAAGAAAGAAAGAAAGTATTATTCAATAAAATAATTCAAGAATGAATGAACCAATCAACAGATGAATCAGTGCAATTATAAGAGGTTCGCTAGACACTTTCATGGGATTACATTTTCCTGGGGAAAATCTTGCAAAATTAGGATTCATGGCTTCAGTAAGAAAAGGTAAAAAAAAAAACCAACGTCAATAAGAGAAGGTTAAAAATCATCAATAACAATAGGATCGGTAAAAGAAAATCAGCACAGACATGTAGATTTTCGAATTCAAGAGTAATTAGAAATGTTAATTCACAAAGCCTCAAGAAATACAATGTAGATTCTATGTCAAACAGAAATAAATTCCATTTCATTGTGACAAAGCTGAAGACCAGCCTGCTTAAATGTAGCCATATTCAACGACCATTTTCAACTCAATTCCAAGACATGCCATTTAATTTGCTGAGACGATTTGTCTCAGCCAATCAAATGGCAGGTCTTGGAATTTAACAACTAACAAATTTAAAAAGAAAAAATGGAAATGTTGGTTAGTAAAATAAATGATCAAAGTTAATAGAAGAAAACGATTCAGCACTCGATATACTTACTCTCTCGATCTTGTAACATTTATTAACTTTTGTACATCTTTTCGCTTGAAATATGCTCGACAGTGCCGGTCTTCGGATGCGTCGTATTGCGGAATGATATCTTTAAAACGAGTCCGTCGTCTCTCTGTGAATAAATGTTTGTAATTTTCTACTGAAAGCAAGCGTGTATTCTAAATGTACACGTATAATAAAGTGCTACCAGTTTTCGTCTATTTCCAAATCGATAAGAAGCAAATTAATCACTGAAACACACGCGTTATGCTCATATGATTTAAATAATCCTTTACGAAACAATAAGGAATTTTGACGACGGTTGGGACAGAGGCCTTTGATAACATTGTAGGTAAAGGAAGAAATACTGACAACAGGTACTCTCTCCATTTTCCACGATGTTGTCCACTGTTTCAGAGACAAAAATCATTATACAAGGCTCATTTAAGGTGTCGAAATCAATTTTGGCAAGAATAGAAGGGAAGTAACTTTGCTTTAAATTTACCAAGGTTTGTAAGAGTATCGTCCCTTGATTTTATTTACGCGCTGAAAGTAATCACGAAATTTACGCTGAAAGAGTATTAATTAATTCATTACCCCCAAGTAGACAAAAGATAAAAGTTTCGTTTTTAGCAAGCTGTTTACAACGGTCTATGCTTTCGGATATTCGTTTTTAAATGGGTTTAACCCGATACCAAACGACAAGACCCTAGACACGTCCAAATGGACAGCATTTGCAGACGACAAATAACATGTGCCTGAAATGATGCAATCTGGTTATGTTATCTACCCTGCCAAAGACGCATTCAGTCATTGGAGCCACAATCTAATTGTCGTCTGCAAATGCTTTAAATTTGGATTAGCCTAAGATTTTGTCGTCTGGTAAAAGGGTATTTATTTTACCGAGAAGATTTACTCACAAGCAAATACTAAATCGAATCTTTAAACTTTTTTTAGATCTAGAAAGTACAGCAATATCTAATTGGTTTAACCCAATGGTTTAGCCAATCAGAAATTGCGTTACTTTGATATTTAGAAAATTCCTGGGAATTATACTGAGAATGTTATCAAGCCTTTACAACACAATCCCGAGTTTTAACGACCCTAACAGAGAAGACTTTTGAAAACATTGTGGGAAAAGGAGAAAATGCTGGTAATCAGCATTTTCTCATTTTCCCGCTATGTTTTCTGTCCTTTCACTCACAGATTCCATCCACACCTAATTTGTTACACCTATATTGTCGTCTGCAAATGCTTTGAAATTAGTCAAATCAAAATTTTGTCGTTTGGAAAAGAATGGTTAGTGAACGCGGGCCGCGGTTACCTGTTACAATTGCGTCGTTGGTGAATTTTTGTTCTCGTTGTCTGATATGTTCCACGTTGGGTGTTTTCTGTACACGATTTCTGTGAGACAATTTGTTGATGTTTTTCTCTTCTTTTAACTGTTCTCGTGTGCGCATCTCCTGGAACGACAAGAACACATGGAAACCATGGAAACAGTTAATAAGATAATATCCTTCTCCTAAAGGGTTGTTAAAACAGGAGATTGTATGGTAAAAGGTTAACTCTTTTCCAGCCGACAAAGTTTTAGACTGGTCCAAATTGAAAGCATATGATAAACTTTTACCATAAAACCCTAATATTTTAACGACCTCGAAAAAGAAGGCTTTTGAAAACATGTTAGGAGCAGTGTATTCACCTTTTCCTTATGGGTTTCGTATCTTTTCAAAGACAAACACCAAGTTTGAGCAAAATTTGATATTTCATCTGTAAAACGCTTTCAGTTTGGGCACACCTGTAATTCATTATGTGCTAGTGAGTTTTGAAAAGACTAAGTTCAATGGAAAAGGACACTAAAGAAATACTAGAAAAATAGA
This sequence comes from Hippopus hippopus, assembly GCA_946811185.2. Lineage (NCBI taxonomy): Eukaryota > Metazoa > Mollusca > Bivalvia > Cardiida > Cardiidae > Hippopus > Hippopus hippopus. The sequence continues at coordinate 18,005,560 of OX328105.1, read as the reverse complement.
AATAGTCATGTTTCGTGAAAAAAGTGGTTTAATACATCTGCAAAGGCCAGCCTGCGTAGTTCGCTTTTTGCAATCGGTAATATTTGTGCATGTTCAAGGATCGTTTTACCTCATGATTTAGAATATAGAATCTGATATGAACTGATAAAATTTCATTAAACGAGTCTACAAAGAATGCTATAAAGCAAGCCTTTGGCGAACATTTTTTGTCGAAGAGTTTTAACAAATTTTACCTCAAAAGCTGTGGAAGGTCAGATTGTCTCTATTACATACATGTAACTGTATCTTGAGCAAGAATTACAGTTCATGATGTGTTAAAACAAAAGCCTTTATGTACATATGTATTAAAATCTATATGAAACCTTTCGCTTCTTTGACAGGTGTGTACATCAGAGATGAAAAATAGTTCCAAAAAAAGAACCAGGTATATGGTGATTTTGTCTAGATATCTAACGATAATAAAATTCGTAGCTTTGTCACTATCAAAATAAATTTTGACAGTTAATTTCACATAGAAATCCAGATCTATGTGATGAAAAATAGATCCATTTCAGGCGACGACTCGCTTGGTATAGTGGATTATGAAAATGAATTTACCCTTAGGCTGCTAAGCACGACTCAAGGACCTTTTGCGGACAGTGTAGATCAAGATCAGACTGCACAGAACGTGCAGTCTGATCTTGGATCTGCACTGTCCGATGAGAAGATATCTTTTCTCCAAAAAAAGCCTTTGAAATAGCAAAATGAGGGTTTTTTTTTTTTTTTAAATATCATTTTGAAAGTTTCATTTCATTAATTTCATTTACCAGGATAAGGGTTAAACCACTCCCCCCCCCCTTTTTCCAGAGCGCCGCTCAAATATATAACTCAGTTCAGTTTAATTCAAACATTCCAATTACTTATGTATTTAATACTAAACGATATCTACAAAACCTATGAAAACATGCAAATTATTATCAGTGCTCCAAAGCTGACGATGAATGAATGATTCTGATACATAACTCGAACATTGTAGGCAAGATGTCTTATAATGCAAAATTACTGCAGAAACTCTATCGTTTTATCGCAGAATCTCATGCCAAACATTGTCCGTGTTATGGTAGAAAAGGCTGGATACGGATCAAGGAATGTCTTTTAACATCGTTACAAGTCTTTACAACGGGAAAACGTACGCAATTATCAGAAATGTGGGCAAGTAAAAAGTTTGGACCCCATGCAACACCCCGACCCCATTTGCTCCTTTCCTTCCGAGTGTAATGAATGACGTTTCTGTGAACCTTTATACTGATACAATGAATGAAAGTTGTTATGACTTTCCTGATGAGCTGGATATTTTGTAGGCACGACTTGATATGCAATCTACCCATCTTAGACCTATATGAGAAATATGAGTCAAATGAAAACAAAGAGGTTGCAGGGTCGGAGGACGATGTTGTCAGCTATAGACTGGCCTGTAGAGTCGGCGGTAAGTTGGTCCTTACTTTTAGTTAAATGTTGATCTGTGAGCTGAGACTCCAAATCAATTTGCAGATGTTTGAGAAGATCCTACTCAGAGCTGGTCCAAGACTCATTAAGTAACATACATGGTTCAGGGCACCCGCCGAGTATGGACTTCTTAAAGCCAGCGATTTTCAGTCGTTTCGTTCATTACTCACACTTTAGAAGGTTTTACACAGCCATTCAATGCCCCGTAAGCTAGGCTCACTATAGACTGTACTTCCGCCTAAGCAAACGTTTTGATATGTACTTTGACGATAACAAATTTGTTTCATACCGTTCCTGGCCAAAAGCTTCGTTATGACACGTTTAATGAAATATTCAGACGGGGGCACGGATCGATTGACGACGGTATCGGACGGGGTCCGTTAGCCCTTATATAGCCTACTCATATACCCAGCACTGTGTTTTTACTAATGTAGACTTTCTTTAATGCTTTGCACTGTAGTAAATCGATCAGTCCACACCTTTACAAAAAACTTCGTTGAAATTTTGTCTATCAAATTTTTCCAGAAAAGCGCTGTAGCCCCAACTTCACTAGCCAAGGGTGACGCTCAAGTGCTACATTGCTCTATCCATCCTTGCCTGATCGAGTCGAATATGTAATCCCCAAGATACGCGTAATCGTTGGCTGTGAACAGTCTGTTTTAAAAACACTAATCAAATCGCATGTTCCATTGCTGCTCATTATCAGCAAAACGTAAATAAGAAAAAGCGAGCGCAGGAGAGATTTGTCGGATATGCCTACCAAAAAATATAGATGAACAATATTTACTTCAACATTCACAGTCAAAAATCAGTAAAATGAATTTCTTACATACATTCTAACACCTGATGATGTCTTGCCAAAACACGTGTCTGGGTTTTTCTGAAATGGTTTTGTCACGGAACTTTTGATTGGTTTTTGATAATTTACTTCTAAGGTTGAAATCTATCAAAATTCAGTAAGTGGCGCATCACGGGGATTACGAATTTGACTCGATCAGCCGAGGGTGGACAGAGCAACGTAGTGATTGTCACACTTGTCTAGCGAAGATGCTGTACCAGTGTTTATCATTAGCAGCTATATGAGTAAATCTGTCCCAATGTAATCTACTTATCCCACAGATACGGAAAGTTACCAATATTCGTAAAAAAAAAAGTCTAGATCTATATCATGTTGCAATCCATGTCAAAGTCAGGAAACATACAGGCAAATGACCGTGTCACATCACATGTGTGAACTGAGGTATAGATCTGTAACTGCACTCCCACCTGTATCCTTATCAGTAACCCTTTTTGTATTTCTAAGTGTTCTCATATATGTGCTGCTATCTGCACTATTGTTCGTTCTTCTATGCTCGTTGTGTTGATATCTGCACTTCGCAATGTACTTTTATTAGCGCTATCTATGTTACTATTCACATTACATGTTACTATCTGCACATCCTTACACGCTTAACTATCTCTGTTGTAGTTCTATCTGTTCACCTATGTGCACTAATAAAACTAGATACTTTGTATCTGTAATCCTACTTCTTTGCGCACTACGATCTCTACTAATTCTGCCTCTTCTTCCGTTCGTACACCTAGTTTCAGTTTTACACCCGTGCCCACTTCCTTTTATCTTTTTTGTATATATTCATATACTTATCATAGTGTTCCAAATTTTGCAACATTGTGGCGATCTTACACGGGTGTTATGCATTATCATTTTTATCAAACGGGTTGACTAAAATTAAACAACGCGAGCCTTGGTGAGCTTTATATACGTTTTATTAACAAAGTTTGATATAAGCGATAAGACGTACATAAATACTAATGTGAGATTCTAAGTATTTATTACACAAAACGAATGACAGCCAAACAAGTATCCTGCAACATCACAATTAGCTTATAAACAGTTCATGGATCCTAATTATACTGCAAAGAAATTTCTTGCAATCTGATTGGATAATATACCCCGAGTATATATTCCTGTACACCGGTAATATCCACTTAAAAGCAGTTTCCCTTTCGGAAGCCCCGTATACATAAGTACACTTTCAGCACAACATCCATTATGGCGATGTCGATGGATACGAGCCGCCCACAAGATAAACATACTGAATAGCCCTTACCATATCATTACTAATTTCCCTTGATGGTTGTCATTAAAGCGGAAGATGTGGATGTGGATTATTTAAAAAAAAAAATGATTATAGTTATATATATTTTCGTTTGTTCTCATTCTAAGAGAATTACATAGGGTTAAAACGAGACATCCCTTCGTCAGGTAAGCAAACTGTGAAGTGTCGAAACTTACATTGTAACGTTAAAAGGATAACCTAATGGTTAATTGAGGCAACTAATGGTCGTTTACTTTTGCCAATAACTCATTAAAATGCTTAGCTACTTACCTTGAAGTTGTCTAAATCCACGTTTAAGTAAAATTAAGTCGAATGTTTCTCGCAGTGACATCACCAAGTTTATGCACCAAACTGCACGTTTTACCAAGGTTTCAGTGACGTCAGTTCTCCGTGACGTCAATTTCATTGAATAGGGGCACTCAGAAGGGAAATTTTACTTCGTTAGCGTACTCAATTCGTGAGACCATAAAACAGAGAAATTTCACTGAATACACGTTGCAATTGTTTAACTTTGTAGTGTAATAAATTCGTTTTTCGGCAAGGTGGCGACATGAGTCGCCACAGCCGTGAAAAGTTTCCAAGTCCCCTGACCGTACAACTAACAAGTCGACCTGACCGTACAACTAACAATGTTCACAAATGTAGTTCGGTTTGAAATTCATGTACATGTATGTATATACACGAGAAGAGGGTTCTGTACATAACATAAAGATCGAAAGTAGAATATAACAGTTTATAGGGAGAATAAATTGAAATATTTCCACATTATTGTTGATTAAAAATATCTTTACCTGTATTTTTGTTGTAATTAAATATGAAAATCATAAAATTCTCCACGCGTATACGTCTACGCAACAATGACGTCATTTTCCCGCGAAATGGCGAAGTAGTGCGAATTCCGGCATGTGCTGTAGTTGGTTTCGCCGGCTTTACGCGCTCTTAAAGTAACAATAAAGGCCAAAGGTAAACAAAGCGGGTGTTTAAATATTTGAATGATAGAAAACAATATTTTAAGCATAACAATGTATATTCTTTTCCTCATATCTACCTAGTGGTGTCCCTCAAGGCTCTATATTGGGATTCGTACTGTTTTAACTTACATATATGACATGAGCTTGCTCATAGATAACTCAAGTTTGGAACTCTATGCAGATGATTTAGCACTATGCACAGACGGAACGATTCCATCCTAAGTTTAAACTAATCTTCAAGAGATTAGATTCTATTCTCAAATGGAATACTTTGCACTACATACTCGTAAACGCAAATAAAACAAATGTATGCTAATAGGATGTATATATATAAAGGAAACTCTAATGAACATGTTTTGGCTATCAACAAACTCTGCATTGAAAACCTTATTTCTCATAAAATATTAGTTGTCTATGTCGATAAGCACTTGTCATGGACTGTTCATATTGATAAAACGTGTTAAAAAATAAGTAGTAAAATAGCAGTGCTGAAAAGATGTGCTGTGTATCTCACATATGAAATGAAACAGCTGTTTTACAACTGGTATATGTTCTTAGACTTTTGTTGTACCGTTTAGGGAGAGCATATCAAATCTAAATCATCTAAGGTAGACGTCCTCCGGAAAAGGGCTACTCTCACTATACTTGAGACTTCCATAAGAACGCCACCAAAAGAAAATTTTTCTCGACTTAACTCGTTGACTTTCAAAAACCGATGTACATAGACATCACACTGCCGTTTTTATCTTTAGATCTCTTAATAACCATACCATTTTCATGTTTTTCTAAGGATGAATTACGGTCTGCTGCTCACAGTGATAATGTTTACTCAAGATCCAAGATTGCCTATGTACAAGCACAAAACATTCTCATATTTCAGTGTTGAAGTATGGAACAAAATTCCCATTTCCATCAGTGATGCAAGATCATTATTTACTTTTAAAAAGAGTTCGAAAATTATAAATCTATTCATGTTTTCGTCAAAATTTACCACAATGAAGGTGTTTGTTCACAGTTTCTTATTATTTTATTATCAATCATCCATTACTTCATAATGTTTTCACCTACAAGCCTCTTTATGTCACTAGCATCATCCACTTAATCACTAAAATAATTCATCTTCTTCAATATTTGTATATTGAAATATGTCATATATATTGCATGCTTTGTAATTAATTGTTATGACCTTTGAGCTTGTATGCTTATGTGTCAATATAAAATTTCTGTTCTGTTCTGTTCTGATCATTATCATCCTAATTTCGAGTTTCACTGAACATGGAAATTTATATTGTAAAAAGGACTTGGTTCAGGATTATTGTTTCTTGAAATTTTGTCTTGATGTTTTACTTTCCGAAAATAAAATTAGTACTTTTGTCATTATTATTGTTATAATTACTAGCACGGCTGTTTCCCAAGAAAACGTCGAGGTGTTGTCATAGCCCTGTCGTCGTCTGCGTCGTTGTCGTGCCAAAACGTTGTATACATTATTAGTTGTACGGTCAGGTTGCAGGGGACTTAGAAACTTGTTCACGGCTGTGGCGAATCATGTCGCCCGGTGGCGACATGATTCGCTATAGCCGTGAAAAAGTTTACAAGTTCCCTGTCACCTGAGCGAACAACGAATTTATTATATTGGAAAGTTTTACCATTCCAACGTGTATTCAGCGAAATTTTCCTGTTTTACAGTCTCACGAATTGAGTACGCCGACGTAAAAGAATATCCCTTCTGAGTGCCCCAGTTCAATGAAAACTGACGTCACGGAGAACTGACGTCACTGAAACCTTGGTAAAACGTTCAGTTTGGTGCATGAACTTGGCGATGTTACTTCGACTTAATTTTACTTAAAATGGATTTAGACAACTTCAACGTAAGTAATTATGCAATTTAATGAGTTTTTGGCCAAGGTAAACGACCATTAGTTGCCTCAAACGACCTTTAGGTTATCCTTTTAATGTTACAATGTAAGAGTTTCGACACTTCACAATTCGCTTACCTGACGAAGGGATGGTTCGTTTTAATCCCATGTATTTGATTTAAAAGAATGACAACAAACGATAATATATGTAACTATATTCATTTAGTTTCAGAAATAATCCATTCTTTCCGCTTTAGTGACAACCATCAAGGGAAACTAGTAATAACATGGTACAGGCTACTCAGTATGATTGTCTTGTGGGCGGTTCGTATCAATCGATGCCGCCATTTTGGATGTTGTGTTGAAAGTGTAGTCATTTAAAAGGGGCTCCCGAACGGAAAACTGCTTTTTACGTGGATTTTGACAGTGTACAGGAATATAAGTTCGGGGCATATTATCCAATCAGATCGCGAGAAATTTCTTTGAAGTATAATAATAGTTGCTGTAGCAGGACAGTTCTTTATACAGGAGGTCTACATAGCTTGACTTCATGGTTAAAAACATATCCAAAATTGATACTGTGGACCCCCAATTTTTAAGCCTTAACTACCGTAATTTCCTACAGCAAGTATAGGAAAGGACGCTACAAAATTGGTTCGATATGGCCTGCAATACGCGAAAAGGGGCATTCGGACATTTGCGTAAAGCGCCGTCCTGTATCAGCCTACGCAATCTGCGCAGGCTGATCCGAGACGACACTTTCCGTTCTTAGGTTATTTTTTATTTTGCGCAAGTCTGCTGTAGGACAAAATCTAATGTTGACGTAAAGTGCCGTCTCGGATTAGCCTGCGTGGACTGCACAGGCTGATCCGAGACGACACTTTACGCAAATGTCCGAATGCCCCTTTTCGCGTGTTGCAAGCCATATAGTGTTACCCATTCCAAGCCGACAAAACCAGACAGGGTGAGAGCTGTTTTGAACTACGAGGAATAAAGATAGGATCTGTGGTGCAGAAGATCTCTAAGACAATCTTTCAATTTCATGTAAATAAAGATAGGATATATATTTCAGAAGATTTCTCAAACAACCGGCGTTAGGAATTTCATGCAAATGAAGATAAGATATATAGTACAAAAGATCTCTCAAACGCCCTGCGTTCTGAATTTCAGACAAATAACGATAGAACATAATTATAGTACAAATGATCTCACAAACAATCTCGGATCTTTTGATACCAAAGGTTTTAAGTCATCATTCTCCTCGGAGCTTGCAATGCAACAAACTCCAATTCTGTTGTTCTCGGATCGTCTAACCAATTTCGACGCTTAAAGTGAAATTAGCAATGTTGGCGGACAGTGTAGGTCAAAACTGCACAGAAGGTCATACTGATCTAGGATCTAGACTCTCCGATGAGGTAAGTTTTTTTAATGATAAAAGAAACTTTGTAATTGCTCTATTTAGTATCTCTTCTTTTCTGGACATTTTTGTGTGACTTTTTTAAAAGCAATTTAAGGAGTGTCACTGAATAAAAGCAGCTATCTACTCGGTAGGGGTCAAGGTCAAGGGTTATCGACAACAACACGGATCCGGTCACATGGATCGAAATAACACCCCAACAAATAATTAAGATTGCGTTTTATTGGCATAAATATGCGTTTATAATGATAAATAAAAATGTACATAGATAAAAAAGCAAGAAGATAGCTAGGCAGGATGTTATTCTATCATTTCGGACGTATCCTACTTGGCTTTGTGACTAGAGCACCGTTTTTGCTATCCTGAGGTTGTGGGCTGGACGCCCACAAGGGACGCTCGTTAAGTAGAATTCATACGTAGAAAAGACACTGTAAAGAAACACATAAATTGGTTGCATATGGCCATGATAAAACTGGAATATATTTGAAAACCAAATCAGCGTAACACAATTTTTTTTTTGTCATTCAGTTATTTAGTATTCTTCATGTATAATTCATTCAAATCATAATTCATTCAGGATTGAACCGAGTTACGAAGGAAAACAACCGCCAACAAAAACAATAAAACTATTCGAAATTAGAGATGTAAAGTTTAATCATACTACACTCATTTGAAAGATTACAAATGATTGGTTTCGTAAAAAAAAAGGTGAGCCATGTTCTGTGAAAAGGGGGTCTAATGAATCTTCAAAATGCGCTGTTGTTTTACACATAACCCTATAACCGGAAGTCATCCATGTTTTTGATGTTGTATCGTCGACAGGTAAATTGGGACAATAAAATCTGCATTTTTAGTTTCTGCGGCCTTGAGTTGGATTACAGGAATAGTAGAAATAAAGTTCCGACAGACAAAAAAAAAAACCTATTCGGTGTCGATTCATGTCACCATACGCAGTTCGCGCAGACTGACTTGAAAACTTTATGCTATTCTTGAAATTGCATTTGAAGGACCATTTCCCCTCATAATTTATCTAGTTTTTTAGATAAAATAGTTCCATATCATGCGACGACTTGCCTGGTATAATACATTACGAAGATGTTGTTAACCACCTTTTACAAAGAGCGACACCCAGGTACATTTGGAACTGACAAAGAGCTTTTTGACCAAAGGGCATATTGAAGTAATTTTGGTGTTCTGAGGTTCGGGAGAATCTCTTGAAAAAATATACTGCTTAAAATCCACTTTAGATCTAGGTTAGCCAAACTTGGGGATCTGATCGTGCAATCATACGTGGGATGTTGGGCTATGTCTTACTTTATTTCTGTACGGTACTCCCACAAACCGGCTGCTGTTGGATGGGGACCTCCCGGAGATTTCCACAGGGTCTGTCTGGGTGCCCCTAGGAGTACAGGACACGGGCGCTGATGCCGCTTGTACGGCTTCCTGAAATACAACATGTAATTATTATCTTAACCCTTTAACAGAAGACAGAACTTTAGACTTGTCGATACTGAAAGGAAACGCAAAGGCCAAATTAGACCAGGCTACAATGACAGAATTTGCATTTTACAGCGTGAAAGATCAAAGGAACGACGAGAAATGGTAATTACTAGCATTTTCTCCCGGCTTTTTCTAAGTTTTTCCAAAGGCAGAATAATAAAAGACATCATCGTTTGGTAAATGGTTAAATTTTAACGTCAAAAACATTATTAATTTGCATATAAATAACTTGTCAGTAAGATTCAATGTAGAGATGATTAGAAATAACGTTAGTGAATATCACAGCTACTTTTTTTAATTTAAGAAATCGTGTAAACACTTGAAAAACCAGTACATTTTCACGGATTTCGTGACAGTCATTCTACTGTTGACGCAATTTTTACCTTACACTCCATCTTTCAGAAAGTTTTATCCAGAAATCGTTAGCTGTGGTGTATTTTCATTTACTACAAACGTGCTTTTGACACGTTTGATCGAGATGCGCTGATGTCTGAACATTTTCAAGTACATGTAGGTACGACTAGCAAAATAGCCAATAACATCAGTGAATTAATAACAAAGTTCAAGCATATTTTTAACTGTCAAATAAGTCTGAATTATCAGACAAGTTTGATATCGCAGTTGGACTAAAGCAGGGACAGCCTTTGTCACCATAACTGTTTATACTTTTTATAAACGATAATGCAGAAAACCTTGATTTCGATTCTTTCAAAAATTCGAATTTGTAGCTACTTTCGAAACATCTTACTTTATTTGCTTAAGATTTGGTTCTTTTTAAAACGAATCCAGTAAGTGTAGAGGAACAAACTGAGTTTTATGGGTTTGAAGTAATATGAACAAGACAAAAGTTTTTAAAAATTACTTGATGAAAGGACAGAGTGTCTTGGATCCATTCCTGCGAATCGCTTTGGCGGACTGTGTAGATCAAAATCGACTCTCTTCTAACGGGTAGTTTAATCATGTTTGTACATCGATACTTGTTTCAAAACCATAACCTTAGCCACCTGTCCTTTGAGTTAGAACTGTATTTTTAGACCACAAAAAAATTTCAGAGTATATCGGTTTAACGACAAAAGAGTAACTACAATAAACGTGACACTCACCTCCATTGTTTTAAGTCACTTCAGCACCAATTGATGAAATGTATGACGTCACTTAGAAACAAATGATACTCCTTGACAACGAAACCAATCACGGGTATCGAGACGCGCGATTTGGAATTACAGTTTCACTGACATTCTATTCACTGAACAAACAAATAAACAAGCCAATTAACGAAATAAGTAAGACGGTTTAAGCTTTCTTTATTGTCGGAGACGTCGTGTATTGGAATCAAAATGTAGAGGTGGGATTAAAAAATCTGATCCGATAAACAATGGTACACTATTGTTCTCTGTCATTATGCTCACGTCTGTGAAAGTGGGTATGCAACCGAAAAAAAATCGACGAATATTATAATCCTTTATTGAAAGATTTAATACTTGACCCTTTTGCTGCCAAGGAAGTGAAGTCAACTTTTACGACGACTGGAATACAATTCCAGAACAACCTAGAACTCTTTGTGATCATAGTGCACAATGAAGAAGCGGACGGTGTAGATCAAGATCGGACTGCACGTTCTGTGCAGTCTGATCTTGGTCTACACCGTCCGCAATAGAAATTGATTTCGCCCATGGCTGAGAAAGAGTTAATCAGTATTAAATGCACAAGCTTTTACAGATACATATATATATATGTATGATTAGTTGTGTTCATATACGGTATAAATGGGCTCTTTACCACCTATCTATTAGAATAAAATATTTATCAATTTGAACTTGAGGTAAAACACTTGATAAATTAGGCAACCAGCACCTCTATCCCTCCAAAACCCACCAACCTATCCACCGGTACAACCATCCATCTAACGAACCATGCACCGAACCAACCAATGAAGCAACCGGCTAGCCATTGTCGATCCACTCTTTATGATAAATAAATAAATAAATAAATAAATAAATAAATAAATAAATAATTTCACAATTCGTCCGTGCGTCAGTTAGTCAGTCAGTTAGTAATCAATCAATCAGAGCGGCGGAGAGAGACAGAGAGAAGATAAAGACAGAGATAGAGAGACAGAGATGCAGAGATAAAGAGGTTACCGCAAGCGTTACATCTTCTTAGGCAAAACCAGGGACTTTTGCGGGTGGCATACATCAGACTGCACAAAACGTACACTTTGATCTTGGATGTATACTGACCGCTTTTATACAAGCATGTAAGAAAAAAACAAGTTTTCTAAGTTTCAGTGGATTGTTTTTTCAGCAGTCGAAAGAGGTCGAGCTTATATATTTGGCGCTGGAAGACTCCAAAAAAGTCCCATGCGTAACCTTGTGGTATCAAAATACATAGTTCTTTTTCTTTCGGCAAGCTAGAGATTTAGTGGAGTTTTAAGGCACCCATTCATTCAAAATTCTGGAACGAAACCGAAGTGGCAATCCTACTTAGTATTACACTGATGGAGTCAAGAAATGACATGAAACATTTTAACCATGCTCTGAGGAAAGGGGCTGCCGAACAAGTATCCACCAAGGCTAGTCGGTACTATCTGCGCAGGGTGAGCAGGGTCGAAACTTTTTGCTAATGGTCAATTTTCTTTTTCCATGTCAAAGGACAAGTCGGCCCCATGATTCAGTCAGTTGTCAGACAAAAAGGATTTTATGGGTCCATAATTACACGATGACTTTGGTTGGTCTAATGCATCACGGTGATGCCTTAGACCCTCTTTTGTCAGTGTGTGGCTCATTTTTTCGCCCAAACTCTCACACTAAGCATCTCCAATCAACCTTTAAAGCAACAACAAGATCAGTTTAAAGGATCGTTTATCGGAAGCGATTTGTAAGGGATACAATAAGGATTGGCAGATTCTTTTCTTGCAAAAAGCATGTCACAGTCATACCTAAAACCCTGCGCTTAAGATTGTATTTGACAGCTAGTACAATAAATTCGCTCTTTTATTGCCAATGATGACTTAATAGATTTAGCGGACGATTTAGATCAAGATCAAACTGCACAAAACGTGCAGTCTGATCTTGACCCACTATGTCCACAACCTGATTCAAGACAATGGGTAATCATATTCAATGGCATTAGAAGCTACTTTGAGACCTCGGAAATAGTCCAATTTGTTCATTTGGCGCCGAAAGCATTAAACAGGTAACCGTCAGAGATGTAAATTGTCCGATTGAATCTAACAAGGTTATTTCCCTTTAACTTTACTAGACGATAAAACTTTGGACTCTTCCGTAATCAAAACATTAACACACGACAATTTAAGAGTGACTCACCTGATAGGATTTGTCTTTGTAGAGGGTAGAGAACAGTGTGGGAAAAGGAGAAAATGCTGGTTAGCCATTTTCCTACAATTAGTCTAAAATCCCTTTTCTCCAGGGCCGTAAACGCGCTGGGTCATATATTAGAAACTTTTTTGCATCGAAAAAACGATAACCTCTTCGAGTTATTTGTTCTAAGTTATTATACATTTTACTTAAAAAAAGAAAAATGTCGATTACCAAACTTATCACCTGCTTGTGTTAGATATAAAGCTAGCCTGGGTTCCAGTCTGATCATTCGTCCCTTTTACTCGTATATTCTAACGTCACTTTGTCTTAAGTGACAATATGGAACAGATTTACAGTCTTCGATCAGTTTAAGTGAATTCCAAAGATCTGTATAGACTGTGATATTGAGACAGCGATGAAGGATGCCGATTTATAAACGATTAAAGCTCGTGAACCCAGGCTATAGTTGACCATCCCGCATAGCTCAAGTGGTAGAGCTTAGGACTTGTAAACATCGACTCATTGGTCACTTGAGGGTGTTTGTTCGAGCCCCACGGCTAGCCACCTAAAATACTGATCAATAATCTTTCGGATGAGACGTTAAATCGAGGACCCGTGTGACGGTGCTATACAACAAGCACGTTGAAGAACCGGGCGTACCTTAGGATGGGTTTCGTCCTGTATCTTGCACTATCCCTCTTAACAGAACTAACAGCCTTCAGGGGGCGTCGCCCGTATGGGCAACCGGTGGCGACAATAAATAAACGCAGATTCATTCATTTAACCAGGCTAGCATAAAACAGAATTTGGAACAAAAGGCTTAAAAACCATCCAATACATCAATCGTTGGATGTCTTATGAGACTTGCCGTTTAGACACTATTTTATGCCCCGCTGCCAATCCTGATGGCTCAGTCGATAACGTAAGGGGCTTGGAACCGAGGGGTCAGTGGTTTGATTCCCCAGCTCGACCATATCTTTACAAGAGGTGAAGATTTAGACAGCATTCATTTCTTTCACCACTTTACATTACTTCGACGATGTTTATGTGACAAAGCAGCCAATGACTTGGAAAGAATTTTGTACAAGGTACTAGTAGAAGATACTCAAGGAGAGCCCTGGATAGGTGCCCTGGCCGCTGCAATACAACTGAAATGACGTTGAAAACGGCGTTAAACACCATAACGCAAACGAATGTTATCTCCTGTAGATCACCGGAGAAATATGCTATACAAAAAGGAGCATGTCGGCCAAATAGCATTATGTATAAAATAGAAGCGATCGATTTATGCGTAAAAATATACAGATGAGCCTCTAAACCATTAAGGGATAGCAATGAAATGCTCATGATTATGTGGGTCAAAGTAAAGTAAAATAAAATTAAAAAACGGTTTAAAGGATTGTGGCGAATACAACGAGGGTGGGAGGCATTAGTGTAGTGGTAGAGCGTTGGTCTCTAAAGAAATAAAAGTTCGGGGTCCGAAACCCCTGTTGAGTGGGGTCAGCTCTTCAAGGAGGCAATCGTTTTAGGGCGATTACTATAATTCGTACGAACTTGTTTCACGATCGATGTTAGATAAATATGTTTAAGTCAAATTAAACTAATATTAGTCGAAACGAAATCTGCAATGTCAGACTGGAATTTGATAAAAATCGGATAATTAAAGAGCAATACTGGCGGTCAATTATCCTAGCACAGTAGGGTGAAAGAAAGGTTTAGATAGCCTTTAGCCCCAGAAAGAAGGATCCTATATTCCGGTTTACTCGCAGTATCTTTCTAGTGATATTGCGTCGGATTTAACTCCCAGCCCCGTATACGTGAAAACAGATGTCTTTTTGTGGACAGCATGGATCAAGATCAGATTGGACATTACGTGCAGTCTGATCTTGGATCTATGTTAATAATTCAGAACATTTGTGAATATAATTTGAGCGGGTAGAGAAATATGAGTGCTTTCTAATATTTTTATGTATATAATGTGCAATATATTCATAGTGATTTGTTTCGATAAATAAATATTTAAACATATGAGCACTAGTGAAACACCATCCAAAATAAATGACGCATTACCTGGACCTGCAAGAGGCCCTGATTTGAAGCCCACTGAGCATTTGCAGGACCATCTGGGGAGTTGCGTTCAAGCAAGGAATCCACTCAATTTAGAACCTTCAGAAATTGGCCCAAGTACACTCCATGACGAATGGCAGAGAATGTGAATTCAGCGTTTGAATTCCACCAAGAGAAGGAGAGGTGCAACAGTTATCCGTGCGAGGGGAGGATACACCAGATACTGATGTCACCATTGTTGTTGGCTCTTGCATGAACACTGAACTTTCTTTTGAGAATTTCGTGTACGTCAGACCATTGACATAGTCTCTGTGACCATAGTTTTGGACATGATCACTTTTTGACGTTTTCAGTTTTTCTATCTGACTGTCAATACATCACACCTAAAGGTAAAAGTAGTTTTGGTAGTTGATGGATTGACACCTTGGAGTGTTCCGTTAACGAGTTTATAACCGAGTCAAAGGTTTCCATATCATGAATGAAAACTGCAATGTGTTGAACACAACCTTATTACATGAAAACTGGTGGTGCTTAATAAATATTGATATGTATACATGGTGACTATCGTGTCTCTAAATGGTTGTAAAGGAGCCTGAACCCATGACAAAAGACTGTTATAGAAACAAAAAAAAAAAGTCTTAACCCTTATCCCGCTAAATAACTAAAAATTTTAAATTCGATAGCAAAAACTCAAACATTGCTATTTCAAAGGTATATTTTGGAGAAAAATATCTCCTTGTCGGACAGTATAGGTCCAAGATCAGACTGCACGTTCTGTACAGTCTGATCTTGATCTAGACTGTCCGCAAAAGTTCAGTGAGTCGCGCTTAGCAGCCTTAGGGTTAAAGCAATATAAAACAGGAGCCATTCAAGTCCCCGACAGTTCTGCAAACAAAACTAACTCACCGAGTAGAGCCAGTCTAGCGCTTCCATCTGAGTTTTACTCCTGTCCAGTCCATTTACACGATACCACTCTTGGGCAAGTTCCGCCTTCCCACTCAAATCTTTACCATAAAGTCCCGTCATTTGTTTTATATTATACGACTGTAAACATTCCTCTCCTTTCTGTTTGGTCACCTCCCACTGGGCCCAGATTGTGGGCTTCCGAAACATTTTATCCGGAGAGATTGCCCTTAAAAAGGATCGCTCCCGTCGTGGTCTCGGAGACTCCGACAAGGACCTATCCGGAGAATATTTGACGGGAGATATGCTCCGTCTCCCCGAGAAGTCAGGACGTCGCCGTGGACTTTTAGCTGTGATTTGTTTATCAAATATGTTATCACTAGTCCTCGAGGCACTGTTTTGTTGAATTTGTTCCTTAAAACTACTCGTTCTTATCACGTCATTATTGAATTTATTCGCCTGATCATTGTCTTCTAGAAGTTCCGCCATTTTGTTTTTTAATAATGGTTCCTGTTTATTTAGGATCGTACAACCGTAAGTAGTTTAAATCACCGTTTTAACTCTTTACCACACATTTCCGAATTTTAGTAACATTAACAAAGAATGCTTTTGAAAACAAAGTGGGAAAAGGAGAAAATGCTGGTATCCAGGATTTTCTCCTTTTCCCACTATGTTTTCTACCCTAATCAAAAACAAACTCCATCATCTGAACTACATTTAAATTGTCGTCTGCAAGTGCTTTGAATTTGGACTTGTCCAATTTTTTTTTTTTTCCGTTTGGTAAAGAATTAATCCGCACCTAATTATTTCCCTCTTATCGAACAGTTTGGTATTACTTTAATCGGATCCTTCGTACTTTAGTTTTTAACTCTTTTATCGTTAAATATATAAACTCGATCACTGTCGACGGCTGAAAGTACAATTCACTGAATCTATGAAAGATTTATTTTTTTTTATTATCTTATGGACTCGACTAAACAAGCGGACGTTATAGGTCAAAGATCAGACTGCACGTTCTATGCAGTCTGATCTTGATCCATGCCGTCCGCATAAGCCCCCTTTTTCGCCTTTGTTAATAAAATTCTTTACTCGTAATTTAAGCTTGATGCAATACTTGTCTTTTCGCTATCATTAGAATGTAGAAAAGGGGTGTCTAATAATGCTCGACAAATAACCGTCTTTACAAGTCACAGAAAAGCAATTTTCGTTACGTATTTCCGTTTACCACTCAATTCCAAGTTTTCACGACCCTAGGGAAGGCAGCTTTTGGAGAAAAAAAAAAAAAAAAAATGAGGGAAAAGGAGACAGTGCCGGTGACCATTATTTTCACGTTTCCGGCAATGTTTTCTACTCCTTGTAAAACTCAAATAATTTGAGTTACATCTATATAATTTTTTGTCTACAAATGCTTTTTATGAACTGGTCTACAATTTTCTCGTCTGGTAAAGAGTTAAATAAATCCCCAAAAAACTACCGAATCAGTGCAAATATCAAGAGAGTATCTGGATATCTGGCAAACAATGTAGAATAACTTTTTATCTATGTTTTCCCTATGTGTTGCAAAACACATGACAGACAACTTCACTGTATTTTCAGGAAGGAATATTTCAAACCTGCATGCCAAAACAGTACAAAGATGTTTTAACCACCTCTCAAATTTCGCTGAAAAATGAAATTTAATTAAGCAAAAATGTTTTTCACAGTTCGTACCCTCCTGTCATTTCTGTCACCAACAGCAAAACATTTCATTATGAATAAAACTTTTTTTGCTAGTTTCTTTATGCCACAACCTTGATAAGCACTGTAATGTATCCAAAAATCAATTACTAGTACATATATGTAACTGCTCCCCCCCCCCCCCAAAAAAAAAAGCCTTGGATTCTTGGGGAAAAGCCTTCTGAAAACATTGTGGGGAAAAGAGGAAATACAGGTAACCAACACTCCATATTGGCCTTGGTACGAGGCATAAAGAGCTTAGAATAATTACATAAAAAATTGTCTCAAAGACCACCTCAATTAAGCAACCAACCAAGGAAATATACAATTAAGTACCTGTATTAAGAAACCACGAGTCTTAAAATTAAAACATACTTATTTTACATCGATTGAGAAACAAGTTCATACAACTAATGCTTTATCTCCCTCGATTCTGCTTCCTGGGAACTACACCAGTAGTCGCGCCGAATGTGTGGGCCAATGAAGGGTCCTAAAGTTGACACCTGCTCCCGGGAATCGAACTCGAGACTTTCTTGTTACCAGGCTGACGCTCTACCTCACAACCATGGACACCACTGCCTTAAGCAAGCCCTGTCTTAAGCAAGCACATTTCAAATGTCCCCTACGTGGCTGTTAATACAGGTTGGACTGTAGCTCAAATCTACTGCTTTAGACCTTTACTAAACAATCCCTGTTGTAACGACCCTGAGTAAAAAATAAAGCTATGGAAAATATTGTGGGAAAAAGAGAAAATGCTGGTAATCACAATGTTTACTACCCCTTTCAAACACAAATATAAAAAATCTAGGTCTCGTTTTATTTGTCGTTTGCAAATGCTTTGATTTGGGACAAGTCTGATATTTGTATTTCGGTAAAATCTTTGTGACTGCAAAGTGTTCTCTCATAGTAAGGAGCAATCGACTGTACTTCACAGTTATCATTTTAAAGTTTTTCTGTCCCCGTTGGGGAGGTGTATCCGTGATTTACTGTATTGTCGTGAAGGCTTTGTGTGGTATAACTACTTTAGTTGAAGCACCAAGCTCGTTAACCATTTGCAACACTATCCCATGTTTTCACGACCTGTGATGGGAAATGCTTTTGAAAACATTGTGGGGAAAAAGAGAAAATGGCGGTAACCACTATTTTCTCCTTTTTTTCCCCCCACAATGTTTTCTACCCTTTCGGTAACAAATTCTATCCGTTAATTATTCTGCAAGTGTTTTCGATATGGACGAGTCTAAACTTTTGTCGAATGGTAAAGAGATCATTTTTTCGTCGCATACTGTATAAAATTCGACTCTTTTTTGCGAGGCTAAAACGTCTGGCTCGTAGTTCAACATCAGCCAGCGGACGGTGTAGATCAAAGATCAGAGTGCACATTACGTGCAGTCTGATCTTGATCTAAACTGTCCGCTAAAGCCAGTCGCGATTTACGGTAAAAGCATTGAATAACTTGGTTTCTAGCATTTTCTCCTTTTCCCACTATATTTCTTAAAAGCCATCTTCTTTGGGGTTGCTAAACCTCGGGACTGTGTGGCGAACGGTTAACTCAAAGAGGTAAAAAAAACGTATAAAAAGACAAAGTCAGTACGAAAGCTATCTCTCTGGATTAGTATAAGTTACTGTCGGAGATGAAACAAAACTGTCATGACAAATGAATGATAAATAATAGCGCAAACAGACACGAAAACAAATACCAAGGTTTTACTAAATCTCCGCTAAATACAGTGTAAATAAATGCTACAATATTGATGCCCAGATATGCAATGCCAGTGCAAAATATGTATGCAAATCAAGTGATATTTGATCATATAAGATAAAAAAAAAAAAAAGCGGAAGTTGTAGAGATCACGAGAGCACGTTCTGTACAGTCTGATCTTAATCTACACCATCCGCAAACGTCGTTTATGACGGTCGTGCACGGTAGTAAAAAAAAAACGATGAGAGATCAGGTATAGGATTTACTGGAGCATTAAAGGATCAGTCAAACTGACTTTTGATTCCGATTGTTCTGATCTTTCATCTAATCTACCATGTCGTCAATGAGATAGTCTGTATCTCCGGTATTAATTCTTTACCAGGCGACAAAATTTGACTCTTTCGGATTGATTTGCAAGCAGACGACAAATTAAATGTTGCTAAAATGATGAGTTTTTTCTTTGAAATGGTAGAAAACATTTTGAGAAAATAAATCTTTTCATTTTCTCAAAATGGTTGTATGATAAAGTCTCATAAACATTGGATCGTATGTAAAAAGTTAAGGTGGTAGATTGCAGTAGCTTGCCTGAGGACACTATTAAATGACCAGGGCTAAGAGTAAAGATCTAAACTGGGCTTCCAATCACAGATATCTATCGCCTAACTCTGCAACATGGATGACCACACCCCAGTATAATATTGCCCAAAGACACTCCCAAGTGACCATCATGGGGACTCCACTCCTGTATTAACTAACTTGCCCTGAGACAATCCATTGTGACAATATTAGTTGTACGGTCAGGCGGCAGGGGACTGTGGTGAATCATGTCGCCCCGAGACGAAGACGAGGTGGCGACATGATTCACCACAGCTGTGAACAAGTTTCCAAGTCCCCTGCCACCTGACCGTACAACGAATTTACACATGTATTACACTGCAAAGTTTTACCATTCCAACATGTGTTAAGCGAAATTTACCTGGTTTTTTTGGTTTCAAAAGTTGAGAACGGTCAGGAAGTAGAATCTCCCTTCTGTGTGCCCCAATTCAATGAAAACTGACGTCACTGGGAAATGACGTCACTGAAACCTTGGAAAAACGTGTAGTTTGGTGCATAATCTTGATGTTAATCTTGATATACGCCGCCATTTTGGATGTTGTGTTGAAAGTGTAGTCATGTATACGGGGCTCCCGAAAGGGAAACTGCTTTTACGTGGGTTTTGCCAGTGGACATGATATATATGTTCGGGGCATATTATCCAATCAGATCACGAGAAATTTCTTTGCAGTATAATAATGACGGAGGACCTAGCGAACATTACACCTATCACTTAATTACGGAGGACTCAGTTACTGTTAAAGCTTGCCCAACAACACTCATAAGTTACCAGCTTTGCTGATAAGGATCAAAAAAGGGCTTCCCATCACAAAATCTAACCCATGCCACCGAATAGGGGAGAACCCCGCCCGTGCATAACCTACCCTGTGTCTTTGTAAAGTGGCCAGCTCCGCCAGTCTGAATCAAACAATGGCTGTCCATTCCAAATTCTAACCCCTACCTCAATCTTGGAGGACCTCATCCCTTTTTAACTTTACCCAAGGATTCTTAGTCTTACTTTCCCAGATTTCTAAACTCGAACGTAACACAACTTCTGATTGGCTAAACCAATTGGTTTAGCCAATCAGAAGTTGCACTACTTTCAAATTAAGAAAATTCCGGAGAATAAGACTGAGAACGTTCTTAATAGTTGGTGAGGACGAGCCCTGGACTCTTCAAAAAAGGAAGAAAAATCATAGTAACCATAGGTTTTTGGAGCAAAAGATGGCACAACCTATCTTTATCACACACCAAAACATCTAAATCTCACTGTAATCCTAAGTACTAAGACAAACCTAGTCTGGGTTCCAGTCTGATAAGTTTTTGACTTCAAACTATTCTGACATTACTTTGGTAATGATAGAGAAACAGACTAACCCTTTACCACACAGTGCCGAATTTTAACCACCCAGAGGAAGCAGCCTTTTGAAAACTTTGTTGGAAAAATAGAAAATGCAAAATTAGCATTTTCTCCTTTTCCCACGACGTTTTCAACCCTTCCAAGTACAAAATTTGATTTCAGAGTCACATTTATTTTGTCATCTGCAAATGCATTCAATATGGATTGGCCCAAAATTATGTCGTTTGGTGAAGAGTTAACAGTTTGTTACCACAGAACTAGAAAGACCGTGATAAGGAGACCGGGACACGGAGTGATACAGGAAGTATCATCGCCTGGAACCAGGCTCCATCTGAAACACTGTCAGCCAATCAAATGGGTTGCGTGAAATTAGTATTAGAAGTACAGGTAAATTAAAAATGATTGGTGAATTCAGACCTAGGTGTTTTAGTTATGCTAATGCCAGTTTGAAGTATATTATGATTTACAACTGCACCCTAACAAAAAGGTAATTTAGGTACTTTGATTTCGCTGTAGATGGTCGACATGTTGTATTTCATAACTCGTTATGGGGGTGCTTCACAGCTTATTTCCCACGTAATCTTGACTGAACACTTCAATCGAGTAACGTTTTGATGGCCTATTTGATCTTCAAAAGCTGTTAAATCCTGTCATAGAAATTTTTACCTTTTCCGCACCTATTCTTTTCTATTTGACCGTTTATCGCGCAATTCCGTGTTTTGTTAACCCTGATGGAAAGGACATTTAAACATACTGAAAAAAAGGAGAACATGCTGGTAACCAGCATTTGATCTTTTTCCCCGCAAGTTTTCCACCCCTTCGAAGACAAATACCGTATTCTAAGCCAGTATAATGTTTTACGTCTGTATATGAATCTAGTTTTGACAGGTCTAAATTTTTGCCGGGTGGTAAAGAGTAAGTGTGATTTTTCCGTCGATCATAGCCATTTGTCAATGTTCGAAAATGTGCTTTAAAGTACAGACTGGTCTCTGCGTTTTCGCTACACTGAAAATAGAGTGGAGATCACAATCTCGGACCCTCTACCGATTTTTATGTTTCGTAGAAGACATACAGAAAGTGAAAAGATGATATTGGGGTAGCATCTGCGTTAGGATTGTCTATAAGATATTGAGATACATGCTCAAAATTTGAGCTTAAGGAAGCAAATCTCATAGATTTAGCTTTCAGAAAAAATTTCAATTTGATTTTATTTAAACAGACGTACAAATTTATGTAATGGCGAAGACATGCGATCGTATTGGGCTGGCCAATTAAGGATCAAATGATACTCGTATTCGACGTCAAATGCAACTAGCAACTGTCTGAAAACACGACATATGTACCTTTTCTATCGAAAAAGGGTCAATGTACGCCATACATGTGCTTGGATAAAAGTTTAAAATTCTAATTTTCAGCACCTTTCACTCGAACGGGGGAAGAACGAGCAAATTCAATTATATATAAGCCGTTACAAGATAAATTGTGTATTTGATCTGTCCTTTTAATGCGCTAATGGAGATTTCAATACCCCTCGTACCATAGGGTATTAACCCTTTCAGCGTCCTAGCAGAAAACAGGGGCTTTTACAGACGGCATAGATCAAGATCAGACTGCACAGAACGTGCAGTCTGATCTTTGATCTATGCCGTCCGCTTATTTAGTTGGGTCTATGAAATGAAAAAATCTGAGTGTTGGTGGACTGTAAATTCAGTTGTAGACAGTGCAAGTTTAAACATCTGGCGCTAAATGAGTTGGAATTCTACCCGCACTGTCATCTTTCTGTTTGAGTGGGTTCGAGTAGAACAGATTAAATTAAATCCAGGTTTTAAAGACGCTACTGGCCATTCAAGGGTATCTACTCGAACATTTATATGGCCTTTTATATCCGCCACCACACAGAAACCAAGCTTTAACTTTCCTGCAGGTCAGAGAATATGGTACATGCTCTGTGAAAAGGAAGTTTAATGCATCTGCAAAAAGTGTCGACCCAGGTCAGGCTGTCCAATCCGCGCAGGTTGACCTGTGTCTAATCGTTTTGCTTTTTGTCAATTTTCTGCATGTCCGAGGACCATTCTACTTCAGGATTCAGCCGGTTACTAGACGAAATGGATCCTATAGATTATTAACTATGTGATGATTTGCTTGGTATAATGCATCTTGGACATGCAATAATCCCCGCCATGTTTTTTCAGAGCATGGCTTGTTTTTATTTCAGCTGTTATCGAAGAAAACATTGAGGTGTTGTCATAGGCCTACATCGCCATCGTCGCGAGAAAACTTTAAACTTTTCTCTTATCTCTGTTATTGCTGAAGATATTTACCTCAAACTATCAACAGAGACCCGGGGGGGGGGGGGGCATACAACACGGGTAGATAAACTCTAAATATTTTTTAAACAGTTATGCCCCTTTTCGGCCTGGAGCTTTAACCCGAGCAATGGCAGCCGTTGCCGTTGTTTTGTTGTGTCGGAGGAGACCATTTTGGAAGAGTTGCCCTAGATTACACCATAGAACCATAGAAACGATTCTGACCAAATAAACCCATGAGTATAAAATTTAATATCATACGTACTTTAAATTATTTTCATTGTTCCATATGATTTTACATTATTATTATTATTATTATGATTATTATTATTACTTCAATGCTCCTTTTTTTTTTCATTTTGAAAGCGATTTTGAAAGTTGATATCGGCGGATGATTGCATCTTCATTAAAGTATGCGGTGTCACAACACCTTTTTTTTGCAATATTGAAAATAGGGTTCAGGTCACTATATTTGACCCTCTGATGAACTTTTGTTGGCGAACCTAAGCATTGATGTTTGTTTGTACCAAATATGTATGTGACCAACAGCCTACACAAGAAACTATTTAAAAAAGCTTATCAACCGACTGTTTTTTTTTTTTTTTTTAATGCTATTCCACCTCAGTCTCAACTGCCCTTGGGAAATCACATTGAAAGTAGCCCTTCTTGGTGGTTGACCATGTTCCTTATGCGGTTACAGGCACATAATAGTTCCCCATGAATAAAACAAACTTGCACATTTTATCCACAAAAATCTTCAAATCAAAACCAAAAGCACATTTTAGATCCGTCCCTCCATTTTCTCTGGTAAAACAGTACAGCAGAAATGCTTGCTGTTAAATTTTGAAATTGGAGTACGTGTGACTATTACGACCTGCAAGCAGGTCGTGGTGGCGTGCCATGTAATCATATAAGATGGCGACTGTTTGTCATTTTCTTCGCTAAACAAATCTGTCGTCATTTCAGTATACATATTGAATCTGATTCATTTTGTATATCATTCTGTAAAAGATACTTGAAAACACATTCTCTTGTTACTTTTCACCTTTGAACACGTTAACTAAGATTGTTTATTAGATGTTCGACCAGTTTGTTTAAATGAGTACTAGAGAAAGGGAGGGAGCTTTGGCATTACATTCGAGAACAGTTCATATAAGAATATTTGAAAAACAATAATTACTGTAAAGAGTGTAAGGTTGAAAGACCCCTTCGCCCCACCCATACATTGTGTCTGAGACAAGTTCGCCTACTCTTTTACCTTAACGCAAAGTAGTTCCGTTCTTAGCGGTGCATGGAAAAAACTGAGCCCAGTGTCAAAGTGAAACAACTTCCCATACATTTTCATCCCGTTCAAATACGAAATGGACGATAATGAAGTATCTAGGTAGCGGTCACAGTTACGGTCGACTTTAATTGATAATGGACTGCAATGTTTGTTCTTGCCAAACAATTTTACGCGCATTTATTTTAGTCTATGTTTCGTGCTTTTCTCGGTGTTATATTAGCTATTTGAAGATAAAATTGTTCCTTATACTGACGAATAGGCCTTGTAAACAGATTTTGGGCTTTTTCGCATTTTTTTTTTTTAATCATTTTGACTACACATCAACTGTATTCAAACAGTTTAAAGGCCCAGTTAAAGCCAAAATATCAAAGCAAGTGTCTTAATATATTTAAATTTAAATCATACCATTTAAAAGTATGAAAAATATTGTGCAGATGATAGTTTGTTATCATGTGGTCGGGCCATATGTTAGTCGCTGGCAGAAAAAAGAATTCTAAAATCAGGCAAAAAGTAAACAAAAGACATAGCTACCTGGCAGGTTTTAACCTAGTTTTGAAATTAATTTCTCTGTCAGCAACTAACACTTGGACCGACCGTACAATGACAGACTGTCATCTTCACAATAATTTCCATACTTTTAAATGGTATGATATGAATTTAAATGCATTTAAACACCCGCTTTGTTTACTTTTGGGCTTTATTGTCACTTTAAATAACCTGCTACCGACAGAATATATTAACGTCTCTAGATCTAATTCCCTGTAAACGACTGCACTGGGGGATATCGCAGAAAAGGGAGCACTTGCTGGTAACTTAAAATTGATCTCTCATGGAAAATGTTATGAAAATATTTAAAAATGTTATTTTCCATTTCTTTTATATGTTCGACTATTTTGTAGCTTGTCATTATTTTGAAAATATCTAAACGCTGTTAGTGCAATAGGCAGCAGAAGTTTTGTGAGCTACACAGATCTAAGATCAGACTGCAGACAACGTGCAATCTATATCATCCGAGTGTTTCGTCAAGCCTTATTATAAAATGAGACTATTTCTAAGTTTTAGTTGATTATATTTTCAGCCGTCAGGTTTATATATCTATTATTAAAAGAGTTTAATAGCCCGCACGGACATGTACCAACTACGCCGAATAGTATAGCACATCATATTCTTTCTTTAGTAAAATATTGCTTATTAAACTCAACTGACCAAAAATCCACCTATTTTTAGAATTTTTTTGAAATGAATGTTGTCTGATGCAGAAGTTATCTCAGCTACAGTACAGTGAGCCATACTCTGTGAAAAGGGGGTTTAATACATATGCATAAACTATCGACCCATACCAGCCTGCGGAGTCCGCGCAGGCTGTCATGAGTTGAAACTTTTTGCTATTTGTAAATTTTCTGTATGTTCAAGGACAATTCAACAACATGATTCAGCCGGCTGTTAGACAAACTGGTTTTTATGGATCCATGATAATGTGATGAGCTGCTTAGTATCATGCATCACGGAGTTGTATTAAACCCCCTTGCCAGAACATGGTTCATCAATATAAATAACTTCTTTATGACATCCTCTTACGACACCTGTATAGTTGTTTAAGTTGTGCAGAGTTGAAGTAAGTCTATATTACCCAATAAAATAGCAAACATTGTAAATCATTCTTATAGAACTATGGTTACGATATAAACATTATGACTGTGTAACTATCATTAAGAAGTCTATCTCTCTCTCTCTCTCTCTCTCTCTCTCTCTGTCTCTCTGTGTCTCTCTGTCTCTCTCTCTCTCTCTCTCCGTGCCACTCTCTCAATTTCTAAGGCAGGTGTCGTTTAGATATGGCCATTTGATGAGCTAACGGCTTGCTATACAGAGAAGAATAAATGCTTTGGCCCAAAAGATTAGTAAATGTGTCTATCAAAGGTGTCTTTTAATGGCACTATTCCGTTCCTAACAGCAGATAATGCATGATCTGATTAAAATGAAACCATCTTTGACAAAAGAAACTACAGACGATATTTAGACCATGATAATTATGCAAGACAAGTTAAAAATAGTCTGCCATTCTGCGTAAAGACTAACTGACATAGTTTCAAGGGTGCTAGTACCCAATTATCCTTACAAAACATGTGGTTGTAGATGGATTTTTAAGATAAGACTTCAAGAGATAACTAGTTTGATGTTAACTTAACTCTTAGGCTGCTAAGCACGACTCACTGACGTTTTGCGGACAGTGAAGATCAAGATCAGACTGCACAGAACGTGCAGTCTGATCTTGGATCTACACTGTCCGATAAGAAGATATACATGTATTTCTCCAAAAAATAGCTTTGAAATAGCAAATTTAAGTTTTTACTATCGGCTTGAAAGTTTCATTTCACTAATCTAGCAGGACAAGGGTTAATCGCTTATTTACTTTGGTATGCCTAACACTTGATTACATTCTAAATATTGTTCTAACGAGGACAAGCCATCTAGCCCATCTGCCTGGGACAGAACGTTTCAGCTAATCGAATGGACAGCCTTTGCATGGGAAATTCCAATATTTTTTAAAAATAGCTGCTTAATGGTAATCACAGGAGTTCAATAAAGATACTGTTATTTCTAATCTCTTAACCCTTAGGCTGCTAAGCGCGACTTACTGACCTTTTGCGGACAGTGTAGATCAAGTTCAGACTGCACAGAACGTGCAGCCTGATCTTGAATTTACACTTTCCGATAAGGAGATATCTTTCTCCAAAAAAATACCTTTGAAATAGCAAAATTTGGGTTTTTACTTTCGGCTTGTGAGTTTCATTCAAAGTTATTTAGCAGGATAAAGGTTAACTCCGTACCGTTTAACTTCTTCCCAAACAATCACGAGTTTTAACGACCCTGGAGTAAAGTTCTATTGAATACATAGTGGTAAAAGTAGAAAATGCTGGTAACCAGCATTATCTATTTTTCCAAAGATGCTTACCACCCTGTCAAAGAACTTCAGTTCCACTTTCAGTTTTGTCGTCTGCCAATGCTTTCAATTTAGAAGAGTTCAAAATTTGTCGTTTTATAAAGGTTTAATAAAAATGAGAGATACTAGTAACGCTGCTTATTCTCTAGATATCTACACGGACAAAAATCAACAACGTTACATATTAGTTTTTGACACTGAACTGTCTTGGCTGACTTCCTTCATAGATCTAACCCATTTATGTATAGAATACTTTCATACCAATCAAAAACTACTAATATGACACATACTCCATAAATAGAAGAAATCGTTCTTCTAGGCGCACAGAAACATTCTGAGAATAGAGTTAATTGCTTGTAAAATGTAAGTGCTCCTTTACCTGGAATAATTTTCATTTTTTTTTTACTGCAGAGGCGTCAAGAAGCGTATTTGAGCAGTATCGGATTTAATTATCTTTTAAGAGTATATACAGTTTACACCGTTACTGTATAACCAAAGTCAGAAATTCCATGACAGGTATAAATGCTCTAAGATTACATTTAACATGAGTTGTCAATTTGGCTTAATTTTATCACTGTGTAGTCGCCATAAACAAAGGATTTCTGTGAAGTAAAGATTAACCCTTTTACAATCAGCCTATTTCTTGACAACGGCCTATTCTTAACCAGTACAAAGGCTAAAATTACTGACCATTCCGGGTATGCCGTAGCTAGAACGTCTCAGCCAATCAGATGGCTAGACGTGGACATGAGAATTAGAACATTATTTAGCACTTTTAGTGAAAACGGACCCGTTTTTTTTTTTACTGGTATTAATGGGCTCTTAGTTAAATTATTAAATCGTGCACTTGGTTATTTATTATCATGTCTACATCTACACAAGTTATAGTTATCAATGATGGTATTGTACGGCCATCAACAATTACAGACCATAATACGAGTAACTACAACTTATAATATAGATGTAGATATGATTGGTATTCAGCCTCAGAGATATGAATCACAGTGATAATGGCGTACGCTGTTCGAACGAATTCAAGCCCTATACCAGGTCGACACTACATCAATGTGCCACGGACCACCTAATAGGACGCTTAAACTGCTACCAGCTCACATGCTCATCACACTCGGAAGTTACGTTCCCATACCCGCCCTGGTACTGTTTAGCCATGGAAGACCTTTAAGAAGGTAATGAACTTCCTTTTCACTTAATCTTATCAATAAACAAGTTGGCTTCTTTACAAAAGAAGCCAGGAGAGGTCAGCATCAATGTTTTCAAATATTTTATTGGCTTTTAATTTCAATATATTTTGGTTCATGTAAACATACAAGTAAAAAAGCCGCCGCGTAGAAACTTCATATGCTTTACATGACGGTCATTTGACCTTCTTGCCGCGTTTTCAAGTCGCATGATCTTGTCCAGTGGTCTTCTTTCTCTTTTTTAACGAAATTCTTCTTATTTTTTCCTCTGCTTAGATTTATTTGCTTAATGAAAAATTACAATTATTTGAGAGGTCATTTGCAACCATGGCAAATCAATATAGCAAATCTTTTCTGAAATTAGTCATATAAAAATAAACAACGTCTATTTCCTGTTTCGGTTTTTCGATTTCGCTTTATTTACAAAACCATGACGAAACAGACTTTGTATCAGAACAATTTCGCACGAAAATTGGATTTAGACAGCAAATTCTGTGGCAGTCTGCCTTTTAAACTCACCACTGTTGGAGAGGTCTGATGACCTCTCCAATGAATGTGCAGAGCCATGATAAAGCGCCAGTATTTGCTTGGATAGATACCTGATTTAAGATAGATTAAGTGTAGATTAAGATCAGCCTGTATTATTCAGAATGTATTTCTTTATCTGTTTATATACTTTCCAATGTTCCGTACTTGATATAAACTAGAAAAAGAAATTAATATTCGGTCTCATTTTTCTGAAGTCTCAAAACTACGCATGTAGACACTCAGTCGGCTAAACCCTAATTAGACGGTAAATTGAATTCCGAATTGAACCCCTTTAATTCTCTCTAAAACGGTGTCCAATAGGAAATAAGCGACAACGATATTGGACGACACACTTTGTATGGGGACCTAGCCACACTCGAGACTGTCAGTGCTTTGATCTTCGCCGTGCCTATATTGATCAGGCACATTTTTCTGGATTGCCCTGCTGTGTGTTTATGATTTACTGTTTGTACATATTTCACATAATCGTTGGACAGTCATCCAAACAGTGAATTACAATAACTGGGCAGTGTCAAACAAACACTTACAGAAATCTTTCTAATCCCTAACATCGAAATATTCACGTTGTCATGGTGATTTTAGTTTGTGGTATCTGATAGAAGAAATTTGACATCGGTTTCAACAAATTTTTAACCTTAGATACATGTTTCCTTCTTATCATAGACGGACCATGACTTTTGTATTTCTGTAAATGACAGACAGGAGAAGAAGAAAAAAAGACAAAAGTTTTGTTTGTAATGTATGACAACATGATCGGGAAATGAGTAAATACATAGAGCAATAAAGCAATCGCATCTTTCCCAGACTTTTTCAAAAGTTTTCGACAATAGTGATGTTAAAATATCGGTGAATTATTGTTCAAATCATTTCCATTGGTAGGCAGGAACCCTTTCTGTTCTGAAAATGTTTAGTGAAGGTCTTTTAAGCTTACGGCTGTAACAATGTACAAGCGAAATAACTTTGAGTGGAGAGAAAGAAAGAGTAATTGCAAGCTCGAGAGATGAAAGTCTGTATGGCAGACAGAGGTCTAAACTGTCCTTAGCCATTCTCGTTGTTTTGTTCCAATTACTTTGCCAGAAGAAACAGGAAACATTTGGAGCAAAAGTAGACCTATTATCTCGATGTTTAGATATGCTATCGTCTGGAATTTCTCATACCGTTTACAAAACAATCTCGAGTTTAAATCGCCATGAGAGAATGAGAATGAAAACATTTTGGGAAATCGACGTTTAA
The DNA here is from genome assembly GCA_946811185.2 of Hippopus hippopus. Classification (NCBI taxonomy): domain Eukaryota; kingdom Metazoa; phylum Mollusca; class Bivalvia; order Cardiida; family Cardiidae; genus Hippopus; species Hippopus hippopus. The sequence continues at coordinate 17,975,039 of OX328105.1, read as the reverse complement.
ATGCTTGGAACAAGTGTTTTTTTCTCCTATTCCCACAACGTTTTCTCCCTTTTCAAAGACCACACCCAATCTAAAGTTGCTTTGAATTTGGATAAGTCTAAGATATTGTCGTCTGGTATGGGATTATTTCACTTAGCAGTTCAAGGTTGAAATCTGAAACCAAACGAAGTACCTAATATAATATTTGATGCCTACAATCAGATTGGTAGAGAAAACTTTGTCGCTGCCAATTCAATGACCTTGGTCCATATTCACCAACCATTCTTCAGAACATTCTTGGCCTTATTCTTCAAAGTTTTCTAAATTTGAAAGTAACATAACTTCTAATTGGCTAAACCAAATGGTTTGGCCAATCAGAAGTTGTAGTACTTTCTAAATCTAGGATAAGGCTAAGAATGTAGCTAAGGATGGTTCGTGAATGCGGACCCTGTAGCGTATTCCCTACCCATTCAAAATATTGTGCTCATTCTGAATTTCATGACTAGTCATTTGATTGGCTGTGGTGGTTTATCAACGCCTATCACGTGACTACTCTTTGGTTTTAAAATGGATTTTGAATACAGTCCATGTTTCGGAATTCACGTATGAAATTAAATTTGGTGTAAAATACATGAGTAATTGATGCTGAAAACTTTCACAAACCTCTGTACTTAGTTTTTTCCAACTCATTATTTCTTTGACGAGAGGTGACCGGAAATAAGCCTGGGCGCACTTGTCTTGCTCGGCTGAATATACGGGAATTATCGGCTTTTTCCGTGGATAATGGTACACTTGTGTTCTAATTGCGTCGTTTATAAAACTGGCTTCAAGACTTTTCCTCTGGATGCCGTTTGGTAACGGTTTAATGTGGTCTTGAACAGTATCTTTATGCCAAAGCGGACTTTTGTAAACCACCCATGCCATCTGAAAGTAAGAAAGGGAGAATTTGATACGATACTGGATCGTCTTTAAACACTAGATAAGTACTTAGATTTGCGACTGACAGATTGACTGACTGACTGACTGGCAGGTGGACTGACTGACTTACCGTCCGTCAGACCATCCGACCGACTGACTGACTGACTTACTGAGCCGTTTATAAGTAAAACATTGAACCACAGCTCTCGCTTAACCGAAATTTGACTGGGAACTCTACGATATACGATATTTAATACATGTTTTCGAGGGTATTCTGATTTACGATTCCGTTCAGACAGAAAGCCGTTATAATCCCTATTTACAACTTAAAAATGCTTAGCCCGTTCCGTCTTTTCGTACCTTCCCTTGTGCATCTGATTGTAACTACTTTGGTAAATACTGTGACAAATGGGAAGCTTACTGTCATAAGTATTTATCTTTCATTCTTTACAAATGTTTCTGACAATGTCTTTATCAAAATTTTTAAATTTTCATATACTTATGTTCTTTTCATGAGATGTGAGAAATATATGAACAGGCCCTAAAGTCTGCATAGTACGTTAAAGAAACATAAAACTGCAATATGGAATAACGATGATAGTTTATTGGAAGATAAAAGCTTTAGTCGGTGTATCCGCGGATTAGTCCGTATCTTCATATAACCCTTTACCAGACAATTACGTGTTTAACGACCCTGAGAAAAAAACGGCTTAGGAAAACATTGTGGAAAAAGAAGAAAATGCTGTTAACCAGCATTTTCTTCTTTTTCCACAAAGTTTTCTACTCTCGTAAAGGCAAATCGCGAAATTTGATCCACATAGGAATGGCCGTCTGCAAATGCTTTGAAATTAGATAAGTTTAAAATTCTGTTGTATGGTAGAGGATTAAGTACAAAACGTCTTGTTGAAATATTTTATTGTATTTTGAATTTGAGCGGCACTCTGGCAGAAGAGGGTTTAATGCGTTTATGTAATGCAGTATACAAAGCACGCCGTCCAATAACGTAGATCTATACTAAAACCGACTGATTCATGAGTTAGGACGATCCGTTGACATGCAGAAAATTTCAGAATAGCAAAACATTTTCGATTCGGGTCAGCCTGCGCGGACTACGCAGGCTGACACAGGTCGATGCTTTTTGCAAATGCATTAAACCCCTTTTTTAACAGAGCATGACTCATTCCTTCTGAAGAGACGCCCTTTTCGCTTTCCCTCTTAAGGAGATGTGGCAAATAAGCTTGTAAAACAAAAAGAATAAATACAAGAAACTGATAAAGCACAGAAAAAATAGGAGCCAAGATTTTTATTGTCTGTTTAGTATTTAAGGACAGGGCACCCTAATGGGATTCGTGTAACATCACCTTTCATCGCCGAAGAAACGTACGGATTCGGTTGAGACTCTGGTAATCCATAATCTATCGGCCGATAGACGCTGGTTCCCGTATCGATTACGGATTACCCGAGTCTTAGCCGAATCCGTACGATATTTTGGCGATGAAAGGCGATGTTACACGAATCCCATTGGGGTGCCCTATCCTTAACGTGGTTTGTACCTGTGTTTCAATTAGTACACGGCGGCTATTGTATAAATACATTCTTGGAGTTTTTCTTCTTGGATTATGCACACCATTCTTTTTCAAGCCGCTGGCTGCTATTCTCCCAAAGCAGAATCGATATTTTGCCGTAAGAAAGGTATGATCCTATTGCAATTATTTCATCAACCACACATAAAGAGTTTTGCATGTGTCTCTTGTTTGAGATCTTATTCAGATAGGAACGATGACGTCACATTTAGTCTCATTAACCCCTTACCGTGTAGGTGGGTAAAATGAGACGTTCAAGGCGATAGTAGAATTATAATCTTGCTATTTCAAAGTTAATTATCTGGGAAAAATATGTCTTTATTTGTCTGATCTTGATCTATACTCTCCACAAAAGGTCGTTGACTCGCGCTAAGCAGCCTAGGAATTAAGATAAGCGGAGTTCCTGATGGCAAAACGACCGCCCAATTATCTAAAAAGTAACAGTTGCACCTTTTTACACAATGTTATCGCGCGCAGTTAGGGACTCAATATAATGTTTATCTTTTATAAGATTTCGTAGTTTTATCAGAATTTTACAAGAAACTTTTAATACACGACATAAATATCTAAGTATTAAAACAATTCTAAGGCTGAGAGGCTACCCTTCATGTCGAGAGGCTACAGGTATAGGATGTTCATGAATATGCAAAATCGCCCCATCTTGCTGGGAACCCCATCCCTTTAACCCTTTGAGGCCCAAATAAACTCCAACAGATTTTTTTTTTTCATTCTAGAAATAAAACCATGAAAAATACAATTTCGATGTTGCTTTTGTTCTCAACAGACAGTGTAGATCAAAGATCAGACTGCAAGTTTTTGTACAGTCTGGTCCTGATCTACACCTGCTGCAAATGCAAATTAGGTTGTGAAAAGCGCATTACGTGGTAGGTGGTAGAAAACATTGTGGGAAAAGGAGAAAATGCTGGTCCCCAGCATTTTTTTCTTTTCCTACAATGTTTTCAAATAACTTCTTCTTGAATGGATCGTTTGATAAGCAGTTTTAGACAGACAGTGGCCTACCTTAGACTTCGATGTGTTCAAAAATATTCCTAATCCTAGAAAGAGAAATAAACACAGCCCTGTTACTAATAAGCTACAAAATCACGGATGAGTATTTTACGATCACCGTCATTTAACATAGATAATACATATCTCAGATTTTGTCTGTAATCCTCTTCTTAATTTCTATACAACAACCAAACGGAATGTATAAAATTTATAGGCAAGTAAGTTTGATAGAAAATCGTTTAGAATTGACATATCAGTATTATTTCGATAATGTCCGTCATAACAAGTCTGTTTGGTCTGTTTTTAACCTCGTTTCAACAGCATTTAAGTTATATATCAGCAAATAGTTCACCTATCTATGTGCTCCTAGGATTTTTTTTCTAAAACCAATTTGCACATATTTATATAAAAGCTACTGGCTGCTTTCCCACGTATGTAAGATCAAAACAATATTCAGTATTACAAAGTTAAGACATGGGAGACAGTGTTGTTGGGGAAGAGCACCGGCATCTCATATCAGAGGTTCCAGGTTCGAACCTCGTGCAGAGTAGCGTGGATTATTGGGACTACCCACATCACCTTGCGAGCACTGCTTAACCCTTTACCACACAATATCGACACTAAACGTCCCTGAGGTGGATGGCTTTTGAAAACATTGTGGGAAAAGGAGAAAATGCTGGTTACCAGCATTTTCTCCTTTTACCGCAATGTTTTCACCCTTTCTACGACAATGACCATCAGTTTCAGCCACATTTAGTTTGTCATGCATAATATTATTTCCAAGCCACTGACTACTTTCCCACATAACCATCGTCGAAGCAATGGTCGGCGATGAGAGAGGAATGAATCCTATCGCAATGACTATCATCAATCCTCGGAAAGAAATTAACCGAGTCGGAGATCAAACCAGCGACCTCCTGTTCTCAAGTCCTGTAGGCTACCGACTGAGCTACCGGGTTTCGGCAGCACTGGATGAAAATACAACGGAAATAATGTTGAAAACGTAGATAAACATCATTGAAACAAGCAAACAAACAAACAAACGTCAAAGTCAGGCAGCAAACAAAAAAGAAGTTTACGTCCATTCATACCTTGTCAGAATATTCAAATTTTGCTTCCGTTAAATTCTTTTTTGCTTATAGAGAAATCCGTACTTTACAAGTAAATGTATACAATAAACCAAGTATCGTTTTCTAAACTGTTTGTCTTTGCATATCAGAGCACTTCTGTTATGTAATAACTACAATAAAACGTTGAAAACACTGTAATGATATGTTTAGCTGATTATTGATGTTTTTTTCATTGACATTATCAGTCAATAAATCATGTATTAAAAGAGCAAATAAAAAACTCGACAAACGGCACCCCATACCATATCAGTGAAAAGTACCTTGTAACAAATACCTCTATTAAAATCACATCTGTAAACACGATAGACTGAAGTTTTCGACGGTTTATTTCGCTGATTTATAACTATCGACAATAAAGAGAAGGTTTTTCGCGACTGAATGAAAGTGCCAGTGATATTGCCAAAACTCTTAAACGGTTCCTAAACACAAATTTTACGATATTTTTTTCTTTCATCCTTCAATCCTCTCTCTCTCTCTCTCTCTCTCTCTCTCTCTCTCTACTTATCCCCTACCAAAAACAGTTATACGCTTGTCGCATCATTCCCACGTTCAGGTTCCAAACTGAAACACTTAAATCTGTAACGACAGCCGCACAAAGGAGACAGATAAACTGCCACTACCCTGCAGTCCTCTAGCAATGACACATGGACGCATTTTGGTGTCTCTCTTACGGCGGCAGGAATTTTTCTCTCTCTTTAAAATATAAAGGCAGCAGCGAGGAAGCCGCTCTGCGATCAGAAGGCGGCCACAAGAGTCCCAAACAGTAACCATGGTATCGGACTGATACTGTTATGAATGAAAATAGTTGAAACACAATGTATAACTCCTCTGTTCATTATATGTACAATGACCTCTAAACTTTTAGCTCTGGCCGCCAAAAATGTCATAGATGTAGGAGCCGCCATACAGTAAATGATGGTTAAGCATTAACACATGGCCAAGATGATCAACATGATGAATAGTACTAGCCCACAGGTCCAAAGATTTTTTCTATAAAAAACATTAACGCTACTGAATGAAATCCTCAGAACGTGTTGTAACTCCAAGATTTTCAAACATTTGAAGGCTAGAAAAAATATTTTACTGAATAAAATGCGTGTTCCAAACACGAGTGGAAGTAAGAGCATGCATGCTAGTGTCCGGGCACGACTGTGGCTGCTTTTTCTACGAAAATAGAAAAAAAAAACCTCTGTCGAAAAAGGGCGTATCTGCGTCAAGAAGATTATGAGCGTTACCTGCCCTTGAGGTACTGGTTTCGCCTCTCTTCACAGGACCCCGAGTAATTATCTTCAGTAACTACAGAGCTATCGGGAAATGTCAAAGTTTTCACACGACGACAACTTCGACAACGACAGGGCATTGATAATATCTGGAAGTTTTCCTCGAAAACTAATACTGAGGACCGTGCTTTTGTCATTGGCCTTCGTACGAGTACAAGGCCAAATACGCGCATATAGGATTCCATATTGGAAGCAGTGATACTCTACTATAATGACCAGAACAAACATTACCTCTGGTCATCAAATGTTTGGATACGCAGTTTATTTTGATAAACAATAAATTTCAATAAAATCTAATTGAATAGAATCCTATACAAATAAAGACACGGCAGGCGGAGACTGGTGGTGAAGCACGTACACTCACAGTCTATCCTGAATACAGATTTGAGCATTGAGTCAGGTACATAGAAGCGGAACTTTTAGAAACGGTTTAATGCATCTTCGTAATGCACTATACGTAGCAAGTCATCACATAATTTGGATCCATCCTTTCTAAAAACCGGCTGAATCGCGAAATAGAACAGTAGAATATTGTTCACTTCTCAGCTCAAGGCTTTATCATGGAAAGCCCCGTTTATGCACATTTCGAGACAAGACCCGAAATATGATAGTGACGAAACTTGCATACCACAGGGGTGTCCTTAAAAAATGCACGCAGAATGTATGTACCCCGAAATATTTTCACTGCTCGGTTCGATGCTGCTTGTTAACACCATCTTTGATACTTTGTTTCCTTCCTACTTTGTGGGCGTATCTCCCAGCACCTCTTCTAATTTTGGCGTGGGCTATTTTAACGTCGGAATCTCCGTAAACAAAAAATGTGCCATATCAATTTACTATATAGATCTATCCGGTTTTTTTAATTTCTTTCTCTCTCTCTTTTTTTTTTAATTAATTTTGATTACTTTTTTACCCACTGAAAGAAAATGGGGCGAATGGGAGGATGATAAGGACATTGGGCTTTCAATGGCGTCCTCAAAAAAACTGATTCGGGGCACGGAGGGAGCAAAACAAGATTTCAAAATGACGTCAAATGTCATTTACAACACAATTTGTTATAAACGGTTCGTTCTTTTTCAACATCTATGCTACTCGCATTGATTCCGATTCGTTTCTCCAGACCTTTTGTCCTTCGTTATAGGTGTCTCCATATCGCTGTATTTTAAATGTTAACCCTATGGCTTCGTGCCTAGTTCTTACATGCCCACTGAGTCATAACTCACAAAACAGAGCAGGAAAAACGTTGAACGTCAGTTGAAGTCCAAGCATAGCTGGAGTTTCAGTTTTTCAAATCCTCAGCTTTTTTCCACCTTGAAAACTTAAATATTGTAAAACATGGAGAAACTTTGCTCCTGCCCTTTGCAAAAGTTATTTCTCACTTTTTGAAGCTTTCTCCTCCAATGAACAAAGTAAATGTACGTTGCCTTACTTCCTTTACAATTTATGACAAATATGACATACATTTTTGGCAACGAGTACATTCAAATCCTAAACAAGGAAAAAAAAAAGATAATAAAAGGACTCTTCGATTAATATGATTATTCTTGGTTTTCTTTTGGCAATGAATGTTGTTAAAAGTAATATCAGAATTAAAAAAAAAAGTTTTGTTATTTCATGTTTTTTTTTTGACAAAACCCTCCTATAAAAAGCATAAAAGGGGAATACATAGGTACAGCGTAAATAAAAAAAAAACTTATTCTTACTTACACAATGTGAACGGGAGTCAAATTTAGTCAAAGTGGACAACGAACAATTTGTCTGTTTGCACTAAAGTCCATGTAGGTAAATACACAAATACCAGACAATCTGTGTTGTACTTACTGTTAAATAATTACCAACTGCAGACATTTTCTCTCTTCTTTTTCATTTTGGAGTAGTCAGTTTTTGAAAATACTGTGGTATAAGGAGAAATTGCTCGTAAAGAGCAATTTCTCCTTATACCACAATGATTTTCATGTGTATTTGTGTGATAAAGTCAAATTCATGTTAAATAGGCCTATCCATATTTTCCATGGATTTATGTCACAGTCGTTTGTAGCAGATTTTCTTCAATGGGCAATGATTTAAATCCGTTACCTGTGCAAACACGGTTTGTTTTATCCTACCGTGGACAGTTTTGAAAACATTGCAGATAAAGGGGTAAATACTTCCTACAAGAAATTGCTCCTTTTTCCCATAATGTCTTGCTTATCATTCAGATATAAGGCTTTGATATCTACACAATATATCTATCCTTTATAAAGCTTGTTCTTGTTAAGAGTACTTTTAAAACAACCAACCAGCATGGCAATCGATTAACACTTTACTATTCGTCAAACAGTTAGATAATTTGTAAAATCTTGTGCATATAGTTATGTTAATTTATCATTTTACAGTAGTTGAAAAAATAAAAAAAAAAAGGACTTAAATAGAGACTCCACAGCAATAACAACTCTTACAATATAAATTATATGTGAGTTTTTGGGAACTGCTTCCGCGATAAAGTCTTTTAATTCTTTACCAAACGATAAAATTTTGGACATGTTCAAACCCAAAGCTTTTGCAGACGACAATTTAAACATGGTTTCAACGGGAAAAAATGTATTTGAAAGGGTAGAAATCATCGTGGGAAAAGGAGAAAATGCTGGTTACCAGCATTTTCTCTTTTTTTCAAAATGTTTTCAAAAGTTTTTTCTTCCAGGGTCGTTAAAACTCGGGATTGTGTGATAAATGGGTTAAGTAGATTTCGGTTTTTGAAAAAATTATATGAGCGTACGATGTAAGAGAAAAAGAAAAAGAAATCTCTGACAGTGTAAACATTTACAGATAAAGTCAATACTTGTTAACTCGTTTTCGGATTATCCTGTCAAAATATTAATGTAAACTATTAACACTCGAGTGCCAAAAAACCTACAGTAGCTTTGGATAGCGCCCGGTGTTGATCAAGATCAGACTGCACAAAATGTGCAGTCTGGTTTTGACTCAACACTCCGATTTGCTGAGAGATTCTGACAAATCGCAGCCTTGCTATTTGTTTGTTGGTCGTTTGTTTGTTTGGTTTTTAATACGCGAAACAAGGTTCGATAACTCGGACTCTCTTATGGACTTCAACATATTTCTTACTAAACCTTTCTATACCAAGCTCGGTAGCTTAGTCGCAAAATTATATACCAGGAGGTTGCTGATTCGATTCACCAGCTTGCCCAATCTGTTCCCGAGGACCGATGATAGTCATTTCGACAGGATTCGTTCCTCTTTAACCGATGACCATTGTTTTGACAATGGTTATATGGGAAAGCAGCCAGCGACTATGAAAGAATGTCGTGTGAAGCAGTGGCAAACGAAAAACCAGGAAAGCACGGATAAGTGCATGCATCAGAGGAAAGCTTTTGAAAACATTTTGGGAAAAGGAGAAACTGGTAACCGGCATTTTCTCCTTTTCTCACAATGTTTTCTAGTTGAATCCGTCGTCTGGTCTGCAAATACCCTAAGTTTCAAAGAGTCTTTTTTTTTTGTCCGGTTCAGAGTTAGCCAAAATTGCATATCAGGCAGGTGCAAGGAAAAAATATTCCGTGTGAAACATATACCACTGTAATCCAGGACTCTTAACTTTTAATCTTACATATAATTAATTGTATAACATCAATAAGTATATTTCTCATAATGAAGTGATAACAACGACGAAGATGCTGTTGGTAGTGATAACGACATGACAGAATACTGAACTTGCAATGAACATTGTATGTCATAGACATAAAACAGTAATCATGAAATTACGTTTACCAACCGAAAATCGGAGGCCCATTTAAATCTATAAGAATAACTGAAAACAAGACGGAAAATTCCTTTGAAAACATTGTGGGAAAACAGGATTTTCTGTTTTTCCTACAACTGTTTTCTACCCTCTCAAAGACAACTTTCACCATTTAATCCGCATTGAATCATCGTCTGCGAATGCTTTCTGTATAGACTGATCTAAAACTTTATCATGTGGTAAAGGAATCATCCAGTATTGTAGGGCTGTTTGAAACTGGTACAAATGAAAAAAAAAACTTAACTTACAAGTAAAAGACAATAAATTAGTTTGATAACGTGCTAACCATTGTGGAAAAAGAGCTACTGATATTAAGAAGTATCTCCCTTTTCGGAAAGGTTTTCTAAAGCTACAGCGTGACGATTCCGGTGTATTTGTGTGGTGATGTGTTGCAGAATGAATTTAAATGATAATCTCTATCACTCCATCAAGTGTTCGGTTTTAATTGGACTTCACCGTAAGTATGATCGGAATGTGTTGATGAAATAATCACTTTTTGCTGTGGTTGAACATGCGACGTTGAATCATAGTGATTTTCAGTCTCGTCTGTTCGAACTCCGCCTTGCGGCGGTATTGTCACGTGATCATATGCATTCACCGGATGCTGATTAGGATTGGCACTTGGCTTTCGTTGACCGGAAGTGAATGTGACGTCATATACACCTTCTCCTATCGAGTGTCGTTTTTTTGCTTTCACGGTAGATATCGAGTCCTGCGGGTTGGCATACGCGCCATTATTAGAATTCAAATTCATTTCTATGTCCTTCATTCCTATGGAATCTACTGGGTTAGAATAATCCTCGGATAACGCCAGTCGTCTGCTGGTGCCACCTTTCTTCCTGCAAAACGTCAAATAAATATTTACAAGACATAATCGAGTATAATATTTACTTACTGCTGATCAAGAGGAGGTAGAATATAGTTTTGAGGAGTTTCAAAGAATGAATTTAGAAAATGAAAAACAGTTATTTGATGCAGTTGAGGAGGAGAATAAAAAGAAAGAGATAGAAAGGAAAAAGCTACTAGAATACAAAGAATAAAAATGGTCTATATTGAAAGTACTTGCTGGTAGCAGTTTAAATTTGTCTGCACTGACATAATTCGTCATGAATTCGGGGTGAAAAACTGTGCGAAATAAGCAGCTCGTTTTTGCCCTACAAATGTTTTCTGAAACATTCAAAAACTGCTTTCCCTCTTTTACACATATTCTCTTTGGATTAAGTATATGTTTGTACGTAACCTGTAAATTAGTGAGTGAGTTATCCATTATTCTAACATGACACGTGAATTCGGCTCTATGAACACAGTGCAACGAAAGCGTGGTAAAATCTACGTCATTCTATGTAGAGTGACGTCATTTTGTGTAAAGTAAATAACTTATTCAATGGAATATAATCTGCATCCGCGTTTTTACTCTAAGTATGAACTTGTTTTCCTTTCACTATGAGTTGGTCATGTTAGAATCGAAATAATCTTCTTACTATCGTGGTTTATCGTTCAATAAACCACGTTGTGAGTTATGAGGCGCAATGAATAAACCACTGGGGTTATCGCCCTCGTGGATTATTTATTGTGCCTCATAACTCACAACTATGGTTTATTGAACGTTAAACCAGGATAGAAAGAAGATTATTTCTTAAGTAGCTTTCTAATCTATACCGAAAAACAAGCCACATCCTAACAATTAGGAATATGCTAGGTTCCAGACACAGTTCATTCACCATGGCCTATATTCTACAACCATTCTCAGGAACAATCTTTCGTGAATGTAACTCAACTTCTGGTTTAGCAAATCATAAGTTGTGTTATTTCTAAATTCAGAAATTTCTGGAGAATAAGACCAAGAATGTTCTTGAGATGGTTTGTGAATACAGACCTAGAGCCTATATTCTACAACTGTCCTCAGTGTCGTTATTGGTCTAACTTCTCTATAACTTTCTAAAGTTGCAAGTAGGCCTAACGCAACTTGTGGTTGGCTAAACCAAATGGTATAGCCAATCAGAAATCGCATTACTTTCTAAATCTAGAATGAGACTAAGGATACAGTTTTAGAATGGTTGGTGAATACGAACCCTCACCATCTTCTGATAGGTAGAGCCTTAGCCAATCAGCAGGCAACTTAAGATATCAAAAATATAGAATCATACAAAAGCATTTACATGATGTTGAAAGTAACACAATATCTGATTGGCTAAACCATTTACCAAATGGTTTAGCCAATCAGAAACTGGGATACTTTCTAAATATAGAATGAGACTGCGGATAAAATTTTAGAATCGCTGGTTAACACGGACCCTGACCCTCTTCTGATAGGTAGCCCCTAGGCCAATCAGCAGGCAGCTTAAGATATAAAAAATACAGAATCATAAAAAAGCTTTTACGTGATGTTGCCTACAAAGATGAACAATGAGAAACAATGCAGACTAAGATCAGCCGCTTCAAAACGTAACGCTCAGACCGACTCTACAGTATTTGCCCCAGAAATAAAGATATGTTGTCCAACTGAGACACGTTTTAAAACATCAACACACACTACAAAGCACATGCGTTCGTTTTCTGACAAACTTCGCTACCTGTAATGTAATATATAAGACATGGTGTCCAACTCGATGCCATACTGAACACTACCAGTGGTCATTTATCGTTAATTACATTGCATTATATAGGTGGCTAAGTTCGTCATTTAACGAACGCCTGTGCTACAGAGTCTGTATTTACTATTCTACTTCAAAATCTTAAGATATTTACTTCATTTCAAAGAAACACAATTTTTGATTGGATAAACGAGACGGTTTAGCCAATCAGTAATTGTATTATTTTCTAAGCGTAAAAATAGAATTGAAATCCAAGTAACCCTTTAGCTGCTAAATAAATAGAATGAAGATTTCCAGCCAACAGAAAACATCGAAACATTGCGATTACAGAGTGTTTGTTGCTGAAAAATAACACCGTATCGTATAGTGTAGATCCAAGATCAGACTGCACAGAACGTGCAGTCTGATCTTGATCTACACTCTCCGCAAAAGGTCAGTGTGTCGCGCTTAGCAGCCTAAAGGTTAAGAATGACTGACGGCGATTGGTTCTATATCTATTACACAGTTCAGGAACTTTAAATCTATTTAGTTACTTACTTTTTACAACAGCAACACAAACAAACTATTACTATAAGAAGGACTGCTGATCCAACTCCGACCAGTGCATAGAAAATGTCAGGATTCATCCCAAATATATCTGAAAAGAAAATGGCATAGTATTGGATCTTACCAGTAAAAGTTCGGTACACCGGTTTAGTTGATGCAAGTCTATGAAAGCCATGATCTGTCAAAAGTGGGTTTAATGATTCTGCAGAAAGTATCGACCCAGGTCATCCTGCGCAGTCCGCGCAGGCTGACCTCAGTTGAAACTTTTTGCTTCCTCTAAATTATCTGCATGTTCAAAGACCAGTCTATATCAGGATTCTGTCGGTTATTAGACAAAAGGGATTTTATGGATCCATAATAATGTGACGACTTGCTTGGTATAATAGATCACGGAGATGTCCTGAGCCCCCTTTTGCCAAAGCTTTGCACATGTAGATGACCGTTATCATCACACGAGTTCATGACCAGAGACTGGTTTGCTATTACCTGACAAATACAGGTACAATAATTTCAACAATTTACTAGTTTTAATGATATCAACAGTTCTATTTTGATTATCGAAGCGTCGTTTGTATAGCCCATCTTCGAGTCAACGGGATTTTTTTCGAATAAATCCTTTTGTCCATGGATTTGTTACGGTTATATATGGCTTGCAACACGCGAAAAGGGGCATTCGGACATTTGCGTAAAGTGTCGTCTCGGATCAGCCTGCGCAGTCCGCGCAGGCTAATCCGAGACGGCATTTTACGACAACATTAGATTTTGTGCTACAGTAGACTTTCGCAAAACAGAAAATTACATAAAAACGGAAAGTGCGGTCTCGGATTAGTCTGCGCTGACTGCGCAGGCTAATCCGAGACGACACTTTACGCAAATGTCCGAATGCCCCTTTTCGTGTATTGCAGGCCATATTATTTGAGCTATGCTCAGGCAAAAGGTACTTTATTGCATCTCTGTGATGCTTTATACCAAGCAAGTCATCATATAATCAGGGATCCATAAAGCCTACATGTATTTTGTATAACAACCGACTGAATCATGAGGTACTCTAGTCCCTTAACATGCAGAAAATTGACCATTAGCAAAACGTTTCCACCCACGTCAGCCTGCGCGGAATGCACCGGCTGACGTGGCTCGATACTTTTTTGGGATGCATTAAGCCCCCTTTCCACAGAGCATGGTCCATTTGTATGCTTTTTACTTTTCTGTATGATGTTTTTCTATTAGTACAGGGTGTCTCATAATATCTGTTACTATTTTAAATATGTGCTGTTTTATCATTTCTTGGTTAATATGTGTTATCTTTACATCAAATTGATATACACAGATTAAAATTTTCTTGGCCAAAATGTGTAGGAAAATTTGTGACGTCATTTAAGAGGAAATAAGGTCATTTCACGTTAATTGTTATTCAAGATGGCGTCGTTAAATAATTTCGACACCGAAAATTATTATTAAGATGTAGGCCTATTATTCAACACTTTCTCCTACTACGGTTATTCGAGAAATGGCAAAACAGCACCCCGACAGAAAATGTTTATCAAGAATGAAAATAAAAAGAATTGTTGACATAAGAAGAGAAATCCGATGCATCACCGCAAAAACTTGCAAAGCTATGATTGATTTTCAAACACATTACGACGTCGTTACTACACAAAAGGGACGTTACATGCACCACATGCTTTAAAAACAGACATGCTATTCTCAGCGTATGTAATGTTTTCTTGCTGTCACTAGTATATATACACTACATTAAACTTTATTAAGTTACCTTTTTTGTGATGTACCTTTCATATTAATACTGATTTAACAAATATTTATTATGGGACACCCTGTATATTATACGATGTTGAACAGCGCAGATCTATATAACGACTACAGTCATGTTTTGTACAATCTCGTCTTTATATACGCTGTCTTAACCCTTTCAGCGCCTTTGGCGAAAACTTTGCTGATGGCATTGATCAAGATCATACCACACAGGAAGTGCAGTCTAATCATAGATCAATACCGTCCGCTTGTTTTAGTCAGGCCTGAACGATAAAAAATCTGTCAGTTTTGGTAGGTTTTAAATTCACCTGTCGGAAGAGGTCGGGTTTCAGCGTTTGGCGCTGAAAGACTAAACGAAGCTTGTTCGTTCCTAGAAATAGTCTAAAAACTGTGTTTCGGGTATACGGTGAACCCTCAGAGGACCAAATAAATGATATATACTCTGTGAAAAGGGCGCTTAATGTATTTGCAAAATGTTTCGACCCAGGTTAGCCTTACATAGGTCGAAACTTTTTGTCATTGGTCAATTTTCCGTAGGTCAAAAGACCTTTCTATCCCCAGATCCAGTCAATTATTAAGGAAAAAAAAAACGGATTTTATGGATTCAAAATTATGTAATGACTTGCAACATGCGAAAAGGGGCTTTCGGACATTTGCGTAAAGTGTCGTCTCGGATCAGCCTGCGTAGTCCGCGCAGGCTAATCCGATACGGCACTTTACGACTGCATTAGATTTTGTGATACAGTAGACTCGCGCAAAACAGAAAATTACATAAAAACGGAAAGTGTCGTTTCGGATTAGCCTGCGCGGACTGCGCAGGCTGATCCGGGACGACACTTTACGCAAATGTCCGAATGTCCCTTTTCGCGTGTTGCAGGCCATGGTGTATTGCATCACGGGGATGTATTAAGCCCTCTTTTGCCAGAGCATGGCTCAAATGTGATTTTTTTTTTCTTCCCAGTTCGCACTCACAAGACATTATCTAGAATGTCAATGCCGTTTGTTTTTTTTTTATTTCAGGCTATCTTTCGAGATATTGGACAGTGTAGATTATAGAACAAACTGCACCTTCTATGCCAAATGATTTTTGCCTACATATATATGCACACATAAGCACCACCGGTTGTGCCGTAAGCAACTAAGGGGTATGGGTGAGTAACAAATGATGATATTCTGTCTACCTTGGACTTTATCGTTGAAGCCCTTGGTGCCCGGCTTTTTCGGGTCTGGCTTATCCGTTCTGCTATCGTTGATTTGACGTGTTGGGAATATTGATGAACTGTTTTCAAAACTCTTGGGAGATTTTGAAGTGATTTCTGTACCTGTTCTGCTTGGTCCCGTGCTTGTCTTGTGTGAACCATAAAACGGTAAAGAACTCGCGCTTGTGTATTTCTTTATCGTCTGCTTATAGTCATCTAGAAAATATGATTTAAAAAAACGTTTTTTTTTTTTTGTTATCAGATGCTTTGTAAAACTTGCTTAGTTCGAAAAATATGCCGGAAGGGACATAATAATTATGTGTAAGAGAAGAATGCAGCTAAATTGATAACTTGTCTTTTTCATTGGTAAAATTACCAAAGACCGTGCAAGTTAAGTCAAGTACTATTGTCCTTATAAAAATCTTTAATCAACGACTTTGACAAAGTCAGTAATAAAGTTAACGAATAAGTTGGTAGCGTGAATGTTTCAAAAAAACTTGTTTTTGGAGAAATGCTACCCAAGGACAAGCTATAGTGGTAAGTGCTAGAGGAACGCTAATTTATGAATGGCAATGATACCAAAGAACGCTAGATATAAATGTTAGCCTGTTACTAACAAATGAGCTATGCTGTATGAAGAGAGGGTTTAATGCATCTGCAAAAAGTTTCAACCCATGTCAGCCTGCGCAGTCCGCGCAGGCTGACATGGGTCGAAACTTTTTGCCGTTTTGTAAATTTCCTGCATGTCGAATGACCATTCTACCTCATGAGTCAGTCGGTTGTAAGACTAAATGGATTTTATTCATCATTGATTATGCAATGAATTGCAAGGAGATGCAATATACCCCTTTTACCAGAGTTCGATTCAAATACATTTTAACGTCAATACTTCGAAATATCTTCATTTACCGCATCACTCATTTCTTCGCGTTGTTGTTGTATATGCTATCGAAGAAAGCGTTTTTAATGACAACTCTACCAAAGAACTCGTTAATGACGACAATACTATTGATATACATATAGATCTACAAGGTTTGAGGGTTAAGTAACTGGTCCCCGGTTTCACGAAAAAACTTAAGTCTATTATTTTACTCAAATCTGCTGATGGACTAAGTTTCTGAATTAAGTTGAGTTTTTTATTTTAGGCACATTTCACCGACATTAACAGACTTAAGTAACATTTCAAATCCTGAGTTGACACAATATCTCAGACCCAACTCAACATTTTAGAAAGTAACTTATTTCTGTTAATTCTAGTGAAATGCGTCTCAAATAACGAACTCAACTTAAGTCGTAAACTTGGTCTGTTAGCGGATTTAAGTAAAATAAGTGACTTAAGTTTTTTTCGTGAACCTGGCCCTGATCCCCATAACAGCATTTCTAGATACGCAATAATTACAAGAAACACTAAGGAGAAAGAACTGTCTAATATAATAATATCGAAAGCAATGTTAAATGGTGGAAGGAAATTCAAACATAAAAGCTGAACTGAGTAAAGAGGTCATGTGACTTTTGGAATGCAAGTCATTGAAATTGGTAGGTAACCGGAAGGTCTACCATACACGTAAATGAAGCATGCTCTTTGAATAGGGGGCTTGATGCATCTGCAAAAAGTTGCTACCCGACATGGGTCGAAATATTTTGCTATTAGTAAATGTCCTGCATGGCAACGGACCATTCTACCTCCAAATCCAGTCGGCTATTAGACTTAATGGATTTTATGGATCCGTAATTATGTGATGAATTGCTTGATATTATGCATCACGCAGATGCATTAAACCCCCTTTTCCCAGAGCATGGCTCAAACACACCCATCACTATAACTTACCTTGTATGTATACTGCTTCATGTTTAGTATCACAATTTTCCAGCATTAGCTGTCCACCGTTGGATAAATCCAGTAACATACAATATATAGTTTTATTTTCTGAAATGAATGGATTATCTTATTATAAATGCTTAGCATAAAAAAAAAGATATCTACAACTGGTCGAAGCAGCAATGATGTCAAACGACGATGTCGTTTGACCAATACTATGTAATGTATACATGAACAGACACACTCATATACAAGTATATGTAAATTTTATACCTTGCACAAAAGAAGACACCCTGTACCCCATACAGCATTACTCATCAATAAAATCGACACATAATTAAAGGTACACCCTCGATATTGACGCCCCCCCACATTTGTTTCCCTCCCTCACAAATGTCTTTTGCAGTATTGTATAAAGACATAGCTAAATTCCTAATTTTGATCAGTACCTTGGATAATACATGAATAAATTTTTACAGAAAAAAAAAAAATGTTTACCGACTTTTTACCAACTTTAGGCCTTTGATGCAAGTAATTGCTCCTTTTTGCTTTCAAAATTAGTCCATTGCACGGCCGTGAAAAGTTGTACTGGCATCGTAAAATGTTAGAACATCTGTCTCTTCAAAATGATAGTAACGTCCAACGATATCTAGACGTAGGGTAACTAAGCGGCCAAGACATTTTGACAATTAAGAATAAACAAATACTGACTTTTTTTTCCAACTGTCCAATTATCTTGTCTAATTCAAGTATTCAGCCGTCCAAAACATATTTTAAAAAATCATGAAATGGTTATTTACTCAATTACACCAGAAAATTTCCTACACATCCGTTCTTTTGTAATTTCGCAAGTGTTATACATGTATTTCAAAATTAAAAACAAAAGAAGTCGTGTTTACTGAGGGTTTCACGAGTCTGACAATTTATTGTGGGATTATCAGAGATTTTACGGACACTGTAGACCAAAGTCAGACTGGCCACTCTGTGCTCAAGTCTGAGCTTGGGTTTACACTGCCTGATATTCCTTTATGTCTTTGCTTGTAAAACTAGAGATCGCACAGCGAAAATCAGGTCTTGTCCTTCTGTTAAAGATACATGTACGTGGGGTGATCAGAAAGAACGCGAACCACCCGATTATTTCAAAAACTACTTTACTTAAGATAACAAAAATTTGCACAGATGAACATTAATTACCTGGTTACTTACTCAAGCGTTTAAATGACGTCATAGGCAAATAAGAAAAGAGTGACGTCATTTCAATGACATCACATACTGCGTTAGCGGTTCACAATGTCGGATGACGTTTTATTTGAGCAGAGAGTAATTATAAAGTTTTACGTTAAACTCGGAAAGTCTTCATTGGAAATTAAGGCCGATTTAGATAAAGTTTATGGGGACTCAGTACTTAAGAAAACCAGTATTTGTAAATGGATTGGACGATTTAGAGAAGGACGCGAAACCGTTGAAAATGACCCTAAATCTGGCCGTCCATCAACATCAGTAACGGACAAAACTATCGCGGATGTGCAGCAGCATGTAAAGCAAGATCGTCGAGTTACTGTCAGGGAAATAGCTGACACATTTAGCATTTCCTATGGAAGTGCACAGGAGATTTTAACTGACAAACTTGGAATATCGCGTGTTTGTGCAAGGTGGGTGCCTCGGCTACTGACGCCCGAGCAAATGGGGGTTAGGGTCGAAATTTGTTCTGAAATTTTAGAACGCATTAGGAAAGAAGGATCAAACTTTACTGATCGTATTGTGACATGCGATGAAACATGGGTACACTTTTACTAGCCCGAATCTAAACAACAAAGCAGTGTATGGAAACATCCAACATCGCCGTCCCCTGTTAAAGCCAAACTTTCTAAGTCTGTTGGTAAAGTTATGTGCATCATGTTTTTCTTTTCTCAACGTTTTCTTCTAAATCATGTTGTACCTATACATACTACAGTCAATGCTGAGTATTATGCCAGCATTATTCGAATGAATTTAATACAGGCCATCCGAAAAAAACAGCCGGAACTTCTATGGAGAGGCGTCATTTTACATCAAGATAATGCTCCCGCTCACAAAGCCAAACTTGTACAGAAAGTTTTGAAAAAACTAAACATAGAAACATTAGACCATCCTGCCTATAGTCCAGACCTGGCCCCATGTGACTTTTGGCTATTTCCTGTTTTGAAAGATTCTCTACGTGGCACGCGCTACGAGAGCAGAGAGGAGCTAACCCATGCCATGACCGGGTCGTTGAGAGTGATGTCACGTGACGGGCTCGCGCACGTGTTTCGCGCATGGGATTCAAGAATGAATAAGTGCATAGAACACAAAGGAGGTTACTTTGAAAAACAGTAAACATTCCAAGTTGATTTTTATAACAATATTCCGATAAAGGCACTGGTCCACGTTTTTTCTGATCACCCCTCGTATGTATGTCATTTCACGCGGTAAAGGTTTTAAACCAAGTCAGAACAATATCGGATCTGACCCTTTAAAATTTCTCTTGTCGCAGTGACATGATGTATCGGTTGCGTTGTGTGAACGCTGGTGCCCCTGAGGGCAAGCCGACCGCGTACTCAACACGGATCATTGATGCTTCAGTCATGATGCATGTTGTTATGTTTGACAGCTGATAAATTCATTAAAAATTTGGACATATTGACCCACAGGCAATAGGACTAGGACTTTTATTCAACAACAGTCCTGAATTTAATTATCAAAGCCTCCGGCCCCCCCCCCCCCCTTGAGTCTGGCTGAGACAGCAGCCAGCAACGTAAACAAAGTGTTATCCGTTGGACTTAAAAAAAAAAGGAAGCATAGATAAGTGCAAAGCCCACCCTTACATACTTTTAATTAACAATCTACAAAACAATCCCATGTTTCAGTTTTCACCAAACGACGAGATTTCAGAGTTTTCCGAATTATAAGCATTTGCAGACGACAAAATAATGTGGCTCAAACGTTGAAATTTGTCGTTGAAAGGTTAGAAAAAATTTTAGGAAAAGGAGAAAATGCTGGTAACTAGCATTTTCTCCTTTTCCCAAAATGTTTTCAAATGCCTTCTTCCACAGGGACGTTAAACCGCGGGACTGTATGATAAAGCGTTAAACGACGCCGAGGAAGGTTTTTGAAAACACTGTAAGAAAAAAAAATTGCTGGTAACCATTTTTTTCCCCTCTATGATATTTACCTCGAGTGCCACCAGAGGCATTTTCTTCAGAATTTCTGTTTTGTTTTTCCTAAACTAAGGGTAAACAACCACCTAATTTTGACTTTTTCTTACAAAATATCAACCCCTCCCGACCCATCCAATAAAAAAGTGGACCAAAATCTGGTTTAACCCTTTACCACACAATGCCGACTTTTAGCGACCCTGTGAGAGACAGCTTTTGAAAACATCATGGGAAAGGGAGAAGATGCTAATAACCAGCATTTTCTCCTTTTCCCACAGTGTTTTCTACCCTTTTAAAGACAAAATTCCCATCTTTTGAGCGATATTTAATTTGTCGTCTGCAAATGCATTCAGTTTGGACCAGGGTAAAACTTTTCGTTTGATAAAGAGTTAATATCTCTTTCTCTGCATGAAACCTAGGTAACAAGTATACTTATATGCAGCAGCCCCCCCCCCTCCCCCCCCCAAAAAAAAAAACACCAATTATAGAAGCCTCCCTAACAATTTATACTGTGCGAATATTTTCTCTCTTTCCCCCCACACCTGCTCCCCCGTTTGAAAACACGCTTATTGGCCTACCTGAAAATAACTGGCTGATATTGACACTTTCCAACCAGAATTCTGTTTTCCAGAATGCATCCGGCACGCCCTGATACCTGATACTCTTGAACAATGGGTATCCCTTTTTTTGACATTCTTCCTTCCCATCTGTATATGTATATTCTCCAGCGGGTATACTGAAACGGCCACTCTCTTAGAGAAAAATTTATGAAAATATAATAACTTCCTTGGAATATTAGCAACAGCATTTATATTTCATATTAGTTACGAAATACGTATACTTGTATTTCTGGGGTAAATTATATAAATGCTCGGTCGGGTAGCCCAGTGGTTAGCATAAATATCTGACTCGTGACCTGGTGGTTGCGAGTTCGATACCTGGTTGAGGCAAACTTTCTTTCCGGGCATTTTCCCCTCCCACGTCTGATGCATGTAAGAAAAGTCATCAGTGGCTTGGAAAGAAAGTTCAGGTGTGAGAAAGCCAGGAAACAAATGCGTAGGTACACTGACCGCCGTATTAATACGCATAATTATGACCCATATGTTAAAACGGCGTTACAATTCAATACAAACAAACAAATTAAATAAATGTTTATATGTGTTGTTGCTTCGATGATAACTGTATTGTTGTGCCGAGCATGGAAGCCAAGGATGGATGGTAGTCATAGCAACAGGATTCATTTCTCTCTCACCGCCTATAATTTTTTTTTTTTTTTCGACAATGGTTCAGTGAAAAAGCAGCCAGTGGCTCGGTAAGAATATTGCTCGAAAAAAAAAAGTAGAAGAAACTCCATGAAAGCATGGATAAGTGCACTGGCCGCCGCGAAAACTTAAATAAGGTTGAAAGCGAGTTTAAAATGAGTTTAAAAAACATGTTAACAACCAATTAGATAACTGTATTGAATTTTCCTTACCATACAATCCCGAGTCTCTGACTCTGAGAAAGAATTCTTTTGAAAACATTGCGAAAAAAGGAAAAGATAATGGAAACCAGCATTTCTATTCCATTTCCCACAGTTCTGTCTACCCTTCAAAAGGCAAATCACATCATTTCGATAAAAATAAGTTATTTCGTTGTGTTCTGCATGTACACGTGGCCTTCTTGTTATTGGTCCATGTTATGTAATAGGATATACATGTGACCTGTTTTCGTTGTCACTCAGTATACAGAATATTCTAGAAACATAAAGAACATTCATTGGTTTTTCATTGTGGTTATTTTTAGAAACAGGATTGTTAGTAAACAAGTTGTTTATCAATCCATATCTATAAATAGCTTGATGTCATCTTTCTAGAAAAGACTAATCTAGAATATTCTAAGCTGATATAAATAGGAGTGACTTACTTGGTGATTTGGATTTGATTTAGACTTGTGGCTTTGAGGATACAGAATTAGTGAAAAGTGTTGGATTTAATTTGGAATATACATCTGTAAGTTGGAATTATCTTTTTATTAAACAGGTTGCTCATATCTATCTGCAAGTTAAAACTATTGTTAATTTAGGCTTTAGGAACCAGAAATTTCATACTTTTTGTAGTCTAAACATAATTCTTAATTTTGAGGGACTTATTCTATTTCTTTTTCTAAGATTAAAAAATTGTCAAAATTTCATTCAAACTTAACTGTTATTGTACTCTTTTGTCTTTATTCATTAATAAATACTGTTAATTTTTAAAGGCTTGTTGCTGGTTTTCTTTCTTGTTACGCTTGGCTCGTAACAGAAGTTGGGGGCTCGTCCGGGATTGATCATCAAGTCATTTTGGATATACTTTGAAATTATTTTGAACTTGTTACGGTATTAAAGTTTATTAGATAAAGAATAATAAAAAATTAAATTTGATTTTTTTCCTACTGAACCAGCAAAAAGCAATCATGTCTTTTGATCTTGAAAAATTTATTGCAGAGCCGTCACAGGAGTTGTTAAATTTGGCAAAAAAGTCTGATTTGTTACATCTTGCTTCTCAGTATAAACTGACTGCCATTAAAGGTCCTATGTTAAAGCATGAAATTAAGAATTCCATTGTTCAGTTTTTGGTTGATGAAGAAATACTTGACTCGTCTGGTCTGTCTCTTATTCTTGTGTCTCAGACAGACATTAAAAGTAATACTGAGTTAGAAAAATTAAAACTACAAATAGAAAAAGAAGAGAGATTGAAAAAATTAGAGCAAGAAGAAAGGATGAAAGAAAAAGAATTAAAATTAAAACTAGAGCAAGAAGAAAGGATGAAAGAAAAAGAATTAGAATTAAAATTAGAGTTAGATGCATGCTGAATTAGATGAAAGAGAGAAGGAAAGGCAGTTTCAGGTAAGAATGAAAGAATTAGAATTAGAAAATAAAGAAAAACCATCTTTGAATATGATTAATGATTTTGACATAACAAAACACCTCAGACTTGTTCCGCCATTTCAAGAACAGGAAGTTGATAAATACTTTTCACATTTTGAAAGATTTGCCGAAAATTTGAAGTGGCCAAAAGAGCACTGGACCTTACTCTTGCAAAGTGTTGTAACTGGAAAGGCTCGTGATATTTTTTCTCAACTAAGTAATGAACAGCTCTCTAATTATGATAATGTTAAGGAATTGATTCTAAAGGCTTATGAATTGGTACCTGAAACATACAGACAAAAATTAGGAATTGCAGAAAAGAAAATGATCAAACCCATGTTGAATTTGCTAGAACTAAAGAACAATTATTTGATAGGTGGTGCCATTCAAAGAAAATAGGTCCAGATCATGGAAAACTTAGACAACTTCTGTTAGTCGAAGAATTTAAAAGGTGCATTAATTTAGATGTAAAAACTTTCTTAGATGAGAAAGAAGTTGAAACTTTAGAAGCTGCTGCTTGCTTAGCAGACAACTTTGCCTTGACGCATAAGGTCTCTTTCATGAATAAATCAAACCCTCGAAAACCTTTTTATTCATCTACTGGTCCTAAACCAAATTTTAATCAACATAATGACAATTCCAATCAGAATAGTCCCAAACCCAGGTCTCCTTATGAAGCCAAAGGTCAAAATCCCCTCTCTCGACCCACTTGTAATTATTGCAAAGAACCAGGACATATTATTTCTGAATATCCTGTTTTAAACAGAAAACGGGAAAAACAAGAAAGCTTTAAGCCTACAGGCTTTACTTCATTAAAGTATTCACCTCAGTCATGTTTTAAGGACCAAACCATTGTCCAGGCCAAAGTACCTGAGACTGATACCGTTATGGAGATTTATGAACCATTCTTGTCAGATGGTTTTGTGTCACTAAAAAGTGATTTTGCTCAGTCTACCCCTATTAGAATTTTACGTGATACTGGAGCTTCTCAATCCCTTATTTTAGCATATGTCCTGCCTTTTTCTGAGAAGACTTCTTCTGGGACAAGTGTCCTTATTCAGGGTGTAGAATGTGGATTTGTTAATGTTCCGCTTCATAACATTTATTTGTCTTAAGACTTAATTAACGGTCCAGTGACTGTTAGGTATCAGAAAAAATTATCTTTTAAAGGTGTACATTTGTTATTATGCAATGATTTAGCCGGAGATAAGGTAACTGTTAATCCACTTGTAACTGACACACCTTGCATGGATCAATCACCCGATCCGATTTAGGAAGAAATTCCTGACCTTTACCCGTCATGTGCAATTACTAGAGCTATGGCAAAGAAAGCCATTTTGACTGAAAATCAGTCTGATATTGACTTATCTGATTCTTTGTTGGGTCATTTATTTAAAAATGAAATTAAGAGGTCTATTTCACAAAACCCGTCGGAAAGTCAGACAAATTCTGAACATAATTCATCAGAATTTGATTATATATCTTCACCTTTAGTTAATGAAGGCCATGATACAAGGTCAAGGTCAAAACTAAGTGAAGACCAACACAATGATCCAGAAATAGCACCTTTATTTCAAAAGGCTATAAGTAAAGTTGATCTTTCACAGGAACCCGTCTGTTTTTACATAAAAAATGGAAATTTAATGAGAAAGTGGCGCCCTCCTGAAGATTCTGTTGATGATGAGTGGGCTGTCAATCATGAAGTCGTCGTTCCTAAACCTTATAGATCAGAAATATTAAGCTTAGCTCATGAAACACCTATGTCAGGTCATTTAGGTATCAATAAAACCTATCACAAAATTCTTAATCATTTTTATTGGCCTGGTCTAAAAGCAGAAGTATCAGATTATTGTAGGTCTTGTCATACTTGTCAAATGGTAGGCAAACCCAACCAGATCATACCTGAAGCTAAACTACAGCCGATCCCTGCATTTGATGAACCTTTTAGCAGGATTATAATCGATTGTGTAGGTCCATTGCCAAAAACTAAGGCTGGTAATGAGTACCTGTTGACTATTATGTGTGCTGCCACCCGTTTTCCTGAAGCAATACCTTTAAGAAATATAAAATCTAAAACAATTGTCAAAGCTTTAGTGACATTTTTCACTTTTGTAGGACTTCCTAAATCTGTTCAATCTGATCAAGGGTAAAATTTTATGTCTGGCATTTTCCAACAAGTGATGCATGAGTTTGGAATTAAACAGTATAGGTCATCTGCATATCATCCTGAAAGCCAAGGTGCCCTTGAACGGTTACATCAGACCTTAAAAAATATGATAAGGTCATATTGCTTTGACACACAAAAGGATTGATATGAAGGTATACATTTTTTACTCTTTGCAGTAAGGGAGTCTGTACAGGAATCTCTTGGTTTTAGTCCCTTTTCGGGGCTTGTTTTCGGCCACACAGTTCGTGGACCTTTAAAACTTTTAAAAGAAACATTTCTTTCACAAGAAGACTCTCCTTTAAATTTACTTCAGTATGTATCTGACTTTAGAAACAGATTACTTAAAGCTTCTGAGGTGACAAAATCAAATTTAGAGAAAACTCAATGTAAAATGAAAGAAAGATATGACAAGAATACTAAAGATAGAAATTTTAACCTGGAGATAAAGTTTTAGCTCTTCTACCAGTTCCTGGTAGGCCTCCACAAGCAAGATATTTTGGTCCTTATTCTGTAGAGAAAAAGGTGAGTGACTTGAATTATGTGATAACAACTCCTGACAGGCGAACGCAAAAGCAATTATGTCATATTAATATGTTAAAAGAATATGTTGATAGGGATAATTCAAATATTTCACCAATAAATGTAGTTTCCTCAGTCCCTCAAAATCAAAATCACATTAACCATAAAGACATAAATTGTGAAGAAATGAGCTTTGACAAGTTTAACCCTATCTGTTCAAAACTTCAAAATTCTGACATTTTAAGAAATTTAGATCAAAAACTTTCACATTTAGATAATAATCAAAAAGATGAATTAAAAAAGTTAATTTCTGAATATGAGCACCTGTTCCATGATATTCCAACACGGACAAATACCATATACCATGATGTGGACATTAAAAATTCAAAACCAGTGAAACAACATCCATATCGAATGAATCCCAAGAAATTGGAGCAACTTAGAGAGGAAATCAAGTATCTGTTGGACAATGACTTTATTGAACCTAGCCAAAGTGAATGGAGTTCTCCCTATATTCTTGTACCAAAGCCAGATGGAACTTTTCGTATGTGCACTGACTATAGAAAAGTTAATACTGTGACCAAGACTGATTCGTTTCCAGTGCCAAGAGTAGATGACTGCATTGACAATATTGGTCATGCAAAATATGTAACCAAATTTGATCTTCTAAAGGGATTTTGGCAAATTCCTCTCACTGAAAGAGCTAAAGAGATCTTTGCATTTTTAACACCCGACGGACTTTATCAGTACAAATGTATGCCTTTTGGGATCAAAAACTCGCCAGCAACATTTCAACGTCTTATCAACATGATAATATCTGGATTGGACGACTAAAGGGCCTACATCGATGATGTCATCATTCACAGTGATGATTGGGATCAACATCTAAAGACTATCAGAGAATTTTTTGACAGACTGAGTATAGCCAAATTAACAATTAATCTTGTTAAAAGTGAATTTTGTCATGCTAGTTTAACATTTTTGGGTCATGTTGTTGGACAAGGACAGGTAAAACCAGTAGAGGCTAAAGTAAAAGCTATTTCTGATTTTCCTGTATCTACATGCAAAAGACAACTTATGAGATTTCTTGGTATGGCTGGTTACTACAGGAAATTCTGTGGTAATTTTTCCGTCATTGCTGAGCCACAGACAAGTTTTCTCAGCAAACGCAAAAAATTTATATGGAATGATGATTGTCAAAAAGCTTTCGATAAAGTAAAAGCCATACTAAAAAGTGAACCAGTTCTTTTAGCTCCTAATTTTGAAAAAGAATTTAAGCTTGCAGTAGATGCTAGTGATACTGGTGTAGGTAGTGTTTTACTTCAAGAAGATAGTAATGGTGTAGATCATCCAGTTAGTTATTTTTCTAAAAAGTTTAACAAACATCAGAAAAACTACTCAATAATAGAAAAAGAGTGTTTATCTCTCATTCTTGCTCTTCAGCATTTTGAAATATATTTGTCATCTTCTCCTGCACCCATCATTGTATATAGTGATCATAATCCTCTGATTTTTATCCATAAAATGAAAAACAAGAAACAGGTGGAGTCTGTTTTTACAAGAATATAACATGGATATCAGACACATAAAAGGTAGGGATAATATTATCCTTTATGCTTTGTCTTGAGTTTAACTTGTAAATAGTTAACATTTGTCTTTATGTATAATATATAATCATGTACAGTTAAGTGTAATGATATGTTTTATATTCTAACAAAAGAAAGTTTTAATCCTTAAAACTTTCTTTTCCTTTAGGAGGGGAAGTGTTATGTAATAGGATATACATGTGACCTGTTTTCGTTGTCACTCTGTATACAGAATATTCTAGAAACATAAAGAACATTCATTGGTTTTTCATTGTGGTTATTTTTAGAAACAGGATTGTTAGTAAACAAGTTGTTTATCAATCCATGTCTATAAATAGCTTGATGTCATCTAAAAAAGACTAATCTAGAATATTCTAAGCTGATATAAATAGGAGTGACTTACTTGGTGATTTGGATTTTGAAGTTAGACTTGTGGCTTTGAGGATACAGAATTAGTGAAAAGTGTTGGATTTAACTTGGAATATACATCTGTAAGTTGGAATTATCTTTTTATTAAACGGGTTGCTCATATCTATCTGCAAGTTAAAACTATTGTTAATTTAGGTTTTAGGAACCAGAAATTTCATACTTTTTGTAGTCTAAACATAATTCTTAATTTTGAGGGACTTATTCTATTTCTTTTTCTAAGATTAAAAAATTGTCAAAATTTCATTCAAACTTAACTGTTATTGTACTCTTTTGTCTTTATTCATTAATAAATATTGTTAATTGTTAAAGGCATGTTGCTGGTTTTCTTTCTTGTTACGCTTGGCTCGTAACAGTCCATCATGAAATCATACATTAAGCCCGTTTTTCCATGACATGGGATTTCATATAATAAAAACAAATAATGATTGTCTGTGGCTTATGATAAACAATATCATTATGTAGTTCCGTGACTTTTTGTCCAGTAGTTACAGAGGTATTGGTCCATGATGGAAATATACATCAAGCCCCCTTTTCCCATGATACGGCATTAAACAATAATGTAAAAAAAAGTATAACTGCGGACTATCATAAGGAACACATGTATGAAGTTTCATCAATTTTCGTCAAGGATTTTAGGTACAACTGTTGCTGCTATTACTCGTGACCACCCATACTACAAAAAGACTGACGTTCTGGGGTGGAACTTTGTATTCATCTCCGCAGAAACCCTCTACCTCATTCACCCTCGCCAAATCACTATACGTGTGATCGAATAGTATTAGTTGTACGATCAGGTTGTAGGGCACTTTATTAGTTGTACGGTCAGGTGGCAGGGGACGTGGAAACTTGTATCAAGGCTGTGGCGAATCATGTCGCAATCGGCTAGGGGCGGCATGATTCGCCACAGCCTTGAACAAGTTTCCACGTCCCCTGCCACCTGACCATACAACGAATTTATTATACTGCAAAGTTTTACCATTCCAACGTGTATTCAGCGTTTTCCTGTTTTATGGTCTCACGAACTGAGTACGCTGACGAAACAAAATTTCCCTTCTGAGTGCCCAAATTCAATGAAAGCTGACGTCACCGAGACCTGACGTTACTGAAACCTTGGTAAAACGTGCAGTTTGGTGCATAAACTTGATGATGTCACTGCGATAGACATTCGATATATTTTTATTTAAACATGGATTTAAACAACTTCGTGGTAAGTATCTGTACATGTTAATGATTTATTGGCAAAAGTAAACGACCATTACTTGCCTCAAACGACTAATAGGTTATCCTTTTAATGTTACAATATTATGAGTTTCGACACTTCACAATTCGCTTACCTGACGAAGGGATGGCTCTTTTGAACCCCGTGTATTTGTTTTAGATTGACAACAAACGATAATACATGTAACTATATTCATTTATTTTCAAGAATTACCCATTTTCTTCGCTTTAACAACAACCATCAAGGGAAACTAGTAATAATATGGTGCAGGCTACTCAGTATGTTTGTCTTGTGGGCGGCTCGTACGATCGACGCCGCCATTTTGGATGTTGTGTTTAAAGTGTAGTAATGTATACGGGGCTCCCGAAAGGGAAACTGGTTTTACTTTGATTTTGCCAGTGTACAGGAATATGTGTACGGAGCATATTATCCAATCAGATCGAAAGAAAATTCTTTGCAGTATAATAAAGGAACTTGTTAAGGCAAGGTGGCAAAGTGACATGATTCGTCACCGCAGTGAACAAAGTTCCAAATACCCTGCCACCTAACCGCACAACAAATTTATAATACTTGAAAGTTTTACCATTTCATCGTGTATGAATCAATGAAATTTCCCTATTTTGTGGTTTCATGAATCGAGTACGCAAGCTTACGGAATCGAATTTCCCGTTAAAGTGCCCCAACACAAATGGTAACGTCACTGATTAAACGCGGATTTAAACAACTTCGATTTAGGTAGCTATGCATTTTATGATTTGTTGGCAAAAGTAAATACCATTGGTTGCCTCAAATAAAAATTTATTCTAACGTTTAAAATATATGACCTTCGACACTATTTGTTTACATGACGAAGGGATAGCTCGTTATAACCCCATGTATTCGTTTCAGAATGGGAACAAACGATAATATATATAACAGTTCTCAACCATTTTCAAACATAATACATCCATTTCTAAAAATTCACTGATGAAATAAATACTGTGAGCATGTTACTTGGAAACTTATTATAAAAGATGTCAGTATAACAAACTACTAACAAAAAAAGTTAGAACTATCGCAGGCCGACAAATATCCCCGGATACCTTTTCACTGGACCCCCAAAAAAATCAAAGGGCCATAACTCCTGCTATAGGTGACCAATCTAAGTTAAAGTCGCAGATGCATACGTGACCGTGGTATAAAGGCTTCCAATAAATTTCGGTAGAATTTGTTAAGATGTTGAAAAACTGTACTAGGAGGAGAGGGTGACACAAAATGGCGTCTAGGGACGGCATACAGACGGACAACCTAATTTAGGCATACCAGCTAACTTCGTTGTGGGAGTATAATTAAAAAAGTTATAAATACCGTTTCGACAAAAAATGAAGAAGAGTCTCGTGATGTTGGATAACTGGATAACAACACCTTCCTCCATATTTCCTGTAAGATTAAAGGTCAAATATCACAGTCGTATGAACACCAATACGCTTCTTAGATTCCTAACCACACAACCCCTAGTTTTAATGACCCAAAGAAAGAAAACTTTGTGGTAAAAGGAGAAATTGCTGGTAACCAGCATTTTCTCCTTTTCCCACAATGTTTTCTATCAGATAGATAGACATATATTTTTATTCTCAGATCTATAACATAGATACAAAAGTAAACAATACATTAATTATTAATTATTGTGTCACGTTACAATGGATATTCTCAGGATATTTGGGAAGGCACGTTCATTTGAACATGAATGATAGGGATGAGGACGATACTCATCAATATCATTCATGAGTACCATTCCCTTAAAGAAGAGGATTGAACACGCAAAGTACTTATATGGTGTGGATATACACTATAAATACAGATTTATACAGTAGTGAGACAGTTTCTTAGGGATTGGATCTTTGATATTTAAAGAGTTTTCTTATCAGAGACAAATCTGACAATCCGATCAGTATTTAACTTGTCGTTTGCAAATGCTTTCAGATTGGACCAGCCTAAAGTTTTGGCACTTGGTACAGAGTTAGAAAAAAATACGGAAATTTCATTTGGTAACAAATATCTAGATATCGCCATCCATGCAAGAATATCCCAGTACATACATGTAGGATACATAATATCGTATATTCTTTAAAAAAAAATCGTGCTCATCTGAGTTGATCAAGAAAAAAAAGTATAACCATGTAACCAGAGCTTCAGAGCTATGGTCTAGTACTGGTGACACCTAGGACACACGTGAAAAGGTAATGACTGAATTAATGTTGAACGTTTTTTCATCATTCTACCTGTTGTAAAATAAAGAGAACCTTTTGTTCAAATTACCGTATGTGAAACCGTTAACATAAATAGGTCCTTCCGTCAGATTACGTATTTCAGGAACCATCTCCACAGCCTGAAATGGGCTTATCAGTTCATATGATTGAGATGGGGGCTTCCTGAACGCTTCCATCCACGATGACATGTTTTTCAATTCTAGGTGTATCTCGGCATAAATTACTGAAACGTGTTGAAAAAAAAAAAATCTTTGTTTTTCGAGAAAATGTGAAGATCGAGTATCCAAGAATGTAATTCATCGAATACATTGGTTCACTCTTTAAAAGAGCACAAAAATCTGAACTTTCCAAAACTGAAAGCAGTTGCAGAAGATAAAGACAATAAGGTTCAAATAATAGAATTTGTCCTTCATTTGGTAGAAAACATTGTGGGGGAAAGGAGAAAATGCTGGTTACCAGCATATTCTCCTTTTTCCACATTGTTTTCTACCACTTTGTTTTTCAGGGTTGTAAAAATACGGTTATGTTTGGTAAAGGTTTCACTTTTCCAAACGACAACATTAAGATTCCTCCATATTAAATGCATTTGGAGACAATCAAATGTGGCTCTAAGGACATGATCTGCCCTGAAGAGGTAGGAAACTTGTAGGGAAAGGAAAAAATTTTGGTTACCAATATCTTTTATCAGCGATGTTTTCAAAAGCTTTCGTCCTCATGGTCGTGAAAACAAGGAGGGGGGGGGGGTCTTAACCCTTTACCACACAATACCGTGTTTCAACGACCCTGAAGGAGGCTTTTGAAAATATTGTGGGGAAAGGGAAAAATGCTGGTTACCAGCATTTTCTCCTTTTCCCACGATGTTTTCTACCCTATCAAAGACAGAAACTATCATTTCAGCTATATCCATATTATCGTAGGCAAATGCTTTCAATTTGGTCAAGTCCAAAACTTTGTCGTTTGGTAAAGAATTGATTCAGTTTAGTCATGTCTTATTCTAATATATACATATCATGCACATGATAATCACTTATATAAAGGTAGTGCACGAGAAGGATTCGATTGGTTGATTGGTTGGTTAAATGGTGTTTTATGCCGCTTTCAACTTTTCTTCAGTCATGTCAAGGCGACAGCCAACATGTCCATTTATGTCCTGGGTTTCACTAGTACTAGGCTAGGAGCTCTCCCACTAGAATCCAATGCTTCGAGCTAGTCTCGAACCCGAGGCCTCCAGATTACGAGTCCTAAACTTTACTACTGAGCCACGCAAGACCCTTGAAAGGATTGAAACGAAAGCTCTAAGGCTGACCTAGGTCGAAACTTTTTGCTCTAGATAATTTTTGTGAATGTTAAAGGACCGTTTTATCACATTATTCAGTCGTTCTTTCGACAAAAATGGGTCCATACTATGCAATGACTTCCTCTTGGTAAAATGTATTATGAAAATGCATTAGACCCACTTTTCCAAGAGGGCCGCGGGGTCCTGCGTGGCTCAGTGGTAAAGTGTTGGACTCGTAACCTGGAGGCCCAGTGTTCTAGTCCCGCCTGATCCGCTGGGTCTTTCGTGGGGGTATCCTTGGGCTAGACATTTTACAGCCCCAGCCTAGTGCTGGTGAAACCCTGGGAAGACATGAATATGTGAGCTGCCGCCGTGATATGACTGAAATAATGTTGAAAGCGGTGTGAAACACCATTCAGTAGGATTACATTTTCTACTGAGAGACCCTAATTGCTCCTTAGGCTGGTTAGCGCGAATCAACGGCCTTTTGCGGACAGTGTAGATCAAGATCAGACTGCACAAAACGTGCAGTCTGACCTTGAATCTACGTTGTCCGATATGGAATTATTTATCCCCCAAGAATAACTTTGAAATAACGAAATATGGATTTTTACTATCGGCTTGAAAATTAATTTTCATTTATTAAGTAGGTTACAGGTTAAGATTTTATCTTTACCGTGTGACACACTATCGACATTATACTGTACCCGTTCTGTACTTTTGTTTATTTTTTAGTGTTTATACAATGAACAAAATATCGCCGTTGAATTATGTAATTTACTCACCCCGTTGTTTTGTAGGATTACATTTTCTACCAAATGACAATTATGATTTGATCTTTACCAGGTGACACACTATCGACATTATACTGTATCCGTTCTGTACTGTTGTTTTGTATTTTTAGTGCATATACAAGAGACAAATTATCGCAGTTGAATTATACAATTTACTCACCCAGTTATTTTGTAGAATTACATTTTCTACTATATGACCATTATGATTTGATCTCAATTGGTGACACACTATCAACATTATACTGTATCCGTTCTGTACTATTGTTTTGGATTTTTAGTGTATATACAAGAGACACAATATTACCGTTAATTATACAATTTACTCACCAAGTTTTTTTGTAGGATTACATTTTCTTCTAAATGACCATTATGATTTGATCTTTACCAGGTGACATACTATCGACATTATACTGTACCCGTTCTGTGTGGCTTTTTGGATTTTAGGGTATATACAATGATCAAAATATCGCCGTTGAATTATACAATTTACTTACCCAGCTGTTTTGTAGAATTACATTTTCTACTAAATGCCCATTATGATTTAATCTTTACCAAGTGACATACTATCGACATCATACTGTACTCGTTCTGTGTGACTGTTTGGATTTTAGTATACATACAGGGAACACAATATCGCCTTTGAATTATACATGTATTCATTCCGTTGTTTTGTAGGATTGCATTTGCTACTGAATGACCATTATGATTTATCTTTACCGGAACCAGCCCGTATAGCTCAGTTGGTAGAGCGTAAGACTCGTGAACTTGAGAGTGTGGGTTCGATCCCCACGGCTGGCCATCTAAAATTACTAATAGTCTTTCGGATGAGACGTTAAACCGAGGTTCCATGTGACGGTGCTATACACCGAGCACGTTAAAGAACCAGGCGAAACTTAGGATGAGTTTCGTCCTGTATCTGCACTATCCCGCGTAACAATACTAACAGCCTTCAGGGGGCGTCGCCCATATGGGCAACCGGTGGCGACGATAAATAAACGCAAATTCAATCAATCTTTACCGGGTGACAAACTATCGACATTATACTGTATCCGTTCTGTATTGCTGTTTTGGATTTAGTGTATATAACGTTACAAGAGACACCGTATCGCAGTTGAATTATACAATTTTTCACCCAGCTGTTTTGTAGAATTACATTTTCTACTAAATGGCCATTTTGATTTGATCATTAGTTCATTACCGGGTGATACACTTTCGACATTATACTATTCGTGTTCTGTACTGTTAATTTGGATTTTTCGTGTATATACAGGTGACATAATATCGCCGTTGAATTATACAATTTACTCACCCAGAAATCTGCACATCAGTAGACAAATTCCGAACAAAAATCCTTGCAGACGGCTTGAGAATGACGTCATTTTCATAGCGTGGGTTTCGGAATAACTCGCTGTTCCGCCTTTTTTTCACCTCATTCTTTGCTTTGCATGTTGCTGTAAATTCACGAAAGATAAATAAATAACACATCAGTCATGTTCTGTAAAAAGGGGGTTTAATGTATCTGCAAAGAGGTTTTTTTTTAAACTTTATTGTCCACGTCTATATGGTACTTGAGGGTAGTGGCCATCCCTTCATTGTTAGTATTGTGTTAGTAAGTGAACTTAAAATACAAACAAAAATCGTAATTACAGATTCCAGATTTCATACAGATACTGTTGTAGTATTGATGTGGCTACTAAAATATAAAGAATTTAACAATAATTACTAATAACAGGTTTACTTTTCTGAATTGGTACAGTTTTTTTTTTTTTTAAATATGTGGACAAAAAAGTTTATTTTTATATATAATTGTGTAAAAAACAAAGAGTAACGACCCATGACAGCCTGCGTGGTCCGTGCAGGCTGACATGGGTCGAAAATTCCTGCTATCTGTGAATTTTCTGCATGTTAACCCTTTACCAAACAATCCCTGATTTTTACGACCCAAAGTAAGAAGACTTCTGAAAACATTGCGGGAAAAGGAGAAAATGCTGGTAACCAGCATTTTCTCCTTTTCCCACAATGTTTTCTACTCTTCTAAAGTCAAGTTTCAATTTTTGAGTCACGTTTATTTTATCGTCTGCAAATGCTTTCAATTTTGACAAGTCTAAAATTTTGTCGTTTGGTAAAGAGTTAAAGACTCATTCTCCATCAGGTATCAACCTGTTGTGAGACAAAATGGGTTATATGGATCCGTAATGACTGGCATGTGATGACTTTGTTGGTATCATGTATCACAGCGATGTAGTAAACTTCCTTTTGCAAGAGTATGGTTCATATAAATAACCCTTTACCAAACCACAGGCCTTTGAAGCTCTATTGGTCTCCCACGGAACACTAAAATTGTCCTTGGTCGATCATCGAACACTTATAGCACATTGGTGCATCGCCTGTATATCACGGAATATATATTCAAATTTTCATTAACACTGTTTCTATAAATAGCACACTGGCGACTCCCTCTGTAACGTATATAGTAACTTACTATATACGATACAGAGGGAATCCCCAATGTGCTGTTTATAGTAACAATGTCCGATAATGAAAATTTCGTTATCCCTTGACAGACCAATGGAGTTTCAGAGGCCTATGACAAGACTCCAAAGGTGGTTGTAACCGGCATTTTGTTATTTCTCGCAGTTGTTTCAACAGCCCCCCCCCCCCCCCCCACTAAAAATACACACAGAGCATAATTATCATTTGAGCTTCTTTGATTTGTGTGTCTGAAAACTCTTTCAGTTTTGACAAGTCAAAAACTTTGTTTATTACCATGCTAAAAAATAGTGGGTTTTAAAAAATGTGGTGGGGGGAAAAGGGGAGAAAACGACTGGTAACAACTTTTTCCTCCTTTTCCCTACATGGTATAATGAAGTGGAAGAAAGATCCCACAAATCTAGGGAATCTAATTTGTTGTGCGTAACCATTTTCAAGAAGAACAGGCGTAAAACACTATGTGGGAATCAGTAGTCTACAGGAAACAGCGTCTCGCACTTTAGGTTCCGGGTTTGAACCACGTGATGAGCGCGGTCAACCTTTTGTAACAATCACCTATAGTCACGGCATGAGTACTAGATGCGGCTTCCGGGAACCAACTGTCAAGAGTTATAATTCAAGTTGTTAGAACCCGTTTCACAGTCAATATAAACTAAATAAGTTTCAGCTAGAACACTTTCGTCTTTTGCACGTCAAGTAAGTGAAAAAAGGTATGAGCCGTGCTCTGGAAAAAAGGGGGTTCAATGCATCTCCGTGATGTATTATAATCAGTGGCCTGCAACACGCCAAAAAGGGCATTCGGACATTTGCGTAAGGTGTCTTCTCGGATCAGCCTGCGTAGTCCGCGCAGGCTAATCCGAAACGACTCTTTCCGTTTTTATGTAATTTTCTGTTTTGCACTAGGCTACTGTAGCACAAAATCCAATGTAGTCGTAAAGTGCCGTCTCGGATTAGCTTGCGCGGACTGCGCAAGCTGATCCGAGACGACACTTTACGCAAATGTCCGAATGCCCCTTTTCGCGTGTTGCAAGCCATATAATACAAGTCATTACATAATTGTGGATCCATAAAATCCATTTTGTCTATCAACCGACTGAATCCCGATGTAGAATGGTCCTGAAACATGCAGAAAATTCAACAATAGCAAAAGGTTTCGACTCATGTCAGCCTGCGCGGATTGCGCAGGCTGGCATGGGTCAATACCTTTTGCAGATGCATCCCACCCTCTTTTCACGGAACAAGGCTCATAATACAAAAAAAAAACCCTGTCTCGGCGGCCTCCTGTGTTAGGCAAGCAACTTGTATAAAGAAAACATAATTCGCTGGAATATTGTGCTAATCACTTCCTCAGAATAGTTAAGACACGGAAATTGTGTGGTAAATGTTTAAAAAAGGGAAATACGTAATACGAGAACAATGAAGCGGAAACAGTCCACTTCTAAGTACGACGTAAGGATATGAACCTTTGTATACTTAACAAAAAATGTTAAACGAAAGTTTACATTCAACAGAAAAAAAAAAATTTCCGCAAAATTCATTTTTCCATCTAATTTCTTGCTGTATTCGACACGATATTGAACAGTGTTGATTCAAGATCGGGATGCACGTTCAATGCAACCTGATCTTGATCTGCACAGCCCGAAAAAAGCGGATTAATTCTTTGCCAAACGACAAAATTTAAGACTTGTCCAAATTGAAGGCGTTTGCAGACGACAAATCAATGATAACCCTAATATTGTGATTTGTGGACGAATGTTCAGAAACCAGCATTTTCTCCTTTTCTCACAGTTTTTTTTCAAAAGGCTTTTTCCCCAGGGTCGTGAAAACTCGGGATTGTGTGGTAAAGGATTAAGTCATAATAGCAGTTAAAGGGCTACGTGTTTAATACTTACCATACATGTACTAATACAATTTTGAACGTGTCAGCATTTGACAGCTTTTTAAAAACGTTGTGGGAAAAATAGTAATTGCTAATAACAAGCAGATTTCACTTTTCCTAAAACGCTTTTTTTTTCATTTAAACCTATTACTACACAGTCCCGAATTCTAACGACCCTGATAAAACAAACCTTTTGAAAACATTGTTCGAAACTTAGAAAATGCTGATAACCCGCATTTTCTCCTTTTCCCGCAATGTTTTTTACTCTTCCAAAGACACATCTTATAATTGTAGCCACGTTTATTTTCGCCTGGCGAGGTTTTCAATGTGGACCAATCCAAAATTTTGTCTTTGGTAGAGTTAAACTGCTAACTCAATGAAAAGGAATTTGCAAGTCAATAACCAAAACCAAAAATATTTCTATATCAAAGTATTATTTTTGACGAGAATAATCTTACAGTATCGAACAGTGTTTGGCTAAGATAAGATCAGACTGCATGTTCTGTGCGGTCTGATCATGATGTACATTATCCGCATAGGCGCTCTGAGTCTTACCTATCAGCTTGATGGTTAGATTTTTAGCCTTTTTGCTGGCCGAGCTTAACAAATCGGTCACTAACAGTCAGTACAGGGCTTGAAAGCAGGGTAGAGGGGGTAGCTAGTTCGAATCTCACGACAATTCCTTTCGAGGATTGATGATAGTCACTGCAACAGGGTTCACTCCTCTCTCGCCAGTGACCAATAATTGAACTATGTTTACGTGGGAAAGCAGCCAGTGGCTTGGGAAGAATATTGTGCGAAGGACTAGTTAAGGAAACTCTAGGAAAGCATAGTTAGGTGCACTGGCCCCGCGATATAACTGATGTAATTTTTGAAAACGTCGGTAAACAACATACTAGAAGATTGCCTGCCCAGTGGCAACATAACCGCCATGGGGGATTTTAAATGGCACATCTACTCATGAAGAAGAAGAATTGTGTCAAACTACAATACATTGAAATCTATCAAAAACATAGATTTCATGGCTCGTACATGCTCTATTAATGACAATTTCATAATTTTACCTTTCAGTGTGACCTTGACCTTGGACCTAACTGAAAAACTTATTCAAATGGCACTTCTACTAGTAAAGGAGAACACTTGTGTAAAACTGTTTTGAAATCCTTGGATAGATGCAGAAGTTGAAGCTCAGAATAACTCTCTTTAAGACAATATTATCATTTGACATTTAAGTGTGACCTTGACCTTGGACCTACCTAAAACAAATGATTCAAATAACATTTCTACTGGTAAAGAAGAACAATTGCGTAAAACTATTTTGAAATCCATTCATAAATGTAGAAGTTGTAGCCTGTACAAGCTCTATTTATGACAATTCCACCATTTGACCATTTGAGAAAATGTTGCTAACAAGCGTTTTCTCCTGTTCCCGCAATGCTCTCTACCCTATCTCTGACAAATTCCATCATTTGAGTCACATTTAATTTGTCGTCTGCAAATGCTTTCAATTTGGACAAGTCTGATATTTGTCGTTTGGTAAAGAGTTAAATTACATTTCAGCCTAAAAACTTACTGTATTTTCTTTTGCCGCAAAAGCACGATGACATAATATTGTGTAATAGAACTAAGATCAGACTGCACGTTCTGCGCAGTCTGATCTTAATCTATGCCGTCTGCTAAAGTCCCGTTTTCGCCTCAAGCGCTGAAAGGGGTTAGTACAACATTGATTCTTTTTTAGGTTTGAAGGCGCATTTCCCAAAGCAACCAGCGTCCATGTATTTACCATCCATTCTTTAGATTGTTCTCGGTCTTTTTCTTAACAATTTTTAAAATATTTAAGTAACACAACTTCTGATTGGCCCCAATCAAAAGTTGCGTTACCTTCAAAATCTAGAATTGGACTTACAATGCAATCAAGAACGGTTGGTGAATACGGACCCGGGATGGATGAATTTCAAATTTAATTTAAATTGTGATAGCACAGAGCTCCAGACAGAGGGAGTGATTTTAATTTCAAAATTGTAAATATTAATTATTCTTTACTAAACCCTATGTTACGATTCTAATGAGTACCTACAACATAGGGTTTCGAAGAGAAATACATGATTTAGAATACCATCACTCCCTCTAATATGGAGCTCTAAATTAACAGACAATATGTACGAAAGGATATATATACGTCTTATATATGTTCATATGTAAATAAGCCATGCTCTGGCAAAAGGGGGGTGATACACTACACCAAGCAAGTCATCATACAATTATGAATTCATAAAATCCATTTTGTTTAAGAACTGACTGAATCCTGAGGTAGAATGGTCTTTTGACATTCAGAAAATTGACCAAAAGCAAAAGGTTTCGGCCCAGGTCAGCCTGTGCGGAGTGCGCAGGCTGACCTGGGTCGATACCTTTTGCAGATGCATTAAATCCCCTTTTCATATAACATGGCTCATATAGATAGGAAATTTTGCAATAAAGGATGTTCAAGGATATGCACTTATACAATATTTACGGGAAAGTACAGCGGACATAGAGTTGAAGAGATACTAGCAACTCTTCGTTCGGTACAATCAGTCCTGTCTTATTCGTCTCTATGATCACACCAGGCCCTAGGTGTTTCGTTGGAGTGTCCTTAGGCAAGGTTTTCTTTCTCAAAATCCTTTGTCTAGGACTGATTTAAGCCAGAGCACGCATAAATGTTCTGTCACATATTAGAAGAAGAGCAGCGCATTCGGGTGCCAACGCTCGGCTGCAAGTGCTTAATTTTCAGTGGAAATTCTATGTCAAAAAATGGGTATAACTGTGTCAAAAAGTTTGATAGTCACCTGCCCTTGTTGTTTATATTCTTCTTTTGATAGTTAACAACTAGTCCAGGTTTGAGGTATTTATCTACATTAGTTACAGAGATGTTATAAAATGTTAAAGTTTTTGAAAATTCTTAGTCGAAAAAAAGGGCATAACTATGTTAAAAATAGTTTGATGGCCAACTGCCCCCGTTATATGATTTCCCTTTTGATACTTAACAACTTGTCCAAGTTTGGGGTAAATATCTTCAGTAATAACAAATAATTGACCTGCAACACGCGAAAAGGGGCATTCGGACATGTCGTTTCAGATCAGCCTGCGCAGTCCGCACAGGCTAATCCGAGACGGTACTTTACGACTACATTAGATTTTGTGCTACAGTAGACTTGCGCAAAACAGAAAAATACATAAAAACGGAAAGCGTCGTTTCGGATTAGCCTGCGCGGACTGCGCATACTGATCCGAGACGACACTTTACGCAAATGTTCGAATGCCCCTGCTCGCGTGTTGCAGACCATATTATAAAATGTCAAAGTATTTGCACAGCGACGACAACGCAGATGACGACGCCAGGGCTATGAAAATAACTAGACGTTTTCGTCAAAAATTGCCGTGCTAACAGGAAAACCGGATACAGGTGCCAATGCTCGGCTACATTTGCTTGATTTTCATTGAAAATTTCAAGTAAAAAAAAAAAGGTCATAATTGTGTAAAAAAGTTACCAGCCCTCTTTGTATGGGTACCCTTTTTGATAACGAGCAAATTACTTAAGTTTGATGTAAATACTGTTCAGTAATAAAAGAGATATTGAAAAATGTCAGAGTTTTTGCACGACGACAACGCAAACGATCTGACAATATAACGACTTTTTCTCCGAAAACAGCCGAGCTAAGAAGGTTTAAAACGGTGTAAAATACGATTTAAACAATCAGTCGTTACTGTGGGTCCTTGCTGTTTTCAATATATATTTTTGACTTCATTTTATCTCCACGTTTTCTATGATTCATACAGGAAATATGCACTTTAACTTATGCCTGCACAGACAAGTTTTAACGCTTTACGAGCTGAATTTGATCGTTTTAATTGACAACATTGGATGTTATTTTAAACATAGTAGAAAACATTGTCGGACAAGATAACTGGCATTTTCTCCTTTTGCCGCAAAAATTTCAAAAATTCCTTCCTCAGGGTCGTAAAAACTTGGGTTTGTGTGATAAATAGTTAAACATATCGAGAGCTAGAACAAGTGAGCGAGTAAAACAAAAGAAACAGTATCTTGTAGGAAATAAAAAATGTTGTTGTTTCTATAGAACCAGCCTCATTCATACAGGACGGGTTCTCTGTTTGAATACTACTAACGCTTTCAGCGCCAAATACATGTGGTCAGCCTCTTTCGGCGGCTGAAACCAAAAAACAATCCACTGAAACATTGAATTTAGGCCTCATTAAACCATTACCACATAATCCAGACTTTTTACGACCGTGAATAACAAAGTTTTTGAATTCATTGTGGGAAAAGGCTTAGATTATATTCTCAAATGGTTTGATCTGAACACGTTCGTAAACCTAAATAAAACAAAATCTATGCTAATAGGACCTGAAAATAAAGTCAAATTTAACGAATGTGCTTTAAATATCAACAAAATCTGCATTGAAAACGTTTTTTGTCATAAAATATTAGGTGTTTATGTCGATAAGCAGTTATCATGGTCTGTTCATACGTATTGATAAAACGTGTTCAAAAATAAACAGTAAAATAGCAATGCTGAAAAGAAGTTCTGTGTATCTCGCATATGAAATGGAACAGTTGTTTTACAACTGTTACATACTCCCTTGCTTTGATACCGTTGTACTGTTCGGGGAGGGCATACCAAATCTAAATCTTCGGAGTTAGACGTCCTCCAGAAAAGGGCTGCTCTACGGTGGCACAAAAGTGACATGGAAGATATATTTTATACTACGTGCGCACGCAGTAGCTAATACGTGCGCACGTATTAGTTATTACGTGCGCACGCAGTAGCTAATACGTGCGCACGTAATAAGTAATACGTGCGCACGCAGTAGTATTACGTGCGCACGCAGTAGCTAATACGTGCGCACGTATTACATATTACGTGCGCACGTAATAATCTACCAATCAGAATCATGAACGGAAGCCATTGTTTCAAGATGGAAGTGGAAGATAGACATTTATTGATTCGTGATAAACTGATTGGTCGATTATTACGTGCACACGTAATAGTTATTACGTGCGCAAGTATTAGTTAATACGTGCGCACGTATTAGCTACTGCGTGCGCACGTATTATAAAATATATCTTCCATGTCACTTTTGTGCCACCGTACTGCTCGCACTATATCTCAGACTTCCATAATTTTAAACTCGGCGGCATCGAAAGAACATTTTTCTCAACTTAACTTTCAACGACAGATGTAGATATGACACTGTCGTTTTAATCTATAGATCTCTTATCAACCTACAGCTCGATATATTAGT
Source organism: Hippopus hippopus (assembly GCA_946811185.2). Classification (NCBI taxonomy): domain Eukaryota; kingdom Metazoa; phylum Mollusca; class Bivalvia; order Cardiida; family Cardiidae; genus Hippopus; species Hippopus hippopus. The sequence continues at coordinate 17,931,451 of OX328105.1, read as the reverse complement.
GACATCATACCATTTTCATGTAATTCTAAGTATGAATTACGGTCCGCTGCTCAAAATTAGATTGTTAACTAAAAATGCAAGACTGCCTACAAAGAGCATTCTCATATTTTAGTATGAAAGTATGAAACAAAATTCCTATTTCAATCAGAGATGTATGGTCACTATTTACGTCTAAAAATCAGTTTAAAAGATATTTATTAGACGAACAGAACACATCATACATGTATACTTATGTATTCGACGAAATTTACCACAGAGGAGACGTGTGTTTTTCCATGGTATCTTGTTGTTTTATTGTTATTAATCACCGATTACTTCATCTTTTCCACCTACACGTAACCATCTTTTCATCATAACCATAATCATTATCATCCTAATTTCACAATTCACTTTACATTGGAAGGCGACATTGTAAAAATACTTTATTCGGGTTTATTGTTACCTGAACGACTGCCTTAATGTAATGTTTTACCGTCCAATATTATTATCATTATCATCATTATTATTATCATCATTATTGTTATTACCTTCCGCAAAAGCCTCTGTTTTCGCTGTCTATGGCGATGAAAGGGTTAGGTAGAATATCGTACTTTGAGACTACTGACACATCCTGGTACGAGTACCAGGTTCGTGTTCATCAACCATTCTCAAGAATATTCTTAGTCTTACACTTCAAGTGTTTCTAGATTTGAAAGTAACACAAATTCTGATTGGCTAAACCAAATGGTTTAGCCAATCAGAAGTTGTGTTACTTTCAAATTTAGAAAATTTTGGAGAACAAGACTGAGAATGTTCTGAAGAATGATTGGTGAATACGTACTCTGGTCATCCTATCAGAGAAAGTGGTTGATTGGTTGAATGGTGTTTACGCCGCTTGCAACATTGTTTCAATCCTATCATGGCGACAGCTTAGGTTTTCATGTGTGTCATTGATCACGTGAAATGTTATATATATGCTCATTGTTCATTTCCTCTTTTTGTACGCTATTGTACTTGAGAAAGTCAAATAAAGTTATTTGTATTGTATTGTATTGTATTGTATTGTATTGTATTGTATTGTCTTGGGTTTCGCCGTTTTCAAAATTATTCAGTTATATCGCGGCGGAAAATGGAACTGTCTATGTTTTCCTGAGGTTTCTTTTATTAGTAATTTCCACGACATTCTTCTTAATCTAAATTTTTCCTGGATTATTTTCATCAGTATTTCGCAAAAAGTCTTCCCAAGCCATTAACTACTTTCCCACATAACCCTGGTTTCGAGCCCTGTACGTAACCGACTGAGCTACGGGGCTCGGCAGATTGAGAAAGAACAGACAAAAAGTTAGACATAAGTATGTCAGACTTAAAGTAGAACAAAGTCAGACATAAAATAGGACAAACAGAATGCCAGACATATAGTAGAACAGATAGAAAGTTAGACAAATAGAAGGACAGGCAGAAAGTTAGACATTAAGTAGGGCAGACACAAAGCCAGACAACAAAGTGGGACTGAAAAAAAAACAGACACGTGTCGCGAAAAACAGAAAGTTAGACATGTGCATGTAGTAGGTCAAACTGAAGTAAGACATATAGTAGAACAGACAGAAAGCTATACATATAATTGAACAGTCAGACAGATGGAAAGTCAGACATAAAGTAGTACAGACAGACGATTACTCGTATAATAGGACAATCATAGTTAGTCATATAGAGGGACGGAGAGAAAGTTAAACATATATGAGGACAGACATAAAGTGACATATAGTAGGACAAAGAGAAAATCAGACATGTAGAAAGTCAGACAAGAAGAAAGACAAAGTACGACAGACAAAAAGTCAGACTCAAAGAAGGACTGACAGAAAGTCAGACATATACTCATGAGGACAAACTGAAAGTCAGACATATATTAGGACATACAGAAAGTCAGACATATACTAGGACAGACAAGAAAGTCAGACATATAGTAGGACAGACAGAAAGTACGACTTATAGAAGGGCAGAAAGAAAGTCAGACAGTATGAAAGATAGAAAGTCAGACATTTAGTAGGACCTAATGAAAGTCAGACATGCAGTAGGACAGACAGAAAGTTAGACATATAGTAGGACAGACAGATAGTCAGACATAAAGTATGACAGACAGAAAATCAGACATGTAGCAGGGCAGACAGAAAATCCGGCACAAAGGGGGAAAGACAGAATGTCAGACACATAGTAAGGCAGACAGAAAGTGAGACATGTAGTAGAAAAGACAGAAAATCAGTCATGAAGGGGGACAGACAGACTGTCAGACATATAGTAGGGCAGACAGAAAGTCTAACATATAGTAAAGCAGATTGAAAAACTGACATGTAGGAGGACACACAGAAAATCAGACATAAAGAGGGACAAACAGAATGTCAGACATACGGCAAGACAGACAGAAAGTCAGACATGTAGTAAGGCAGACAGAAAGTCAGACATATTGTAGGACAACCAGAAGTTAAGACATGCAGTAGGACAGACAGAAAGTCAGACATATTGTAGGACAGACAGAAATTCAGACATGTAGTGGGACAGATAGAATGTCAGCCATATAGTAGGACAGTCAGAAAGTCAGACATGAAGTAGGACAGACCGAAAATCAGACATGTACTAGGACAGACAGAAAGTCATACATGTCGTAGGACAGAAAGAATGTCAGCCATATAGTAGGACAGACAGAAAGTCAGACATATAGTAAGACAGATAGAAAGTCAGACATATTGTAGGGCATACAAAACGTCAGACATGTAGTAGGACAGATAGAAAGTCAGACATGTAGTAGGGCAGACAGAAAGTCAGACATATAGTAGGACAGACAGAAAGTCAGAGATGTAGTAGGACAGATAGAAAATCAGACATGTAGTAGGACAGACAGAAAGTCAGTCATGTTGGAGGGCAGAGAGAAAATCTGACATAAAGGGGGACAGACAGAATGTCAGACATATAGTAGTAGAGGCATAAAGTCAGACACAGAGTAGGACAGACAGAAAGTCCGACATAAAGTACGACAGGCAAAAAGTCAGACATAAAGAGGAACAGAAATGTTTTCTATGACCGTTTCTTCCAAAAGCATAATAACTTCCTTTTGCGTCTCGAAGCTGACGATTTAAGGAAAGATTTATAGTAAAGAAGATAAATACTTCTTCTGAACGTTTTTTTTTTCCCTTTAATCATACTGTTTACACATTTATCTATTATGCGCTAAACCTTAGCCCTTGACTACATAATCCCGAGTTTTAACGTCCCTGACTTAGATAGCGGTTTGCAAAGACACTGCGTGAAAAGGAGAGAATGCTGGTTACCAGTATTTTTTTCCCATTTTCAACAATGTTTTCTTATCTATCAAACGCAGACTCTATAATTTCAGAAATCTTTAATTTGTCGTCTGCAAATGCTTCCAAAGTGGGCAAGTCAAACATTTTGTTGTGTGGTAATGATTTAAATTAATACTGATTATGCTTATTTTACACAATTATTATATATAAACACCGATAATGCCTGATTTACACGATTATTTCCAAAGCCGTCCGCTACAAAACTGTTTTAAGGGGTTAAAAAGTTCAAACATTATGAGCCATTATGCTCTGTGAAAAGGGGGGGGGGGCTTATTGCATCTGCAAAAAGTATCGACCAGGTCAGCCTGCGCATTCCGCGCAGGCTGACCTGAATCGAAACTTTTTGATATTGGTCAATTTTCAGCATTCCAAGGGACCAGTCTACCACCAGATTCAGTCGGTTGTTAGACAAAATGGGTTTCATGGATCCATTATAATATGATGTTTTGCTCGGTATCGTGCATAAGAAGATGCATAAACAGCATTAAACACCCTTCTTGCCAGAGTGCTGCTAATACGTTCACAACACACATCATGACAAACGCTAAAAAAAACAAACTACAAAGATATTTTGAAGTCTTGAAGTCAGATCAAAATACATATACCTACATAAATTAATTCCAAAGGTATGTTATAAATTCCTAGAAAACACTACACGGTAGGAGGGCCTGAGAAAACACCTGACTGACGGAAATAATTTCCACCAACATTTCACCCCAAAATCCCCACAAATGTTTCATTACTTATCCTCGTCAATATTCGAGAATGCTGTACTTCCGTGCTCCACACAGGCTCCAATTATCAACAACTAAACTCACATTAGTCCAAAACACAACCACTTTATCACTTAAGTCTATACCAGACAACAAAATGGTAGACTTGTCCAAATTGAAAGCATTTGCAGACGACAAAATAAATGTTGCTGAAATGGTGGGATTTGTGTTTGAAAGGGCAAGGAAGGAAGGAGAATTCTGATATCCGTCATTTTGTTTAATCTTCCCATAATGTTTTCAAACGTCATCTTCCTGAAGGTCTTTAAAAGATGAGATTGAGTGGTAAAGATTGACCAAAGTGTTTATACGACCCCAAAGAGAAGGCTATTGAAATCAATGGCGGTGGGGGGGGGGGAGCTAAAAAGCGGGTAACCAGCATGTTCTGTTTTTCAAACACTGTTTTCTACCCTTTCAAGAACGAATCCCATCATTTGAGCCACATGTAATGTCTTGTCTAGAAATTTCCATTTGTACGAGTCCAAAACTTTTGCCGTCTGGTAAAGAGTTAACACTTGACCAAAGGATCACGTGTTCACAGTCACACGATCCTGAAAAATGAAGGCCCAAGAAAACATTGTTGGAAAAGGCGAGAAACCTGATAACCAGTACTTTCTCCCTCTTCCACAATGTTTATTGTCCTTTCCAGACCAAATCTCATCACTTGGGTGGCGTGTAATTTCTCGTCTCAAGTGCTCTCAATTTGGAGAAATCCATTATATTTTATCGTCTGATAAAGAGTTAACTCCTTCAGCGTTAAATATATAGACTCGACCTTTTTCGATGGCTGAATGAACAATCCACTAAAACTCAGTCAGATTCCTTATCTTATAGGCTTGACTAAACAAGCGGATGGTATAGAACATGATCAGACTGCACGTTCAGTGCAGTCTGATCTTGATCTATGCCATCCGCAAAAGCCCATTATTTCGCTTGTGGCACAGAAAGGGCTTTTAAGTACAATGTACATATATTTAACCATACGATACCGTGTTGTACGAACGAGGAAAAATACACTTGAAAACATCGTTGGTATAGAGAAAGATACTGATAAAGAGCATGTTTTTTTTTCCTTTTCCTGCATCGTTTTTTCTTTTTTTCTACAATATTATCAAAAACAAACAGCATCATTTGGTCTACATTTTACTTGCTGTCTGCAAATACTTTTAAAACAGACGAGTCTAAAATCATTTCGTCTGATAGAGAGGTAACAATCCCACGTATGTAGTACTTACTCCCGTTCCCCACTTCTTTATGCGACTGACCTGAACTGCAGAAACAGTTTTGGAAAAGAAGCGTTAAATTTCCTAAAAGACGAAATGAGTTTTCTCTAAAGAACGTTACATCTCACTTATGGCCGCTTGTGGGGTCATGCAGAAAATTCGAAACGTTCTATGTTACACGCACAATATTTTGTACATGTAACATAGAACGTTTCGAATTTTCTTCTTCTAAACACAAGCAGACCGTCGATCGAGGATAAGAGTTGACTTTTGTTTTGGAAAGGGCAATTCAGCCTCTCGAGGTGCAGCAGTTACTCTCTTATCCCTTAACCCCTTTGGCTGCCCAGCGTGACTCAAGGACCTTTTGCGGACAGTGTAGATCGAGATCAGACTGCACAGAACGTGCAGTCTGATCTTTAGTCTACACTGTCCGTTAAGGGCATATTGAAAAAAATACCCTTGAAATAAATGGATTTGGGTTTTTTAACTATTGGCTTGTGAGTTTTATTTAATTTATTTAGCAGGTTAAGGGGTAAGCGCCGGATAAACCCAATGGACATTTTCATTCTAGAATAAGATCCAAATAGTAGAAGTTTTTGCAGCTGCCTTTGCCTGTAGTGTTTCAGCAAAGCAGACAGTGTAGATCAACGATCAGGATGATCTTGATCTACAATGGCAGCAAAGGCAACTATACTTGTGAAAGGCACTTTAACCGTTCAACTGCTGAACAATTTAATTGAATTTTTCAAGCCGATAGTAAAACACAAATGTCGCTACTTCAAAGTTATATGTGGGGAAAATATCCCCTTATCGGACAATGTAGATCCAAGATCAGACTGCACGTTCTGTGCAGTCTGATCTTAATCTACACTGTCCGCAAAAGGCCCTTGAATTGCGCTTAGCTGCCTAAGAGTTAAGCGTTATTATTCCCCATTCTCCCTTTTATACTATGCCTATGTTAAAACGATTAGAGACCAATATCAGCAGTTAATGAACCCCTTTAACAAACAATCCGGTATCCTTTTTCGATCCTGAAAAAGAAAGGCTCATGAAAACATTGTGGGGGAAAATGGAGAAAATGCTGGTAACCAGCATTTTCTCCATTTTCCCCCACAATGTTTTCCAACCTTTCAAAGACAAATTATATCATCCGAGTCATATTTGATTTATCATTTGCAAATGTTTTCAATCACAGACAAGTCTGTTTATCAGCCTGAAGACTTCGAAGTCATTTGTTCTCTTCAAAATTAATCTTTAACTCTTAGGCTAAGCGCGACTTACTGACCTTTTGCGGACAATGTAGATCAAGATCAGACTGCACAGAACGTGCAGTTTGATCTTTGATCTACACTATCCGATAAGGAGATTTTTTTCTCAAAGAACTACGTTTGAAGTAGCATTATTCGGCTTTTTTCTATCGCGTTGAAAGTTTCATTAAGTTACTTAGCAGGATAAGAGTTCAGGTGTTAAACCTAACTCTAGTTGCTTTTGTAAGTGATGCACTCGTGGGTGAAGATTAGACTGCATAAAACGTACTGTCTGATCTTGGATGTACTCTGTACACTACTGTGTAAAATATTCTATCAAAAACAATAAGGAAGAAATAAGAGATTGGCTGTTCTTTCTAATTACCGAAAAAGTCAATTTCATTAATCCAGTGCTTTAAAGATTAACCCTTTACAACACAATCTCGAGTTTTAACAATCCTGAAGAAGGAGGCTTTTGAAAACATTGTGGGAAAAGAGAAAATGCTGGTAACCAGCATTTTCTCCTTTTCCCACAATGTTTTCTATCCTATCAGAGACAGAAATCACCATTTGAGCTACATTCAAGCTGTTGTCTGTAAAAGCTTTCATTTTGGTCGTTGTTGTTTTGTAAAGGGGTACATCTTTTTCAGATGGCTGAATTTTTTAATGGTCCAAATTGAATGCATTTGCCGACGACAAACGAGATATCACTCAAATGCTTGGATATGTCTATGAAAGATTAGATAGTCAACGAAACGAATGATATTTGATACTATTTGTCTTTGAAAGATAAGATACAGGCACTGAAACGAATGATACTATTTGTCATTTAAAGATTAGATACAGGCAACGAAACGAATCATATTTGATACTATTTGTCTTTGAAAGATAAGATACAGGCACTGAAACGAATGATACTATTTTTTTTTGAAAGATAAGATACAGGCAACGAAACGAATGATACTATTTGTCTTCGAAAGATTAGATACAGTAAACGAAACGAATGATACTTTATACTATTTGTATTTGAAAGATTAGATACAGGCACGAAACGAATGATACTATTTGTCTTTTAAAGATTAGATACAGGCAACGAAACGAATGATACTGTGTGTCTTAAGATACAGTCAACGAAACAAACGATACTTGATACTATTTGTCTTTGAAAGATTAGATACAGGCAACGAAACGATGGATACTATTTGTCTTTGAAAGATATGATACAGTCAACGAAACAAACGATACTTGATACTATTTGTCTTTGAAAGATTAGATACAGGCAACGAAACGATGGATACTATTTGTCTTTGAAAGATAAGATACAGTCAACGAAACAAACGATACTTGATACTATTTGTCTTTGAAAGATTAGATACAAGTAACGAAACGAATGATACTATTTGTCTTTGAAAGATTAGATAGAGTCAACGAAACGAATGATACTTGATACTTTTTGTTTTTGAAAGATTAGATACAGGCAACGAAACGAATGATACTTGATACTATTTGTCTTTGAAAGAGAAGCCACGGTCAACGAAACAGATGGTACTATTTGTCTTTGAAGATTAGATACAGTCAACGAAACGAATGATACTTGATACTATTTGTCTTTGAAAGAGAAGATACAGTCAACGAAACAAATGATACTACTTGTCTTTGAAAGATAAGAAACAGTCAGCGAAACGAATGATACTATTTGTCTTTGAAGATTAGATACAGTCAACGAAACGAATGATACTTGATACTATTTGTCTTTGAAAGAGAAGATACAGTCAACGAAACAAATGATACTACTTGTCTTTGAAAGATAAGATACAGTCAACGAAACGAATGATACTATTTGTCTTTGAAAGATAAAGTACAGGCAACGAAACAAATGATACTATTTGTCTTTGAAAGATTAGTTACAGTCAACGAAACGAATGACACTATTTGTCTTTGAAAGATAAGATACAGGCACTGAAACGAATGATACTATTTGTCTTTTAAAGATAAGATGCAGGCAACGAAACGAATAATACTGTTTGTGTTTGAAAGATTAGATACAGGCAACGAAACGAATAATACTATCTGTCTTTATAAGATACAGGCAACAAAACGATTGATACTATTTGTCTTTGAAAGATAAGATACAGGCACTGAAACGAATGATACTATTTGTCTTTTAAAGATAAGATACAGTCAACGAAACGAATAATACTTGATACTATTTGTCTTTAAAGATAAGATACAGTCAACGAGATAAGATACAGTCAACGAAACGAATGATACTTAATACTATTTGTCTTTTAAAGATAAGATACAGTCAACGAAAGGAATGATACTTGATACTATTTGTCTTTTAAAGATAAGATACAGTCAACGAGATAAGATACAGTCAACGAAACGAATGATATTTGATACTATTTGTCTTTGAAAGATAAGATACAGGCACTGAAACGAATGATACTATTTTTCTTTGAAAGATAAGATACAGGCAACGAAACGAATGATACTATTTGTCTTCGAAAGATTAGATACAGTAAACGAAACGAATGATACTTTATACTATTTGTATTTGAAAGATTAGAAACAGGCACGAAACGAGTGATACTATTTGTCTTTTAAAGATTAGATACAGGCAACGAAACGAATGATACTGTTTGTCTTAAGATACAGTCAACGAAACAAACGATACTTGATATTATTTGTCTTTGAAAGATTAGATACAGGCAACGAAACGATGGATACTATTTGTCTTTGAAAGATAAGATACAGTCAACGAAACAAACGATACTTGATACTATTTGTCTTTGAAAGATTAGATACAAGTAACGAAACGAATGATACTATTTGTCTTTGAAAGATTAGATAGAGTCAACGAAACGAATGATACTTGATACTTTTTGTTTTTGAAAGATTAGATACAGGCAACGAAACGAATGATACTTGATACTATTTGTTCTCGAAAGAGAAGCCACGGTCAACGAAACAGATGGTACTAGTTGTCTTTGAAGATTAGATACAGTCAACGAAACGAATGATACTTGATACTACTTGTCTCTGAAAGAGAAGATACAGTCAACGAAACAAATGATACTACTTGTCTTTGAAAGATAAGATACAGTCAGCGAAACGAATATACTATTTGTCTTTGAAGATTAGATACAGTCAACGAAACGAATGATACTTGATACTATTTGTCTTTGAAAGAGAAGATACAGTCAACGAAACAAATGATACTACTTGTCTTTGAAAGATAAGATACAGTCAACGAAACGAATGATACTATTTGTCTTTGAAAGATAAAGTACAGGCAACGAAACAAATGATACTATATGTCTATAAAAGATTAGTTACAGTCAACGAAACGAATGACACTATTTGTCTTTGAAAGATAAGATACAGGCACTGAAACGAATGATACTATTTGTCTTTTAAAGATAAGATGCAGGCAACGAAACGAATAATACTGTTTGTGTTTGAAAGATTAGATACAGGCAACGAAACGAATAATACTATTTGTCTTTATAAGATACAGGCAACAAAACGATTGATACTATTTGTCTTTGAAAGATAAGATACAGGCACTGAAACGAATGATACTATTTGTCTTTTAAAGATAAGATACAGTCAACGAAACGAATAATACTTGATACTATTTGTCTTTAAAGATAAGATACAGTCAACGAGATAAGATACAGTCAACGAAACGAATGATACTTAATACTATTTGTCTTTTAAAGATAAGATACAGTCAACGAAAGGAATGATACTTGATACTATTTGTCTTTTAAAGATAAGATACAGTCAACGAGATAAGATACAGTCAACGAAACGAATGATACTTGATACTATTTGTCTTTTAAAGATAAGATACAGTCAACGAAACGAATGATACTTGATACTAGTTGTCTTTTAAAGATAAGATACAGTCAACGAAATAAATTATACTTGATACTATTTGTCTTTTAAAGATAAACAGGCACTGAAACGAATGATACTATTTGTCTTTGAAAGCTTAAAAACTATTGAAGGTAAAATTGCTTTTCACCTTAGGGTCACGAAATTACGGGATTGTCCAGTAAATGGTTAACCCTTTACTAAGCAATCCCGTGCTTTTACTATCATGAGGAAACGGGCTTTTCAAAAACATGGTTGGAAAAGGAGGCTGTGGTGGTAACCAGACTTTTAATGTTTTCCCATAATGATTTTTTTTTATTATTATTATTATTATCTTTTTTAAGAATACAAGTTTCGTCATTCTAGCCACAATTGATTTGTCGTTTCCAAGTGCTTTTAAAAATTTGGACCTGTTTGAAATTTTGTCGTTTTGCAAAGGATAAATCCTTTTCCAAGCGACAAATTGTAGACTTGTTCAAATTGAAAGAATTTGCAGACGACAAATTAAATGCTGCTCAAATACTGGAATTTGTCAATGAAAGGGTAGAAAACATTGTTGGAAAAAGTGAAATGGTTAGATACCAGCATGTTCTCCTTTTCCCCAATGTTTTAACCCTAAACCTGCTAAATAAGTGAAATGAAACCTTATAGCCGATAGTATAGACCCAAATATTATTATTTCAAAGTTATTATTTTGGGAGAAAAAAAAAATCTGCTCGTCGGACAGTGTAGATCAAAGATCAGACTGCACGTTCTGTGCAGTCTGATCTTGATCTACACTGTCCGCAAAAGGTCAGTGGTCGCGAGTAAGCAGCCTAAGGAATCAGGGTCGTTAAAAGTCGGGACTGTATTGTAAAGGATTTAGGAGTTCAGGATGTACTAACCATTCTACCATCTGGACTATTCATTAGATTAGACTATATTCCAGCTGTTTGTTTGTTATCCTTACGATACTGCACACAAATTACACCCTTATGCCACTAACTCGATCTTATACACCTTTGCGAGTACTGAAGATTAACAACTTGGAGTCTGATCTTGGATTTACACTGTCTGATACGACTATTTTTTCCGGGCTAAAAGACCTGAAATCACAATGGTTGTTACTTCTTATATTGGCTGAAAACTTTGATATCACAATATTTGGCAATTGTACCTTATAATTGCTGGTAGAAGAAACTCCGGGAAAGCATGGATAGGTGCACTGGCCGACGTTATATAACGTTGAAAATAGCGTCAAACTTGATACAAACATACAAATTTTTTTCCGTATTATTGGTTGGGAAATCCCTTTAACTAATAATTTACCCCGCAAATAAAGTTTAAGAAGTGTTTTACTGACTGTGTAGACCAAAATCAGCTTACATAAAATGTGGATTCTGATCTTGGAACTGCACAGTTCGGTAGTGTGACAGAAGTCTTGCTGAAATAGCTTCGTTCCAACACGTGATACCTTGCCCTTTTTTACCGTTAGGCTGCCAAGCGCGACAACCACTGACCTTTTGCGGACAGTGTAGATCCAAGATCAGACTGCACAGAATGTGCAGTCTGATCTTGGATCTACACTGTCCGATAAGGATATATTTTCCCACCAAAATAACTTTGAAACAGCAACATTTAGGTTTTTACTTTCGACTTGAAAGTTCCATGTTAGTTATTTAGCAGGATAAAGGTTAATGGACCCAAAACGTCCATTCCTTGCAGTGTGCGTGGATGTACATAGGAGACAAAACACAAATAAACCTGTGTTTTAACGACCCTACGGAAGAAGCCTTCTGAAACATTGTGGGAAAAGGAGAAAATGCTGGTAACCAGCATTTTCTCCTTTTTCAACAACGTTTTCTATCCTTTTAAAGGAAGATGCTATTACTTGTCACACATTCAATTTGTTGTCGGTAAATGCTTTCAATCTGGACAAGTCTGAAATTTTGCTTTTGGGTACAGAATTAAATGATTGATTGGATCTCGAAGAGAGCAGCCTGACATAGATCACACCACATGGGCTTCAAGGCTAATCTTTGTCCTCTCACTTTGAAAGGCCAATGAGGTGCAAATATAAGAAAGGAAATGAATGAATCAGAAGTTACCTGAGGTCCCCTACAGCTCAGAGGTAAACTCTTTACCTCACTATCTCCTGTTTTAAGGGCATTGAAGAATAAGTCTTTTGGAAACATCGTGGTTTCCAGCTTTTTTCCTTTTCCGACAATATTTTCTGACACGTCTGTCTTTCAGTCTGTCTGTCTGTCTGTCTGTCTTGGGAAGAATATTGTGCGAAGTACTGGTTAAAGACTCTCCAGGAAATCACTGATAGATGCACTGGCCGCCACGGTATAACTGAAATAATTTTGAACACGACGTTAAACACCAGACAATCAAGTAATAAACCCTTGATGTGGGCAACGTTCGTAGGTATATGTGACTCTTCCAGACTGCCTGGATTGTTTTTATCACAAACAAAACTCTAGACTTGTCAAAATTTAATGTATTTGCAGACGACAATTTTAATGTGGCTGAATTGATGATATTTGGCTGTAAAAACTAAAAAACATTGTGGAATAAGGAGAAAATGCTGGTTACCAGCATTTTATTCCTTTTCCCACAAAGTTCTCGCAACCTCTTTTGTCAGGTCGTTTAACTACGGCATTGTGTGGTAAAAGGTTTCAGACAAAAAAAGCCTAATACTGCACAAATTCAAATTTTTACACTCATAATAGTCGAATGTTATGTATAAAAAAAATAAGAAAAGAGCAATTGCTTATGATAAGCAAAGCTAGATGCACTTTTTTGCACTATATTTTCCACACTGATAAACAAGAAAAATCTTATTAAAAAAAAAGAAAGACGGCGTAACAATAGCCGACTTCTTCACGATGTTTTGCTCTGATGTTCTTTGTCGTTCTAAAAATAACCTGTGCAGTTCTAAGCACAGTCCGAGAAATAGAGAATTGTACGTAGTTTCCTGGTGCATTTATCAAGCGATGCTTGGTAAAATTCCGTTGAATTCGTTCCAGACAAGATTTGATATCGTAACCCTTAGATCGCTAAGCGCTTCTCAATGACCTTTTGCGGACAGTGTAGATCAAGATCAGACTGCACAGAATGTGCAGTCTGATCTTGGATCTACACTGTCCGATAATGAGATATCTTTGCCCAAAAATACCTCTGAAATTGAAAAAAAATTGGGTTTTTCTATCGGCTTGAAAGTTTCATTTGACTTACGTAGCAGGATAAGGGTTAACACGGTACATTACAACTATATAGAGATAGGAGTGCAGACTCTTACACGTGCAAAGCATTTCTACTGATAACATGTCAGAATCCCCGTTCATGATATAAAAAAAAAAAGCGCTTAGGCTTTACACAGTCGACGCGAAGAAATGGACAATTCCAGTTTCGTATGCTGGTCCAAATACGAAAATTTTGTATAACAGGAAATATATTTTAAAACTTAGGCTGCTAAGCGCGACTCATTGACCTTTTGCTGACAGTGTAGATCGAGATCAGACTGCACAGAACGTGAAGTCTGATCTTGGATCCACACTGTTCAATAAGGAGATTGTGAGAGATAAGGAGAGATACGACGGGCATACATTTACGAAAGATCAAACTGGAAGATTTTCGCAGTCTGGCCATGATTTCCTCGTCTCTATGTTTCCAAGGGCAACTAAACCCGTTTGTGCCTTTTCTTTACATAAGCAACGTAGATCTAGATTAGCCTGGGTCAAGGCGGTAATAATTCCTTAACTCCTCCGTAACACGCTCTCTGAATCACTGCTATAGATCTTTGATAGCTATCTGTTTTTTGCTTCCGTTAGTATTACCGCCTGGGGACATTTGAGGGTCTCCCCATGATCATGCATTGTGCAGATAATCTAACTATAGATTTGTTTATCGCGTGACGTCAAAATATTGAAAACGATGGATTCGCGCATTTTTAGACCAGTTCAAATACAACTGGAGTGATTTCATATATGAGTGACTTTCCGAACCGGTCTGTGCAATCAAAAATACATCGCGATCTTCAACAATCCTTGTTATTTTTAAACTAATCTCCAAAGTCATTGTGAATAACGCGTTTGAAATTTTGTCGTCAGCATTTTCAAAGATGGCTTACAAACAGGAAGTGATTAGACCGAGGTTATTGGAATTTCGGTATCTAGTTTTAGTTATTTTGGTTCGAAAACCGATTGCAGCGACATCTACTATACCCCACTGTTGAATGGAATAAAGTAGATGTCGCTGCGATCATAGGGGTCCGTAGTTTGACTCCTATCACCCATAGACTAAAACAAGGGATTTAACTATATGCAGCCCGTTACTCGCCCCCGGTTACAAAAAAACAACGTATCTTTTCTACCCCATCAGTTATTCTCCTAATTTTTTCTACAGCTGAGAGCTAAAACATTTTTCTACCAGAAAAACACAACTGTTTGTCAGTGGCTAATGCAGTCTGGCTGATACATTCGCTCGAACTTGTAAACTCGCTCAAAAATCTTCGCCATTGACACGGGTTCGTACATTCCATACTGACGTTAGTAGGTTGTAAAGTGGTATGTCTGGAAAATTTGGTGACGTGGATGAATTTGCTAATTTGCCCATTACGAAAAAATCTATTTCCTCATAATTCTAAAGAAAATAAATTTCTTTACCCCACTAACCAACACCTCACCTAACCCCCACCCCACTTAATAGCCCCCATGTGTCGGCGCAAGATAAGCCTATGCATGAGGGACTAATATAATTACTATATCCATTTTACATAAAATTCAAAAAAAAAAAAATAAATTAATGGATAAAATTTTTTTGAATTTCTTAAATTTTAACCCATAAAATAATTCAGGATGGAGCCGTTAAAGGAGTTTTTAAAAGAGTTAAACCTAGATAAAGATGAGGGTTTAATGAAGTCTATAAATAACATGGAAGAAAGTTTGTTAAATATGGATATAGTTAAAGATAAATTTAAAAATTTAATTTCAGATAAAGAATTATTAGCGAAATTTGCTATACTTCTAGCTAACTATGTGAATAGTATTTTAGATTCTATAAACCTCAAAATCAATCAATATGTTGATATAAAAGCTTTTTTTTTTACTCAAACTTATGAAATAAAAAATATATCTAAAAAAAAATTAAGAAATGAAATCTATATATTGTCGGGAATTAAACCAGATAAGAAATTAACTAGAAACCAAATAATATACAACTATGTGGAGCATATTTTTGATAAGTGTAGAGAAGAACTAATAAGATATTCTCGCGTTAATGAAATAGCAAAAAATAAAAGCCGTTATATTGAAGATATACATAATATAAAAAATAAGGTAGTTAAAGATTTTATGTTTTTAAATTAAAAAATTTTTATAAATATAATTTAATTCATAAAATTAAATTATATTTCACGATGCCCCCAAGCTAAAGTATCAATCTTGTCTTTCAAAACAAACCTTTTATCATCACTTGACCCTAACGCTTTTTTGTTTAACTCTTCAGTATACATATTATGCTCCCTACTTCTTAAAACAGTCATCTTTCTATACTGGTCCTTCTCTGTAAGCAAACACTCTTTGTAATTATTTAAGTTTATCTCTTTCTTAACAACTGATTGTTTAACACCTTTACATCTTTTATCTTCCTCACCATCTAAAGTTTTATAAGCATACATTTTTGCTCCAAGACCAACAAACTCAGTCATAATTTTACCACCTAACTCATCTTTGAACATTCCAACTACTCTAGCATTACAATCATTTTTTAAGAAATGATCTTTAGGATAATTGCTTGTATCAAACATTTCAACCACATCTTTCTCCATATCCTTATATAAATCGTCAGTTTCTACTTCGAGAATAAAACTATCCGTATCAGTATAACACATTCTAACCTTTTCACCATACTTAGGTTTAAAGTAATTATAATAAGTTTTTTGCATATGCGTTTTACTAATATTTAAGATGCTTAATCCTGAGTAAATAGGTTTATCATATACCAACTTAGTGTTTTTCATGTGTACCGCTGTTAGGTTTTCATCGAATATTTTTGCGTGACTATAGTTTGGTTTTGCTACTAATTTTCTACAACGCTCTTCACTAGAAACCAGTTCTATTGATACTCTGTTTCTTAGATTTTCCATAGTTTTACCAAAAACCGAGTTATTCATTAATTTAAAAAAATCTTTTTCGAAATTATTTTTAGCCGCTTTTCTCAGTTCAATGTTTGTATCAATATATGATTTAAGCCACGGACTTTCCACAAACTTAATTCCTCGATGTATTTTAGTAATTTCTAAACCTAAATCAACGCATGTTTTTAAAGCTTCATGATGAATAATATAATTTTCTTTATTATTTAAGTTTGGAATAAGTTTTTCTACCTTTTCAATCTTTAAACGTTCAGGCGCTAAAGGAAAGTCGTTATGTAAATCGTGTAATTCTCTCGGATATTCTAAATCTACTTCTAATATACATGGGGTTTTTTGCCAAATTTCTAATTCTTTATTTGTCATCCATTTAAAACCATGTGTAGGAAGAGGCCGACTCATTGCCCAAGGGTAAAGACTGTTTGCATCTATATATAATAAATATTTTGATGGTTTACTAGAATCATATAATTTACCTATATACTTATTATTTGCTTTTGCGTATCTTTTACTACACATACTAACACCTCCTCTGATACCCTTTTCAACCATTAAAAGCATATCAGAATCACTTAAAAGCTCTAGGTTCACTTTCGTTATTTTTAATGCTGCATCCCAAGCTAACCCAGGGGCTGTATAATACCAACTAGGGTCTAAATTATAGTTCTCGCGACAAACATCTCTAAAGTTCTCAAAAACATCCGCTAAAAGCAATACATCTATTTTATTGTAAAGTTCTAAGTAATCCTTCAACGTTTTCATGTTAAAAGTTCTCCAAACCTTTTGTGCATGAGCGTAATCTTCATCACTAATTCCTTCTTTGTTTAAACTAGAGTAAAATGCTTTTTTAGGTGGTAATTCTTCATCTTTAAGTTTATTAAATGAATCTAAGTACTCATAAGGGAAAACTCCTTTTCTCCTAACCAAAGATAACTCATTAACATTAAAATATTTCGATAAAATTTTTAATTGGCTTTCTTTTAAGTTACTCGAAAGCTTATCTAAACTAGAACTCATAAACTTAAAACTATCAAGAAATTTAATTTTATGTTTTATATTTTTTCCGACCCAAAATTGTTTACTAAAACTAATATATTTCTCTTCATTATTTGGAATACAATCAATCCTCCCTTTAGATTTGCCAAGGCATTTAATAAAAAGATGAGCGTCATACCCACTAAGATTATGAAGGTACACAGGTGTGAAGTTAGGATTTTTAGCGCTTAGGTTGCATTCAACGTGTGCGGCACCTCTATATTTACCTGTAAAATGACAATGGTCTCTTACTTTATAATTAACATGATAGAACTCCTCACCACAAATCCAACAATGTGTTTCTCTTTTATATTTTTTTTCTTCCTCTGATGTAATTATAATAGGTTTTGGATTTTGGTAATATTCTTGATGAATTTCTCGTATATCATCTCTCAACCAGCTTATAAAAACTTCATCAGCATTTTCCCCAACATAACTTCTTAATATAGGGGCTTTAACACTATCATCAAAGCATTTTATAATATAAACAAAACTACAAGGTATATGCTTTTGATATTTCATAGTATAACTTTTTTCTGGGTTTGGTTGGCACGTGTGTATTGGCTCTAAAACACTTTCAAAATCAGCGTATACAACAAAGGGAACCTCAAGTTTTCTAGAATGGTTTTTAAAAGCTGCCCAGGTATTTGGTTTTGGCATCTCTAAAGTAATAGGTTCGTGTTCATTACAATATTGTTTGTGTTTTTCCAAAAGTTTTTTACTACCAAAATGATTCAAACAACGTCCACAAATTTCCATATTTTTAGAGTTATGACTATTAGTTACTTGTCTTATTACTAATCTTTTAAGGTTTTTTATGAGAGCGTAGTGCATGTTTTCCTCATTTTTAATTAAAAGAAGGTTAACATGCTTACTTTTTTCACATTTTGTAAGCCTAAGCGGATAAATGAATTTTTTATTCTCCTCATAACTATATACGTTTACACTAATTTCAGGATTTTGTGTTTCAAACTTCTTAATATCCTTAAGCGAAACAGGGTAGTCGATTCCCCCCATATTTAAACTACCTTCTTTTTCTTCCAAAGCTTTATCTAATAATTGGGGATTTTTTTCTTTTGGATTTAACTCTCTTAAAACACACCATAAAAAACATTTATTATCTTTATTTTTCATATTAATAACTGCTTTTTTGTTAGCAATCCATGGGGGTAAAGGTATCCAACTATTAGCTCTTAAAGGAACATAAGTAGCTGTATGTATTTCTAGTTTTACGATACTCCCAAAAGTCCAACCACTACCTTCTCTTTGGAAATTAGCTAAATTTTCTAAAACTTCATCTATCATTGTGTTCAATAAATTCTCTATTTCTTCACTGTTTAAATTTAAATGTTGGCTACTATGAAAAGCACGTTCCACGGGACCCTGATCAATATCTGTCATTAACCACATTTTACACCTAAGTACAAGTTTAACCTTTGTTCGTAAATTATTTCGAAGAGTATTTGTAATAGGCGCCCACGTTTCTGCAAAAAATCTTTGCGGATTATAATTTCCTCTACCAACTATAACATATTGATTAACAAACTCTCTAAATGCTGAGCGCTCTCTTCTAACCTCAAACGGTTGTCTTGGTGGGTAATTCTCTCTAACATTCTGAACAATTTCATTAAAAACTCGTGGTAATTGGTTTTCTCCCACATTACTAGTTAACCAATTAGTAAAATTATTAATTCTTTGTTGAACTGATTGAGGTATAGTGTTAGCTATAACTCTTCCAACATTTGACGCAGCTCTTCCAACTATATTAGAAATTCTGTTAAACCAAGACATTTTATAAAGTAAATATAATTTTCTTATCTTAGTATCAAAAAATTTTATTATATCTGTGTGTAAATATAATAAAATTAATGAACGTTAATCCTATATTTATCTTTCCAAACCCTTCCATTCCAATTCTCAATCGTTTGTGGACTACGGTCTATAAATTGGCCCGCTTTATAAATGGATGGAAAGGTTTTTATTTCTCCGGTTTCAACATCCTCTAAACTAACTTTCTTAGGATTTTTCATAATAGTTTGTAATCTACCAAATTTAGAGTCTTTACTTTTTTCTTCTTTAGGTGGTTCACTCGGAAACAATCCATGTTCTTTCACCAACTCAACTAAACGCTTTTTATTCCAGTATGAGTAGAAATTTATATTATTTTCTTTAAGAATTTGTTTTAAATCTGCAACCTTTATCATTTTTATATAAAAAGAAAAAATCTTAATACACTACACTCATTTTACTTCCATCAGACTGAAAGTTAATTAACCTATCACTAATAATAACAGCATATGCCTCTGTATTCACAAGCACATTTTCAGTAAAACTCACTTTGATTTGGATATCAGTGACAGAGTATTTCAATTTCGCACTCTGTTTGGAAACATCAAACAAAAACAAAGGATAAAGGCTTTTATAATCTGGTGGAGTAATGTTAGGGTTTGACACCATTTCATTCATGTTATAAAACTTAGACCTAAATAGAGAAGCGTCCCCATACACTCTACTAAATTGGTTTGCGGTAAAACTGAGATTATAATCAATAGCGGGATATCTAATGGAATTTAACGTAACATAAATGTTATTAACGTTTCTATGGTCAAATATAGCTGGATTTTGTTGTTGGTTCCCGCTTTTACCAGTTTGAAAACCAACAATGATAAAACGTGGTACTTCAGGTGATGATTTGACAGCGAGTCTCCAGGTAAATGATGTTGACTCGGGGACTGAAATAGAGTCACACTGTCTCATTCTATACCCAACCGGTATTTTTTCTTTTTTCTCAATAATTTTATAAAGTTGCAATTTCTCTTCATCTGAGGGTAACACATGAGGCATAAACCAAGATACTCTAAGTAAATTAATTCTACCATCAGCAGGAGCAGCACCATCTCGAAAGATTGCATCATTATCATTATTTCTCGTTAATGTGAGAGTTTGCTTCATTCCATACAATATCTTATCATAATCATCACAAAAACCAAATATATGTTTTAATGGAACTCTGAAGCTAAAGGTGCCTCTTGGAAGAGGGTTATTAATAATATAATTTCTTCTTACAATAAAACCAGTGTTTCCGGCACCCGCGTTAGCTGCTGTATCTTTATACCACAATTGATTTAACCCTTGTGATTTAGAAAAATCATCCGGATATTTTAACAACCCAAGCATTGTAGTAGCCTGACCAGGATTCAATACAGATTCAATCTCCATACCCGAAAGTTGGTACTTAATATTTTTAAAAAGATACATGAGGCCATTGTTTGTTAAAGAAATATCAGCGTTAGCATCGTAAACTGCTCCAGTATCACTTCTTACTAATTCACCTACAAAAACTAAATAACTCTCACTAGGATGAGTAAAAATATCTTGAGTCTCAATGTTAATTCTAATTTCTCCTAGGTTGTTAAGGTTTGTACCGGTGATTGGCTCATACTCATGGTGTTCATACTCAGCAATACTATCATCTTTTAAGATTGGTTCAGTTATTCTTAAAATGTCCATTTTATAAAGTGATTATAATTTTTAAAACAAAATTAAAAATTATAATTGTGTTACTTAAATTACAAACCAAAGCTGGGGATAAGACTTATTATTACCATTAACAAACACACCTTGGAGTTTAATGTTTTTTGTGACACCCAGTTCAGCTTTTGGATAAACTTTATTACCGTATACAAGTGTTATTTCAGGTATACCGTTATCTTTTAAATATTCATTCACATTTTTCTCAATCTCTTTTATCTCGGTTACCTTTTCAGAAGACAACTTCACAACAGCTTTTTTTTTACCATATTTCGTTTTATCAATTCCGAGGATATCGCAATCTTCTATGTTTAAAGAAGAAGCGCCTGTTATTTCAATACTAGTACTATTGTATTTTTTATTATCTACACGATTAAAATTTAATATATCCATTCTTTTTTATAATAAATATAATTTCCTTAACTTATCTTCATTTTTTTTTCTTCATACTGTTTTAATACCCGCTCCGCTGTTTAATCTTTTAACTAAGTCTTGAATAGCAATGGCACTTCCATCTATTAATGCGCTAATGTTTTGCGTTTTAGGAGTATCATTAGGTTTTGGTGTTGTATTATATTTTTGTAAAATTTGTTTTGATTTTGGTGTTAAGGCTTTCGTAACTAATTTTTTCCCCGCTTCTACCGCTGCACTTTTTCCAACCTCTAGAGCTTTCTTTGCTCCTTCCTTAGCTACACTCTTTCCTACATCAAGAGCAGAAGACGTAATTTGTTTAGCTGCACTACTAGTAAAAAGTCTCGTTAAAAAGTTAGCAATACTATCAAAGATTCCGGAACCACCGTGTAAATACCTTGTTTTAAATCCGTGTTTCTTATTGACTATCATCTTTTTTATAATGAAGACATTAAATTTTTATAAGAGTGCGAATTTATAACACCTTGTCTTTTTAATTCATCACAAATACTTACTAACTCATTTCTTACACCTGTATTACCTGCTTCTTTACTTGCCATCAACAGGCCTAGTCTTTCTACTAATGCGTTAGGGTCAGATGGGATAACAATTCCTTTTCCTTCACGCTTTTTCAAACTAAGCCAAAGAGGTCTAAGAATTTTATTCCATTTTTCCCCTTTAGAACTTTTAGGATATCGTTCATCTGGGTCGTTATCTCGATAAAGAGCGTTGGTGTGTTTCATTAAATCGTGATATTTCATTAAATCCTCTTCTGTAAAAATTAATTTTGGGGCTTTAGCAACAATTAACTCCCAAAAACCAGGTGTTCCCATATATGTCCTTGTGCCAAGAAGAATATCATCATGCTCAATAATGACAGCTTTGCTACCAATAACAAATTTACCACCTTCATCACGTATTCCATATGTTTTATCAATATCTTTACCACGATATTTTGTTAGATACTCTGTTGCAAGTGGTCCAATGTCAAATGTGCCTCTATGTTCTTTTAATCCCTCTTTCTCAATAATTGGTTTTTCTCCAGAGGGATAAGCTTCTATTGTTGGAAATTCTGGCAGTTTAATAGCTTGTGGTAACTGTTCGATACCTTCTTTAATAGGTATAAGCCCTTCTGTAATTTCCTTTGTTGTAGCTTTTTGCGTTTCCGTAATAGGTCTAAAAAACTTTGAAAGGTCGGTTTGAAGTTGTTGTTCACCTGTTCTTTCTGCTAGTAGATTATCTCGAATATTCTTTTTCGTTTCGAGATACTCTTTTACAATTAAGTCTCTTTTTGCAGGGTCAGTTATTTTCAGAAATGACATTTTTAATTAACAACATATTTTTTTAACGTAGATTTTATCGTAGATTTTAACGTAGATTTTAACGTAGATTTTAACGTAGATTTTATCGTAGATTTTATCGTAGATTTTATCGTAGATTTTATCGTAGATTTTAACGTAGATTTTAACATAGATTTTAATATATAAGAGCATATATAATGTTCTTATATATTTATTCATCATTATCCCCTATTTCACATTGACATTTACATTTAAAACTAGGTAATTTAGGTAACTTAAAAGGGAAGCTTTCCATCATGATTCTTTTCAACGAGCCTCCGAAAGGAATTTCTCGCTTCTTCCCTCCCCCTCTCAATCAAACTTTCCTTTTCTTCGACTGTTACTCTCTTCTTGAAATTAGTTCTTATTTCACTCTTCATTTCTTCATATTTATTCATTTCTTCCATTATCAACTTAAACTCGTCATCAGAAATATGATTATCCATCAAAGCCTTTGATACATGATTTTCTATAGTATTAACCTTAGCGGTAGCGAGAGTTTGTATTTTTAAATGTTTCTCAGCTTTAGTATTAGTTTTTCTAACAAATACTTTACTAACCAATGAAGAAAGACCAATCACACCAGCAGCAGATTCCAATCCAACAGCAATAGGTGTCGCCACAACAGTTGAAAGCAAAACAACACCAATTCCACCCAAAGCTAATGAAATAACAACCAACCCACCTTCAGCATTATCAACTACTTTTGCCATCCTACTATATTTCTTATATAATCTTTCCCTTTCGGTTATTTCCTTTTTAAGAAAATCTAAAACCTCAGATATTTTTTTAAGCCTATAAGAATGCCCATTATCCATTGTTTCCATTTCAATATCTTCATTAGGTGGGGCGTTAGGGGTAACCCGTTCTTTGGGTAGTAGGGGATATAATTTATTAGGATGTTTCTGATCTGTATCTGTCATTTTATAAATGTAATATTTTTTTTATGATAAATATTTTAGATAGCAGAATAACTCTCCCTCAGGTATTTCGATTGGTTTTTGTGAGAAATTATAAATGTAGACTAAGATATCATTAACATCATTATCAAGATGTATACCATTAAAAATGGTTAAACTATCTTTCCATTTATTACTAATAGATATCACTACAACTCCTCGTGTAGCAATATAACCAAATTCTAACGGAACTCTCTTACCATCATTAGGAGGAATCTTGATAGTTTGTTGCGAGTATATTTTCCATTTTAGAGAATCTTGCTTTAAGGGAGGATATCTTACTTCATTTAAATGAGGTTTCCAAAATATAGTTTTATGTTGGGTAGTAATATTAGGTTTTATACCAAATTTATGAATATCCATTTTTTATTTATTATAAATAATATTTAAATATTATTATTTATAATATTACGCATTAAAATGCTCTCATCTTCGATCATCAACATATATGATATCATTACATGCAACGTAAAATAATAGTTCATTTTTTGCAATAGTAATCTTTTCATTAGAATTATTGTTTCCTATTACTATGAATATATCTTCAGACACTAAAGGGTCCTCAATCTTGTGCGTTACACCTTGTAAAAATAAAGTATTATTAAGTGAAGCTTTAACTTCTTTATGAAATTTTAAAACAAAACTAAGACCAAGCTGCAACCTTACAGCTTTTTTAGGTTCTAGTACTATTTCATGTTGTGAATATACCTCCCATAAATTATCTTTAATTTGTATAGGTGGATGTTCTAAATTTTTAAAAGGAATCCATAGTACTTCTTTAAAATTTTCATTTCTTTTGTAATCAAATCTACTCTTACACAACATTTTTTAAATTACTATTTTTTTTCTTATATTAAAAAAATTTCTTTATAATATAGCCCCTAAGATAGGGATATTAGCAAATGGACTATTAGGCCCAAGTAAAAGTCCTTTTCCATCATACATTTTTCCTCCTTGCTTTAAATACAACCCATCACCAACGGAATTTAATCCTTTACCTTTGTATGGTTTTAAGTATAATCCACTTCCATCAGTTTCAACTTGGCAAACACATCCTCCTTTTTTAAGGTAAAGACCTGACCCCATAGCTTTTTGAACACCTGTTTGGGCTAATCCAGAAAGAGCACCAACACCTAAAGCTGGTAAAACGGTTTTTGCAAGCATTGATAAAGCTCTAGCAGCCAACCCAGCTAACATTCCGAGGAAACCCCCTTCTATTTTCATGTTATGTTTAAGTTGTTTCGTAGTCATTCTAATAGTTATACCCACACCATCCTTATAGGCTTTAGCCATTTTCTTCGCTTGTGAATTGGTAATTGCTAAAACATCATTACCTTGTAAATCTTCATGACCTAAACGAATACTTACTGGGCAACTAACTTTAACAGCATGTTGAAGTTTTTGCTTTTGCCCTTCAGATATATTTACTTTAACATTAGTGTAACTTGCCATTTTATATACGATTATTTTTTTATTTAGCTCATCTCGCTTCTCTAATATGAAACCTAATCGTTAAATTTTCGCCTCTAAGATTTAGTAAATTACCATCTTGGTCAGTAATATTTACATCTAGGCTATGTATTTCATCTAACGTTATTGGTAAGTATACTAAATTAACTGGTGACTCAATTATCTTATATCCAGGTGCAACATCTGGGAAAAAAGAGTAAATAGTATTTCTTGTTGAACTATTAACGTAACTTCCTGAAATAATATCTATGTTAACGAGTAAACTATTTATGCTAAGAATGTTCACTACATTCTCTGACTCATGAAATCCTTGCGAATATTTAGCTCGAGTAAATCCTAATACTTTAGCGATGGAACCTGGTTGATTAAAATCTACTTGATAACCATTATCAATAATAAGAACAGACTTTAGGGTATTAGTGTTCGCAGAAAAGTTAATAGGATACTCTTCATTAACTCTATCATAATGACCATTTTTTCTCATTTCCTGACGAATCGTATCATTAATGTCAACGAGGTCGTAACTTCCTTCAGGTATTTTTATTTTAACCCATGTGTTGCCATTGTCTGGAGAATAAACGAATGTGTTGTTCGTTTCATCAATGTTTGGAAAAGAGTAGTAAGTTTCAAGGTTTACCATAGCTATTTCGTATTCTTTATCCTTTTCCAATTGAATTGGTGGATTAAACCTTGTTCTAAAACTTGTTTTGTTGTCGCTTACTATGATTTGAAGCGATGTTTTGTTGCTCGTATTTTTAACAATTTGTTCTAAAAGTTTTTCCATTTTATAATATTTAAATATTTTTTATACTGGTTTAGGTATGTAGAAGTTATTTAAACCGCTTCTATACTTTCCATCATTTTTTTTACTGGTTAAGTCGATGATAACAAAACCATGTGGTCTTTCCCATACCTCTTTACAAAACTTTTTAAACTCATCCCAAGGCATATCATCACCTACATGATCGCTATAAATATGATTAATGTTTTTCATATCTTGTCTGAAAAGACAAATAAAATTAGCGTTTTCTCTAATAGTTTGCCTTGGTAGTTTAAAATAATTCTGGGCGAGGTAAAAGCAGTCAACATTACTATGCCTTCCTCGAGTGTAGTAACACTCACATTTATTTTGCTTTTCTAAAAGTATATCATCGAAAATCATTAAATTTTTATTTTCTGAGTTTAACTCACTCGGATCAGGTACATCACTAGCATTTTCAAAGAAGGCGCAATTTATATCTGGTTTGTTTTTAATCGTTTTAGCCCATTCTTCAATTAAAGTTATTGGTGAAATGTTTTGTCTTTGTATTTCATCACACATGTCAAGCAAACTTAAGGCACATTCTTTCGGTAGTTTTTCTTCAAAAGTCTTTTTTATTATTAGGTATTCCGGTTGACGAAGTTCTCTTCCAAAAACACTTAAATCGTTGTAGTCAAGCCATCCCGGTTTGAGTAAAAGGTTTAACAATAAAGTAGTTTTACCATATCCTGATTTACCTATAATTAAACCCCTAATACTTCTCGGTAAAAGGGGGTTATTAAATCTCTTTGGTACTAGTTCATGCCATGATAAGTCCGTAACCTCCATTTTTTATTTAAATATTTTTATTTTTTTATATAAAACAACATGTATTGCGTTAAATGTAAAAAACATACAGATACGAATAATATAAAATATTCTGTTTCTAAAAATGGTAGAAATATGATGCAGGGTAAATGTGTTATTTGCGGAATAACTAAATCACAATTTATAAAAAAAAAAAAACCACCGGGAGTAGTATATTAAACAAATTTATAAATAATTTACCCGTTGAAATGCATCTGCCAGGGCACAACTTTACGGGGCCAGGTACCAAACTAAATAAAAGACTTAATCCAGATTTAACACCGAAGGAATGGAGTAAACCTATAAACCGTGTTGATAAAGCCGCTTATAATCATGATGTTTGCTATCTTCAACACAATGATACTGCTACAAGAAACGCAGTGTGTGATAAGAATATGTTAACAGAGTTAGAAGGGATTTACAATCCTAGTATTAGAGAAAAAATGGAAAGAGGTTTGGTAAGTAACCTCATTGGAACGAAAATGAAATTTGGAATGGGAGTAAAAAAAAAAATTTAGCTGAAGAATTACATAAACCCGTAAAAAGGAATTTTAAGAAAAGGAGAGTTAGAGTAAACGGTATAGATAGGATATGGGCTGCGGATTTAGTAGACATGCAAGCATTTTCTAAGCTTAATCGTGGTGTTAAATACCTTCTCGCTGTCATTGATATCTTTTCTAAATATGGATATCTGGTGCCATTAAAAGATAAAACAGGAAAATCTGTTGCTATAGCATTAAAAAGTATTTTTAAGGAGAGAAAACCTGAAAAAATGTGGGTGGATAAGGGTAAAGAGTTTTATAACAAAGATGTAAAAGACTTGGTTGAATTATATTCTACCGAAAATGAGGAAAAATCTAGTGTGGTTGAGAGATGGATTAGAACAATGAAAGAAAAAATGTGGAAGTATTTTTCCGCTAACTCTACAAACGTTTACATTAATGCGCTACCGGATTTAGTTAAGGAATATAATAACACGAGACATTCATCTATTAAGATGACTCCGGTAAACGCTAGTAAAAAAGAAAATGAAACGAGAGTTTGGAGAAATCTTTACCCCGATAATCTTGAAATAAGAGACTCTAATCCTAATTTCTCTGTTGGAGACAAAGTAAGGATAACTAAAAAGAAAAAGACTTTTGAAAAAGGTTACACAACAAGATGGACTGAGGAGGTTTTTACAGTTTCTGAGGTTAAACATACATCACCTATAACATATAAAATTAAAGATTTTAATGGAGAAGAAATACAAGGTACCTTTTATGAGCCTGAACTGCAGAAAACCAGTCAAGAGGTGTATAGGATAGAAAAGGTTGTTAAAAAAGGAAAAAAGAAATCTCTCGTAAAGTGGAAAGGTTATCCCGATGAATTTAATTCGTGGGTTGACAATAAAGATATTAGAAATATTTAACTATAAAAAAAATGACAAATATTTCGATTGAAAACGTAATTTTACCGAATAAACCGTTAACCAATTTCGAATTAGAGGATGCCGTTAAAAAATTAAAGATTCCTTATTTTAGAGGAGTTTTTTTACTCGACTCACTACCGAGAAAACCGAGTAAAAAAGAATGTGGTATAGTAAACTTTGATAAAAGTGATGGGCCTGGTACACATTGGACCGCTTGGTATAAAAATGGTAAAACTAAAATTTATTTCGATAGTTATGGTATACAACCGCCTCTTGAAATTCGAGATTATTTAAAAAGTCCAATACAGTACAATACTGACCAATTACAACAAGCTGGGCAAGTATTTTGCGGCCATTTATGTTTATACATTCTAAAAGAGTTATCTAGAGGTAATCGGTTCCAAAATGTTTTAAATAAACTTTTTTAGTGCTATATAAAAAAATGCCTGTTGACAAATTCGGAAGAATGAAAGATGATGGTGAAACAAGCGGCGATGGTGTGTCACTCGCTTACATAAATAATAATTTTTTACGTAAAGATGGAACAACTGTTGTTACCGGTTCCATAGACATGAATGGTAATACATTAACGAGGGTTAGTAATCCAGTAAATTCTCATGATGTTGCAACTAAGAATTATGTTGACGCTAACTCAGGGTTGTTGAATGAAAACGGTGGATACCACTTTACTGGATATTTAAATATGGGTTTTAATCCAATAAGAAATGTTAAGGACCCAAAAGAACCGGGTGAAGCTGCTACTAAAAATTATGTGGATAATGTTGATAGAGCCTTCGTTTATAAAGACGGAAGGTGGTATGAGGCAGATGATGCAATCTCAATGGGAGGACGAGTAATTAACAATCTCGGAACCCCCACGAGACACGACCAAGCTTCTAATAAGTTTTATGTGGATACTAGTATTGAGAGAGTTACCGCGGGTGAAAAAGCTTTAACGAAGAAACAAGATGGGTCCTATTCAATAGATGGTGGAATAGATATGAATGGTAACCAAATTATTGGATTATCAAGCCCCATATCCCAAGATGCGGTTACCACTAAAGGTTATGTTGATGACCTCGTTAAAAATATTAGAGGTGGTCAAGGTGCTATGTATAGATCTTTCTCAATGAAAGCGAATGGGGAACTATCAGTAAACCAACCTATTGATATGAATAATTTAAGAATATATAATATTGCGGACCCAAGAAATGAAAAAGATGCTGTCACTAGAGAATATATGGAGCGTTTTTTCAGGGCATATAAACCAAAACCTGTTATAACCGTGTGGGCCGAAGAACAGGGATCACTTGTAAACGGTAATCATGAGTTTTCATTCGGTAATGGTAATTCTAGTAAAAGACACGGTTTAGGGGGTTACTGTATGCTTGCGTCAGGTAGAATTACAAGAGGAGCTTTAACGGTCGTTAAAAGAGATCGTAATGCTCCAGAAAGGGTAAAAATTAATATAATGGTAAACGGAAATGAACAGGTTGATTACTCTATTATTAAAAAAGCGCGTGAAAGTTCTAGCTGTACGATTTTTCCAAGGCCGTTGGAGGTAAACCAATGCGATATAATAAACTTTATTACAAGAACAGATAACCAAGATGTAACAAACGCTTACATATCTATTTTAATAGAATTAGACTTGTAGATATATATAATATATTATAAAAAATATATTATATATTTATTTTTACAGAAATTACTGACGACACATGGGACATTTATCTAGAGGATGTAGTTCATCGCATTCTTCACATACGCATAGATGTCCACAATTAAATGCTATATTAGGTTTATTAATGGTGCATATACAACATTTATCTTCCGAAAATATTTTTTGTTTTTTATTAGAACTCATTAACTTGGGTTTTAAGAAATCTATACTGTAATAATCTATATCTTCTATAACGGAAAAGGAATCATCGAAATCACTTTTATTAATAAATCTCGTTTCACCCGCTGGATGACTAATTTTAACGAGCGTAGCGTCATCGCTATTAGTTCCAACGTAATTAGGTAGTTTTACGTTTCTCGTTAATCCACTTATTTTACTTAACGCTTTATTTATATCGGGGTTTCCGTATAAATTATCCAATTCGTCACTAAATTCTATACAAGGTGATAAAGCATTGAAAGGTTGTTCGAATGGGCTACATTCTCCCCCAAATTCTCCGTCATAATTAAATAAAAAATCTATTTTATCGTAATAAGATCTTAAATATCTTTCATTTTCTGCTCTAATATTAATCCAGTAAGAACCAACTCTTTTTCTTTCTCTAGTTCTATTATCGTAAAGACCCACCCACACAACTAAATCATAATTAGCATATTGTTCTATTTCTTTACTAAAACAATAATATGTAACAGCTGCCGCTTTTCCTAAAGCCTCGTTATACATATCACAATGAATATTCGGGAAATATACTTTTCTTCCGTTTGGCCCCGGAATTTTATGAATAGGTAGTTCTTTAAATTTATTTTCGATATGTTCTTCTAAGTTTCCTAATTCATTGGGAGTAAATCGATCTAGTACCGTACGTTTTAAAGGCATTGTATCTAGAACATCTAGATAAGCTTCGTTATCATGTAAAGCGCTCATTATTATTTTTTATTACGTAACAAAATAATCCGTTTTCAATTTTTTATTTTCCTTTTATTATATCTTCTGATGTAGTTTTTTAGACCGTTTTGAAGATTGTTTCTAACGTAGTTTACGAGTTCGTTCTTATTACGGGGTTGTTCATCCTCTAACCTCCAATATTTCCGCGGTAGTACTTTTTTATCTAGGTCAGGTTTAACTCGGTGGTAAATAAGCAGATCGATTAATTCGCTTTTGGTCCAATATCTAAGTGGTTTCTCGTTTCCTCTTCTTTTATGACCTAAAGATTCGCATAATTCAAACAATCCACCTTTGAAATATCGTTTATAAAATTCTTCCCTATCATACTCATATTCCATTACATGAGTATACCAAGGGAAGTCATAATATTTTTCAAAAAAATTTTTACAACTCATTTCTTATAAAAGAAAAACAAGAAATAAGTTTCTATTGTCTACACATGGGGCATTTATTTAAAGGATGTAGTTCATCGCATTCTTCACATACGCATACGTGTCTGCATCCATTAAAAGATATATTCGGTTTATTAAGCATGCATATGCAACAGCTATCCTCTACAAACATTTTTTCCTTTTTAACGGATTTTGTTGGTTTGGGTTTTAAGAACTCTATGTCATAATAATCTGTATCTAGTATGACGTAAAAAGAATTATCGAAATCTTTCTTATTAATAAACATCGTTTCTTTCCGGTCTCTGGTTCCTCTAGGACTTCTTTCTCCCGCAGTAATTTTAACGAGCGTAGCGGTGCTTTTAGTAGTTTTAACGTACTTAGGTAGTTTTACGTTCTTCGTTAATTCATTTATTTTTCGTAACGCATCAATTATATCAGGGTCTCCGTATAAATTTCCTAGTCTGTCGCTAAATTCTATTATAGGAGAAAGAAAATTACAATCTCCGTCTTCTCCTGGGTCTCTGCGAAATAGTAACATTTCGGGTGTGAAATCATGTAGGTATTTACTGAAATTTATTTTATTTTGGTAAGGAACTAAATGTCTACAACTTCCTGGTCTAGTATCAAACCAGTACGCTCCAATTCTTTTTCTCGTTATCGATTTATTATCATAGAGACCTACCCATACAGATAAATTATTCGTATTTTGACTTTTCCGTTGTCTACTAAAACAATAGTACATAACGGTGCTCGCTTTTCTCATAGTAACGAAATAATCTTCATGGTGGATACCTGGGAAATATATATATTCTTTTTCTGAGGTTCCAAAAACGGGTATTTCGTTAAATTTATTTTCTATATGTTTTTCTAATTTTTCTAATTCATCGGGGGTAAATCGATCTAACACTTTTGGTCTACGCGGCATTGTATCGAGTGTATCGTGAAAAATTTCGTTTGCGTGTAAGTTTAACTCTTTTAACGGCTCCATCCTGAATTATTTTATGGGTTAAAATTTAAGAAATTCAAAAAAAAAATTTTATCCATTAATTTATTTTTTTTTTTGAATTTTATGTAAAATGGATATAGTAATTATATTAGTCCCTCATGCATAGGCTTATCTTGCGTCGACACATGGAGGCTATTAGGTGGGGTGGGGGTTAGTTGAGGTGTTGGTTAGTGGGGTAAAGAAATTTATTTTCTTTAGAATTATGAGGAAATAGATTTTTTCGTAATGGGCAAATTAGCAAATTCATCCACGTCACCAAATTTTCCAGACATACCACTTTACAACCTACTGACGTTCGCGCATATAAACCAATGAAATTTCTCGTTCCAAACAGTGTCACCGTACTGTCACGTGACAAAAAGGTGTGAGCAGCTGTACGAAATTTCATTGGTTGAACGCACGACTGTTAGTACATATCAACCAATGAAATTTCTCGTTCCAAACAATGTCACATGACAGAAGATGGCTGCAGCTGTTCGAAATAAGAACGTGGATCACAAATTCGACGAATTCTGAGGCGTTTCGTCGTTATTGAAGATAAAGACTATAGGTCAGTAGTATTTTTAAACATGTTTAAAGGGTGGGTGCCGCTAATGCTGCGTTTCATTGGATCTAAAGTGCATTTTATATCTTGAAAACGGATGTACGAAACCGTGTCAATGGCGCAGATTTTTGAGCGAGTTTACAAGTTTGAGCGAATGTATCAGCCAGACTGCATTAGCCACTGACAAACAGTTGTGTTTTTCTGGTAGAAAAATGATTTAGCTCTCAGCTCTAGAAAAAAATAGGAGAATAACTGATGGGATAGAAAAGATACGTTGTTTTTTTTGTAACCGGGGGCGAGTAACGGGCTGCATACAGTTAAATCCCTTGTTTATAATATATAGTCTATGGGTGCCAGGAATCAAACTACGGACCCCTATGGCTGCGATCAGTTTTCGAATGTCCCCAGGCCGTCATTTCTGACAGTGTAACGTCTGAAAGATTGAAAGGGAAAAAATGAACGGCCTGGAACCCAGGCTAATCTAGATCGGACAGCACAAAATGCGATGCGTAGTGTCTGAAAAAAGAAAGAGTCACGGTACAGGATTTGCTTTAGACAGCAGCCCGTCGAATTCATACAGTAATACACAAACCTAGGTCCGCTCTTCGAGAATGATTATATTATACAGGGATCAAATGACCACACACAGTACATAATATTATCACCAGAACGTGGAGTATCTCTTTAAAGTCGTATATTCTTACCAGTACATAATTACAGTACTCGTAATGCAATACACTGAAACACAGATAAACTGATATCTTACGACTTACGAGTGGCATAGGTCCAAGATCAGACTGCATGTTCCATTCATTCTGATCCTGAACTCTACCGTCCTCGAAAGCCCCTGTTTTTTATTGTGGCACAGACAGAAGTAACCCTTAGGATGCCAAGCGCGACTCTGGACGCTTTTGCGGACAGTGTAGATCAAGATCAGACTGCACAAAACGTGCAGTCTGATCGTGTATCTACACTGTCCGACGCGGTATTTTTTCCCGGTGAAATCAACTTTGAAACCGCAATATTTTGGTTTTTACTATCGAGTAGAAATTTTGGTTTCATTTATTTAGCAGGGCCCTGCGTGGCTCAGTGATAAAGTGAGGCACTCGTAGCCTGGAGGCCCCGGGTTCGAATCCCACCGGATCCGCTGGGCTTTTTCGTGAGAGTGTCCTTGGGCAAGACACTTCAGAGCCCTAGCCTAGTACTGGTGAACCCCAGGAAATACATGAATATGTGAGCTGTCGCCGTCATATGACTGAAATAATGTTGAAAGCGGCGTAAAACACCATTCAATCAATCAATCATTTATTTCGCAGCGTAAGAGTTAATCTGATGACTTCGGCAACAAACGCATTAAAGAAAACATACAAATCATCTGTTAATCGTACAAAAGGGATATAATCTAATTATCTCCTATCATGGAAGTTTCACCGATAATATTCTAAAGAACAAGGACATCCGAGTGTTTCCAACATCATCACTCCAAATTGGTGACTTCCGGAACTCGAGCCAATTTCCGGCTGTCAATTTAACCATGATTGTTTCTT
Source organism: Hippopus hippopus (assembly GCA_946811185.2). Lineage (NCBI taxonomy): Eukaryota > Metazoa > Mollusca > Bivalvia > Cardiida > Cardiidae > Hippopus > Hippopus hippopus. The sequence goes on along the minus strand of OX328105.1, from coordinate 17,896,977 downwards.
CATTATTTATCAATAAATTACTTCAAACGAAACGCAACACCAAACGGCAGGTGCTCCTAACTCTATTTTTTGAGGATGTTTTTCCCTCTGCATTTCTTCACTTCTCTCTGCAGTGCCACTGTCTTGTCATCTTTATTGAATATCCCATGGGCTATCGATAGACGCCTCCATATTGGAAAAAGAATCTGAACCAGTTCGGCTAGCACCTAGAATTTATCTCTGTATCAAACGAACTCGTCTTTCGACGACCCTGGGTAAGCAGGCTTTTGAAAACATTGTGAGCCTGCATTTTCTCCATTTTTCCCACTATGTTTTTCTACTCTATCAGTGATAAATTCAATTATCTGAGCTGCATTTGATTGTCTTCTCGCAGATGCTATCGAATTAGTTGTTTGGTAACGACTTAACATATTAGCAAAGATATCGGATGCGATTCATCATTTAATCAACCAACGGCCAAGGCAGTGTTAAAACAGAAAAGAAAAGGCCAAGCAGAAACAAAGTATTTTGAAAAGTACCTATCAATTACGAAATCAGCATCAGTGAAAGAAAGATTAAAAAGCTTACTCTACTGTACCGTATGTTTCAATTCTAACCCAGCTTTGTAAAGCATGGAAACGGATTCATGAATAAACTGTGCGATGAATCACCAACCAATTTGCTTCAAAATGGAATGAAGACGAATGAATATCCGCCGTGCTCTGTGAAAAGGAGCTTAATACATCTGCAAAAGGTATCGACCTATGTCAGGCTGCTGGATGTTATGGATCCATAATCATGTAACGACTTGCTTGTTACCATTGATTACAGAGATACATTAAGCCCTCTTTTACCAGAGAAATACACGAACCTGGGTCCGCTTTTTAAGAATGATAATGCACAGAGGCCAAGAGACCATACACTAGGTGATACAAGCACAAACAAGAAATATCTTTAAGAAAGATAGACGGCGTAAGAAATTCTGGAACATGAATATTGAAACTCTTTCAGCATGCTTCGCAGTTGAGGATATGCTTGTTTCTGAACTGTCGGATGGCTTGAAACAAAGTGTTACACAGTAAATTCGAAACGCTGCCAATGATATGTATGATATCTTTTGTCATATCATTTTCATAGACGGACTAGGTGGCGTTTTAAAGAACATCTGTGAAACTGGAAACGGTAACGAGGGCAGTGAATGTTGACTGCGCATGCTTGTATATGAAACCGGAAGAGGAATTGTTCCTGTTATTGGAGGATAACCCATCGTCCTGAAATGTTTAAAAAATATAAATGAACTTAATACTTATAAACTGGTTTCATCTTTTTTTCCTGCCATGTAAAGAAAATGAGATTGGTGATCATATAAAAGTACTCAAGGAAATAATTATTTTCCTGCTATTAATTGGACACAGTCGTTTAACTCTTTCTCTGCCAATGGCGACTTAGTTTTTGCACACGGCGTAGATCAAGATCAGACTGCACAGAACGAGAATCTGATCTTGAATCTACACCATCCGCTTACCGATACATAATTATTGCACCAATCATCCGGAATTGCAGTGGAAATCTACTTATATATCTCAAAAAATAAAATATGTCGATTTAATCCAGCTGGTAGCGAAAAAGTCCACCAGCCATTTTAAACCAAGTCGCTATACCTTATAGGGTCAAGTATTCATAGAGCCAGTCTCTGTTTCTTAATCTAAAGGCCCTATAGCTGCCAGAAGCAAACAATTCGGGTGTTAAGTTGCATTTAGATTTAAAGCATAACATTAAAAACATGTAAATTATTGTGAAGATGGCAATCTGTTATTGTAGAGTCGGTCCATCGGTTAGTCGCTGGCAGAAAAAAGAACTTTACCTGATTTGAAAATTCATTTTTTGCCAGCAACTATAACTTGGACCGACCGCACAATAACAGATTGTCATCTCCATTCTTTTAAACGGTATGTTTGAAATCTAAATGCATTTTACCACTCTATTGTTTACTTTTGGCAGCAATAGGACCTTTAACTGTAATATAAGCCCCTTATTCACCAACCATTCTAACCTGCCTTCTTAGTATTATTTTGGAATGGGATAGTTACACAATTTCTGTTCGGCTTAAGCATTTTGCTTAGCCAATTAGGTTTTATATGACTTTGAAATACCAAAAATTCTTGAAAATTAGACCAAAAATGTTACTGAGAATAATTGGTTGATAGAGGCCTTTTGATTAGATCGGTCGTATCCGTATAATAAAACTTTAACTGTCAACTTCTCTCTATACAGTTTATTGCATCATCCACGTTGTTTTTGTCTCACTATGCTTAAATCTTTTACCAGACGACATCATTTTAGACTTACCCAAAATTGAAAGCATTTGCAGACGACAAATTACATATTGCTACAATGATTTGGATTTTTTCATTTAACCCTTTACAGCACAATCCCGAGTTCTAACAACCATATAAGAGATTACTTTTGAAAACATTGTGGGAAAAGGAGAAAATGCTGGTAACCAGCATTTTCTCCTTTTCCCACATTGTTTTCTACCCTTTCACAGATATGTGTCATAACTTGAGTCACATTAAATTTGTCGTCTGCACGTGCTTTCAATGAAGACAAGTCTAAAATTTTGTCATCTGGTAATGGGTTAAAGGATAGAAAACATTGTGGGAAAAGGAGAAATTGCAGGTAACCAGCATTTTCTTAGTTTCCCACAATGCTTCCGAAAGCCTTCTTTCTCAGGGTCGTGACTGTGTGTTAAAGGGTTCAAATTTAATGTCCAAACGCCTACAAGCCGGGCCCCGTACCTCAGTCGGTAATATATGGGGCTTAAACCTAGAGGTTGCAATTTCGATTCCCATCTCGATAAAATTCTTTCCGGACGAGGATAGGTGATAGCTTTTAGGACATGGCTTATTCCTCTCTCAACGCTGAACGTTTTTTCGACTATGTTAATGTGGAAAAGCAGCCAGTGGCTAAGTAAGAACGTTGTGTGAAGTACTGCTAAAAGAAACTCCAAGAGAGCATGGATGGGTGCACTCGCAGCCTCGATATAAGTGAAATAATTTTGGAGACAGCGTTAAACACCAAATAAACAAACAAAATCAAGCGTCCGAAGTCCTGCCAATATTGTATTTGTTGTATGATTTACATAATTAATACATATAATTTGTCATCTGCAAATGCTTTCGAATTGGACCTATATACTTATACGTAGGAAGTATTTAAGTGCTTCTATCTTCCGGTTTTTTTTTTTGTATTGTCAATCTTCAGAATAGTACACATGCATATATTTGTTTATTTGTTCGTTTTTTTATGTGTGATTAACGTCTTTTCAAACATCATTTCACTTAAGTTGTGGCTGTCATTACACCTATTTTTATGTGTGATTAACGTCTTTTCAAACATCATTTCAGTTAAGTTGTGGCTGTCAGTACACCTATTTTTTACCTCGTATGTGTGGTTAATGTCTTTTCAAATATCATTTCAGTTAAGTTGTGGCTGTCAGTACACCTATTTGTTATGTGTGATTAACGTCTTTTCAAACATCATTTCAGTTAAATTGTGGCCGTCAGCACACCTATCTACTGCTTTCCTGAAGTTAATTTTATCAAAACTTAGCACAAAATCTTTCGAGCGAAATGGCTGGTTTCCAGTAACTGATGAATGATTCTTGTCGCAATGGCTATTCCTTCTACCCCGACAGAATTCGGCTGAGCTGGGAAATCAGGCAGCTCATATTGTGAAATTTGTCTCTGAAAGGCCAGAAAACATTTTCAGAAAAGGGAGAAAATGCTTACCAACATTTTCTCCTTTTCCCCGAAATGTTTTCGAAAGTCATCTTCCTCAAGGTGGTTGAAGCTCCGGATTGTGTAGTAAAGGTTAATCCACAAGAGGGCTAAGCACAAGTAAATTCCTTGTTGTGGGTATTATAGAACAAGATCAGACTGTCTTTGATGGCGGTGCAGATTAAGATCAGACTGCATACTGATCTTGGATCTACACTGTCCGTTCTTTTGTAAAATTTTCTGCCAAAAACACCCTTGACATAGCAACAGGTCTTTTTTTGTGACTAGAAATTATAGCTTCATTATACGTTTTCCTTGACAAAACAACCCCTTGTTTGATTGATCTTGAGAGGAATGACAAAAAAGACATTGAGGGAAGAGGAGAAAATGCTTGAAACCATCATTGTATTCCTATCCCACAATGCTTTAAGACCTTTTCAAAGACAAATTACATCATTTGAGACACGTCTAAGTTGTCGCATGTACATATTTTCGATTTGGACTAGTCTAAACATTTGTCATCTGGTAATGGGTTAAATCCGTACTACATAACAAAAATTTAGACTTGTCCAAATTGAAGGCATTTGCAAACAATAATTTAAACGATTGAACTATTCAAATGATGGAATTTGTCTTTGAGTAGAAAAAAGTTGTGGGAAAAGGAGAAAATGCTGGTTACCAGCATTTTCTCCTTTTCCCACAATGTTTGCAAAGGATTTCTTCCTCAAGGTCTTTAAAACTCGGGATTGCTTAGTACAGGGTTAAGGGTCGATTACCTCAGCTGTTGATCCACATGCGCCTTTTCAATCCTCTTGTCTTTAGCCCGTCTGTTCTGGAACCAAATCTTTATTTGGCTCTCAGAGAGGTTCAGCATTTCGGCCAGCTCGAACCTGCGCGGTCTGGTTATGTAGTCTGCACGGTTGTATTCTAGTTCGAGTTTGAGTGTTTGCTCACTGGTAAATGTTGTCCGCTGTCTGCGAGGTCGGCTTTCACGACGTCTTCTTCGCTGAACTAAATTAACAACAATTGAAAATGTGAGTTCGTTATTTATTTTTCGGCGTAGCTGAATGTGCTGGCTTTTGACCTACTTTTTGGTACTGATAACAACTGAATAAATAGAAATTTGTGATTGGTCAAAAGTGTAGACATGTTTATTTTAAGGGCCTCTGCCTATTTGCTGGCAAATTTACGGCGTCTATCTTTTTTTAAGATATTTCTTGTTACTTGACTCAATAGTTTTTTTTTTCATTTCAAGACTGCTTACTCTCTCTCTCTCTCTCTCTCTCTCTCTCTCTCTCTCTCTAACAGCTATAAGGTTAACCCTTTTCCAGTAAAGAAGAGAAGTATGTTCCTTAGAAACATCTGCATACCACATTCAACATTAGTACGATTTGAGCGTACGTTCTCTGACAGGATAGAAAACATGGTAGGAAAAAGGATAAAATGCTGGTCACCAGCTGGTAAAAGGGTTCTCCCACCGGATTGTTAAACCTCGGGATTATTTGGGATTATTTGGTAAAGGGTTAACTCAATATCTGCATAAACAAATTTGTAGCACATCAGCGCAAATTTGGGATAATCAACATGAATTAAGGGTTAACACATTACGATTTGTGAAATATTTTCGTAAGAAGAGCAATTTCTTCTTCAGCCACATTGTTTGAAAAAAAAAAGAGAAAGAAAAACGGTCTGTTTTCAGAGGTATGAAGTTGTCTGAAAAGGGTTTAAAGTTATGGAAGCTCGATGTTTATAGTAAGTTCAAATGCATGAAATTGTGTCACGTTCTGAAACTTCAGTACATTCGCAGAAATAGCGGACAAAAAGTATTAGAACAAAACTCTTACATATTTGCGCAAATGCTGGTGCAATCGGCAAGTCCGGTACAAAGTCCGTTCGAGGTGATCCGAATATTCCTGACGTCATCAGTGGACTAGATGGCGGGAATTTCAAAAATGGGTTTGGATTAATACTGCTGCACAGTGAATCTCTAAAATATTTTACACCCATGTCCGTGGTCCGCGGTATTCCACTGAATGCTGAAAGTGGTCCCCCAAATGTCACAGCATTTCGGTCGTTGTTTGCTGGGCGGCCATTATTGTGAAACTCGGGTTCTTTCAACGTAAAAATATCATGATCTGCCTTCCCTTCCATTGTAACTATTTCATTGTCGATAAGTTTCAGTTGTTGGATTTAATTCTTTACCTAACAATCCAGAGTTTTAACGACTGTGAGAGACAAAGCTTTAGAAAACATTGTTGAGAAAGGGGAAGATGCTGGTAGCCCGCACTTTCTCCTTTTCCCAGAACGTTTTCTATCTTTTCACCGACAAATCATGACGGTTTAGCTACATTTGTTTTTTATTTGCTGAAAATGCTTTCAAATTCGACATGTCAAAAATTTTGTAGTTTGGTAAAAACTTTATTTCACTTGAAACAACTTATATCTCTCACAGAAAATTCTGTATTGTATAGATAAATACATGTATACAAATATAGTCGTCATTATTTTCACACTTATCATAATTTATCACCGAAAAAAAAAAGATTTAAATTGCCTCACAAAAAAATGAGTTATAAATAATCATTATGTTTTGGCTAAAACAGCTTTGGATTTGCGACCAAAATCGAAACACGAGAAAGTAGTCTTGGCTTTTTTTTGGCACAAGATTATTCATCCACAAATAACGTCTTCCATACTAATATTCCATTATACAATGTTTCATTAATTTTACCCGTTATCTGCATTCTTTTCCTTTCGAGTTTAAGTACAAAATTTGTTAGAAAGTAAAACACGTTCAGTCGCGAAAGTTTGCTCTGGTGTGACTAGCAAGCTATTCAGCCGACCTCTGAGAACCCCGCAAATGTTTTAACAATTCCGTCGATTATTTTTTATGAAGGGTCCTTATTTTATTGGATGTTAATTAAGGGGTTTCCGACAGATAGACAGTTAGCCTGTTAGACAATTTCGTAGTTAATCTAAATTAGAATTATAAATACCCTCCCCGCCATAAAAAGTTGTTCATTAAATATGCATGCGGTTTCCCGTCATTCCCTCATAAAATCGCAATAGCTTGGCTATAACAATAGATGCTAAATGGCAATTACTATTGTATTTATTTTCCTCTCAATTAAGAGATCTCAATTAAAAAACAATATCGCCTCTGTAACAGAACCTGATGCTGGGTGCAGTTCCAGTTATGACAGATCTGATATTCCCTTGGAAATCCACAACTACAAATTACAGGATCTAACAATTACAGTAATTAAAAAAAAAAAACAGTGCGTGTGCGTTCCGTTAGCAAATTTCCTCTGTACTCTTTTACGGCTACAACATATATGAACATACATAACATGAACAAACGAATATTCTATAGTGGTTATTTAGGCCTACGGTCAAATTCACATAATATAAAATTGCAAACATTGCTATAACGACCTGGTTTTATAGATACACGCATACGTTAATATAATAACGCTTTACCAAACAATACCGAACCTACGTCGAAAAAGGATTAAAAACAAGCATTATCTCCTATACCCTCACTATTTTCTACCTTTTTAACGACAAATCAAATAATTTCAACCATACTTTTAATTTAATCGACTACATGCTTCATGGAAAAAAAAAGACCATCTACATAAATCTCACTGTTTGTTTCGGGCTGGGTGCAAGGGAAAAAAATCAAGTGTTAGTCAGGCGATAACGTTTAATACATGTGAATATTGAGACAAAATTGCAGACGACAGGTTAAACGCGACTCAGATGAGAGGATTCGTCTTTGAAAATACTGGCAACTATTATTCTTTTATTTGTCCACAATATCCTCAAGGTTGACAACACAGAATTGTCTGGTCATTAATAAAATGAAGAAAATTCAAATATTCAAATTGCCAATCTTTGACTTTTGGGACATAATTCAAACAATCCTATCAAAAACATACATGTGATACTACATACAAAAACACTAAGACTTTACCATGTCGCGTGGTTCTAAAGAAAGATCTTTCTAAAGTCTCAGTATAGAATACTTTGTAAAACATCTGATCTCCCTTGCCGAGCTATCCTTGATTTTCAAAGTCTCAGTGAAGGATACTGTGTAAAACATCTGATCTCCCTTGCCGAGCTATCCATGATTTTCAAAGTATTCGTGAAGGATACTTTGTAAAACATCTGATCTCCCTTGCCGAGCTACCTTTGATTTTCAAAGTCTCCGTGAAGGATACTGTGTAAAACATCTGATCTCCCTTGCCGAGCTACCCTTGATTTTCAAAGTCTCCGTGAAGGATACTTTGTAAAACATCTGATCTCCCTTGCCGAGCTATCCTTGATTTTCACAGTCTCAGTGAAGGATACTTTGTAAAACATCTGATCTCCCTTGCCGAGCTATCCTTGATTTTCAAAGTCTCCGTGAAGAATACTTTGTAAAACATCTGATCTCCCTTGCCGAGCTACCTTTGATTTTCAAAGTCTCCGTGAAGGATACTGTGTAAAACATCTGATCTCCCTTGCCGAGCTATCCTTGATTTTCAAAGTCTCCGTGAAGGATACTTTGTAAAACATCTGATCACCCTTGCCGAGCTATCCTTGATTTTCAAAGTCTCCGTGAAGGATACTTTGTAAAACATCTGATCTCCCTTGCCGAGCTATCCTTGATTTTCAAAGTCTCCGTGAAGAATACTTTGTAAAACATCTGGTCTGCCTTGCCGAGCTATCCTTGATTTTCAGAGTCTAAATGAAGAGTACTGTCTAAAACATCTGATCTCCCTTGCCGAGCTTTCTTTGATTTTCAAAGTCTCAATGAAGAGTACTGTGTAAAACATCTGATCTCCCTTGCCGAGCTATCCTTGATTTTCAAGTTGCAGTGAAGAGTACTGTGTAAAGCATCTGATCTCCCTTGCCGAGCTATCCTTGATTTTCAAGTTGCAGTGAAGAGTACTTGGTAAAACATCTGATCTCCCTTGCCGAGCTATCTTTGATTTTCAAAGTCTCAGTGAAGCACACTTTGTAAAACATCTGGTCTGCCTTGCCGAGCTATCCTTGATTTTCAAAGTCTCGGTGAAGAATATTTTGTAAAACATCTAATCTCTCTTGCCGAGCTATCCTTGATTTTCAAAGTCTCAATGAAGAATTACTTTGTTAAACATCTGATCTCGCTTGCCGAGCTATCCTTGATTTTCGAAGTCTCAATGAAGAATACTGTGTAAAACATCAGATCTCCCTTTCCGAGCTATCCTTGATTTTCAACGTCTCAATGAAGAATTCTTTGTAAAACATCTGATCTCCCTTGCCAAGCTATCTTTGATTTAAAATTTCGAATGAAGAATACTTTGGAAAACATCTGATCTCCCTTGCCGAGCTATGTTTGATTTTTAAAGTCCCAATGAAGTATTCCCTTGCCGAGCTATCTTTGACTTTAAAGTCTCAATGAAGAACACCTTGTAAAACATCTGATCTCTCTTGCCGAGCTACTTTTGATTTTTAAAGTCTCAATGAAAAATACTTTGTACAACATCAGGTCTCCCTTTCCGAGCTATCCTTGATTTTCAAAGTCTCAATGAAGAATACTGTGTAAAATATCTGATCTCCCTTGCCGAGCTATCTTTGACTTTAAAGTCTTAATCAAGAATACTTTGTAAAACATCTGATCAATGAAAAATACTTATTAAAACATTTGATCTTCCTTGCCGAGCTATCTTTTAACCATGAAGATACGTTGAACCACTTTATTAACTCTTTACCAAATGACAAAATAACAGACCTCTCCAAATTTGAAAGCAATGATAAACGACTGATTAAATGTGGCTTAAATGATGTATTTTCGTTTATGAAAGGTTGAAAGATTGTGTGAAAAGGAGAAAATGCTTGTAACCAGCATTTTCTCATTTTCCAACAATCTTTTCAAAAGCCTTTTCAGTTTGGCTCGTCAAAACTCTGATTTGTGTGGTAAAGGATTAAAGACCACTAAATGATATTGTATACTAAAATAGGTCTGATTTAACCTTTTCTGGTTTTAACAGGAAGGTTGTTTTAACTGTATTTTCCCAATCCGATTCCTCGTCGATCCCAGGAAATCGTCTGGAAAACTTTGACATCATGCTTTACATAAAGTCATCGCTCCAAGCTTCGTGGTTTCATACAAGAACACTTTTAAAGCCTTTTCCTTATATTACTCCAAGTAAAAAACATGTGTCTCCCAAGAAATTGTGTTTTTTTTATATCCCAGAGGAACTAAGAGGAACCTAGATTATTTCGTATGTGAACAGTGCATACCTGTTATATATATTTTTCTTTACTTTTCCGAACTACTCACTCTATCTTTACCTTTACATTAATCCTTCCGTACTAACACTTAAACAATAGATGATTGTGAATGATTGTGATGATGAAGATCTGTAAAGATCAAATCTTTAATAAAGGATTTATCTATTTATCTATACTACATGTGTACAAAATATCAACCCTACACGGTGTTCTACCTAGATCATCGTCATAGTTTTCCGCTTTTCATGATAGAGAACACAATCGCCCAGTTCGCTACGTCAAAAATGTGGAAGATCAACCTACAGCTATCATTTATACCACTGTTGTAGCGCTCCTGATAGTTAATATCCATGCCAAGTTACGATGCAATCCGAGTCAGTATAAACCAACCATTCTCAATAACATTCTTGGTCTATTCCTCAAGAATTTTCTAAATTTGAAAGTAACTCTATTTCTGTTTGGCTAAATCAAGTTCTAGATTTAGCATAAGCCTAATAGTGCAGTTCAGAATGATTGATGAGTATCACCTGTGAAATCTGGTTTTGGCGGAGATCTGTTGAGATTTTTGCTAGATTCAGTAACAGTGGCCATCTTGGTCAACTGATTATTTGGACAATTCTTTGTATCCGTCCTTTGGACTTGGGAGGCTTCATCCTTTACCACACTCACAAAAATGTGTAGGCTTATCCAAATTAAAAGCATTTGCAGGAGACAATTTAAATGTGACTCAAATGATAGAATTGTCTTTGATAGGATAGAAAACATTGTGGGCAAAGGAGAAAATACTGGTTACCAACATCGTCTCCTTTAATCACAATGTTTACAAAAGGCTTCTTTCTCAGGGTTGTTAGAGCTCGGGATTGTGTGGTAAAGGGTTAATTTGAAAATATTTGTGATTTGGTCAAGAAGTTGGATGGACAGTCAATGGACTGTCACAGTTGCTTGTCTCTAGAAATTAAAGCTTGGTTTTAAAAATTTCATCTGTTGTTACACTGCATCCAAAATTCATTTTCTTCGCCTTATCTTACAGCATCTACTCGTGATAATGAAACTAATATGTCATTTTCAGGTCCGTATTCACCAACCATTCTTAAGAACATGGTTATTCTTATTCTCAAAAAAAAGAAAAGAAAAAAAAAATTGAATTTGAAAGTAATTAAACTCTTGATTGGTGAAACCATTTGGTTTTCAGCCAATCAGATGTATTTTTTTCTAAGGCTAAGAATGAAACAGAATTGTTGTTAAATACTAACCCTGAAGATGTGTTAAAATTTTCAACATTCAATGTTTTACACACGTGCATGTTTGCATGTGTCATGCATACATGTTTTGCTAATACATGTATTAGCCCATATCTTGAGTCTAAATGTACCAAATCCTGTCTAGATGGTTCAGGTCACATGAGCAAGATGAACACTGTTACAGAATTTAGTAACAATCCTAATGATACTCCGATGGAACCGTTGTGTTTCCTGGCTTTCTCACACGAGTACTGACACGGCTTTCTTTCCAAGCCACTTACTACTTTCTCCCATGCATCAGAGGTGAGAGGCCAAAGATCACCGAAAAGAAAGTTTACCGCAACAGGGTATTGAACCCACAACCACCAAGTCACGAGTCAAATACGCTAACCAGTGAGCTTCCCTGCCGGGCTCGGAACCAGGTTTCAGACTACATTGTAAGTTGGCAATCCGAAATATCAGGAGCACTACAAAAATCGTAGAAATGAAAGCTGTAGTGTGATCTTCCACTCACTGATATTCTGGTCCGTAATATTTTTGGATTTTGTTGTTGTTTTCTACATACATATATTTTCATTAAATAAGATCAATTTAGGCAATCTACTTACATATGAGTCACTCTATGTGAAAAGGGGGCTTCATGCATCTGCAAAAAGTATCGACCCATGTTAGCCTGCGTAGTCCGCGCAAGCAGACATGGATGGAAATGTTTTGCTACCATTAAATTTTCTGCTTGTCAAAGGACAATTCTACTTCATGATTCAGGCAGTTGTTGGACAAAATGTGTTTTAACCCTTTACCAAACAATCCCTGGTTTTTACGACCCTGAGACAAAAGCCTTTTGAAAACATTGCGGGAAAAGGAGAAAATGCTGGTAACCAGCATTTTCTCCTTTTCCCACAATGTTTTCTACCCTGCTGGAAACAAATTTCAATTTTTGAGTTACATTTATTTTGTCGTCTGCAAGTGCTTTCAATTTGGACCAGTCTGAAATTTTGTTGTTTGGTAAAGAGTTAAAAATCCACAAGTATGTGAAGATTTGCTTGGTATAATGAATCACATAGATATATTAAACCCCCTTTTCCCTGAACATGGCTCATACACAAAGGATCATGGGCCTGCTATGCTTGATTCAATTTCAAGAACAAAGTTAAAAAACATTGATATCTTTATTGTTCATATGATAATAACAAAATGTGTCCATAAGACTGAGAACTCATGCTTATATCAACTTAAAGAACAAAGTATATTCTCTCAGTTTGTGTTACTGGTCATAATTACCAGTGCTCTCTATTCTTTGTATTCTTAAATAAATATAGTTTTATCAACTGTGATGTAGAATGCATTTGAAAACAATGTGGAAAAAAAAGAAAATGCTGGTCAGCAGCATTTGCTTCTTTTTCCAACAATGTTTTCTACCTTTTAAGGCTAAATTCTGTCATTTAAGCTACATTTTCATGTCATGTTCAAATGCTTTTTATTTGGACATGACTAAAATTTCAAGTCTTGTAAAAAGTTGCATGAACACGGATTTCACACTTCCTTAATGGTAATTTTTTTTACTATTGCAATATATTTATCCTATTGGAAAACATAAATTGGTATGTAACTTTTACAGTAAAAAAGAAATACAATTTTACTGCAAATGAAGAAATATTTCTGTTAAAGTTCAAAATCAAGTATTGAACAGTATAAATGAAAAACCACACTGCACACTCTGTCCAGTCTGACACTGATCTATATGCCCGTACAAGCTACATGTGTTCACCTTGGAGATGAAAATGGTACATACATTAGTAAAAAAATAAACAAACACTTCATCTCTCTTAAGTGTTCACCCTTTACCAAACAATACCAACTTCTAACAACCTTAAGTAAGAAGGCTTTTGAAAACAAATGCCTTCAATTTCGACCAGTCTAAACTTTTTTTGTTTGGTACAGAGTTAAATATCTACCATTCTACATTACAAGACGTGCATTCTGATTGCCTGACAAAATACATCCAAGCCAACCAGAAGGTTGGTCTTCTAATACAATGCTAACTTGGTATTTTGTATGTTTAAAAAAAATCAAACCTTCTGTAATCTTTGGTATTTATCAAATTTAATATTACTCAAGTCAACTATGTGAAAACTACACTGGTCATAAAAGCAAGCAATGTAATGCATGTATGTATGACTCGTGCTCTGTGAAAAGGGGGTTTAATGCATCTTCATAAATTATTGACCAATGTAAGCCTGCACAAGCTGACATGGGTCAAAACTTTTGGCTATATGTAATTTTTTTGCATTTCCACTAGCCATTCTACCTCATGATTTAGTCATTTGTTAGACAAAATGAATTTTATGGATCCATAACTATGTGATGACTTGCTTGGCATAATGCATCATGGAGATGCATTAAACCTCCTTTTCCCGGAACACCACTCAAATCTCTTATGATTGGTTGAATGGTGTTATGCACTATTTTCAACACTATTTCAATCACATCATGATGAAAGTTGACTGAATCTATATTTTTTGCAAATGCAACTTTAGTTGTGAATAGAGCTTTATGGGTTAGTTTTAGCTCTACTACTTAACTCTTCTTTTTCACATTCCTGTTATTACACCTTTTTCTTCTTTTGCACATTTATACAGATGACTTTTTTGTCTTCAAACAGAACTTTTAAAAATGAATTGGCAAAAGGAGGAACAACACATTATGAACAACTTCTCCTTTTACCACAACATTTTCTAATCTAATCTTTAATTGAACCTTGATGTATTTTGTTAATTCATATTTTACAATCCTCTTTACAAATTTGTCTGATGCAATTTCTTTAACCCTTTACAAAATAATCGCAAGTTTTAACATCCCTGAGAAAGAAAGGCCTTTGAAAGTATGAAGAATGGAGAAAATGCAGGCACCAGTATGTCTCCTTTTCCCTTATGTTTTGATCTCCTCCACAACCAAATTCCATCATTTAACAAACATTAAATTTGTCATCTGCATATGCGTTCCATATGGACAAGTCTAAAATTTTGTCATCTGATCAATCGAGAAGGAGTCACTGAGTTAGATCATTTATCAAACCACTCAATATCCTTTTCGGTCACAGAACGAAAATACCCATCACTGCAGTACAATCTACCTATATGTATACTTTCAGATCAGACATCATCATCATCCTCATCCATGTTGCCTGGTTGCTGGCTTCCCATTGTGCCTGCATTTACAACTTGAGCTAAATCATGGTTCCCAGACTTTAATCTCTCACCTTCAATTGAATAAAGAGACATATCTACACTCATTCAGAAACAATTACTGTAAAAGTGGAAATTTTTGTGATGTGGAAATTTTTGCAATCTCACAAATTTGAAATATTCATAAACATTTCTGTTCGTGCATTTTACTACAAGTATACCAACAAATAACAAGTGTCTTGAATTCGCAAACATTTCCATGCGCAAAATATCCTTAATTGGTAATTCAATAATTTTTCGACACACATATATATCGACGTATACAGTATCTCTTGCTTAAGCTACAGTAAAACCTGTCTTAGTGGTAAACTCTATTACCGGTAATCCTTTCCCAAACAATCCCGATGAAGTCATCTGAAAATATTGTGGAAAAGTAAGAAAATGCTGGTAACCAAGATTTTCTCACATTGTTTTCTACTCTTTCAGAGATGACTCCCATTATTTGAGTCATGTTTAATCTGTCGTCTGCAAATGCTTTCAATTTTTTGGGGGTAGTCTGAAATTTTTGTTGTTTGGTAAAGAGTTAAAATAGCAGCCTGTATAATTAAAAAAGCATAGATTTAAGTTCAAAGAGCACGCAAACATGGTTAAAATGATCCTGTTCAAAGCAAGTCTTATGTTTACTTGGTTTAACCAGTACTATAAAGTAATGTCATATATTTGTTTTTAGTCCTTTACCAAATGACAGAATTTTGGACCAGACCAAATTGAATGAATTTCCAGAAGACAAATGTAGTTCAAGTGATTAATTCTGTCTTCAGTAGGGTAGAAAACATATGTGGGAAAAGGAGAAAATGCTGGCTACCAGCATTTTCTCTTTTTCCCCACAATGTTTTCAAAAGGCTTTTTCCAGGGATTTGTTAAAAGGCTGCATTGTGTGGTAAAGACTTAACACTCCAATTTTTCATCCAATGGTCTGATAGAAACAGGCATTTTTTAAGCCGTTACCACACAATCCCAAAGTTCAACAACCCTGAGGAAGACACCATTTGAAAACAATGTGGGAAAGAGAGAAAATGCTGGTGACCAGCATTTTCTCCTTTTCCCTCAGTGTTTTCAAAAACCTTTATTCACATGATCGAAAAAACATGGGATTGTGTGGTAAAGAGTTAATGAATCTGCAAAAAATATCTTCTCAGGTCAGCCTGCTCAGACTGCACAGGCTGAATAGGGTTGAAACCTTTTGCTTTTGATAAATTTCTGCATGTCAAAGGACCATTCTACCTCAAGATTCAGCAGGTTATTAGACAAAATAGATTTTATGGATCCATAATTGTGATGACTAGCTTGGTGCAAATCATCACAGACATGAATTAAGCTCCCCTTTGCTAGAGCACGACTCTTATATAAAATCCTCAGAGCAAAGTCTTAACCAAACTTACGTATCAATTCTGCAATAGCTCTTTGAGTTCTTTTTTCCAGTTTTTCAAGTTTCTTTGCTACATCTCTTTTCAAATCCCAATCAGGTTTTCTTGGGGCTAAATTCATCAAATCCTAAGAAAGCAAAAATACAGAAAGACTGATAGCATTTAGCAGACAACAAACCAAGTTTTATTGGAATAATGGGATTTACATTTGGAAGGGTAATAAACACTGTGGGAAAAGGAGAACAAGAGGGCCATGATGGCCCTGAAGTAGCTCACCTGAGCCCTTTGACAAAACATGATCCATTTTGCATCTCTTTCGAGATATTATGACAAACATTCTAACAAGCTTTCAAAAATAATTGGACTGAAAATTTGGCCTCTAGCTTGTACAAAAGCTTTCTCTAGACTCATCTAAGATGTCATCAAGACAAACATTCTAACCAACTTTCAAGAGTATTGGACTGAAAATGTGGCCGCTAGAGTGTATGCAAGGTTTTTCTAAGATTTCACCAAGTTACCTGGTTTTTTACCTGATATGACCCATTTTTGAACTGTCCTGAGATATTATCAATACAAACATTCTGACTAATTTTCAATTGTATTGGACTGAAAATGTGGGCTCTAGAGCATACACAAGGTTTTTTTAAGATTTGATCCAGTGACCTAATTTTTGACCCAACATGACCCATTCTCGAATCATTTGAGATATTATCAAGACAAACATTCTGACCAAGTTTCAAGAGTATTGGACTGAAAATGTGGCCTCCAGAGTGTACACAAGGTTTTTCTAAGATTTGATCTAGTGACCTAGTTTTTGACCCAACATGACCCATTTTCAAACACGTCTGAGATATCATCAAGGCAAACATTCTGAGTATTGGACTGAAAATGTGGCCTCTAGAGTGTACAAAAGGTAATAGTTGATGACGTATGACGGACAACAGACGATGCACGATGGACACTGTACACAGCACGATCACAAAAGCTCACCTTGAGGTGAGCTAAAAATGCTGGATATTAGCATTTATTTCCTTTTCTCACAATGTTTTTAAAACTTTTCTTGCTAAGTGTTGTCACAACTTGGGATTGTGTGGTAAATTCGTCAAAAGAGATTTAAAGTATGATGGTCAAATTATGCCAGACAACATAAGCAAAGAAAGGTACAGTGTGCTTGTATGTTTGCTTTAACCCTTTACTACACTATCTGCATTTCTAATAATCCTGAGTAAGAAAGCTTTAGAATACATGGAGGGAAAAGGAGAAAATGCTTGTAATCAATGTTTTGTACCCTAAACAAGACAAATTTCAATTTTTTGAGAATTATTTCAAAACATGATCTGTAGACAACAAATTTGAACTTAGTACAAATGAGCTTAAGGTCTCTGATAGAGTAAAAAACATTATGAGAAAACAGAAAATGCTGGTTCCCAGCATTTGCTCCTTTTCCCATCATGATTTCAAAAGCCTTCTTCCTCAAGTAAGACAAAAATTGGGGAATGTCTGGTAAAGGGTTAAAAAATCTTTATATCCTTACTTCTTGAAATGAATACAATCATGAACAAAGTTTTGAAAACATTGTGGGAAAAGGAGGTTAACAGAACATTAGCAACCTTAAATTGCAATTATTGCAGTTGTACATGTACTTCTACACTGAAAATATCTGATAGAATGCTAAGAAGTGTTATTAAGATCAATTCAGATTATATATAAAATCCAAGCTATGTATTTCAAAGGCTGCCTTTGTCCAGAACATCTCCACTTAGAGCTCACTGTAAAGCAAAGCTGAGAATGCACATTTTGAGCAGTCTGATCACTGGCCACCAAGATAAGTTAGGTTTTGAGAAGTGCATTTTAGAAATATCACAGATAAATTATTTACCACTTCTTCAATCATATTTTCTGACTTGGCTGCTTCCATTTGAGTCTGAATTCTGTCTTGTACTGTAAAAAGAAAGAAGCAGGAAGGCATTTATCCAGCACATCAATTTATCTCTAACTCTTGTCCTAATAACAGACAAGCATACACTGGTTATCTGCCTACCATGAAATAAAACCTTAGACATGTTGCAGACTGTCGATAAATTGAAAAATTAAATGCAACTAAAATGATGAGATTTGTATCAGAAAATATATAAATACGGTGAGAAAGGAAGAAATTACTTGTCACCATAATTTTCTCTTTTCCCTTAATGTTTTTGAATAGGCATTGTAAGGGTCATTAAAACAAAGGTTTGTGTGATAAAGGGCCTAGTCTTCAGGTGGGTTAAAACACAGGAATTGTGTGGTAAAGGGCTAACTTGTTTGAATGTTAATTCATGCCCCTTTCAACCATATATCAGTTCAGTATCAAGGTTGACATTTATACTGTCCTATAAATAAATAAGCAGGTCTAACCAAGTATCATTCATATAAAATATCATTTAACTCAAAGATTACTCTGACAAAGATTTGGGGAATTTTAAGGGCAGAAACACATTTTATATGGCATGAATTGTAATAATTTGGACAAAACATAGAATGATACAAAGCTCACTTCATGTTTACACATGTTACATATTCAACTCATCGGAGCATAACTATTAATATCAAAATATATCATCATCACTAAAAACTGAAAAACTTTCTATTAAAAAATACTTTAATATAAAAAAAAAAAAATTGTCACAATACAGTATGATAATCAAGGTGGATAAATGATAACAATGTAATGAGAAAAGAGGAGTTACTCCTCTCGATCAGCATTTAAGCTTAGCTATAGCTTGTTATGAACTCTGAACTTAACGATGTCGACAGCCTATTATTTTATGCTTACCATCACTTGGTTTTGCTTTGGGAATTGCGCTGTCTTGGAGCTTCTCATCGAGAGGTTTATAGCTTCTGAATATTGGCCTGAGAAAGATAAAAACAAAAGCCCTAACCCAAAGTGTTCATGAAATAAAATTGATATTCAAGTTACTACCACATCTGACTTATCATCTGCAAATGCTTTCAAATTTGGTAATATCTAAAAATCTTTTATCTTGTGGAGTTAATTGGTACCCATACACTATAAAGGAAAAAGAAATTCGAGACATATTAAAACTGACAACAATTAGAAAATAAATCAAAGGTCACTAGCATGAAAGAAATTGTCCTGAGACAGATGGAAAATGTTTTGAAAGGAAAATGCTGTTTCTCATCTTCTCACTACATTTTCCAAGGCCTCTGCCATGAAGGACTTTAAACACTTGTATTTAGATAAAGGATTATACTAAGCCTTATATAAGAGATCTGAGGTGTATGAATTCTCCTGATAACTGAATATAGAATGTCTACCATGTTAAATGTGGAGTCGCTAAGAATTTTTTTTTTTAAAAAAATAGGGTAAAAAAAATCACAAGTCATCAAATTTCCTCATAATTTCACATTTTTTTCTTATGATATTCTACTGCTTCCAGCATCAAAACTTTCCTCAAGGAGTACAGTACCGCACATAAAATCTTGGCCATGAGAAAAAAAAATAAGGTGTTCGAATGTTTGCGGGTACGAATGTACAATAACAATTCAATTAGAATCGAATTATGATCGTTTGAGACAACCATACCTAGGTAATTTTTCTTTCTCGCCTCCAACAGTGTCTTGAGTATCTTTATTTTCATTTGGATGATTTTTGTTCCGTAAATTACGCAGTCTTTCTTTTCTTTTTAACGCTGTTTCCTCGAGAGAACCGACGGTGGTCGCCATTTTATTTACACTGGCATCCTTCTTTGGTTTTCTTATCCATAGCTTACTGCAGAAAACTTGAGTACCAGTTTAAAACAGTTTAACGTAATCAAAGTGCTGTCAGCACTGTAATCGGTCGACATTGAATAACTATACTGGTTTGAAATCACAAATCAAATGACAGTTGTTTGAACTATGTATGGGATAAAAAAAAAAACAAACAAACACACACACCTTACAACTGAGCAATGCAGTACCCCCCTTTTAAACTGTCTTTTACAAATTAACGGAATGGTTAAAATATATTCGTCAGTCGAGAGCAATAGGGTAGAGCGAAAAATATATATGTCACAGTTCTGAACAGCAATACCCATTATCAAGCTTTAGATATCACTTATCATGAATAACAGTACCTACCAACCTTTTAAAAGAGTTAAAAGAAAATACTGTTCTGTAGGTAACTTTGGCAACTTTGGTAACTGTAATGTAGCATATTGTCATATTCATAATAATAATACCCATACTTTAGAATGGTATGAATAAATCGTATGAAATATGCCTGCACTATGACTTTTGAATTGCTTACTTTTGGCTGCTATTTGGGCTTTTATGTTTCCATCTTTTACAAGTCATCGTAGTTTATTATCTAGACAAAATGTCCAACGTAATATTTTTGGGCTGGCTAAATCGTCCTGGGCAAAATCGTCCAGCCTAAAGCGTCTGCTGGCCAATTTCTCCTACATTACTATCAAAGAATGTAGATACCCAAAAATTACCTTACCCTCAGCCAAATGATAAAATTTTAAATCAAAAGCACTTGCACATGACGATCGAATTAACTCCATACCACACGAGAAAATGCGGAATTGTCCAAATTGAAAGCATTTGCATATGACAATTTAAAAGTGACTCAAATGAGAAAATATGTCTATATTTGGGTAGAAAACATTGTGGAAAAAGGAGAAAATGCTAGTTACCACATTTTTTTCCTTTTCCTACAATATTTCAAAGGTTTTCCTTCTCAGAGCTGTTAAAACTAGGGATTGTATGGTAAATGTAGACCAAATCATAGGGGTCCGTAGTTTGACTCCTGTCACCCATAGACTAAAACTATGGGTGACAGGAGTCAAACTACGGACCCCTATGGAACAAATGATGATTTGAATCATTGAAAGCCGGGTAAAAAAATATCGTGGCAAAAGGAAAAAATGATGGTTATCTGTATTTTCTTCTTTGTCCACAATGTTTTCAACAGCCTTCTTCCTCCAGCCTTCGTTAAAAACGGGATAGCTTGGTTAAGAGTTAAAACACTCTGTTATATATGGCATTTTGCAGCACTCAGAAAAACCAATGTTCAAACGTTACAACTTTTTTACTCCATATACATGTATATTCTACATAAACAGACAGTTAAAATCTAAGATATGTACATCTATGAGATTGATCTGCATTGTGTTCAAAGGACAGTCTGATCTTGATCTTTTATTGCCTTCATAAGTGACTTTACTTGTCCTTGGCCAACCCAGGTCATTGTATTTGAGTCATTCTAATAAGAAAGAGCAAAACTACAGTACACCTTGTGCTATTTATCTGAAATGTGGAAAGGACGATAATCAACCAGTATGGAGTAGCTGATGAGACAAACATGTTGCTGAGTTTAGGTTAAAAGCGCTGAATTAATAAAATAGATATGTTTTAAGCTTGGAAAAGAAGCCTACATATTGCAGCGCCATTGCTATCTTGACTAGAATATCTGAGAAAACTGGCATGATAGATCCAAGATCTGACTGCATGTTCTGTGCAGTCTGGTCTGAAGCTGAACTCTCCTCAAAGTCTTTTTCCCTGGTCCGTCGATTCCGTAGCATTTGCTTATTTGTGTTGCAGTTTCAGGTTTTTCCCCCCTCGATGAAAATGCTGTATTTAACTCTACCAAATGACAAAATTTTGAAAATCTTTCAAATGGTGAAAAATACAGTGAGGAAAATGAGAATTAGCAGTTTTTCTCACTATATATGCAAGACCCAACAGGATTGTTTGGTCAAGGACTAACAGATTGATTTCAGTCTCAAGAATCTCATCAATATGAAACTTGTTATTGACCGTGTAAAATGGTAGAGCCGTGGCTGGAAGGAGAGAAAAGGGTGTTATGAAAACAATTTAATAGATCTACATCCTACGCTGAAAGATGCATAATCAAATCTATGCTGGTCAGTATTGTGAATGGATAGTCTGGTTTCTAAGGTTGCAAGCGTGGGATAACCAGTCCATTCTGAAAATGTTTATGTAATGGCCTCTCCGCTAGGGTCATAACTCTTACACAACTCTACATCATTGTCCTCTATTTCCCTCACTGCTTCACACGCTTAGCTTCGTAAACATTAAACGACCGACTGCCAATTACTATTTTAAGCTTAACATTACAAGTTGCATTTATATCAGTTTGCTCTAAAGCAGAACAATCAAAATTTTCAAATTCTTTTAAAGCAATGTTTTCTTTCAAACGCCTTTCCGTTGCAATTTTATGCCTGCTCAAGGCCAAAATGTTCTATCATCTTTTCAACACTTGCTACATATTACAGATAGCAGAAGTCGGCCGATTCCGTACTCATGTATAACTTGATCAATGGTCGCCCGAAGTTTGCCAAATAATATGGACAGCAGACGACTAAAAGATGTGTTTACACCACTTGATACAGGTGATTCGCTCTCGTTTCATTCATAAGGTTGCTACTTTATCACTGACCCCATTTCTTATAACCGCATGGAGAGTAAACTGTTTCAAGATTTCCAGTTTTTGCTGGCCAGAGATTTTGATAATATTGGTATTAAGAAATAATTCAGCACTAAACAAACTGTAACCACTGTTTATCATATAAATGAAAAGTTAATTATTGGATTACTTGTTTACCTGTTTACTACTAGTTACTATTCTTGCGCTTATCTGGGTTAAAAGTAGATTTTGTAATTAGGTCACCACAGTAGTTATAAGTGTTAAAACGCTGTCAGTAAAAGCTCTTACGAGTTAAGAATTATTCGCGGTTACATCAGTTTGCTCTCAGCAGACGGATTTCAGAAAGTTGTGGTTTCTCTAATCGGCCGGCTAAAAACCTACAAGCTCTGAGAGAGGTTGGCTCATGTGCGAACCTTTCTTTTTTACGCAGGGGAAAGCACAATCCAAAAAATGGTATGAATAATATGTTGGCATATTTCTGCCATTTTTATGATCTAGATAATATTTCCAGGAAAGTTAGTTATATGGTAGTTCTCTTAATCACAAAGACGACTCGAAATGCCTCCTACGAACAACTTTAAAATCATTCAGGGAAAAGGAAAATTCATTAGGTTGTGGACGAAGATGTTCCAAAACCGTATCTAATTATAGATACCATGAATATCAGTTTTGGGCACGAAAGCAAAAAAAATCATGATAACGGTTAGAATTATCGTGATATTTTTATCGTGAAAATTTTTATTATCTAGATAATATTTCCAGGAAACTTTGTTTTATCACGATAGTTCTCTTAAATTATCGCAATAGCTATCTCGTATCTCGCGGCAGCAAATGCCACCATAGTTTTATCAACAAACTCAAGATTACGTATTATGGTCATTTGCTAGATCATGTGGCAATATTTTCAAACCATGTGACTGCCAATTGGCGCCAACTGCATCACGTTACAATAATTTTTTGACGAACCCAGTAATGTCACATGATTAAATCTTAAGATGGCCACGGGAAAGTGGTGAAGCTCAAGGTCGGGTTTCTTACAAACGTTTGGATGGAATTGAATAATGTTTTTATTTTTATGACGCTAGCTTAATGATAAAATTTAGAAATGATTTTGTAATCAATTCTATAGATGCTCTTATACAATTTTAGCATTTTTCTTCATCGGACCGTAACTCCATGAAACAATGATCCGCAAGGCTACTATTGTAATAGGTACCAGTTTAGGGTTCTGCAAGACATGCTACGTAAATCCGAATGTCTATTTCCGTAAATGGCACCAAAAATATCCGAACACAGTCACACTTTTTAGTTCGTACTACTTTTAATTCGTATAAAACCCTCCGTCCCTTGCGCTACAAACTACCGAGATTTTACTGTATTTTCTTCTTGTTCAATAATGTTTTTAAAAGCTTTTTACTTAAGGGTAGTTAAATCTAGGGATTTTGAATGTTACTCAATTATTTATTAATTCCGTAGTTTATCAAGGAATTATTAACAAATAATTTAATATCAGTTGTTTTCATGAACATTGGCAAGTTCTGATTGGCTGAAAATAATTTTTCATAGCTCCATGAAAAAAAAAAAAAAAGTTATGCCGGAACTACTTTCGCTGAAGGTTACTTTTGCGGGTCCAACACACTGCTGTGTTCATTTACTTTCATTCTATTGGTTAAATTTCAGTATTGGGGATCTGGAAACTGATTTCCTATTGCATTCTTGCGCTATACAAATATGAGTGGAAGGGGCTTTAGAAACTCCAACACTAGATTTAAAAATAAAGAAAATGAATGCAGTTTGAATTGTTTCCGTGGGTGTATGTTGTCTGTAATATTAAATTATAAGGAATGAAGAGAATTTTCTTTTTTTCATGGAGGTAAAAAAAAAAAAACCTAATCACACTTTTGTATGAAACCGCTTAGCGATTTCATACAGTGTGATTAGGTTTTTTTTTTTTTCATACCTCCATGAAAAAAAGAAAATTCTCTTCATTCCTTAAAACAATGAACACATTCAGATAAAACTCTTTACTAAACGACAAAATGTTAGACTTTTCCAAATTGAAAGCAGTTGTATACGACAAAGTCAATGTTACTTTATTATTGAAATTTGTTTGTGGAAAGGTAGAAATCAATATGGAAAAGGGGATCAGTTGCTGGTTACAAGCGTTTTCTTCTTTTCCCATAACGTTTTCAAAAGTCTTTCTCACAATCGGAATCGTGAGTGTTACTCAAATATTGAAATTTGTTTGTAAGCAAATGTTGCCGCTTTGATTCTAAATCCTTATCTGCCTAACATGTTCGACACTTACCATATTAACTCTTTACCAAACTAGCAAAACAATACAATACAATACAATACAATAGATTTTATTTGCTCCAATGTAAACAACGTACATTTTGCAAAATAGCAATAATTAAACAATATAGTAGTCAACATTGGACTTGTCAAAATTGAAAGCATTTGTAGACGAGAAACAAAAAAATGAGACAAAAAATCTGCTTACCAGCATTTTCTCCTTTTCCCACAATGTTCACAAAAGTCTTTTACAGGGTCGTGAAAACTTGGGATTGTTTTGTAAAGGGGTTAAAGTGCTTCTTGACAATTATTATGATAGATTTTTGTAACATAACCTGTTACCTGTGTTATATTTTAAACCTACTCTACAGGCAAATAGGATGGCTAATCATCAATTTCAAGCCGTGACGAGAGTTCAATTACGTCAAACGATTTGCATTAAGTATTACGTCCATTTCGTAACAAAATTTACAAAAAGTATGACTAGCTCTACAGAACAAATATTCATTTTGTGTAATATTCTTTCCAAATTTATTATCATAAATTACAATAGTCTTTTTTTATTTCAATTCAGCAGAGTGGCTGATTTCCATTTCGCCCACCGATTCCATTGTCTAAAAATTCACATAGTAAGGGGAATAGACTGATAAAACTATGACGAAAAATTGATTTTAAAATCAGTTTAAAACGATTCAAGATTATTGCAGTATTTCTCTTACATAACTATTTTCTACCCCATTTCTGATATAAAATCAATGTCCTGATAAATTCCATTCCGTCAAGCGATTTCCATTTTACGATTTCGTAGTATACATGTAATTCCATAAGGGGTATGAACACAAATATGACAAGTTCACATATTATTCTTTTAACAATTTACAGAGAATATAATAGATCTGTTCTTTTTTTTTTTTAAACTTTAAACCTTTATCAATTTGATCCACCAGTTCCATTTTGCCAGGAAAATGGCATAGGAAATAAAACGAACAAGATTCTTCCTAAAACTACGGCAGCCTATGGTGCGGTAAAACATCCCGTTCATTCATTCATTTATCTAATAATTTGTGCGGTTTTTAGAAATTCCTGTATTTCATGAGCACTTTTACGTTCTTTCCAGTCAGACTCTGTTTACACTGATTTCCGTCAATGGGAAGTTCTGTGTGGCACAAACCGAAAACCGGCTTAAATTAGGAAAAATTTTATGGTCAAAGGGAGAAAACTCGTACATACTGACATCACTTTCTTAATGGCAGAGTTACGTCCCTTATATTTGTGGACAGCATAAAACCGAAGACGAATAAACATTATTGTAGTTTGTGAAGTCGATCTGTACCGTTAGTAGGGCTGTCATTATTTCTGGTATAGTTAAAGACAGGACTGTAGATGCTGCTACTTCTGAAAATATCAGGACAGTAGACAAAAGAAAGAAAAACAATTGCAGACGTGGTTACTATTTTGTAAATGGGCGGTAGTCTCCCTTGTATTTCGTCACATTTGTAAACAAGGCGACCGCCAAAATTTAAACTTGGAAGTAACAATTCGTTTATCAAAGTAAGAGCTCACGCAGAATATAAATATTGTTTTTTATAATAAAATTTATCAACTGATGAATGTATACGATAAATGATTAAGCTTTCTTATGTTACAATTTAAACTTATAAACCAACGACATGTTTTCGTTCAATTAGGTTTTCAAGGTTATTAACAAATATCGTTAATATGGACTGAATTGTCAAATTCCAATCATTTCTTTGATCGTTGACCGTAAGGAACAGGGGACAGAAAGTGAAAGCATACCTGAATCTTCCAAGCTAATAAATGGAGATGAAAGCTATGTTTTTTCCCCGATATTATTGATGTTGATTCCAGTTTAGATCCACCCTCCATTTTTTTAAGTGGGAGGGGGTTATAAGTGAGAAGATCACTCTCTATTAATTTGAACACGTAATCACTTAGACAACAAATTGATTTAAAATAGCGCAACAGCATCCTGCCTTTAACAGAAAAATACCAGCGGGCAAACCATAACTTTAAGAATCAGCACAGACTAAACTTGGGTGTACATATGAACGTGCAGTCTGATTTTGAATCTACACGGTCCAATCAAAACATTTTTCCAAACGAAAACGCCTTTGAAATAGCAAAGGTTGGGTTTTTAAAATCGGCTTGAAAGTTTCATTTCACTTATTTAGCAGGATAAGGGTTAACAGAGGGTCCGGGTTTTTCGATAGACCGTATGGGTATAAATTAATCTTGCACCGGTTCTGACAGTTTCGGTGTGACTGTTTGTAATAGTTGAAAAAAAGACTATTCCGAGAAGGGGGGGTAACAATAAGGGAGAATACTCTTCATAACTTATGGATAAACAGATTGTACGAGTTTTTTCCCTTTGACCATAAAATCACAATGGAATCTGACGTGACCGTTTCCAGACCCGAAACCGATCCATAATGATATTTAGGAGCTTTAATTTCTCTCGTTTCTGTTATCCTAGTCCAATTTTAATCTATTAAAACGTCTGTTTCCTCCCATAGATCTAATGCCTACTATCTTTATTCGCAGTTTTGCTGTAGATCTGGATCGATTAAAATTTGATTTTCTCATTACATATAGTTGGCTGAATAGGACAGGAGGCCTACCTTCGAGTCGGAGGGTAGCTCTGTTGTTATTTTTGTGGCTTTGTCTCCGCTGGAGCGCTCTACGCTCTAGCCCTTAGTGAAGAAACAATTACAAGTATAACGTTAGGGTTACCCTTTGTTTAGGAGGTGGAGAGAGGTTTGTTAACCCTGTCTCAAGTGGGATTCGGGGGACCTACCTCCGAAAAAAAATCAAATTTGCAGCGATTCTGATGCATTTTGAGACCAGTTGTGCTAGTGAAACTCAAATAATTAGACTAGATCTTTTTTTCAATAAATACTTGCTAAGTACATAGATCTAGATCTAAGTTGTAAGCAGTCGAAACAGTGGTCCGGCCATGGCCGGACTGCCGACGACAGCCTTGATCGGAAAAACTGGACTGAAATTATTTTGCACTGGTATTACGCCATACAGACATAAGTTTTGCTCGTGATTTACTTTTGCATACAAGAATGATACTCAGAACTTTGACATATATGCCAGGGTACTGGTCAGTGTCAACATTGAAAACGGGAAACAGACGGAAACCGGTCAATTGTAGGTCACCGGCTGTACATAGAAGGGTGAACAGACTAATAATTAGAAATTTGCGGAAGGTCCTCACTATGGCACCCTTTTTAAAGCAAGCTCCCAAAGAATCTGATACCTCAGGACAGGGATTCTATATAACATGTTATGTATGATCCCTGCTCAGGAGTGTCAGGAATCAAAGCTATTCTTCTGGGACCACCAGGGTCGGGCAGCTTAAATATGATGAACGTGACTAATATCTTGAAATAGTCTTTACAGAATTACTAGTAAAGTCCTATCAAATTCATTCAGAGTCATTTTCCATTTCGTGAAAAAAATTCCATTTCGCCCACCATTTTTGATTACCGAAAATTTCGACCAGGGATCTTATTACTCCCGATTCGGGGTCTAGCTCCGATGTTATTTTTGTGATTGTTTCTCCGCTAGAGAAAAGAAACAATCACAAAAATAACATCGGAGCTAGACCCCTAATCGGGAGTAGGATCTTATATACAAGATCCCTGTTTCGACTAAGGATAAAAAAAACACTAAAGGGCTAAATTATTATGAAAAAGTGCATAAGTCATGCAGTATTTATTGAAAAATTATTGAAATGATATTATTATGTGAATATTTTGATCCAAATTTCAGCAGGTATCAAATTAAGTCAGAGGCGATTTCCATTACGTGGAAACGATGTCCATTTCGTGAAAAAATTTCCATTGCGTATTTTAGGCCTACCGATTGTGAGCTGGAATTATGCGACATTTGATTCGCACGAAACCGTTACGCCGTAAAGCCTAAAATTCGGATTGAGCTGATAGTCGGATAACCGTTGTGCCACTATCCGAGACAGAAAAGTAAACTTTAAGGACAGCATAATTATACGAACTGGACATGTTATAGGCAAACGTTATAGGCATATGTACGGCAGATTCGTACAGGCAACAATAAGGTCTACAATTCAAGCTACTCCTCTCTGCAAAAGAAAAAATAATAGGTTTCTCCGCAAATAGGATGATAATTTTCAAAACTAGTTTTGACAACTTTTAGCGGCCGACATTTTGCTTCGCCACCGAATTAACGCAATAGACACGTTCATCTGTGTTTGGTTCATTCTGTGAATGCAAGAAAACAACAGGCAAGGGCAAATTTGTCATGTATATGAACTTTGTCACTGTCACCTTTAAAGAGGCCCTGATACTCATTTTCAGCCAGTTTTAACTCATTTTGTCTTTATCAAACTATAGTCATTCTCATATCTTCATGCCAAATATTGCACCTCACGGTTGCTTAGATTACGGTCGATAGAAAATGCATTTGGCTGAGTTGCGGCCTTCCATGTAAACAGACTCGTCGTTTTCGGTGTTTGAATCGAAGATTTCGATATGTCCCATATACACACGGGTAGATTTGTATCTGAGTCTAATGAGGTAAACGAAGGAAAATGGAGGCTTCTCTGTTGCAGCCTCGATTTTCAGACGGAGGTCGCAGCCTATATATACAAATTACACCGTATCCGACTCTAGGCGGAAACTAACGATAAATTTCCGTGACACACCGCCATTGTTTACAGCTCCGATCGTCAGCCAGTTTTCTTCTTACCAATATTCGGTTTCTAATACAAATCTCTGTGTTTCTTTTTTTCAAGTACACCATATATGTCAGTAATTTATCCATGTTTACACAAAGGACTGATTTCTGTACCATTCTAAATTGTTTGAAATTTTGCTCACCAGCTGTAGACGGGCATCTTTAATCAAATATAATGGTATCAAGACAGTTCCCCGACAAGACAGTTCCCCGACACAAGTTTTCGAGACAGTTCCCCGACACTTTTGAAGACAGTTCCCCGACACTTTTGTTTCATGGCAAATGACCTTTTATATTGTAGAATTTACATAATTATGATTGATAATCATGATAAATTAGAAATATTCGTGGATAATTGATGTTGTGATCGAATTATCTGTACCCTGTGAAGAAGATTTCTATATAGAATGACGGATATAGTTACTGTCTCATGGCCCGTCATGGGTGAATCTATAACGAATCACGACTGTCATGAACATAAGAGAATTTTAAGAAGACTTTTAGCCAGCATCAAAGTTGATAAAAGGATAGAGAGTATTTGGTGTTGATTTTATAAAATCTTTGAATAATTTGTTTTTTAGTTATGTGCATTCCCGTTTTATCGAAATACAGTAGGGAAGCGGGCGGGGGGGGGGGGTTACTTGTGAAAATACCTTTTCTGTTTATCTTGTACACTCGGACAATTTTACATACATGTATATTGTTGATCTATACCATTTGTGAGAATGTAGTCTATTTGGGCATTGTTTGATATTTTGTGACAATAGGCCGTCAAATTGTTCCGTCGAACTAAGCTTTAGACGTTATCACGATGACCAAATGTACTCGTCAATCACATGTATAATCACTTCAATTAGTCACAAAAGATTGTTTATCCATAAATACTATATCAAACTTTTTTTTTATTATCCATGATAAGATTTATTTTGTTGTTTGACATCGAACAAAAATGTCGGGGAACTGTCTCCAAATCTGTCGGGGAACTGTCTCGAAAACTTGTGTCGGGGAACTGTCTTGTTCCCAATATATGTATGATGTAAACGCAAACAGGTCCAATAAATATGAACTTGTCCTGCTAAGGCTTCCTTGCTGACATGGTCATGTAACTGGCAAACAGGAATGACTGTCATTTCTTTTTTCAAACACAGTCTTGTATTTCTGGGAAAATTGCTGTTTTTACATCAATATAGAATTACTGGTATCAGTTAAAAGAATTTTTTTTCTAATAAATCCCTCAGCGTCCAAAAATTTCCAGAAAAGTCACTTGTCCTGTAGGACAAGTGACTTTGAAAAAACACATGCCCTGGTTTGGTCTTCACTCGTCCGACGACGATCCTTCTAATATTGGACTCTGACATTTTTTTTCAGACAAACGGAAATGCTAATTATATTGTTTCCCCTAGCAATGAACCTTAAATACTGGGTTTCATTAACCGGTCAAGTTACAGAAATTAATAAAGCTAAAACAACACAATTTTTCAAACTAGTTTCTGGAAAGTCTTTGTGAGTAAATGTTAATATTGTTCGTTTAAATGATTAGCAAAGTCGCTCGCCTTGAATTAGATTTACCTGAAGCATATTAAAACATTGTTTCTTTTGCAATGAAAGGTCCCGGGTAATATCATTTAGCTGACTTGAACTCAGTCTCTATTGGAAGCAGGGACCAGCACGTTTTTTGTCCTGTTCCAATATTTGATTTCCCGAATACTCTTAATTTGCTTATTCAATTATTGAATGGCCGTTTTGTCTCCTGTAAGTTAAATATTTATCTGAAAAACTTATTTGTTTACTATCTCCTATTCACCACTCGTCCTGCCGGACGACCATGTCTGATATTTCACTCGTCCTCATCCGTTTCTTACTCGCAAATACGAGCGGACGAGTGGATTATTTGGACCCTGTCCCTATGTGCCTGTAGACAATTTACCAGCTAACTTTCTACCAGACAAATGAATTTTGGACTTGTCCATATCAAAAGCATTTGCAGTTAACGAATGCAATTTTGTTCATATTGTTTTATTTGTCTTGAAATGGTTAAAAAACATCGTCACTTGTGGGACAAAGAGAAAAATGCTGATTACAAGCAGTTTTTTTTTTCCTTTGTCCAAAATGTTTCTATAAGCTTTCTTCTTCAGGGTGGTCAAAATTCTACTTGTGTGGTAAAGGGTTAAACCTTTTTTTTTTCTTTAGATTCTTGCATTTGACAGTTATGTTAACAAATTGTAATAACAAGGACATTAATGGCCTCAAACTTGATAACATTTTGGGCGACTTTTAAGGGATCTAAAAATGGTCACTAACCAAGACGTTTGCATTGTTAGATAATTTGAGGATGGTGCACTATTTCATTACAGATTTGGGTCATTCCATCCATAACAAAAGGTACTGCCATAAGATCTAAGCTGGAAAAATGTGGAGGGGTTTCCACTGCTACTTAGGAAGAGCACATAAACTTCAAACAGTGAGATGTATACAGACTGTTAATCTAGGTAAGTATGAAGCAATAGTTTATTTAAAGTAGATCTACACACTAATTTTCTTGCTTTTTATATTTTCAGTCTGTAATAACAAAATGTGTTTTAATCTTTTATGTTGGAATATTTACCTCAGTGATGAACTTATTTCAAACCAGGTGAACAAGACGTGGGTTGTCATGTTTTTGTTGGATTTGATTTATAAAAGTGTTAATTGGTATTTCTTGCACTCTTATAGCCTTTACCACACAATCCCAAGTTTTAATGACCCTGAAGAAGAAGGCTTTTGAAAACAATGTGGGCAAAGGAGAAAATGCTGGTAATCAGAATTTTCTGCTTTTCCCACAATGTTTTCAACTCTATCAAAGACAGTAATCATCAATTGAGCTACATTCAATTTATGGTCTGCAAATGCTTTCAATACGGACCAGTCTAAAATTTTGCTGTTTGGTAAGGAGTTAACAGATGACAAATTTTTAGACATGTCCATAATATATGTGTTGGCTGATAAAACATGAGGTTCAAATAATAGATTCTGTCTTGGAAAAGGTAGAAGACATTTTGGGAATAGGAAAAGGTGATCAGTAGCATTTTCTTCTCTTCCCACAATGCCTCCAGTGAGTTTTCCACAGAGTCATAAATTCACATATGGCTTGCAGCACGTGAAAAGGGACATTCGGACATTTGCGTAAAGCGTCCTCTCGGATCAGCCTGCGCAGTCCGCGCAGGCTAATCCGAGACGACGCTTTCCGTTTTTATGTAATTTTCTGTTTTGCGCAAGTGTACTGTATCACAAAATCTAATGTAGTTGTAAAGTGCTGTCCCGGATTAGCCTGCGCGGATTGTGCAGGCTGATCCGCGACAACACTACGCAAATGTCCGAATGCCCCTTTTCGCGTGGTGCGAGCCATATGATTGTTTTGGTAAACTTAAAAAGTTTATGAAAATAAAACATCAGCATGGTACTGATAACTACGGGAGTAACCCAGCACCTCATATGCAATTTTCAAGTTTTGCTTTGTTTAATTTTTACAAAACAAATTGAAAGCTTTTGCAGTTAAAAACGTAATTGTTAAACAATGTGATTAAATTTGTTTTTGAAAGGGTAGAATGGAGAAATTGCTCTTTTTGAGCAAAATCTCAAGTTATCATCATGTTTATACCTCCGCAAAACGCATGTTTTCAAGGGTATACTGGAATCAGCCTGTCTGTCCGTCCGTCTGTGTGTCAGTCTGTGTACAAAATACTAGTAATTTTGTGTTGCGAACTCCTCCTACAGTTTTGCTGCTATTGTATTGAAAGTCTGTTGAGACATTGATCGTATACTGAAGTTGTGCAAGATGCAGTTTTCAATCATCTACTCCCTATGATTCAAGGGTAATCTCCCCTTGAACTTAGAAAATTTTTTGTTAAATTGCCTGTTTCTGTCAAAGCACTGGTGGGGGTATTAAGTCACATTCAGTGACAGCTCTAGCTTCAACAGTCCTGAGCTACAGGATGCTAACCCTTTACCAGATTACACCTTTTACCTCATTGTCCTTAAATGTTTTCAATATAGACAGGTATGTCTGACATTTTTTAGGTGATAAAGGTTTAAGATCAAACACTTTATTTTCAGATTGTTTGCTTAGGAGACAACCTCTTCTGCCGAAACAACCCTTTTGTCCGTGGCGGAGACTTCCAAAACTTATTGAAACTTCAGTTTCATTTTGTACAAAAGAAGGGCAAACCAACCCAGAATCAGAAGATGGCCTTCAGGTTGGTGCTATTTTGTATAGCACCCCCCTCCCACTGCCACTAGCAAGTTGAGGCGGGGGATGGGGTTGTACTTGAATCAAGTAGCTGTCTCTTCATGCATAGAGTATTGTGTCAAGCTTTTCCTTTTAGTTTTACCAATTCATGATAAGGCCCTCCTACCATGAGAACTTGTGCATCTGTAATTTTCATGATGATTGGTCCACTGTTACAGGAGCTATATCCCTTTGATTTATTTTTCCTGATCTGCTGACAAAGCAATTGATATGGGTATTCATCAGCCTGTCTTAATTGCTCTGCCTGGTCTATGGAGATTTTTTTCATTCATAACCCATAACTGTTGCAGACTATAAAATTTGAGACTGGTCTGTATTGGAACCATTTGCAGACCGCAGATTATTTTTTGCGTATGATTAGAATTGTCGTCAAAAAGTTTAGGACATTGTAGAAAAGCAGAAAATACTGAATACCACCATTTTTAGTTGACTGTTTTTTTAAGAAAACATCAAAGTATTGTCATATCCCGGTTGTCGTCTGCATCCCTATTGCCTGCATTGTCATTGTGCTGCAAAAATTTTGACGTTTAACAATATCTGTCTAGCAATATCTGTCTTTACAGCTGAAGTTAATTACTTCACACTAGGACTAGCTGAAAAGGAGACCCCAATACGGCGGGGGGTGGGGGGGGTGGTTACCATCAAAATATTTTTGACACAGTTATGCCCCGTTTTTGATTTGAAAGTTTCACTGACAATCTCTTTCCAAAAGCAACTGCAGCGAAGCCTTGGCATCTGCATGCAGTGCTCTTGTTTCACAATGTTTTTAAAAGCTGTCTCCCTGGGGATCTAAAAGTTATGGAATTGCTCAGGGAGAGTAAATTTTCTACTTCCTGACAACATTTTCTATCTATTCAAATACAAAGTGTTATTGCAGCCATAGAAATGTTTTAAGGTCAACGGCCCATAACTCATCAGTAAATATTGATGTGTTCGTAAAGGCTATTCGGCCAATCTCAGCAGCTTCCGTCTTTTAATATGAGCATAAGAGGCCGTGGACTCACTAACTCTTCGGTAAATATTGTGTAACATCAACGTTTTTGTAAAGGCTATTCAGTCAATCTTGGCAGCTTCCATCTTTTAATATGAGAGTTAGAGGCCGTAGACCTTAATCTGCAAATACCAAAATTTCTTGTCTGGTAAACTGTTTACTCTTCACCAAACGACAAATTCACAGACTTGCCCAAATTGAAATTATGAACTTTGCAGACGACAAATTGAATGTATCTTGAATAGTGAAATCTGTTTTTGAAAGGATAGTAAACTTAGTGGCAAAAAGTTTCCTATTATGTTTTCGAAAGCCTTTTTCTTCAAGGTCGTTAAAACTTGGGATTGTTTGGTAAAGGGTTAACATTTTAGAGTACAAAATAGATAAAATGGAAACTTTCTGTCAGTATAACATGAATAACTTGTTTATTCATTTATTTATTTATTTATTTTTTTATTTCTTTTTTTATTTATTCTTAGTTAAAAAGTGTATATGATAGGACTTTTTGGATTCAATGAGCAAGCTCACATGATTGGATTTGTCCTTGAAATGGTAGAAAACTTAGTGGAAAAAGGAGAAAATGCTGGTTACCAGCATTTTCTCTTTTTTACCGCAATGTTTTCAAATGCCTTTTACTTCAGAGTTGTTTAAACCAGGGATGGTGTTGGAAAGATTTAATGAATTGATGTTCAAGACAGTCTTCGACATGACGATGTACCATTATAGATCTATTTCTTTTGTTGTAGCATGAAAATGTACGGAAGTATAGAGTTGAGGATGTTCAAAGGCTGTTTCAGAGAAATCCAAAATTACAGCAAGGTTGGTATAAGTAGTCTTCTCTATGACATGTATACCTGTGTATGCCATACTCGACTCTTTCCTACATGTATGTACTGTTTGACATCTGAACTGTTGTTCTTGTTTTTCAAAATGAATAATACATGTACATTCATTTGTCTTAATGATTTGTAGAGAGCTGTTGTCAGTGGTTTTTTTCTATGCAAGCCAAATACCTTTTTTTAAGCTGTTTCTTGTTTTTTCCACTTACTCCAAGTACTTAAGCAAGCAGTATATAATTTATGGTATCTAGCATTATATCCTTTTCCCACAATGCTTTCTACTGTTTCAAGGTCAAATCCCATCAGTTGAGCCAGATTGAAATTGTTGCCAACAAAAGCTTTCAATTTGAACCAGTGTAGAATTTTGTTGTTCAGTGGTGTTATATACCCTTGTTAATTTGGAGTTATTGCCCTCAGTTATTTTACAAATTGGATTTTCGACCCAAGTGTTACTTCCAAAATATAAAAGCTTTTGACATACGCAGATAGATTACATTGAGGACAAGTGCAGTGTTCCAGATCCATAATTCTTTCTTTACCATTTTTGGAGTTATTGCTCTTTGTAGTTTAACAGATTGGATTTTTGTCCGGAGCATAACTTTCAAAGTGTAAAAGCTATTGGCTTAAAACTTCATATGCAGATAGATCACATTGAGAACAAGTGCAGTGTACAAGATCCATAACTCTTGTTTCATTAGTTATGGAGTTATTGCCCTTTATTTTTTTGTTACAGATTAGATTTTTCTCAGCAACATAACTTCAAAAGTATATAACATATTGACTTTAAACTTCATGTGAAGATAGATCACATTGAGGACTAGTGTAGTGCAAGCAGTACAACAACTTTCAACCAGATTGATCATGCAACACCCTAGTTATATCTGCTTGTTATCGAACAATTTTTTCGGTCTATTTGGACAATTAGGATAATTGAAGTTTTTTTTTCTTCAGAAATATCAGCCACCATCATGAAATGCTGCACAGTAAATTTCACTTTGATTATGCATGTAACATGACAGTTATGTCCCCTTGTTATTTAATGAAATTCCATGTCATGGGAAAAGGCATCCTCGGAACCCAGGTTTGAAGCATTACGTTACTCTCCATGCATCTACCCCTGGGATAATTGACTAGCAATTCGTCATTTCTTATGAATATTCATATGGTCGGGAAGTACCCTAATAGCCAATCGAAAGATCGATAACATTATGATACTCTCTTGTAGAGAGGGTAATTTCATTTCTTCTGTTATAAAAAATAACCCCACTATGGAAAAAACCCGAGGTTGTCAACAAATATGGCCTGTCGGCGTGCTTGTCTCCTGTGAGATATGCCATTCTGCAATACAGGGACGACACTATCGATCTTCGTGTATGCCGAAAATCTCTTTTTTAAAAACGCTTCTGGAATGTGGTGTTGATGGGCGACGCCAGATTTAAAGTATCGCTGAGCTTGATTTGCAATGAATGATGTGATTAGATATCGACAAGTTAAAAATAGAAATGACGACGTATTTGTGATAAAAATAGTTTAAATTTTCTCAAGGAAAAACTGAGATCACCAATCAAAATGCTTCATGAATAATTCATGAGAACGAGGAAACGCCAGCGAAATAACCCAGGGTCGATTACAGAATGAATCGAAACTGGGTCAACGAGGATGGAGAAAAGGGGGCTTAATGTATAATTTCATTATGGACCAATAACTGTCTGTTTGTCTGTCTGTCCAGAAAGATATCTCCTTAAATCCTTGACAAAAATTGATGACACTTCATACATGTGTTCAGTATGATAGCCAACCACCACTTTTTTTTTTCGTTTTTTCTATTTAATGCTGATGTTTATTTCCATTTTGTACCAATATCTTTTCAACTGCTGGACAAAGTTTTATGACACTTCATATTTATATTGTTTATCATAAGCAAAAGACAATCAGTATTTGTATTTATTTCATGAAATGCCATGTCATGGGAAAAGGGGGCTTACTGTATAATTTCATTATGTTTGTCTGTCCATCTGGACAGATATCTTCTAAAATCCTTGGCGAAAATTGATGAAACTTCATACATGTGTTCATTATGATACTGTTTTTTTTTTTTTTGTTTTGTTTTTTTTTTTTTTCCAATTTAATGACATGTCATAGAAAAAGTGGGCTTGATGTATATTTCCATTATGTACCAATTTCTCTTTAACTACAGAACAAAGTTTTATGAAACTTCATAGTTATATTGTTTATCATAAGCCACAGACAATTATTGTTTGTTTGTATTTAAAGAAATGCCATGTCATTGAAAAAGGGGGCTCAATGTATAATTTCATCTTGGATTAACAACAAAAAAGCCACACATACTTGCAAAACACAATACCTCTTATATGTTTCTATCAAAAAGGGCCTTTTTGGGCAGGAGATATCATTTCAACAAAATTACTTGTTTGTTTTAATTTCAGCAATTATTGATAAAATGAGGGAGGAATACAAGTTTTATGAGAAAAACACCATGTTGGAACACACAGAAATCAAGAAAGAATATCTACTGAAAGATTCGTTAGTAATTTTGTTTATTTATTTGGTATAACTCGAGAGTTCAGAACCCCTTCCCAAACAGAAAAATGTTAATTTTTAGCTTGTCTTTTTTCAAAGAAAATGTCCAGTTTTTTCATAGCTCTGGCGTCGTTGTCGTGCAAAAACTTTAACATTTCATAATATCTGTTATTACTAAAGATGTGTACTTCAAATTTGGACTACTTGTTTATTACCAAAAGGGGAATCCATACAAGAGGAACAGGTAGCCATCATAACATTTTGACACAGTTACCGGTATGCTCCTTTTTAGACTTAAAATTTTAAAAAAACTTCGACATTTTATAATATATCTGTCATCACTGAAGATATGAATTTCAAACTTTGAATAGTTGTTAACTATGAAAAGGTGAACCCAGACAACAGGACAAGGTAACCATCCAAATACTTTTGCCCCTTTTTGGACTTAGAATTTTCACAAAAAACAACTTCAGCCCAGTGTTGGCTCCCGCATGCAGTGCTCTTGTTCAAACTCTATAGTAGCTATAGAATAACTTTTTAGAAATGGAACAAATAGCTGTAGTTCTCTGATAGGGTAGCAAACATTGTTGGAAAAAGAGAAAATACTGGTTACCAGCATTTTCTCCTTTGCTCATGTTGTTTTACAAAGCCTAACTTCTTCTCAAGGTCGTTAAAACTCAGGATTGTGTGGTAAAGGGTAAACCCATTACATGTATATGACAGGGAGTTAAAATTTCCGACCCTTTACCAAACAACCCTGTGTTTTATTGACCTTGAGAAAGAAAGCTTTTGACTTTGAGAAAGAAGGCTTTTGAAAATAATGAGGGCAAATAACATTATGGAAGTCTAGGAAGGAGAAAAGTACTGGTACTTTAACCCTTTCCCAAACTATTTAGAATTTAATGACCATAGAGAGAAAAGCTTTTGAAAACACTGTTAGAAAAGGAGAAAATGTATAAGAGAAGGCTATCACTGGAATATGCTTTTTTTTTTCATAGATGTCCATGTCAAAAACTGAAAATGGTTGATTCTTTATCATGCAATCTCATGTTTTAACTACCCAAAGCAAGAAGGATTTTAAAAACATTTTGGGAAAAAAAGAAAATGTTTGTAACCAGCAGTTTCTTCTTTTCCCACAATGTTGTCTGTGCATTGGAGCACAGATCATATCATTAAATCATATTTGATTTGATGTTTACAAATGCTGTCAAATTAAACTCATTACCAAACGCAAAAATATTGGACTAGTCCAGTTCAAAGCATTTGCAGACAACTATTTAAATGTAGATCAAATGATGGAATTTTGTTTTTGGTAGAAAACATAGTGGGAAAAGGAGAAAATGCTGTTTATCAGCATTTTCTCCTTATCCCACTGTGTTTTCAACAGCATGCCTTGTCATTAAAACTCAGGATTGCGTGATAAAGAGTTAACAAGTCTTTATTTTGTAGTTTGGTATAGAGTCAATTGAGGATAGACAAAGGATAAACTTTCCATATAACTTTGGTTACCTTTGTAAACAGTCAAGATTATGGTCAGAAAACGTGAATATCATATACTTTTGCCAAACGAATTGTTTGAATTGTATTGTTTTGAATACTTTCACTGGAAGAAAACGTCCATTTTATTTATTTTCTTTATGACTTCTTTTTTTATACAGCTTTTTTGTCTTGTAGCCAGTTACATATAAAAAGATGATGGCAAAAGGAGGAAGTGTTTGTAACAAGCATTTCAGCTTTTGCTACAATATCATCCCATGTGTTAACTCTTTATCAAATGGTCTTTTAGGCTCTTTGAATTTTAGATTTGTGTAAACTGGAGAAAATGCTAGATTCCAGTGTTTTCTCCTTTCCCACAATGCTTTCAAAAGAGGTATAAATCACTTTAGTACATGCTCTTCTTTACCTTATTTTTTTCCCTCGTGTTTTTACAGAGATTTATCATCACTACAAAGTTTCAGAAGAAAAACACCATACAGCTCTAGGGAATTGAAAGGACAGAAATACATCTATGTGTACTACAAACATGAAGTGGAAAAATTGTAAGAGTTACATTTGTGTTGTTGTAAATGTACTTTACACGCATGATATACCAACAGATTAAACCTGTACCATGCAATCTTGAGTTTTAACAACCCTGAAAAGGAAAGCCTTTGAAAACATCATGGGAAAAGGAATCGGAGACAAATACCTTATCTAAGACAAATCTTGCCATTCAAACCATGTTTAATAAGTCGTCTGCCATTGCTTTCAGTTTAGAAAAGTCTAAATAGTAGTCGTATGGTAAACCATTAAATGATGTGTTACTCAACTTTACCTTTTTACCAAAAGTTAGGAGTTTAGACTGGTCCAAATTGAAAGCATTGCAAACAACAAATTACATGTGGCTAAAGAGACATGATTTTTCTTTGAAAGGGTAGAAATCATTATAGGAAACCAGCATTTTCTATTTTACCCGAAGTGTTTCAAAAGTTGTCCTCCTCCTGGTTATTAAAGATACATCTATATTCATTTTCATCCAGTTTTCAACCAGTTTTTGACCCATTTTATCCTTATTTTATGAAACTATAATCATAACAGATTACAACAGATAGAAAATGCATTTCATGTTTTGGAGGCCTTCAAAGCAATCATTTCTGCCATTTCCCATTTTAAATGAGGATAAATCCTTTCAGTTTTTTCTATCCCTCACACCAGATATATTGGTAATTTATCTGTGTTTACACAGCTGAGCCATTCTACACACTTTGAAGTTGTAACAGCATGTTTTATACCCCCGCAAAATGAATGTTTTCGGGGGTATACTGGAATCAGCCTGTCTGTCCGTTCGTCCGTCCGTTTGTCCATCCGTGTGTCCGTCCGTGTGTCCGTCTGTGTACAAATAATTGCCTGTTTCTGTCAAAGCGCTGGCGGGGGTATTAAGTCACATTCACTGACAGCTCTAGTTTTCTCTACTCTGTAAGGATGTATCTTTAAAGCCTGGGATTGTTTGGGAAAGAGTTAAATGGTATTTTACAAAGCTTTATAGAGTATATTGGCCATTTTAGTTCTCCATTTACCAAACAATCCCGAGTTTAACAACCCACAGGAAAATGGCTTTTGAAAACATTTTGGGATAAATAGACAATGTACAAAAATATGGAAATGCTGCAATAATTATCTTAAGTCAACAGACTTGTGGAAATAATTTGGTTTGTGTCCTGAAGAAACTGTTATATTGTACTTTCAATGTAAATGTCATGGAGCTATCATCTTGTGTGTGTACACTTTTCAAACCCAATTACACCTGTAAACATAGACCTGTATATAGGGTATAGCAGTACATAGGGGTATATAGCCTATGTGTAATAATGAACAATGCTTGTTTGTCAGTCATTGGTTTTATGTGATAGGTAGAATCTCACTGCTCATACAGCTTGTTAGTAAACATTATAGTGTATAAACTCTCATGTAAGATCCTCTACTTCTTTAGGGCCCTCAAGAAATTTGGAAACATGGATTTGATAAAGAAAATGAAAGAGGATAAAGAGAGAGAAAGTAAGTTGACATGCAGATTGGATTTAATCAACATCTACCTAGCTGATATATTTTGTTTAACTCGTCACCAAATGACAAAATTTTGGACTTGTCCAAATTGAAAGCAATTAAAGAAATTAAAGGTGGCAAAAATGACTCAATTTTTCCTTAACAGAGCAGAAAATATTGTGGGAAAAGGAGAAAATGCTGGTTACCAGCATTTTCTCCTTTCTCACAATGTTTTCAAAAGACCTCTTCCTCAGAAAGAGTTAACCAGACAAACAAATTTTATACTTGTCCAAGTTGAGAGCATTAATTGCAGAATGACAAATTAAATATGGCTACACTGCTAGGATTTGCCTTTAAAGGAGTTGAAAACACTGTGAGAAGAGGAGAAAAGGCTGGTTACCAGTACTTTCTCCTTTTACCGCTGTGTTTAAAAAGCCTTCTTCCTCGGGTTGTTAACCTTGAAATTGTATGGTAAAGCATCGGCCTTTTGCCAAGCAATCACATTTTTTAACAACCCTAGGGAAGAAGGTTTTCGAAAACATTGTGGTAAAAGAAAATAATGGTAACCAGCATTGTCTCCTTCTCGAGGAGTATTTTCTATTGTATTGAAATAAAAATCTCATCAGTTCAGCCACATTTTATTTGCTGTCTGGAAATGCTTTTAATTTAGACAAGTTTAGAATTTTTTCTTCTGGTAGAGAGTAAACTTATAACCTCCTTGAGACTAGCTTTTTTTGTCTTGCAGCAGACAACATAATATACTGATTCAGACTTGATGAGAAAATAATGTGATTTAAAGCCCCAAGAACGATCACTTTTAAAAACATCATGGAAAGAAGGAGAAAATGTTGGTAACCAACATTTTCTCCTTTTCTCACAATGTTTTCTATCCTTTCAAAAAATAAATACCATCATTTGAGCCATATTAGAAAGTGTGCTTATTTCACTTCATAATGTATATAAGTTTACCCTAAACCTTTACGCCACGTTTGTATGACCCTGAGGGTGAAGGCTTTTGAAAATAATGTTGGAAATGAAGAAAATATGGGGAATCAGTATTTTCTTCTTTTTTTTTAAAAAATGTTTTCTACCCTTTGAAAGGTAAATCTCATTGAAAGATCCACATGAATTTGTCATTTTCAAAAAATTTTTGAACTTGGACAAATTAAAAATTTTGTGACACTGGAAAGAGTCAGGAACATAAGTGCATGAAAAATATGACCAAAGAGAAAATGTATCTGTTTCTTCACTTATTTTTTTATCTATAATATGATGTTTAAATTGTCATTCTATCAGAATGGAAGACCCAGTCCCTCTCTCAAACAGCAAATTGTTGATTCTTCCTGGCTAAAAGTAATTGCAGATGACAAGTTGAAAATTACTACATAGGAGCTGTTGTTCTTTGATAGGGTACAAAACATTATAGGAAAAGGAGAAAATGCTTGGTACTAGCATTTTCTCCTTTTACATAATGTCTTTCTCAAGCCTTATACCAGAGGGCAAGACTTTAGTCTCATCCATGAAGAAGCATATGTAGATGACTAATTAAATATGGCAGATTTTGAGGGATTCTTCTTGAAAGGGCAGGAAATATATTGTGAAAACAAAATTATGATGGTAACCAACATTTTCTCTGTTTTCCTCAATGTTTCCAGAATTCTTTGACCTGAGGGTAGCAAAAACGTGGGATCATCTTACAATCCCAAGTTTAAAGGAGCCTGAAGATTGAGACTTTCGAAAACATTGTGGAAAAAAGAAGAAAATGCTGGTAACCACAATGTTTTCTACCCGTCCAAAAAAAAAAATTAAATTTTTGAGTCACATATATTTTGTCGTCAGCAAATGCTTTCAATTTAGCCATGTCTAACATTTTGTCATTCAGTTGTGGTTTAACCTTTTACCACACAATCTGGAGTTTTAACAACCCCAAGGAAGAGGACTTATGAAAACATTGTAGGAAAAGAAGAAAATGCTGGTTACCAGCATTTTTTTCTTTTCCCATAATGTTTTCTACCCTTTCAAAGACAAATGTCATCATATGTGCTACATTTGATTTGTCATTTGCAAATGTTTCCAATTTGGATCAGTTTAAAATTTTGTCGTGGTTATTATTCTTTTTCCCCTTTGTTTTTCAGGTGCAAAACTGTCAGCACAGGTAAGAAACATAATTATGGAAATGACTTTTGAGCCAGACTTCAGTGATTAGGTTTTATTTTTGACCCATTGTTGTACAAGGGCAAATATTCAAATCCTGCTGTAGTTGTAACGGGTAAAAGGACTTTTCTTTCTGCAATCTTATCCATAATATTCGAAAAAGGTATTTTTTGTTTCTTTGTGTGTTGTTTGTAAAGGTTAATAAAGATGGAAATAGCCTGATTTTTTCATTTCAAAATAGCAAAGTCATGTACTTAGAGTGCCCAGTCAATTAGCTCAGTCATTAAACCTAGGGGTTGGTGGTTGTATTCTTAGCTTGGCCAAATTTTTTCCAAGGATTCATGATAGTCATTGCAACAGGATTCATTCCATGCTCACAGCGGAAAATTGCTAAGACTGTGTTTATGTGTTATAATGGCTTAGGAAGAATGTTGTGTGAAGCACTAGTAAAAGAGCCTCCAGAAAGCATGGATAGGTGCCTAGATAGATGGAATATAGCCCAAATAATGTTAAAAACGGCATTAAACACCAGTGAAACTGTCTCTTTGGTTGTTGTCAGAATGCTGTTGGTAAGGAAAAGAGTAAGTCTTTAAAAACATTAAGTCATTTACAATCAATTCAAAGTTTGCATAGCCTCTTCTTGAAAAATAGCTCATGAAGTCATATTTGGCAATTACAGTTACAACCGAAATCTGGGCTCTAATTTTCAATTCAGTATGCAAGATTAGCTATAAACATATGAGCTCAGCATATGAATAGACTTTCTTGAAACACATGCTCTTGTGATGGTTACAAATCCACTAGTTCTTGTCAGTCTTTGACCTATATTGAGGAATACTTTGTATTTTGAAAGACTTTAAACGCTGTAGTATTAACCTTTACCAAACAATTACAAGTTTTCATGACCCTGACAAAGAGGGCTTTTGAAAACATTGTGGGAAAAGGAGAAAATGCTGGTTACCAGCATTTTCTCCTTTTCCCACTATGTTTTCTATTCTATCAGAGAGCTGAAGCTCATTTGTAACAATTTTGAATTTGTTGTATGCAGATGTTTTGAATACAAAAGAGTCTAAAATTTGTTGTTTGGTAAAGACTTAAATATC
The DNA here is from genome assembly GCA_946811185.2 of Hippopus hippopus. Lineage (NCBI taxonomy): Eukaryota > Metazoa > Mollusca > Bivalvia > Cardiida > Cardiidae > Hippopus > Hippopus hippopus. Next base: position 17,852,205 of record OX328105.1, on the reverse strand, counting down.
AATTCAACTTGTTTCTGCATGACAAATTTCATACTTACTCAAATTGAAAGCATTATACAGACCACATATTAACACTTCACCAAACAGTCCCATGTTTTAATGATCGTGATGGAGGAAGCTTTTGAAAATATTGTGGGAAAAAGAGAAAAGGCTGGTAACCAGCCTTTTCTCCTTTTCCCGCAACTTATTTCATACCCTTTTAGGCTTTTATATGCAAATCCCATAATTTAAACCACATTCTATTTGTCATCTGCAAAAGTTTTCATTGTGAACCAGTCTAAATTCTGTGATCTGATGAAGGATTAAATGTGGCTGAAATCAAGTTTTTTGTTTTCTTGATAAGGTAGAAAACATTGCAGAATAAGGAGAAAATGCGTAACCAGCATCTTCTCTTTTTCCCAAGATGTCCGCAAAGCCCTCAGGATGAAGTCATAAAAGATTTATATATGTAACAGTTTCATACATATGAAACAGTTTTGGGATATTTGCTGTAATATTTTACTATACTATAACATTTAGGTCAAGTTGTTCTTCCGTGTGACAAAACAAGTTATTTGGGAAAAGGGAGGATTGTCATCGAGTTCTGTGGTGACATTTGCTTTTTGTGTGTAAGTAATTATATTTTCATTAAAAATAAATTTGATTTTCTTACGAATGATTCTTCAGTAGCTATTGCTTTTTAACCTTGTACCAAACAATCTCATATTTTCAAGATTCAGAGGAAAAAGGATTTTGAAAACATTACAGGAAAAGTAATGCTGCTTACCTGCATGAGAAAGATTTTCTCTTTTCTCCTGTTTGTTAACTATTTTTTCTAAGACAAATTATATAATTCCAAATTTTGGCATCTGAAAATACTTCGAGTTTGGACCAGTCCAAAATTTTGCTGTCTGTGAAGAGTTAGGGCTGTCAACTTGTATTTAAACTGTAAAGTGTGAAAGATTTGAGGAACTGAGAAATGGACACAGTCATTAAAGCAAACAATATTTCAAATTTTCACTCTGATGTACAGTTTTGGTATCTTAACAAAGTATTCATTTTTCAGTTTCTCATATATCATAATCACTAAGATTCACTTAACCCTGTATCACATGACAAAAGTTTAAACTGGTCCAAAATCAAAGCATTTGCAGACAACAAATCAAAGTTTGCTCAAATGATGAAGTTTGCCTTTAACAGACTAGAAAACATTGTGGGAAAAGGAGAAAATGCTGGTTTCCAGCATTTTTTCCTTGTACTACAATGTTTTTAAAGCTTTCTTGCTCAGAGTCATTAAAACAAGGGATTGTGTTGTAAAGTTTTTAAGACTACTGGGTAAATGTAATAATTATCTTTATTCACTAAAAGAAGCAACTTCATAACTATTTTAATTAGAATCAAGAGTGTTGATCCAAGGTCAGACTGCAAGTTCTGTGCATTCTAAGTGAACTTTGATCTTTAATTTACGCAGTCTTTGATTTGCACAATTTAGGCGTGCTTGAAATTGCATTTTGAGATTTTTTCATACCCTGAGAGAAAAAGGCTTTTGAAAAAAATTAATGGAAAAAAAGAGAAAATATTAATTACTAACATTTAATGCTCAGCCAACATTTTTTTATACCTTTTCAAAGAAAATTCCAGTTAACTGAGCTACGTTTGATTTATTACCTGCAAATGCTTTGAATATGGAGAAGTGTAAAATGATTTTACTAAGGCGATAAATGTAAGATATTTCTTTCAATGACTTTTTGTATTTTTCCTTTGAATTCCTTTGGCTTACGTCTTTAACCCTTTACCAAACAATGCGGTGTTTAAACTTCCCTGAGGGTGAAGGCTTTTGAGAAAATTGTGGGATAAGGAGAAAATGCTGGTGACCAGAATTTTCTCCTTTTCCAAAAATGTTTTCTACCCTAGCAAAGACAAATACTATGATTTTAGCCACATTTAATTTGTTGTCTGAAAATACTTTCAATAGTGACACATCCAAAATTGGTAAAGAGTTAATGAAAAATTTCTACCAAACATGTTTTCTGCTTATAAAATATTTTTGTTATTCACTCATCAATCAGTTGGTTGAAACAGAAATTTTTCATTTCAGAAACCTATTTATTTTCTACTGTAAGGTATGTATCTACCTACATACTGGACAAGCAGTGGCATTAGCAGAATCTGTGCATGCATTTGTTGATACATTAAATCAGGTAGGTGCGGGTTACCTTTCAATTATTAGAATCTAATTAGCTTTCGAAAAGGCAAGAAAAACATCCTTTGTTATCTCAAGAACATTTTTTGATCAGTGCTTCTCATTTTTAGCTTGGCTGTTTTTGAAGAAAACAATGAGGTATTGTCACAGCCCTGATATCATAGTCTACGTTGTCATGCAAAAACTTTGACATTTTCAAACATTTTGACATTTTATACAAGCTCTGTCATTACTGTAGATATTTATTTCAACTTGGACAAATTGTTCACTATCTAAAGGGGAACCCATACAATACTGGCGGTAACAATCAAAGTATTTTTGACACAATTATGCCCCTTTTTCGACTTAAAATTTTCATGGAAAATCAATAAACTGCAGCTGAGCCTGGCACCCGCATGTATTGCTCTTGTTCTGCAATAATTTCAAGAGCTCTGTTTCCAGTGTTGTAAGAAAAAAAAGGCATAGTTCAATGAAGGGTTATCCTTACTAACAAATTAGATGATGCTCTAAGTTTAAAGGTAAGAAACTAGAGAGCATTGTGGAAAAAGAAGAAATTTGTTAATACAAGCATTTTCTCCTTTTTCCATAATTTTTTAAAAAGCCTTCCTTTTTAGGAACAATTATAGTTAAAATACAGAATTTCTTAGTCAGGGTTAAATGATATATATATATACTTTTAATACTTTCAGTTCATTCTTGTGCTTGGACAAATTGTTTCAAAATACCCAATAAGCGATAAATTTCCGTGAGTATACTTTGTTTTTTAAAAGTAAATCAGTGGCTTTTGTCTGTAATAGAAAACTTAAATTTTATGGCAAATCTCAACCCTCAGGATCTAGAACATATTATGATGAAATGTAGGAGAGACATTAAATCTTTACCAGACTACAAAATTTGTAGACAGCTCCAAATTCAAAACATTTGCAGACGAAACTAAGTGGTTTAAATCTGAAACATTTGCAGATGACAGATTAAATTTAGATTTTTCAGGAAAAGAAAGTGTGTCTCCCCTATTTTTTTAGCGATACTCTCCCCCAAAAAAAGAAAAGATATATATGCGAAAAAAAGAGTATGTAATCACAACAGTCAATTCATTTTTGTCAAGATGATTTGGAGAAATGAGTTCTGTAGAGTTGTTTAACTCTTTACCAAATAACAAAATTTTAGACTGGTCCAAATTGAAAGCACTTGCAGACAACAAAATAAACGTTAATCAAAAATTGAAACTTGTTTTGAGCAGGGTAGAAAACATTGTGGGAAAAGGAGAAAATGCTGGTTACCAGCATTTTCTCCTCTTCCCACAATGTTTTCAAAAGGCTTCTATCTCAGGGTCATAAAAACCAGGGATTTTTTGGTAAAGGGTTAAAGAAAACGTTTATATTTTTATATGTTAATCAGGTAAATCTCAGTATCTAGTGCATTCTTTCCCAATATTGAAGGATAAGACATGTACATATGAGTGATGCTCTGTGAAAAGGAGGTTTAATGCATCTGCAAAAAGTATCAACTCACGTCAGCCTAAGCAGTCTGTGCAGGCTGCCATAGGTCAAAACTTTTTGCTATTTGCAAATTATCTGCATATCAAAGGACCATTGTACCTCATGATTCAGTTGGTTGTAGGACAAACTGGATTTTATGAATCCATGATTGTGTGATGACAATCATGGTACAATGCATTATGAAGATTATCTTTAGCTGTTTTCACCACAGCACAGCCAACTTGTAAAAATGTTTCTTTGTAAGGTAAAGAGATAAAAGGGGGGGATAAAATTCATGAATTTTTTACCGAATTGCTTCTTGTCAGAAAAATTTGCATTGAATTTACTTGAAATATTTTTAAATTTCTTTACAGATATGGTCTTCGAAATTATCTTTATCTATCATCCTTGGGCAGTGGATGTTTTATATTTGCCTTTGGTTGTGTGGCTACCTTTGTGTGTAATTTTTTAGGTTTCTTTTTTGAATCAACACCTATCTTAACCAAAGAGATATTACATTCTGTGAGTATATATTCATCTTTTTTCAAAGTTTTTGTACATTCTGAAACAATTTAAAGGTTATTTATTTAATCGTCGTCTCAGAATTCATAACTTGTTAGTTTGACTGTTTTTTCAAAGATCTTGAAGTATTGTCGTATCCCTTATATTGTCTGTGTCTACTCCTGTATTGTCATTGTCCAAAAACTTTACCATTTTCTCATATATCTGTAATTTTTAGCTCACCTGAGCACAAAGTGCTCAGAGTGAGCTATTGTGATAACTCACCGTCCGTCGGTGTCCGTCATCCGTCCGTCGTCCGTTCACATTTCTTTGTTTACACTCTAGCATCTACAAATATCAACCAATCACCACCAAACTTGGTCAAAATATATATGACCATAAGATCTCAATTGAGTTCGATTATGGGTGTAATCGGCCCAGAACATCTGGAGTTATTTGCCCTTGAATTAGAAAAATTGCTATATTTCACTTTGTTTACACTCTAGCATTTTCAAATATCAACCAATCACCACCAAACTTGGTCAAAATATATATGACCATAAGATCTTGGATGAGTTCGATTATGGGTGTAATCAGACCAGAACATCTGGAGTTACTTGCCCTTAAATTAGCAAAATTGCTATATTTCACTTTGTTTACACTCTAGCATCTACAATTTTTAAACAATCAGCACTAAACTTTGCCAAAATATATGTAACCATAAGATCTTGGATGAATTCGATTATGGGTCTAATCAGACCAGAACATCTGGAGTTATTTGCCCTTGAATTAGCGAAATTGCTATATTTGACTTTGTTTACACTCTAGCATCTACAATTATTAACCAGTCGGCACCAAACTTGGTCAAAATATATATGACTGTAAGATCTCGGATGAGTTCGATTATGGGTGTAATCGGACCAGAACAACTGGAGTTATTTGCCCTTGAATTAGAAAGTTCTTTAGAATAGTTCTTAGTCCGGAGCATAACTTTGTCATCTCCAGTCCGATTGACTTGAAACTTGGTATTTGTGTTTGTTGCAATAATACAGAGTGCAGTGTGAAAGAACCGTAACTCTACCTCGTACTGTCTATGAGTTATTTCCCTTTGATCATCATTTTTACAGCATTTTCTGCTTGTCTGGAATATAACTGTCATCTACAGCCTGAACATCTTCAAATTTGATATGCATGATTGTTGAAAAATTAAGGAGTGCAGTGCACAAGAACCATAACTCTTCCTAACACAAATTTTGAGTTATTCCCCCTTTGACCTATATTTTTATAGCATTTCTTGCTTGCCCAGAGCAAAACTAAGTAGGAATGACTTGAAATTTGGTATGCTTATTTGTTGCAATATTTGGAATTGCAGTGCACAAGAATTGTAACTCTACCTTGTGCTGTCTTTGAGTTATTTCCCTTTGAATGTCATTTTTACAGCATTTAGTGCCTGTCCGGAATATAACTTTGTCATCTCAAGTCAGAACGACTTCATACTTGGTATGCATGTTTGTTGCAATATTACGGAGTACAGTGCGCAAGAACAATAACTCTACCTAGCACGGATTTTGAGTAATTCCACTTTGATCTTCATTTTTACAGTATTTCTTGCTTGTCCGGAACGAAACTTCGAAGTCTGAAGTCAAATTGCGATAATTTGCTGCTCTTGTTTCATTATCATTTGGCCTTGAACCTTGATATATGGTGTTTCTCTTTATTTTAGACCTTTACTGCTTGGTACTCAGGTGAGCGATATAGGACCATCATGGTCCTCTTGTTTAATATTTACTTCAAAGCTTGGGCTAGTTGGTATGTAATGATAAAGGAACCAATACCAGAAGGGTTAGTAATCATCAGAATAGTTTTGACACGGTTTTGCCCCTTTTTCAAACTAAAATTTCCACTGAAAGAGCAGCTAAAGCTGAGGATTGGCACCTTAATAGGATGCTCTTGTTTCCCTTGGTCGTCTGATGTACATCATGCTCTTGAATGCATTGACATCTATTTGTTGACAAAATCACAGTTTGAATATGTGAGAACAAAATTTTAGACTTGATGAATTAAAGCATATACAGACGATAAAGTATATATGACTCTGATGATTGCTGTTGTTTTGTATTGAGATAGAAAACTTTGTGGAAAAGGAGAAAATGCTGGTTACCAGCATTTTCTCCTTTTCCCACAAAGTTTTCTAGGAGTCTTCTTTCTAAGGGTTGTTAAAACTGGGGATTGTTTGGTGAAGGGTTGAAGACAGAGTGTGGAAAGAGGTTAAATATTGCTAATAAATCAGTGCATTATTTTGTACATTTAGTCTTAAGAGCTGGCCAGAGTAAAATTTGATTGTATTGACTGCACTGCTCCTGATAATTTACCTTTATGTTGTTTGTAGGACATGTCCTTCAGTTGACCTGTCCTGATAAATGTAACTGAAATTTGATCTTAATCATAGTTGCCTTTGCAGTCATGATAGATCAAAATCACACTGCACAGAACATGTAGTCTGGTCTTTGATCTACATTATCCAACCTTGCTATGACATTCTGGACAAAAGAAATCTTGAAATTGCAATAAGTAAGGGCTTATTTCTACACTTATCTAGTCCTTTTGAATGTTCTTCCTCTGACTGTAGAACAGATGCTCAAGAGTGCTTTAATAGTGATATCTTGAAAACAACAGGACAGGGTAGACTCCAGACCAAACAGCATGCTCTGTTAAATCTGACATTGGTCTAGGAAGAAAAAAAAAAAGTTCCCTTCCCAATGTTTTTAACTCAGTCAGAAAATAGTATTTTTCAAAGCATGTATATGTCGATCATTTTTAATAGTTTTGATAATTTGAAAAGCGTGTACTGTAATGGCTAAAGTTTCCTTTGGGTGTTAATATGAATCGCATGAAAAATGATTTAGAGTATTTTGTGCCAGTGAAAATAACCCTTTGCCTTAAATTCCTAAGTTTTAATGACACTGCTAGAGAAGTCCTTTGAAAACAATGTTGAAAAGGAGAGAATGCTGGTAACCATTATTTTCTCCTTTTCACACAATGTTTTCTAACCTTTCATTGAATAAAATCAAGACATCTGAGCCATGTTTAATTTGTTGTCTGCAAATGCTTTCAATTTGGATAAGTCTAAAACTTTGTCTTGTGGTAAAGAGTCAAGGATTAATAGAGAGTATAGACATTCAATGAAATTTAAAACAAGGTTATGTCAAGAACTTATTAGATCATCTGATATACGATATATATATTTTCAGTCTTTAGGTGTTTTGATAGGATGTGGTCTGGCTGAAGCAGGTATGTACAATGTTTTTTGTCTGTTTTGTTACACAATTATGATCTGGTTAATATAATGACTAAGCAAACATTATTTTCTGTTTTATTTAGTATGGTCATTGTGAACAGACAATATAACAACACCTTACCAATCTAAGCAAAAAAATACTGAACAAATAAATATGGAATATTGCAACAGTCTGCATTTCTGTGTGGTTGGATCATGTCAAGTTGTGTGTGTAAAGAGCTGCGTATTAGATGAGGCCAAAGGTCGAATCTGATGAGCACCTCTTTACATGCGCAATGAAACATATACACAAATGCAGATTGTTATAATGTTCCTTTTATTATATACCAATGTCTTCCCAATATAAATGTTAAGAAACATCTCAAAATCAATTATAGATAACCAAAAAATCAGAGAACTACATTTTATTGTACATATATGTACAATATTTATGAATGCTGAATGAATATGTAAATACTGGTAAGTCTGCATAGATCAGCCTATGTGTTTAAAGATGGCAGGTGCTTGTCTTGGAGTCATTACAAAAAAACAGGAAGTGTGGCTTTCTATTTCTGAAATGCTGAAAAGGTAGTCAATGGTTGTTATTTACTGTCAAAAACACCGTGAATTTTTTTCATTTTAAGGTAGGAGGCAAGTTAAACTTGTGATGCATTTATACGCAAAAGTAGTCCATAAACATGATTATATTCTACACAGGGTACATGACTAATATGGAAAAATTTTCTGGTCATTTTTTTTTTGTGATCTAGATAATCCTGGTATTTTACTGAGATAATTTATAGGTATATCACAAATTGTAAAATTCAGGAGATCATGTGAGGTTAAATAGAAAGCTAGCCCTTTTTTCTAAAAAGAATGAAGGGCTGGCTTTGCCCTATCAAATTTTTTATCACCCTATGGTAAACAGAAGAACAAAAATGTAGTCTGGTAATAAATCATCCTATTAGTACCAATAGCCTTTATTGAATATTTATTCTTTTCATGCTTTTCTAAAATGCACAACTATGCACATGATTTTTTTCCTGTTAGGATATTCTATAGACATGAACCAAGCGTTGCATTTTAAAGGTGTTCAATCATATAATTTTCTGGTTCAAAAGGTGAAATCCCCAGCCAATTTCTTTCAGGTCATTGCAAAAGAATTTATTTCTCTCTCACTGTTGATTACTGTGTCAGTGATGGTTATGTGGAAAAGCAGCCAGTGCCTTGGGAAGAATATTGTGCAAAGTACTGGTAAAAGACACTTCAAAAAGCATGAATAGGTGCACTTGCCACTGCAATATAACTGAAATAATGTTGATAATGGCATGAAACACCATGCACACAAACAAATCTAAGCATGTAAAAGCAAGAACTTCTGTGACACATTACTATACAACTTATTATGACTTAATTTTGCCCTACAGTTAACAGCTGATAAGAAACATTGTGGGAATTAGAAGACTTCTTTGTAAAAACAATTACTCCTTTGCCCAATGTGTTCAGCTCATTATAAAAACACAAAATTTAATACTTGGTCAAATTCAAAGCATTTGCAGGGAAAAAATTAAGTGTGGCTCAAATGATGGAACTTGTCTTTGGAAGGGCAGAAAACATTGTAGGAAACAAAGAAAATGCTGGTTACCAGTAATTACTGCTATTCCAACCTTGTTTTCAAAAGCCTCTTTTCTCAGAGTTGTTAAAACTCAGGATTGTTTGGTAAAGGGTGCGGAAAGAGACCTTCCTTTCTTTCAAATGTTTCTAATTTCAGATATTAGTTGTACAATAAGCAATAAGTATAAAAATTGTCTAAGCAGTAGTCATATAACCATAACCAAATTATTCCGACTTTTAATGACCCTTATAAAGAAAGCTTAAGAAAACATAGTGAGAAAAGGAGAAAGTGCTGGACATTAGCATTTTCTCCCTTTTTCACGATATTTTCTACCCCTTCAAATACAAAGTCCATCATTTTAGCCACATTCAATTTGCCACCCTCAAAAGCTTTCAATTAGGACAAGTTTTAAGTCTTATTGCTTTGCAAAGATGTAACCAATCATTAATCTCATAGTTATAGTTACTTGACATAGTATGCAGTATTTGATTTTTGCTCTAGGGCCACTGGGTTTTGCGTTACTCAAGTATAAGAGAGATGCTGCTCAGAAAAATATATCACTCTTCAAATGTTGTAAGTAAAAACATGTTTATACTGAACCTCCTTGATTATCTCAACTCTTTCATTCTGATGATACTAACCCATTACCAAACATTTCAGGGTTTTCATGACTCAGGGAAGGCAGGCTTAGAAAACACTGTGGGAAAAGGAGAAAATGCTAGGTACCAGCATTTTCTCCTTTTCCCACAATGTTTTCTACCCTATCAGAAACCTTAAGTTCAATTGAATGAATTGTGAAATTGTCTCTGTAGGTGTTTTGAATTTGCGAGTCTAAAATTTTTGCTAATACATATCCAAAACTTGAGGTTTTGCATGAATCTATGGTGAAGGAGAAGGATTTGCAGCCTTGAGACCCCTAGATCTATTCTCACATTAGGCACTGCGCTTTTCATGTGACTGTCTTTGAGTTAAGCATTTCAGAGCTCTGGCCTAGTGCCGATGGAAGCCAGGGCACAGATGATTAAGTAATTTGCTGCAGTGATATGACTAAAATATTGTTGAATATTCATTTAAGATCATTTAACTATCAAACCACAACTTGTGGTATTGTACAGATACAAGCAGTATCCCCATTAGCACATTCAGCTCCTAAATAAGACTTTACCTTGAAGCAGAAAATAGTTAAAAATGGGCATTGCTCTGTGAAAAGGTGACTTAATGCATCTGCAATAAGTATCAATCCATGTCAGCCTGTGTGGTCCATGCAGACTGACATGGGTCTAAACATTTTGCTATTTATGAATTTTCAGTCTGTCTGAGGACCATTCTACCTCAAGATTCAGTTGGTTGTTAGACAAAATGGTCTCAATTGAAAGAATTAATAGATGGCAAATTAGATATTACTCAGATCATGGTATTGATCCTTTAATAGGAGGAAAACACTGTAAGAAAAGAAGAAAATGTGGGTTTTTCCATATTTGCAGCATTTTATCATGGATAGTTTCAGTTACTGAAATGCCCCAAGTATTGTAATGTAAAAACTGTTTTTGCCACAATATTTCATAAAATATTTGACAGTCTAGAACCAAGATGACACTACACATTCTGTGCTGTCTAATTTTGACCTACACTATTCACAGAAGTATCTTTTTACCCATCATATGTCAGGAAATAAAGAAGTGAAAGACCCAGGATGTGGGTTGATGGTTAACGCTTGAATAACCCTTGAATAGACAATGCAGGGTTTTAACCACTCTGAAGAAGAAGACATTTTTTGAAAAGGAGAAAATGGTACTAACCATCATTTTTCTTTTTCCCACAATGTTTTCTAGCCTTTCAAAGACATGAATAAAGTTTCATTTGATATGTCATTTGCCATTGCTTTCAAAATGGACAAGTCTAAATTTTTGTCATCTGGTGAGGAGTTAAATGACTTCTTGTAAAATATACATAAAATATATAAAGACAGTAGCTTAGTCCAAATACTGTATTCTTTCTATTAATGAGTTCAAGAAGGTGACGATCCGTTATCTAAGGCCGTAATAGTGGAGGACACAGCTAGTGTTGTAGGAACTTTAATCTTTGCTGTGGCCATGACCTTACAGTATCATGTGGGCTGTGTTTTGGGTAAGTTTAATCATGTAATCATTGACCATTTTAGTTTGAAAAAAGACTCAAGTGATAATAATGTCATGGCTGCATTTGACCAGATGGTCTGAGAATAGCAAACTATGTAGATCTTAAATCAGATTGGCCATTCTTTGCAGCCTGATCTCCATACACTGAACCAAAAAGTCATTTTGAAAAGGACATGCAATTTTTCGTGGTTTCATGTCTATTTTATTCCAGAGGCAAATACTGTGGACCTAGCAGCAGTTTGTGTGTCTGCTCTTGGTCTACATTGTTTGCCATTGTCTATTGTTATGGAAAAAATGTCAGTTCTCTTAAGTTTTCTCCAGAAAATAACAATGTACACTTGTTCATTTGAAAGCATTTGCAATGACATTATATATGGTTCAAAGGATGGATTTGATCTTTGATAGGGTAGAAAACAATGTGGAAAAGGAGAAAATGCTGATTTATACAAGCATTCTCTCCTTTTCCCACAATGTTTTTCAAAAGCCTTCCAAAGGGTGGTTTACATGTAAAATTTTGAAAAGGTTGAAAATTCAGTGGAAGAATATAGTGCTGATTTTTCTTTCACTAGAAAAATACTGTTTTAGTAATGTATAATCCTAAAAAAACAAACACGCAGTTTCATTTGTGGATAGGTTGAAGTCCATGGTTTCTCATTTATAGCCCTAGATTGACGCCTAGAGTGATTTTTCGTTTATTTGAGGTAGCCACCAGTTGCCCATATTGGTAACACCGCTGGAGGTTACAGGGACCATGCAAGATACAGGATGAACCCATCCCAAGTACATCTTGTTCTTTAATGTGCTTTGTGTATAGCACCGTTATGCTGAACCTTAGTTTAACGTCTCATCTAAAAGACTATTAGTAACTTTTTTAGTTTAAGAACCTATTGGCTCAAACCCAAACCCAAAATTGTTCTAAGATTTGTCGCTTACAAATTTTACTACCTAACGCTTGAGCTATTCAGGCTGACTGCTTAGAGCATTAATTACATTAGCACTTGAGAGTGAAAATGCTTCAGATAGTTCAGATAGTACATGTATATTCAATACTGTTTTACTCCCATACAATATCTGAATGAACGTGTAGACCTGAGTTTGACTATACACTTTGTATAACAGTCTGATCTTAATACAGTCTGATCTTGACATTGCCCACAAGAGATAAATAGCATGACCAAAAAGCTGGTTTATTAAATACAAAAATATTTTTCCTACCAGGGTTTCCCTTGTTTGACAAACTGGGCAGTCTGATGGTTGCAGCAATGTTGGGATATGCATCTAAAGTGCTGTATATTGCCAATGCTGAAAAACTAGTTGGAAAGTAAGTTCTTACTTTAAATTCTACTTTCATATGTAAATCTGTGTGCTTTTTTTTTTTTTTGTGAAAAGACACATTTCCATTTTTTGTGTGAACTGTTTTGGCCTTGAATCTTACATTTTCCCTGCAGTGAAATGAAAAGTTGCAATTTTAAGCCTGATCTTGATTTGTTGCTACTCATAGTGATCAGAACCTGCTGAACTCTTGCTAGAAATCCAGAAGGTCTTGGTTTGAACTGGTCTAAAATTCTTTCAAGATATGATGAAAATTATTAAAACAGGGTTCATTTTTCTCTTACAACTCAGTATTGTTTTAACACGAATTATGTGTAAAAGCAGCGAGTGGCTTGGAGGCTGTTTAATGCATAGTTTTAGTAAAGAAACATTAGAGAAATGTGGATCAATGGCTGCCACCAGTTATTATTATTACTATTACAATTATTATTATTATTATCATCATCATCATCATCATCATCGTTATTATTAACTCATTAAGTTTTTTTTACACATTTGTACAGTTCTTACTGTACAATAAAGTATATTTGTCTGTACTGTGAATGTTATGGACATAAAACATAGCACAATCCATACAATTATTACTTTTATTATTATTATTATAATTAACTCAGTAAGTTTTTTTTTCACACTTTTGTACAGTTCTTACTGTACAATAAACATGTATGTACTTCTTGTGAATGATATAGTCATAAAATGTAGCACAACATATATCAAAATGGTTAAATGTGATGAGTATATGTACTGAAAGAGCTGCAATAATGTTGAAAACAGCTTAAAACATCAAACAAATAAACAATGACATTTTCTCCTTTTTCCACCATTTTCTCTTTCAAAGACAAATTTAACCCTTAAGCAGCTAAATAAATGAAACAAAAATTTCCACTAATTGTAAAAATCCAAATATTGCAATTTCAAAGTTGATTTCACCATAAAAGAAAATACTGTATCTGACAGTGTGGATCTAAGACCAGACTGCACAATCTGTGCAGTCTGATCTTGATCTACACTGTCTGCATAAAAAACCTTTAGTGGCACTTACCAGCCTAAGGGTTAATTATTTAACCCTTTACCACACCACAAAATTTTAGACCTGTCCAAATTTAAAGCATTTGTAGATGACAGTTTTAACGTGGCTCATATGAAATGATTTTTCTTTGATAGGGTAGAAAACATTGTGGGAAAAGGAGAAAATGCTGGTAACCAGCATTTTCTCCTTTTCCCACAGTGTTTTCAAAAGCCTTCTCTTTCAGGGGCGTTAAAAGTCATCTTTGTATGGTAAAGGGTTAAGACAATGGTTAGTTTGTGGTCTGCAAATGCTTTTAATACGGACGAGTCTAAAATTTTGTCGTCTGGTAAAGACTTACATATCTTTGTAGAGCATTACCCTATGAAGATGACATTAAAGAAGACATAGAGAAGTACAGATATGTAAATGGTGTGTTTGACATTAAATCTATTGACCAAGACGAAAACAGTAGATTCAAAGCTGAAATAGAACTCGATTCAAAGGAGATCGCAAAATTTTGTTTTGAGACAGAAGTTGATCATGAGGGGTTAATAAAGGTAAGTTTGCATAACAGCAATTCGGTATAATGCCATGAGCAGCTACAATTCTGTTTGCACAATCTTTAGGTCAAAATCAGGCTAGACAGACCTTGCAATCTGATCTGAATCTACATTGTCCACTGTTTGTAATATTGTCTGTCTAGAAGAGTCTTGAAGTTTGCAGATCTGCTCTATAAGGAAAAACACAACCCAAGTTGTGAGGCAGCCCGTTTTTATACTTACAACTTTTTCTGTTTCAACAGTGTGTGGCTCATAGAATATTGTAGGTATTGACATCCTTGTGCTGAGGAAATCTGATCTGAACCTACCTTATTCACTGTTCTGACAGTTTATAGCTCATGTAACATTGTAGGTAGAAAAACATTTATTTGTAATGAAAACATTTTCAGTTCCCTTTCCAACCATGAATACCACACTATTAAAAAACAGAACTGTTTTGTCCTTCTAATCCTTCAGGTCCTGTAGGTCTGATGGTTTTGGTTGCTCAAAAATTATCTGGTACATATACTGTACAGGGTAATCTTAACCCTTTACCACTCTTTTAACAACTCTGGGAAAGAAAGCTTCTGAAAACATCATTGGAAAAGGAGAAAATACTGGTAAACAGCATTTTCTGCTTTTCCCATCTTGTTTTCTAACCTTTCAGAGACAAAAACTAATCAATTGTTCTACATGTAGTTTTTCATCTAAAACTTGAGCCTAGCCTAGAATTTTTGCCATGTGATAAAGACTTAAACAACCCAAATGACTTAAACAAGAAACACTTACTTTCTCATTAACCCACAGAGTAAAATAAAGAATAAGGCTGTTTAGAACCAAGATCAAACTATATATTTTGTGCAGATCTGCATCTACACTGTCTGCAAAAGCAACTTAAGTTGACCTTGGCTCTCCAAGAATAAAAACCAGACACCACTAACTATTCAAGAATTCTGATACAGGTAGTTGCTGATTATTGTACTTTGATAGTAGAGTAGCTTTTCTCATGATGTGGAAAATATTATGGGAAAAAAAAGCTATTCACTTGTTCCAAGTAATTTCTCCTTTAATGACAAAATATTAAAAAACTGATTGTTGCAATGCAGTGAAAAATGTATTTTCATAGCATTTGGGTACTCTCTGTCCCAATACTGTCCTGAGGCATTTGCATTAAATGTTTTACAATTCAAAATTTTCCCATGGCTTACCTTTGCTTTATACATTTTCTTTCTTCATTTCAGAGGCTTCAAAATACAACAGAAAAAGAAGCTGCTAAAATACTGTTTGAGTCTTTTAGTCAAAAATTCTACAGTGAAATAGTTAACTTCATTGACAATATGGAAGCAGATATAAAGGTGAGTTCAACTGGAGACTATCATGATGAAAAAATTATTCCATAGAAAATTAAACAATACAGATCTCTTCTGAAAGAAGGCGCTTTTTTTTCGATATTTTGGCAGATGGTCTTTATCAAGCAAAACTGCTGCAACAAGCAAGTCTCAACAAGGGGACAATCCTGAGTTTTAACTACTCTTAGGATGAAGGCTTTGGAAAACATTGTGGGAAAAGGAGAAAATGCTGGTTTCCAGCATTTTCTCCTTTTCCCACAATGTTTCCAAAAGGCTTCTTTCCCATGATTGTTAAAACTTGGGATTGTGTGGTAAAGAGTTAAAGCAGGTTATAATGCTATCTTTAACAAGGATATTGGTGAAAATATAAAAAAATAAATAATTTTCAACAATAAAGAACAAAGTTTACTTATCAGCAAAAGACCACATGTCCACCTTGCATACACAAATAGTATAATTTGCATTATAAAGGTTGCAGGTTCAAGATTATTCTGGCCATTTAGTTGCAGTTTTTATCTTAACTCTTTACATGATGACAAAATCATAAACATGTCCATAATTGTTAGCATTTTTAGACAAGAAATTTAATACGGCTAAAAATTGTAATTGGTGAGAATAGGAGGAAATGCTGATTACCAGCATTTTTTTTTTTTTTTGTTGTTTTCCCACGGTGCTTTAAAGTACTTTTCTGTTTAGGGTTGTTGAAATGGGGGAATGTTTGAGATTGGGTTAATCAAAATTGTGCACAACTGCATCTCAGTTTGTGTGCAGCTTTGTATGGTCAATTAAAAAACGTATAAAATCATTAGCCACCTGTAGATGACCGTTTCTGTCTTCCACCAAACCTCTTTTGAAAATTTTGTGGCAAAAGAAGAAATTGCTAATAATTGAGCAATTTCTTCTTTGGCCACAATACTTTCATGTGAATTCACAATATCTAGCCTTACTGTATGTAGATTTTATCCCTTTTACATTTATGTTTTAAAAGTTGTCTACATGTACTTTAAATTTGGTTTAGGAGCTAATGGATCAAGTTTTTCATTGCAGAAAAAGTATCCAGACGTGAGACATATTGATATTGAGCTCAGTGGTGGGGAACTGCCAGATGAGGAAAAGGTCGTCACAGGGGGGAAAGCAGAGAAAAGAAATGGACCTGGAAGCTGAAAGATTGACTCTCTCCTAAAAATGTTTTAACCTTTATCCTGTTAAACCACTTTATTATGACAGGCAGAAAATTTTTTCGCGCCATGCAACAGGTCTGTTTTGAAAAGATTGTGACAGAGGGACACGATTTCTTACGTTATGACAATGTTTTCACTAACATTCATATTTCATAGGTATTATAAGGATTTGTAGACAACACAATAAATGAGACTCAGATATCAAAATCTGTTTTTGGAAGGGTAGAAAACGCTGTGGGTAGAAGAGAAAATGCTGGTTACCATCTTTTGAAAGGTCTTCTCTAGGGTTGTTAAAACTCAGGAATTGTGTGGTAAAGAGATAAGTCATGCTGATTATACCTTTTTTACATGGATATTTTCAAAACTTTATTATCTGCTGAACAAAAACTTGAGTTGACAAGTATTAACCCTATACCACACAGTCTGGAGTTTTGACAAAGCAATGGCTTATGATAACATTGTGTGAAAAGGAGAAAATGCTGGTAACCGGTGTTTTCTACTTTTCCCACAGTGTTTCTACCCTTTCACAGACATATAGCATAATTTGAGCCACTTTTAACTTGTTGTCTGCAATTGCTGTCAGTGCAGACCAGTAACAATTTTTTTATCTGGTAAAGAGCTTTATAAAGTTTTCTCCATCAGGGTTGTTAAAACTTGAGATTTTGTGGTAAAGGTTAGGATGAAAACTTTGGAAGCAGACAAATCTTGTATTTTCCCACAGAGGAAGTTTCAATACTACTGTGAATGTATTAAATAAATGTA
The DNA here is from genome assembly GCA_946811185.2 of Hippopus hippopus. NCBI lineage: Eukaryota > Metazoa > Mollusca > Bivalvia > Cardiida > Cardiidae > Hippopus > Hippopus hippopus. The sequence continues at coordinate 17,834,842 of OX328105.1, read as the reverse complement.
ATTGGTCAATCTATTTGGTATGCAGTCACTTCGTACCATAACCATTTCGTACCATTCCGTTTATGACCATTTCGTACCATAGATTTACCACTTCATACCATAAATTTACCATTTCGTACCATAGCGTTACCACTTCGTACCATGACTAAAAGTATCAATAAATGTGACAAAAAGTTGCAGTTAATATATTTTCACTTAGTATAAACCAATGCTTTGGCAATCAAAATTTTGGGATATTATCATAAATCAATTAAACCAGTTAGTATGCAACTGAGAAGATGGGTAATTGATCCGTCTGTCTGTAATGTTTGTTGCAGGTCGGGTAATTATAAATAAGATCAAACTGATTACATTAAACTGAACATTTAATCAAAGAATTATAATTGTTTGAATACCCTTGATTGACTAGATTGACTCTTGGTACGTTTTGAAATTTAGGTGAGCCTTTTATGATGCTGAGGCAAGGACAAGGTCAAACGTCAAGGTCAATGTGACAATTTTATTCCTTGTGAAAACATCATTTTCCACTATATTTATATGCTAAAATTACACGCCTTACAAAAGCAATTTTTTAACTCCTGGAGAAACTACTTTGAAAACATAATGGGAAAAGGACATAATAGGACAGTGTTACTGCGTATTTATTAGACTATATATTGCTTCAATATAAATTTAAATTGAATAAATAGCGTTTTTGATTTTGTTTTTCATAATAACGAAGGTTTTTCTTAGTTAAAACTTTGTCATAGGTTCCAAAAACATGGTACGAAATGGGATGACTATGGTATGAAGTGGTAAAATTATGGTACGAAATGGTATAAATTATGGTGCGAAATGTTTAAATTATGGTACGAAGTGACTGGTATGAAATGGTCATGGTACGAAACGTCTGTAATTCATCTATTTTTAGCAGCTATCTGTTATTTCAAATGCATATTGCTAGGTTTTATAGACCAGTCAAATTTATTTGATATATTCACTGTGGTATTTAAATTTCCAATTCATGGTGAGCTGAGAAAAAAATTTGTCTGCCTCAAAAGTTTGAACCTTTATGTCTTTATATTTATCTATTTATTCCATCATATGCACTAGATTGAGATAAATTATAGCAGAACGCAACAAAAGTGCTGTCAGATGCTTTCCTTTTTGATATAGAAATATGTGAAAAATGCTGGCAAACAACAGGGGGTTGTGTTTGGCAGGTTATACAGTTTAACAGCTTGAATGTATTAGGTTATAAAGGGCAAGTTTTAATGACAGAATCTCACCACTGACCATTGTTTCAACGATAGATATGTGGGAAAGCAGCCAGTGGCTTGGAAAGAATAGTGTGGAGTACTGGTAAAAGAAACTCCAGGAAAGTATGAATAGGTGCACCTGCTATGTTTTCAAAAGGCTTTTTCTTCAGGGTTGTTCAAAGTCAGGATTGTGTGGTAAAGGGTTAAAGGGTAAGTTTTTTTGACAGGAAAAAAAAACCAAGTACCAATAATTCAAACAAAAATAGTAAACATTTTTAACAATTTATTTCATATTGAAGAGTGCTGACATAGATCAGTATTCATTTAAGCTTTCACCAAACAGTCCCAAGGTTTAATGATCCTAAGGGAAAAGGCTTCTGAAAATAGCAGCAAAAGAGAGGATACTCTTGTGTATTGAACCTTGATTCAAGTTTCATAATTCTTGAAGATATTTTCTGTCTCTTGATGCAAAATGTTTCAAGAAGAAATGACTTCATTTGTTTGCAATTTTTTTGGGGGGGGGTTTTTTTTTGTGCAATAAGTGTGTCATAGTAATACATCTTGTCTATTATGTTGTCATCCAGTCTTTCTCAATTTTGTACACCACACTTAGTTTTAATCTTAAGACTTCTAAAAACTACAAAGGACTTATTTGAGCAGAACGTAGGATTGAAATTTAAGGACAGTTGGACCATGTTTTAACTCTTTACCGAACGGCAAAATTTTAGACTTGTTCAAATTGAAAGCAATTGCAGACGACAAAATAAATGTAATTCAAAAAATGAGATATGTGTTTGGTTGGGGAGAAAACGTGGAAAAAGGAGAAAATGCTGGTTACCAGCATTTTCTCATTTTTCCGCAATGTTTTCAAGAGTCTTTTTGCGCAGGGTTCTTAAAACTCAGGAGTGTGTGGTAAAGGGTTAAACATGTAGATCCAAGATCTGATAGCGTAACTTGACTTGTATTCTGTACAGTTTGATCTTGGACCGAACAGTGCCTCTCTACCAAATAGCAAAGTTTTCTTTTACTCGTATGCATTGAAAGCGTCTGCAGACAAATGATGGAATTCATCTTTTGATAGTTTAAAGATATTATGGGAAAGGGAGAACACTGGTTTCCAGCAATTTCTCAATTTACCACAGCATTTTTCACTCTGTACCAGAGAATAACATTTTTAACATGTCCATATTGAAAGCATTTGCAGATGACACATTGAATGTGGCTTAAGTGATGGGATTTGGCCTTGAAAGGATAGAAATCATCATGGAAAATTGATTGATTGTATATTGTTTAACACCGTTTTCAACACTGTTTCAGTTATATTGTGGCGGCACCTATCAATACTTTCCTGGAGTTTCTTTGAAGAGTACTCCATACAATATGCTTTCCTAGCCACTGGCTACTTTCCCACATAACCATCATCGAAACAACGGTCAGCATTGAGAGAGGAATGAATACTGTCGCAACAACTGTCATCAATCCTCAGAAAAAAATTGGCCAAGCAGGGAATCAAACCAGTGATACCCCCTGTTCTCAAGTCCTGTATGCTTTTGCCTGAGGCACCAGGGCTTGGCATATATATGGTTACCTGCATTTTCTTGTTTTCCCACAATTTTTCAAATGTGTTTGTTCTTGGTATCATTAAACCTCAGGATTGTTTGAGAAAGGGTTGAGAGCCATCCTTCTTTAGGTCATAAAACATTAGATCAGTTTGAGAGATGTCAAAGGTGAGTGAAATAGAACTTATTTATAAGATTAAAGTCTAACTCATGTTTAGATACTTAACCCTTTACCACACGACAAACTTTTATATCTGTCCAAATTAAAAGCATTTGTAGATGACAGTTTTTGTGGCTCATATGAAATGATTTTTCTTTGATAGGGTAAAAAACATTGGGGGAAAAGGAGAAAATGCTGGTAACCAGCATTTTCTCCTTTTCCCACAATGTTTTCAAAAGCCTTCTCTTTCAGGGGGCGTTAAAAGTCATCATTGTGTGGTAAAGGGTTAATCAATTTCTGGATAAAAATCGATATGAAAGAGTTATTACTTATTCCTATTTAGCTCAGCTGGCCAAAGGCTGGCGGGCTTATGTCATGACCCTGTGAGCTATGATATATCGGAGAGTTTTAGTGTGATCTGTTGCCATTTAAATGAAAGACATATTGTCCCTTGAGTGTCTAACACGGCTTTAAATCCCATGATTTGCTGAAAACGTCCAGGGTTAGAATGAAAGTCTCACAACATTTCATTTAAAATGGTGGGCTGATGTGAAAATTTCAGGTGTCAAGCACTTTATGGCATCTTTCCTGGTATGCATATGTCAAAAGTCGGATGACTAAGGCAAAGCTCCAAAACAAGAGACATGAAAATTTTGAAGAATAAATATCATACAGACCAAACTGTCTGCTTGTATTGAAAGCAAATGTTAATCCCACCTTTGCCAAAACTATTTACGAGGATTTTCTAAAATTATCTTAAGGATTCATTATTTCGTCGTGTTCAGATGTGAATAAAGGCTATAAAATCCATGTCGGTTGAATAGCAAATAGTCCTGAATTCTCTAAACCTAAGCTAGTTTGATTTGCTTTGATTGATAAGAAATCTGAAAACTTAAATTGTATTGCATTGATACATTCTAATTACACAAACTGATTTCATACAATATAAGGCCTTCCAAAAACAAGAATAAATCTACATCTAGTGATAATCATTTCTTTTTTTATCAAAATAGATCTAAGTAAGAGACAAACTATTCTGTGGACAATATGCTAACAAGTTTTAACCCTTTACCAAACAACAAAATTTTTATTAAGACCAAATCTAAAGCATTTGCAGATGACAGATTGAATGTGGCTCAAATAATGATTGCTGTCTTTGATAGAGTGGAAAACATTGTGGCAAAAGGAAAAAATGCTGGTTTATTAGCATTTTCTCCTTTTCCCACACTTTTCAAAAGCCGTCTTTTTCAGAGTTGTTAGAACTTGGGAATGTGTGGGAAAGGGTTCTGAGATGCATACAACTGGAAAATACATACATGAAGCTATGTCGCCAGTAGCATTTACAAATTAATACATGAATTATATGTTTATGGAAGCTTTATAAATTGAGCATGCCTTCTTAGCTATGAAGTCTGCTTATCTATATTTCCCAATGTAATGGTAAGATCTAGTATGCTTAACCCTTTACCACACAATCCTGACTTTTAAAGACCCTGAGAAGCCTCAGACATTGTGGGAAAAGGCTGGTTACCAGCATTTTCTCCTTTTCCCACAATGTTTTCTACCCTATCAAAGGCAAATTCCATGAATTGAACCACATTTAAATTGTCATCAGTAAATGCCTTTATGGTAATTTAGACAAGTCTATATTTTGCTTATGTGGTAAAGGGTTAAGTTGGCCTGTCAATACTACTTTTTGAAATTCTTTACCGGACAACAAAAATTTAGACTTGTCTATACTCAAAGTGTTTGCAGACAACAAAACAAATGTGGCTATTTATGATATGATTTGTCTCTGAAAGAGTGGAAAAATTGTTGGGAAAGGAGAAAATGTTGGTGACCAGTGTTTTTGCCCTTTCTACAATTTTCCTAAAAGGATTTTCCATCAGGATTGTTGAAATACAGGTTGTTTTATAAAGTAATAAATGGTTGTCTATACATGTCATAGTCTTCGAAGATGTGCTTGACTGCTATGATGTATCACTATCTTGTACAGGATAAATATCAGTATGCTGTGTGTTTAATATGCTGTGTGTGAACAAAAAAGACCCTGCTGCTAAAAGTGTAGCAAGTGGAAAAAAGCTTTTAATAATACGTCTGTGGAAAAATCAAGCCTAATTTCTTAAAAACGTAATAACTGGAATTGGGGAAAATTATTTTGAAAAATTCCATTGTTTACTGCAAATTTTTGTATACAGTTCTTAAAAATAGACATGGGAGAAAAACCAGGATTTGTGCAACAGACTTGACAACAAAAATAAAGACCCCCACCATTCTGGGCTTACATAGCTCGCATGTGATAAACCTTTGATAATTAGTGTATATTATTGTTTGTGATGCAGGTTTAATCATGAACTGTGACCAGATAATAAACTGAAAACAGAATCGAGATGACACAATGTACATATTACTTGTCCATTGGTTTACTGTGAAATTTACTTAGTCTAGCTAGTATGGAAAGTTAATACATATCAATAGAATTAATTGAATAACCCAATGCATACCCGTATTAGTATAATGAGACTTTCTGATAATACATGTATAAACTGTATCAAGTGGTGTTTATACCAGAGTTATTTATCAAGCTTATAGAGGCTGTGTTTATAGATGAATTGTGCATAGTTACATGCCAGCTAACCATAGCTAGATGAACCATACCAGGTAGGATTTTAATAAGTAAATGTTTATTAATCCTCCACCGCGAAGTGGAGAGAGTATTATAGGAATGGCCTTCATCTGTCTGTCCATCTGTTGGTCTGTAACACTTTCCTGTCTGCTCAATATCTCCTGAACCCTTTGAAAGATTTTCGTTAAAATTTAGTCTAGTTTTCGTCTCAGTGAGACGATGTGCAGAACTTAAAATCCGTAACTGTACTCTGTCTTCATTATTTTTGGCTTTGGCTATTTTACAAATTTGATTTTTGTCTGGAGTGCAACTTCCAAAGTATGAAAGCTATTGACTTCAAACTTCATGTGCAGATAGATCACATTGGGGACAAGACTATTAGTGCTGTGTAAAAGATCCATAACTCTATCTCCATTGATTTTGGAGTAATTGTTCTTAGTTATTTTACAAATTTGATTTTTGTCTGGAGCATAACTTTGGTAAGATGTTCGCCTCAGTGGGATAGTGTGCAGAACCCATGACTCAATCATGTAGATTCAAGGTTAAGTTCACAGTTGAAAGTCATGGGAATGAGCCTTGAAATTCGTATCTACTTCATTTCCAGTGAGATGATGGTATGATGTTTGTCTCAGTGAGATAGTGTGCAGAGCCCATGACTCAACCATGCAGACTCAATGTCAAGGTCACAGTTGAAGGTCATGGGAGTAAGCCTTGAATTTCGTATCTGTTTCATGTCCAGTGAGATAATGTGCAGAACCTATAATTCAACCATGCCCAATCAAGGTCACAATTGAAAGTCACAAGTTTGAGCCAGTAATTTTGTGTCAACTTCATTCCACCTTACCCCTGGAAGGATTTTCATTGAACTTTGATAAAATATTTGCCTCAGTAAGATTATGTGCAGAACCAATCATTCAACCATGCCTACTCAAGGTCAAGGTCACAATTGAAGGTCACAAGTTTGAGCCTGTACTTCTATGTCAGCTTGATATTGCTTTTACCCTTGTAAGGATTTTCATGAAACTTTAATGAAATGTTCACCTCAGTGAGACAATGTGCAAAAGCCGTAACTAAACCATGCAGACTTGAGGTCAAGGTCACAGTTGATGGTCATGGGATATAGCCTTAAATTTCATAACAGCACCATATCTCCTTTACCCCTGGAAGAATTTTGATTAAATTTTGGTCATTTGTTTGCTTCAGTGAGATGATGAGCAGAACCCATAATTCAACCATGCCTACTCAAGGTTAAGATTGAAGGTCACAAGTTTGAGCCTGTACTTCTATGTCAGCTGTATATCACTTTTACCCCTGGAAGAATTTCCATTAAACTTATGTCAAATATTCATCTCAGTGAGACTATGCGCAAAACACATCTTTCAACTATGCCAACTCAAGGTCAAGGTCATAGTTGAAGGTCAATGGTTTGAACCTTTGACTTCAGTTTTGCACAATATCTTTACCCCATTAGGATTTACATCATTTTTCTTAAAACTTGGGTTAAATGTTTTCTTTGGTGAGAAGATGTACAGACCTCAGGTCTCAGTAATGCTTGCTAAAGGTCAAGGTCATAATTTGAACCTTTGACTTCATTTCTAATGTTGAAAGCAGCGTAAAACACCATTCAAACAAACAAAATCGACTTCTTTTCAAGCCTGGAAGGATATTCATTTCACTCTGGTAACATACTGACCTTAATAAAAGAAAATGTTCAGGACACATATCCATGGCCATTCACTGACACTTGCAAATATTATATAATGTTCCTTCATTTTCTTAAATTCGTCTGCCGCAAAAAAAAAAGCATTAAAGTAACAGTATCAGGGAAAGGGTTAAACTGACTTTTCCTCTAAACAATTGAAGATATGGATGGATGGGTGGATGAATGGATTGGTGTTCAGTGTCCATCAACAGTATTTCAATCATGACATGACGATGGAAGGGTGTTTTTAAAATGCTCAGTGCAATGAATCACTGTTTAGGTCCAGCAGGAACGAAACCTGGGACTCCATAATCAAAAGTTTCAAGCACTAATCACTTTGACACCCGTTCGCTTCTACAACCAAAGGTACCACCATTCCGACTGTCATTCTGTGGCAAGGTTAATAGCTGTCCTTCAGACTGCCTTCTTGTTTTACTTTTAAATTCACTGCATCCATTGCGCTCTGAAAAAGTGGTTCTGTACCCAGAATGCCCAAATCAAATAGGTATGTATTTGAAAAATACAACTAAGTAGAAAATAAGGGTATTAACCCTTTACCACACAATCCCGACTTTTTACATCCCTGGGAAAAAAAGCTTTTGAAAAACCTGCAAAAAAAAAGGAGAAAATTCTTGAAACCAGCATTTTCTTCTTTCACCACAATGTTTCTACCCTTCTTTGAACAAATTTTGAGTCGAATTTGTTTTGTCTTCTGCGAATGCTTTCAATCTTGATAGATCTAAAATTTTCTAGTTTGGTAAAGAGTAAAACAGTAATTTCAGAGCTTTGAATTTTTTCCCTCAGTTGAAATATAAGCCATGGTATGACAACATCATATTGATTAATTTAATTCACTGAAACGGGGCAATAGAATCTAGAGATACAGAGGTGCGTTTTTTTTTTTCGTTTGGTTTGATTCGACTTCTCTGGACTGAAGAGGAATTTCTACTCTATTACGAAGGAATGTTACTTCTCTGACATTTATTTTGTGGGCGCTTAACCTAACTCACATGATCTTGACGCCGACAGATTTGAAAACGGGTACCAGTCGTAATCCAGCTGAAGAAGGCGAATTCCGAGTTGTCCAAATGTTATTTACTTCCTGAAATCTAAAGCAAAATGGCAACGCTCTGGTATTTGTTTTGCGTGTTATATTGTGTTATTGGTGCGGAGACATTCAATGTGAAAGATTTCGGGAAATCAATCCATATTGCTCCTCATCTGAAAGTGCAAAATGTTGTACAGCAGACAATAAATATCGCTTCTAAGGCCAAGGCTGCGCAAAAAACCTTTCAGGACGTATTGTCCGAATCGTTAATGAACTTCAAACAAGGTAGCACTAATCAGTTGGTCAGGCTGAAAAGAGATGCAGACAACTCGAGTCAGAATAAGGACAAACGTGTTCCTCAAAGTTCAGTGGTAGGTATTGTTAAGTGTGACATTTATATTATAAATGTTGAAACCTGTATCAAGTTGTTACATAAGGTAACAGGTGGTGTCTCCGTTCTCCTGAACTGATCATTGATCCCAAAATATATTAATTTCAAACTCACTCTTATTTTCACATACACAGGTGTGTAAACAATGATCTGCCTAGCGGAATATAACGTTAAATGTGACAAACCAAATTCACAAAAGAAACAACTTGCGTTAAACTAACCTATATATACCAAAATTCCAGCTGCCATTACCCTGTTACTCCATTAACTCTGTGACGTCTGTGATCATTGTAGGTAGACGCTTGTACACTATTCAACATAACCATTCACAGAAAATCTTGCTTGAATCACGCAGAAAAAATCTCTTTGCATGCTGAAAAGTTAAGGAAGATGAAAAGAAAAAAAAAATGTAAGACCTTAACCCTTAAGCTGCTAAGTGCGACTCACTGACCTTTTACAGACTGTAGATCAAGACCAGACTGCACGGAACGTGCAGTCTGATCTTGGATCTACACTGCCCGATAAGGAGATATTTTCCTCCAAAAAATAGGTTTGAAATAGCATTATTCTGGATTTTTACCATTGGCTTGAAAGTTTCATTTAAGTTGTTTAGCAGGATAAGGGTTAAAAAATGCAAGATGTACTCATACTTGTTTTTTTCCTCATTCTTATTACTTATTATGTTAAATTGATGATATAGATACATGTTGCCATTGAAGCCTCCAAGTTGTTCATTAATTGAGTTTTGTAAGCCAAGTATGTTCATCTGTACTCACAGGAAATACAACAATTATGCATTTTTTAAAGTATAAAAATGAAAATGAAGCCAATCTCTGATTATAAAACAAAAACATTTGTCAATCTGTCCTGAAAAGATAATTACATGCACAAATTACAACAAGTATTAAGTCTGAAATGGTGGACTTGTTATACCAGTTATTGGACATGCAGATATTTGGATGTAATCATACAACTGTAATTAATTCACAGAAGTAGTCCACTGTAGTAAATTTTATGGAAATTTGAATTCTTTTATCACTATTGTCTATTTACCCGGATACCATCCACCATAAAGTAGAACTGCATATGGAGACAATTATCTGTATGTTCCTCTACGGCTGGTGTAAAACTAGTATTAGGGAGTTAGCTTCCTGAATGTTAAGCCTTATCCTGCTAAATAACAGACATGAAATTTTTAAACTGGCAGTAGAAACCCAAATTTTGCTATTTCAAAGGAATTTTTTAAGAAAAAAATATGTCGTTAACGGACAATGTAGATTGAAGATCAGACTGCACATTTTGTGCAGTCTGATCTTGATCTACATTGTCTGCAAAGGTTAAGCGAGTCTTGCTTAGCATCCTAAGGCTTAATTTCTTGTAAGTAGTGTGCTTGGCATTATGATGAATTTGGTGTCTTTTTTTTAACATCTGTAAATTATCAGTTTCTCTTGATACTCTGCTTCATAACCTCCTTAAGAAAACCTTTTCTAATAATTCATGTAATGACTGATTTTATCTTTAGTGTTTTGGCCCATCTAAATGATATTATATGCCCTCAGCCTTCTTTTGTAAATACAGCATGTCTGAATTTCAGTTGCTGGGTAGTAACTACTCTAGTAAGTGATTGGGTGGTGCATTTTTTGAGAGAGGATACTGTATAGAAATAAGAACAACTATATCAATTCCCTTTAGCCAAGACAATTCATCAATTTTTTACATGTTTTTGTCTTATAAAAAAATATTTAGCCATATTTAGGTGCAATAAAATGGTTGATTATTTGTAAGGGTGTGGAGCTGAAATACCATGATGCTTTGTCAAAATATGTATGCTGTTAGACATTAACAAAATTTGCAAGGACACTGACAGAATTAGAATGCTTGAAGATCCATTATGCTGTTGCAGTATGTTAAATGAACATTAAAAAAAAACATAATTTGTAGTAAAATTATAAGACTAGCCACTATTTTTCATAATGATGATGATATTAAGTTACATTTATGACATCCTATTGAGTGAATGTGTGTTTTTGTTTGTCATTTTTCATGATGATTACTACCTAGGGCTTTATCTTTGCACTTCAATAAGAAGTGGACTGAACTATTGTATGTACATCTACCTACACTGATATGAATGATGTCTAGTCTAAGGAATGAAAGTGATTCGTATTAACTCTTCTGCTCTGGGCAAAAGCTGCCGGGCCCTGGTAGCTCAGTTGGTACTCAGTCGGTAGCATACAGGACCTGAGAACAGGGGGTCGCTGGTTCAATTCCGGGCTAAGCCAATTTCTTTCATACCCTTTCATAGACAAGTTTCTTGATTCCACATTTAATTTATCATCTGCAGACATTTTCAGAATGGACACAGAAAAATTTTGTCATAAGGTTAGAATGAAAATGTCAAATGCATGGTCAACTTTTTTTGATGTTTTCAAAAGATCATTATAAGATATCCTATCTAAATAAAGATTGTTACAATTTATCATGATGGTAAGGATGAAATTGAAGAGTATAATTTGATATTTTTCAGTTTCCCCTTAATGATAGTCACACCCAACTTGTCATTCATTGGGCTGGAGAAAACAGTGATGTGATTATAGCACTGGCAAAAGGTAAGTCAGAAATTACATATGAGCCATGCTCTCTGAAAAGGGGGTTTAATGTATCTTCCTGTTGTATTTTACCAAGCAAGACATCACATAATTAAGGGTCCTTAAAATCAACTCTTACAACTGACTGAATCATGAGGTTGGCTGGTCCTTTGACATGCAGAAAATTGACCAATAGCAAAAGGTTTTGGCCCAGGTCAGCCTGCACAGAGTGTGCAGGCTGACTTGGGTTGAAACTTTTTGCAGATAAATTAAGCCCTCTTTTCACAGAGCATGGCACATATCTTTGTAAAAATGAATAGTCACATAAATCAGAGGTGTCATGAAGCAGTGTTGAACTGTTCTACTATTGGGCTGTTCAGAAAGGGACAATGGATGTCCTATACTTTAACCCTTTACCAAACAATCCCTGGTTTTTACGGCCCAAAGGAAGAAGCCTTCTGAAAATATTGGAGGAAAAGGAGAAAATGCTGGTAACCAGCATTTTCTCCTTTTCCCACAATATTTTCTACCCTGCTGGTACGTTTATTTTGTAGTCTGCAGGTGCTTTCAATTTGGACCAGTCTCAAATTTTGTCGTCTGGTAAAGAGTTAATAGCCAAGCTCTGAAAAGGGGGCTTGGTGCATCTGCAAAAAGTATTGATCCATGTCAGCCTGACCTGAGTAGAAATTCTTTGCTATTTGTAAACTTTCTGCTATAAAAGGATGATTCTACCTAATCCTACATTTTAGTTCGGCCAGTATTTGGGTAAAACAGGTCTATCTTACACAAAAATTTTCTTGGTATACTGCATTATAAAGATGCATTAAGCCTTTACCACACAATCCCTACTTTTAACAACCCGGAGGAAGAGGCCTTTTGAAAACATTTTGGGAAAAGGAGAAAATGCTGGTAACCAGCATTTTCTCCTTTTCCCACAATGTTTTCTACCTTATCATAGACAAATTTCACCATTTGGTTCACATCTGAATTGTCGTCTACCTATGCTTTGAATTTGGACAAGTGTACATTTTTCTCATGTGGTATAGAGTTAAGCCCCCTACTTTTCACAGAGCATGACTCATTTACATAGTTTAACCCTTTACAACCCTGATGGAGAAAAATGATCAGAACTTTGTCCTTTTCCCACAATAATCTTTACCTTTAAACAGACAAAGCATTGCATTTTCCCCTATACTGTACAATTCTTAGGTTGAACTACTCTTGCAGAAAAGACTTATGAAAATATAGTGTATTATTGGAAAAGGAAAAAATGCTTGCTACCAGCTTGTTTGGTAAAAACTTAAGCTACAGCACTTTTAGTTTGTTGGTTTATAAATTTGTTCAACATTGGCAGGTATCAAATGTCTGGTAAAGAGATAAGATTTGAATTTAAAGTATTGAGAGAAACAGCAATAATTCCAAAAAGCTTCTAATGTTTAATGCTGAGCCCAAGTAGCTCAGTCAGTAGCATACAGGACTTGAGAACAAGAGGTTGCTGGTTCGATCCCGGGCTCAGCCAAATTCTTTCCAAGAACTTACGATAGTCATTGCGACAGGATTCATTCCTCTCTCGCCGCTGAGCATTGTTTCAACGATGGTTGTGTGGGAAAGCAGCCAGTGGGATGAAAAAAAATATTGTGTGGAGTACTGTTAAAAGAAACTCCAGGAAAGCATGGATAGATGCACTGGCCGCCACGATTTAACTGAATAACGTTGAAAACGGCGTAAAACACCATACATCCATACAGTCAATCCTAATGTTTAGTCAGTTAACATAATTTGCAAAAAGTCACTTTGTTTGTTAACCCTATACCAAACAACAAAATTACAGACAAAGCCAAATGACTTACAGATATAAAATTCAGTGTGACTCAATGGATGGAATTTGTCCAAAAACTCACAAAAAACATTGAAGGTAAAGGAGAAAATGCTGGTAACCAGCATTTTCTCCTTTACCCACATTGTTTTCAATACTTATTTTCTCCAATGTCCTTAATACTCAGGATTGTCTGGTAAAGGGCTAATGGGCTATTCAGGTTAAGTGGAAAAAATTCAGTTTGCTTAAACATGTAAGCTACAATGTATTTTATCTTATACATGTACATGCATTTATGACTAGCTACATGGGCTGGTTTATAGCATTTTCTCCTATTGAAACAATTTTTCTAAAGCCTGCTACTTCAGAACAGTTAAAGCTCAGGTTGATATGATATTTAAAGAAATAATGGCTGGTATCCATTTCTGCTTGAAAAAAACCCAGGACCTTTTGTCAGTCTGAACATGATAAAAAATTGCCTTTTGAATCTTCTTGGTTTGATAATAATTTATGCTATCTGAATTTTCAAGTATGTTTGCAGTTCACAAGGACCATAATGTGCACTTCCTTAATGTGTTTTTTTTTTGTCTTTATCTGTCCACGAAATGAGAAAATCTGTAACTACTTGGTTTAACTCTTTCAGTTTCAGATAAATAAATTAGACATCTGTTGTCGGCTGAAAATACAATTCATGACTTGAAGACCAGAGTAAACAAGTGAAAAGCATAGATCAAAGATCAGACAGCACATTTTTTGCAAACTGATCTTGATCTGTGCCATCTGCGAAAAAAGCCTCTTTTTTTTTTTGCCTATGGGGCAGAAAGGGTTTAAATACAAAGATGATTTATGAAGTACAACAAGTAATACTTTTTCTAAAATACTTAGCTGCTTTCACCTAATAAGGCTTGAAACAATATTCAGCAGAGGGACCCTGTGGCAGTGACCTGTACCAGTCCTGTGTTAACTCTTTACCATACAGCAAAATTTTAGAATAGTCCAAATTGAAATCATTTGCAGACGACACAATAACTATTACTCAAAAATTGAGATTTGTTTTGGGAAGAGCAGAAAACATTGTGGGAAAAGGAGAAAATGCTGGTTACCAGCATTTTGTCCCTTTCCCACAATGTTTTCAAAGGGCTTCTTTCTCAGGGTCGTTAACATTCGGGATTGTGTGGTAAAGGGTTAAAGACCCTGAAGACATCCTATCATTTTAGCTATATTTTATTGAGGTATTCAGTGAGAATAAATCTAAAATTTTCTTCTCAAGTAAATGAAGAGATTTGACTTTGAAAACGTTGGAAAAGGAGAAAATTCAGTTACCCGCATATTCCCCTTTTCCAAAAATGTTTTCAAAGAGGCCTCTTCATCAGGGATATAAAAACTCTTGTTTGTTAAATAGTTAACTTTGATGTTTTTTCCTCCTAAGATGAAATGTTCTTTTTTTTTATACTGTAATTGTATTTCTATACTAGTTTATGGCTTTACGTGACTCCTTGTGACCTTGAAATCTTATGTAAATCATCCACTTGTGACCAAAGCACATGTGACTTAATAATTTCTTTATTTAGAACATGAACTTCACCTTGATCTCTTTTTTGGATCTGAAATATGATACTACCTGTTCATTTACCTTTTTAACTACATGCTATCCCAAGTTTCAACAACCCTGAGGAAGAAAGCCTTTGAAAAGATAGTGGGAAAAGGAAGAAGTGCTGATTACCAGCATTTATACCTTTTCCCACAGGGTTTTCTACCCCTCCAAAGACAGATTCCGTCCTTTTAGCCACATTTGATTTGTAGTCTGTGTATGCTTGTAATCTGGATTATTTCAAAACCTTGTCGTTTGGTAAAGAGTTATCTCTTTTCAAGTCAAGTTTTGGACTATAATTTTGTGATCTATTCATTACTCCTGGAAAGAAGCTTGCAGAAGATGAATTTTTAACATGAGCCATGCTCTTTGAAAAGAGGGCTTGTTGTATCTGTAAAATGTATCAATCCAGGTCAGCCTGCGCTATCTGCACAGGCTGACCTGGGCCGAAACTTTTTACCACTGGTCAGTTTTCTGCATGTCAAAGGACCATTCTACTTGTGATTTCTTGGTTTGTAGAGAAAATGAATTTCTTGGATCCAAAGTTTTGTGATGATCAGCATGGTATGATGCATCATGGAGATGCATTAAGCCCCATTTTGCCAGAGCATGTCCTTTTGAAATTTGGACCATTGTCATGAAATAAGGTTTAACTCTACGAATTTACAAAATTATAGCCTTTGCCAAATTGAAAACTATTTTCAGACAGCAAATTAAATGTGACTCAATAATTAAAATTTGTTTTTAGAAGAGTAGAAAACATTGTGGGAAAAGGAAAAATGCTGCGAACCAGCATATTCTCCATTTTCCACCATGTTTTCAAAAGTCTTCTTTATGGTTATCAAAACTCTGGATTGTTTGGTAAAGCAACAATCCATTTTTTGAAGGTGATGACTCATCACCTTCTTACGCCAACCGACAGACTTTTTCCCCAAGATGACGTATTACACCTCAGTTTCAAGAAAAATAGGTCCTTATAGATCAGTAAATGGACGCGTCTGTGTCATTTAATATCATATGTCCAAGTAATGTGCGGATTTTAAAAATCAGGTTAAGCCAATTACACAAACAATGAATTTTAGAGTTAACGTCGTAGAATTTGCACTAAATTTGAAATTAGTCTTGCTCCGCAACTTTGACCTGACCTAGTTTATAAAGTGTACATCGCAGGTGAAGCAGTAAAAGAAACACCTCAAAACATCCAAAACCATTCGAAAATTAAAAAAAAAAGCGGTCATTACACCTCAAACACTTACTTTACATCTAAAACTCTATGCGAAACGATTTGATACACAATTTTATGGAAATTAGCCATGAATTAATCCTATCAATTTCAGTATTTTAGTTCTTTGATCCGCTTCAAGTCGAAGTATTTCATATACTTTGATTAGTTGTAGTTGTTCTGGAAACCGAAAGTAGAGAACGATTGTAATCAATGAAGTTAAAAATCTACATTTATGTTAGTTATTGCTGTTGTCTGGACCCTTAACCCTTTACCACACAATGACGCCTTTTAACGCCCCTGAAGAAGAGGCCTTTTGAAAACATTGTGGGAAAAGGAGAAAATGCTGGTAACCAGCATTTTCTCCTTTTCCCACAAAGTTTTCTATCCTATCAAAGAAAAGTTGCGTCATTTGAGCCACTATGAAATTGTCGTCTGCAAATGCTTTCAATTTGGATAGGTCTTAAATTTTGCCATGTGGTAAAGGGTTAAACAGTGGCGACAAGGATATTTCATTCCCTCCGTATACAGTAAATATAACTTGAAATATGACATGCTGGATAAAATACAGAAATTTCGACCGTGCATTGACAGCTGGTTGAAGAACGAGGAATAGCTGTCCAGAGTGGTTTTCAATACCAAATAGCATCGATGATAATGATTAAAAAAAAAAGAGCTGATTTTTTTTTTTTATTTCCATGGGGATCTAAGACTTACAGCTCAACCTGTAATTTTGTAGCACCTCAACAGTTTAATGATAAGACTTTCGACCCAGTAAAAACCATTATTTAAAAGAACCTGAAACCTTCATCATTGCAGAATGATTTATGTTTTATTGTAAGATGCAAAACGAATATGAAACTGTAACCAAGTAGTTGACAGAATTGATGTGGCTAAGTGAATCATGTGAGTTTTGGACAATTTTAGATTTGGTGAGTGATTGTTTGGTCTATGGGTTACAGAACAGTGTTACTCAGAGAAAGTTATTGTCAGCAGTGGAATTAACTTTGAAAAAGGCAGTTGATTTGGCTGTAAGTATGGAATTGGTGGACATTGAAGCGTCAAAAACCAAGGGCCAATGATAAAGTGTTCACATAGTGGTTAATGGGTGGTAAAACTAATCATGACAGTCAGAATTGTTTCTACAAGAATGCCAAGTGTCATAGCTGTAAAGGTTGCTGCGAGATATCTCTGAAAAAGGCTCTTAAAAGATGACAAAAGTTCACAGCCCAGGGTGAAACAGGACAAGAGAAATAAACAAAATTTAATGTCCATTTACTGAATAAACATCAAATTTTTGGAGTCTGGAAGTGAAAATGACGTAGAATTGCCACTTTTCACACTTAGATCACTATCTAGCTCAGAAATCTATGTTTCAGTGCAGATTGAGGGTAAAGATTGTGACATGGAAATAGATACAGGGGCCTCTATGGCTATTGTTTTGGAAAAATTCCATGGAAGTACTTTTAATGTGAAACTTAGCTACTTTTGTGTTGCTAAAAACATACACAGGGGATAAAGTTCTAGACCAGGTATAGTAACTGTCAAATATCATCATCAAAAGAAAAGGGTATCAAGACAGTTCCCCGACAAGACAGTTCCCCGACACAAGTTTTCGAGACAGTTCCCCCGACAGATTTGAAGACAGTTCCCCGACACTTTTGGAGACAGTTCCCCGACACTTTTGTTTCGTGTCAAATAACCTTTTATTGACAATAATGATTGATGATCAGGAGAAATTGGAGATAATCTTAGATAATCGCTGTTGTGATCGGGTTATTCGTACCTAGTGAAGAACAATTCTATATACATTGACGGCTAGATGTACTTATTCTCACATGGGTGAATTCACGATCGTCATGCAAATAAGAGAATTTTAAAGAGGCTTTTAGCAAGCATGCAAGTTGATTAAAGATGTTTGGACATAATTCTTTAAACTATTTTGATAATTTGTATTTTAGATATATGTGCATTCCTTTACGTTTTATAGAAATACTTTAGAGACAGAGAGAGAGGGGAATGTACCCGAGTGAAATACTTTTTCTGTTTACCAAGTACACTTGACCCATAAACCTAATACTTTACATACATGTACATATTGTATGTCCCATTTTGGAAAGTGTAGTATATTTTGATATTGTTAGGTATTTTGCGACCAAAGGCCGTCAAACTCTTCCGTCAAAGCTGAGTTATAGAAAATTATATACCATTCACGAGGCCATTAATGAAAATTTAAATACAATCTCACAGTGACCAAATGTACTCGTCAATTATGGTACAAACACTTCAATCAGTTACAAACGATCATTTATCCGTAAAATCCTTCATCAGCAATTTTTATCCATCATAATTGTCATTTGACAAAGACAGAAAGTGTCGGCGAACTGTCTCCAAATCTGTCGGGGGAACTGTCTCGAAAACCTGAGTCAGAGAACTGTCTTGTCGGGGAACTGTCTTGTTCCCAAGAAAAGTCTACCGTTAGTTGTCATGTGTGGAGATGGGCTCTCTATTTGAAGGAAGCTGGTTAATGGAACTCAAGCTTGATTGGAAGAATATTAAATGGAGTCACCAAGTTTGTTCTTTAGAGTTATTGTTGTCAAAATTCTCTAACTTGTTTGATAAAAAAATTGAAGTAATGAAAGGTGCCGCAGCAAAACTGACGTTAAATGATGACTGCAGTCCAAACTTCTGCAAACCAAGACCTGTACAGTTTGCACTAGAGAACAAAATTAAAACAGAATTAGAAAGACTAGTTGATAGTGGAAATACTCCAACTTTGAATGGGCAACACCAAAATTAGCTGAGTGGTTGAAGGGCTCTTTGCGTAAACTAAGAAGTAAACTGAAACTTGTCAAAGTTGATAGAGACAGTAATATCAGTGTATCGACGAGCCGTGCAAAAGGTCGTAAGTTCTCAAAAAAACTGAACTAGAAGGTTTTACTGTTGTATTATGATTGATGCAAAGTACTCTTGTAAGTTGTGTCATGACAGGTCTTAAATATCCTGAAACTGTGATTAGCATACCATGAGAAAGCTGAAAACATTGTGGCAAACATTGTGGCAAACGGAGAAAATGGGAGTTGCAAGCCTTTTCCTGCATCAAAATATGTTCTTACCCTTTGATGACTATTGCCACTTGTAAAGCCAAACTTTAGTTTGGACACATGAGAAAGTTGAAAACATTGTGGCAATAGGAGAAAATGCTGGTAGTAAGATTTTCTCCTTTTGACAAAATATTCTCATTACTTTTTAGCATTATTTACATCCTTTGAGTCATTATACTGTATATATTTGTCTGCTGCAAATGCTTTTATTTTGATTGTCAGAAACTATCTTACCTGGTAGAGAGAATGAATTTCAGCAAAAAATTCTGTCCAGGATTTTGGAAATAATAGTGCTTGGAAGATTTAAGAAAATAACAATGTGCTAAGAGAAACCATTATTCAAGCAAGTAATGCATTCTCTTTCCATCATTTTTTTAAATAAAAAACAGTGAACAAATTGAGCTGGGGAAACAGTAAACATGTTTAAACTCTTTACCTCACAGTCCTGAGTTTTAAAGACCCTGAAGAGGAAAGCTTTTAGAAACATTGTGTGAAAAGAAGAAAATGCTGGTAACCGGCATTTTTTTCTATTCCGACATTGTTTTCAAAGATCCCAAAGCGAGATACTATCATTTGTGTCCCATTTTATTTGTTGTCTGCAAATGCTTTCAATTTGGACTGGTCTAAAATTTTGTTGTGTTGCTAAGATTTAAGTAGTTTCTTACACGAATAAGGATATTGATTAAAAGGATAGAAAGTAGATATATTATTTCTTGCATTGACATGGTTTTGTATGTAATTAAATTATGAAATTGTTAAAATATTACTATTTTCTTGCACAACTCAGCTCACATCCTGTTTTTAATGTCTGTCTAAACTTCTCCCCATTTTGAAAAACTTCTCCTTATTCTCAGGCTAGGGAGAAGTAACTTCTCCATAATGTTTTTTATCCAAAAAGTGTATGGATTGAGCTGGGGATACAATAAACATGTTTTAGATCTTTACCACACAGTCCTGAGTTTAAGAGACCCTGAAGAGGTAGGCTTTTGAAAACATTGTGGGAAAAGAAGAAAATGCTGGTAACTAGCATTTTTTTTTTCTCTTCCGACATTGTTTTCAAGGATCTCAAAGCGAGATACTGTCATTTGTGTCCTGTTTTATTTGTCATCTGCAGCAGCTTTCAATTTGGACAGGTCTGAAATTTTTTTGTGTTCACAGTTGCAAAGATTTTTAAAAGTAGTTTCTTATAGGAATAAGGATATTGATTAAAAAGACAAAGTATTTTTATTATTTCATGTATTGACATGGTTTTGTATGTAATTAAACTGTGAAATTGTTAAAATATTATTATTTCCTTGTACAACTCAGCTTACATCCTGTTTTTAATGTCTGTCTAAACTTCTCCTCAAAGTCTGACCACTTCTCTGCATTTTGAAAAACTTCTCCTAATTTGCAGGCTAGGGAGAAGTAACTTCTCAAATTCTGAGAGTTGGCAGAGGCCTGAGTATTAAAACCTGACAATAAAGTTAGAATTTAAGGAGATTGCAGTCATCTTTAATCCTGTATTTGATATAGGAGAATATCCATTGCCTACAGCAGAAGATGTGTTCATAAGATTAGACTTGGGACAAAAGTTTAAAGAAGTTGACATGCATCATGTGTACTAAAATGTATGACTAAATGAGCGGTTGCATGAATATGTGAAAAACCAACATTTATACTGGTTATTGCTGTTGAGCAGACTCAAAAACATTACATAAATCTGAGGAGAAAAGATGTTATTAACCATCAGATGAATGTAATTGTTAATGTAATGATTCACTGTTAAAACCTATTTGCTAGCATATTACTAGCATCACCTTCTATTAGTACTTCCAGTACTTTGATTACAAGAGAAAGCAGTGTAGTATTCAGTTGTGGAGCTAAGTGATGTCATATTATGGCAGTGCTTTTATGGCTATCATGTTGTTCTGAACACTGGCTGTTAGATCACATTACACTCTCTGGACAGTCTCCAAATACGACTTCAGCTTCCCATGTAAATGTTTATCTGCCAATTGGGATTGTTATATAAATTCCTTACAGTACAACAAAATTTAGGCTGGTCTCTATTGAACGCATTTGCACAAGACTATGTAGATACATGTATGTATGGGGCAAATAACAGAAGTTTTCTTTAACCAGACAACTTTTACCAGACAACAAATTTTTAGACTTTTTCCAATTTGAAAGCACTTGGAGACAGCAAATTACATGCAGCTAAACTGATGATTTCTGTCTTCGATTGAGTAGAAAACATTGTTGGAAAATGAGAAAATGCTGATTACCAGCATTTTCTCATTTTTCAACAATGTTTTCAAAAGTTTTCAAATATTGTGGGGAAATTGGGGGGGGGGGTTGAAAGTTGATGCTTAAAGCTCTCAGCCTTAGGGTCATAAAAAAAACTAGATTTTTTTGGAAAGGGTTGAAAGGGCTGAAAAAAATAGTAGGATAAGGAGAAAGTAGCTGTCAGTATTTTCCCACATTGTGTTTTAATTCTTTACCAAAAGGCATATTTTTAGACTCTTCAAAATTGAAAGCACTTGCAGACGACAAAATAAATGATTCAAAAATTGAAATTTGTTTTTTGAAGCGTGGAAAACATTGTGGGAAGAAGAGAAAATGCTGGTAACCAGCATTTTCTCCTTTTTCCTTAATGTTTTCCAAAGTCTTCTCTTTCAGGGTGGTTAAAATTTGGGATTGTTTGGTAATGGATTAATATTTACTTCCTTGGGATTGTCAAAATATGTGGTTGTTTGACAGTTATTTTTATTTCCTTTACAGGATATTGGCTTGGACAAGGCCACACTAATACAAGCGATGTTTTCGTATCCAAGAATTATGGTAAAACATTTCAATCCATCAGTGACAAGCTTAAACTTTTCAATGGATCCCAAGCCAGAATATCCCAGTATATTACCAGTCCAGTCTTTAACAGCCATGTAAGTAGCACTGCGATACTCACTACCAGACAACAAAATCTTTAAGAGTTGCCCAAATTGAAGGAATTTGCAGACGACAAATAAGATTTGAAGGGGTAGAAATCATTGAGAAAAAGAGAGAATGCTGATTGATGTTCACCGTGGAATGACTAAAATAATAATAAAAACAGGGTTTAACCCTTTACCACAAAATTCCTACTTTTAAAGACCCTGAGGAAGAAGGTTTTTGAAAACATTGTGGGAAAAGGAGAAATTGCTGGTAACCAGCATTTTCTCCTTCTCCCACAATGTTTTCTAGCCTATCAATGGCAAATTTCCTCATTTGAGTCGCATTTAAATTGTCATCTGCATATGCTTTTAATTTGGACAAGTCCACATTTTTTCTTGAGTAGTAAAGAGTTAACCTTTTATGAGCATTTTCTCCTTTTCCCACATTGTTTCCTGCTCTTTTACAACCAAAAAGCATATTTTTCCAGTCACATTTTAATGTAAATGCTGTCAATTTGGAGAACTCCAAATTTTTGTCATTTGGTAAAGATTTAACCCCCAAACATGATCTTAGAATTCAATTTCATGAACAAGTTTAGACTGTGATTACAAATTGATGGATAACTTGTTATTTTATAAAACATGGAATTATTACAAACTTCCAAAATGTCCTTGTAAAAACATAGGCTGTCAGTATAAATTAAAAGTTTCATCCATGAATTTTAACCAGGAAAGCACCTCTCACTACTATTTTTGCGCTTGTAGCCAGTGCATGTCAAGATCAGACTGTACAGAACATAGTTTGATCTTGGATCCATATCATCTGCTTTCCTGAGACAATTTGTACAAAAGCAACCCTTCATATTGCAATTATTTGGGTATTTCATCTCGATTGTAAAGTGAGCTCTGGGTTTATTTGCTTATTGGGTTATGTAACTTTAAATGAAAAAGTCTAGTTTTTGTAGGCTTGCATCCTGTTACTATTGCGCAGTTTATGTAACTGTATTGCGAAATATTAATTTCATGTAAAATATAAAGGGGAATCACACATGAATATTCAGTTGAATGTTGATTTCAGATAAACCCTTCCTTTCCTGTCATAAACAGTTAAACACTGACTGAAATACCATTCAAAGGCCATACTACCCATTCTAAATCACATGTTAGAAGTGTTTTTCAGAAGAATTTTTCTAAATGACATAATTTTAACTTAGTTAAAGCAAATGCTTTTGGCAATTGGTAGTAATAGTCCTTTCTCCATTTAGAATTGGACTCAGAAAGTACATGTAATTCAGTAATTCAGTGTGTTTGGTTGAACCCTTTCCCAAACGACAAAATTTGGACCCTTCCAAATTGACAGCATCTGAGGACGACAAATTTAAAAGTGATACAAATGAACTGAAGTTCTTTGAGAGGGTAGGAAACATTGTGTGAAAAAGGAGAAAATGCTGGTAACCAGCATTTTCTCTTTTTCCCACAACGTTTTCTAAAAGTTTCTTTGTCAGGGTCGTGAAAACATTGGATTGTTTGGTAAAAGGTTAAGCTTTCCAGGACTGGCATGTTGGTTTTAATTGGCATAAACCTTTACCAGACTACAAAATTTTAGTCTTGTTCAAATTGAAAGCATTAGATTTGTCATCTGTGAATGCTTTGAATTTGTACCAGTCTAAAATGTTGTCGTTTGGCGAAGAGTTATGCAAGTCACATCAGGGCAGAAGCCAAGCACTGTTGAAACCCAGGTCACACTTGAATAGGTGAGCTGTAGCTGTCATATAACTGAAATGATGATGACAAGGGTGTAGAACACTGTCCAAGTGATGAGTTTGGAAGAGTTAACCATGAAAACACCTTTCACAACAAAAGTTGCCCTTGTGGTTTGTGGAAACCAAGATTAGACTGCTTAAAACAAATAGTCTTAGCTGTGATTTACAAAGTTTGTTTTGCTGAGTTGTGTTGGACATATACCACATTGAACTTACAATTCTTTTGGTCTGAGCTCTCGACTGAAAATTTCTGTAGGGGTTTCTTTGGCACTCTACGACCCAAAGGCTGTGAGTATTTAGGCACTGATTATTTCAAAATTAACCAAACCTTCCATTGATTGAGTGTAGAATTAATTGCGCATGGATGACAGAGCTGATAATAATCTACACTGTAACTTGAATGTACTGTGTATAACAGCACAATGTAATAGCCTATTACTGCACAAAGGCACTGTTTTGCCTTCCTTTAAAGACAGCTACAGATTGGCAGATATTTAGGACAACCAGCACTTTCTCCGCTTCCAACAATCTTTCTTCCCTTTCCAAAAGAAATTTCAACATTTGAGCTACATTAAATTTGTTGTCTACAAATTCTGTCTATAATCAATGAGGCTAAAGTTTTGTTGTCTTGCCATAAGCAAGCCAGTGCAAAGACTGTCTTTGACATCGCTGTAGTTGAATGTTTGAAATACATCATGGGAAAAGGAGCCTGTTGCCTGTAACAAAGTTTGGCAACAGAAATTAGTGTGCTTGGTGGTCAGAATTAGTCGAAATTTCTATCCAAAGTTTGCTTGTTGAGCTGAATTGTATTTCAAACTGTTTCTATACAAGGAAACTATTTACAAAAGAAATTAGTTCATTTCCTTTATGTCATTTGGCTGAATACCATTTAATGTAATGTTCTCTTCCTTATTCAATCCTTTACCAAACAACCCCATGTTTTAATAACTCTGAAGACAAGGGCTTTGCATAAGAAGAAAATACTGGAAAGCCAGCATTTTCTCCCTGCCCAACAATACCTTCCACCCTATCAAAGATAAATTCTGTCGATCAAGCGATAATTTGTAATCTGCAAATGCTTTCAAAATGGACTGATCTAAAATTTTGTTATTTAGTAAAGAGATAACTCTTTACCACAGAATCCCAAGTTTTAACCACCCTGCGGTGGAAGGCTTTTAAAAACATTATGGGAAAAGCAGAAAATGCTGGTAACCAGCATTTTCTGCTTTTCGCACTATGTTTCTACCCTTTTAAAGACAAACTCTGTCATCTACCCAGGCTTAATTTGTCGTCTGCAAATACTTTCAATTTGGACGTGTCTAAAACTTTGTTGTTTGGTAAAGAGATAATGATGGTTTGCCAATTATTGTCTCACTTAAGTTGGTGATTAAACAGTTTTTGGAAGTTTGTTACAAATTTGAATAACCCTTTTTTATGTATTTTTCATTTTCAGTATCTGTTTTTGGATGAAGACCATCATTATCTGTTTGCCACTACTGATTTTGGTGAGAGTGTGATAGGTGTCATGTTGCCATTCAAACCGAAAAAGCTACTCTTACACAAGAGGAAGTACGAACTGGTACTTGGTATGGACGACAATGATCCGGAAGGAGTAGTACGTAAACACTGCCACATATCATGGGACTGATTCATTAACCCTTTACCAAACAATCCCGGGTTTAAGCAACCTAGATCAAAAACGCTTTTAAAATATTGTGGGAAAAGGAGAAAATGCAAGTAACCAGCATTTTTTTCCTTTTCTTTCAATGTTTTCTACCCTTACATAGAGATATCCATTCATTTCAAACACATTTAATTTGTTGTCTGCGTTTGCTTCCCAAGTGGACAAGTCTAAAATTTTGTCATCTCTTAACAAGTTTCCCCTTTACCACAAAATTTCATGTTTAAATGATCCTTATCAAAAAGGTTTTTAAAAGCATTGTGAGAAAGAAAGAAAAATGGTGGTAAATATTTTTTTTGTCCATTTCCCACAATGTTTCTAGGCTTTCAAGGAAGAGAGCTATTGTATGAACACACATTTTTCTAAGAATGCCGATAAAACGTAATGGACACTTTCAATCCAGAAATAAGATCTAGATAATGCAGTTTTAGGGTTGTTCTTGACCAGAATGTGTCAGCAAAGCTGACCGTCTAGATCAATGATCAGGCAGCACATTTTTGTGGTTTTGATGTACACCGGCTGCAAAACAATTATAGCTGTTTAATGTTGCTTTAACTCTTTACCACTAGACAAAATCGTAGACTTGTCCGAAATGAAAGCATTTGCAGAGGATAATTTAAATGTAGCTTAAAATCTTTCCCAAACGACAAAATTTTAGACATTTCCATATTGAAAGCTCTTGCAGACGACAAATCAAATGTGAATCAAAAATTGAAACCAGCTTTGGTAAGAGTAGAAAACATTGTGAGAAAAGAAGAAAATGCTAGTTAACAGCGTTTTCTTCTTTTCCTACAATATTTTAAGAAGGCTTTTTTCCCAAGGTCATTAAAATCCGGGCTTTTTGGTAAAGGGTTAAATGATGACATCAGTCTTTGAATGAACAGGAAACATTGTAGGAAAAGGAGAAAATTCTGGTTGCCAGCATTTTCTCCTTTTCCCACAATGTTTTTAAAAAGCTTATTCGTCAGGGTCATTTGAACTTGGAATTGTTTGATAAAAGGTTAAAGGATAATTTGTTGTCTGCGGATACTTTCAATTTGGACAAGTCTGAAATTTCTTTGTTTGGTAGAGTTAAGAAATCGTGTTGAATATATGGTGGTATGTAGACATTGTGTAGCCAGATAAATTGGTTATGACACTTTACAAAATCTTGTTCAGTAACCAAGTCGTGTTCAGTAAATAGTTTTTGAAAATATCAAATGAAGAGTTTCTATGGATATATTGTGGTCCTTGCAAGTTACTGAATAATTTCACGTGAAACAGAATGATGGCTCTACCTTTGGGCCATGGGTTTTGGTTGTCTCATGTTCTACATATAGCGGAGAAGCCCAGTAGTGCAGTCAGTAGTTTTACAGGACTTCAGACCAGAGCATTTACCGGTATTGTTCAAATCCCAAGCTATGTATACCAGTTTTATTCCAAGGATTGATGATACTCATTTTGACAGGATTCATTTTCTGTCTAACCTCTTATCATTGTTTCAGTGATTGTTATGTGGGAAAGCAGCCAGTGGCTTGGGAAGGATATTGTGCAAAGTACTGGTAAAAGAAATCTCAGGAAAGCATGGATAGATAGATGCACTGGTTCCTTGAATGTTTGAAGTGCGTTGAAAACGGCATAAAACCCACACAAACAATTGAGCGGAACTCTGGCAAGGGAGGGCTTAATGTAACTTTGTGATCCATTATACCAAATAAGTCATCACATAATATTATGGATACATTAAATCCATTATAATTAACAACGAACTGAATCATATGGTCAAATAGTCCTTTTACATGGAGAAAATTGACCACTAGTAAAAAAATTTCGCCCATGTCTGCTTGTGCCAGCAGCCTGTGCAGGCTGATACGGGTTGATACTGTACTTTTTGCAGATGCATTAAGCTCCCTTTTCACAGAGCATGGCTCATATCTACATTAAGCTGGTTTGGGAAATTTCAATAATCCTACTGACTGAAACCATTAACTCATTACCAAATGACAAAATTTTAGGCTTGTCCAAATCGAAAGCATTTGCAGACGACAAAATAAATGTGACTGAAAATTTGAAAGTTGTTTTGTGAAGAGTAGAAAACATTGTGGGAAAAGGAGAAAATGCTGGTTACCAGCATTTTCTCCTTTTCCCACAATGTTTTCTAAAGGCTTCTTTCTCAGGGTCGTCAAAAGTAGGGATTGAGTGGTAATGGGTTAATTGAAGCCTCAATATATTGTATAAAGCATTATCTATAAGTCCTTTAACCCTTTACCATTCAAGCAAAATGTGGACTTATCCAAATTGTAAGGATTTACAGAAAACAAGTTAAATGTGGCTCAAACAATGGAATCTGTCTTTGATAGGATAGAAAACATTTTAGGAAAAGGAGAAAATGCTGGTCACCAGCATTTTCTCCTTTTCCAAAAATGTTTTCAAAAGGCCTTTTTCCTCAGGGTCGTTAAAACTCGGAATTGTATGGTATAGGGTTAAACCTATACTAAACAGTCTCATGTTTTAGCTTCCTAAACAAGATTGTTTCTGGAAACATTCATGATTTTGGAAAAAGATAGTGGTAACCGTCATTTTCTCTTATGGCCACAATGTTTACTACCCTTTCAAAGACAAATTCCATCATATGAGCAACATTTATATTTTTTGTTTTCTCTTCAATTTTTTTTCAAATTTGACTAGTTCAACATTCTGTCATCTGGTAAAAAAATTAACTGAAATAGTTCACATGAAAGTCAAGTCAAAGATGGTACATCCTTAACAGATTTTTTTGGTGGATGTTTGAAAAATTTCGATGAAATCTATTATGTTGCTTTTTATTTATCCAGCTGTATCTGTCAGAAGATTTCGGAGAAAACTGGAGACCCATTCAGCGAGCTGTAAAAACATTCTATTGGTAAGTTAGGAATAAAAACATTTACTGTAGTTGGTTTCTCAAATCCTACTCAATGACTCAAATCGTTGATGGCAATTTAATTGCCTATTTCATCTATTTCATAATAATATGAAGAAAATCTGCTTTTGAACATACCTGTATTAAAGGTTTTTTGGAAAAAGAGAAAATGCTGGTTACAAGAATTATCTCCTTTACCCATCTCACAATTTTTACCACCTTATGAAAGACAAGTGTCATCCATTGAGCAATAGATAATTTGTCATCTGCCTATGCTTTCAATTTTGATTAGTCTAAAATTTTGTTGTTTGTTAAGGAGTTAAGTATTATCTTGTCTTAAAAGCCCCAGCCTCTATGCTTGTACAACTCTATTTCATGCTGAACTGTGCTCAAACTCAATTACACATTAACCCTATACTGGCCCCTCTTTTTCCACAATGTTTTTAAAAACCTTTTCCGTAAGGGTTGTTAGAATTTTGGATTGTTTGGTAGAAAGTTAAGAAGATAGATGCACCCAAGATGATATCATGACTCACATGAAATTAAGGGGTACTTATTCATACAATGCATATATATGGAGTATTATGTCTTAGGGCTTGTATTGGCTTTGAGCTGTGTTGCAAAATTTTTTTACTGCCAGGACTGAAAGTTGCATGAGATGTTGAATTTTCCCACAAGCAGAAGCAAATGCAAGCCTCAGTAATATTACTTCAGCTGCTCCTGTTATCATGTGTACCTACAAATAAATTGTCACAACAAAATTTTACAATTATTAACAATTTTATTGGAAATTAAAGCTATTGGTCAAGTAATTGATTTTTTTTCCATTGGAAAATAGGCAGGAAAACTCATAATTTGCTTTGGTTCCCTGTATAAAAAACAAGGTCACATAAAATCAAGTGAGAAACAAAGGTGACTGTGGTCTGCACATAGGTTACAGATTCAGACTTTACTTTTTATTGTGTCAGATTTTATCTCTTTGTGTTACATGAATTTGAGTCATAAAATTTGTCTACAAAACATTATATTTCTATCTTTTTCACAGGGAAGATGACCAGTATGGTTTTAATGCATCCTGTATCTATGTGCTGCGCTCTGAAAATAGCCAAAGAAATAGTTTAATTCGTAGCTGTGATTTCTTCGGAAATAATATAGACATTCTCAAAGATAATATACAGGACTTCGAGATGATTGGGCCTTACATGCTGGTGTCTCGTAGACAGGTTGATTCCTATCTATTAACCCTTTGCCAAACAACCCAAAGTTATAAAAACATTAAGAAAGACTTTTGAAAGCATAGTGGGAAAAGGAGAAAATGTTAGTAACCTGTGCAAACAATCCCAAGTTATAAAGATGCTGAGAATGAAGGCTTTTGAAAACAGAGTGGGAAAAGAAAAGAATGATTATAACAGGCATGTTATAACAATGTTTTCTATTTTGTAATGGAAAAGTCCCACAATCTAAGCCAAATTTCATCTACTGTTTTCAAATGCTATCCATATGGATGAGTCCAAACTTTTAGTGTCACTATCATCACTAGTGACAATATAGTTTTAGAATGTTTGCCAGAACTACATTTTTCCTACATTGCTCATGTTGTACCATTCTTGATAATTATTAGAATAAAAAAAAAGGTGAATTAGGAATATAATAAATAGGATAATTAACTGGTTGTGTGTGATATTACAAATCTGTCACTCAAATGGGGTTTGATGCAGTTACAAAACTCATCCTTCAGACTTGTTTTTTCAACCACATCATACCCCATTCTAGTGACAGATTGTTAATATCACACACAACCAGTTGATTATCCTCTATATAATATTCTATTCAACCTTTTTTGTGGCCTTTCTTATGTCCAGAGTATTGTTCAATGTAAGTCTCAAATGAACAATTAAAAGTGTTTTACACATAGATTTCAGTGCTGTTTAGACCAGTCAGATGGCTAGTCTTGGGGAAAAAGTTTTTCATTTTGATACTTTTTTGATTTTAGTTTAGAAGTAGATGGTAGATTAAATTTCATGAATATGTTTTTTTTTCTCTTTGACACAGAGATTATTGGGTGGCACTGGATATTTCTACCAAATGTTTATCTCGCACAACCGACAGAGGTTTAGAGAAGCTGAATTCCCTCACACACTACAGCGCTTGGTAATATATAAGATACAGTAATTCTTGAAAAAACAATAATATGTGTCAGCAACCTTTTGAAAGAGGGCTAATCTCTTTACCAAAGGACAAAATTTTTTGCTGATATAATAAATTTGGCAGAAAGAATGGAATTTGTTAGTTAAAGGTTAGGAAATATTGTGGGAAAAGGACAAAACGCTGGTTGCCAGCATTTTCTCCATTTTCCACAATGTTTCAAAAGCTTTCTTCCAGATTTTACTAAAACTCAGGATTGTGTGGTAAAGGGTTAAATAAATATTTTAAGAAATTATTTTCCCAAAATGTTTATTTCCTTTTATGTTTTCAAAACCTGTAAACTGGATGTGCATAAAAAAAGTATGCTTATATAGTTATGATTTAGTTTGCTAACAAATATGTTAATATTTCTCTAGGATTTCAAATGCATCTTTTTGTTTTGCTCACATGTAAAAGTTTTGTAGAAAAATTCTAGCAGCCATGTGACCTTACAATGATGTCAAATCAATGTCTGACAGCTAGAGAGGTACATGCCATTATGTTTATTTTTTTTTCTTTGAAATGAAAATGGAGCAAACATGTGTCATTGTGTGTTCACTGTGTCATAGATTAACTCTGTACCAAACAACAAAATTTTAGACATGAAAGCATTTGCAGACAACAAAATTATGTTTGACTCAAAAATTGAAACTTGATTTGGGATAGGTAGAAAACATTGTTGGAAAAGGAGAAAATGCTTGAAACCAGCGTTTTCTCCTTTTCCCACAATGTTTTCAAAACCTTTCTATATCAAGGTCGTTAAAACTCAAGATCGTGTGGTAAAGGGTTAAGAAAGACAATCATTTCAGGACTACTATGTTGCGGATGCCTCCGAGGGACAAATATTTCTGTGTGTTAGCCATGATGCCTTGTCATCCCATCTCTACATTTCTGATGTTAATGGAACAAAGTTTTCTTTGTCACTGGAGGATATACTGTATTTCAACCCAAAAGGTGCACACAATGACTCTTGGGTTAGGTAAGCTACATTGGCTCTACCACTTTCTCCCATAGTTATCAAACAACCTAGCCTGTCATTCAGGCCCTGCATTTGAGTCATTCTCATAAACAAGGTACACAACTATAGTAAACCTACAAAATATATGTTGTTATTTGCCCTTCCTCTAAAATACAGGGCCTGGTGAAAAACCCTGGGAAGCACCCAATATACAGGTCGCTGATAAGGTCAGACAGGGTTTAAACTCCTTAGATTACCATCAGACAAATTTCATGCTCCAAACCTTTTCCCCCAGTCCATTAAATCAGACATTGAGGATCTTATATTAGTGTATTTGTTTTGCATTTTATTTCATGATTTTCCTTTTTTATATGCCGCCGAAAGCGACATATATTGGCGTCATCATCTCCGTCTGTCTGTCTGTCCGTCCCTTTGTCCATCTGTACGCACGTCTGTTTCTTGTGAACACAACTCCTCCCACATTTCTTGAAGGATTTGGATAAAATTTTCACAGAATGAGTCTCATCATGTGTCCTAGGGCATATTGTCAAGGTGTTGCGATTTATAGCTGCGTCATGGAAAAAGGGGGCTTCATGTTGTATTTCATTCCATTTTTTGTGAACGCAACTCCTCCCACATTTCTTAAAGGATTTGGATAAAATTTTCACAAAATGAGTCTCATCATGTGACCTAGCGCATATTTTCAAGGTTTTGCGATTCATAGCTGCGTCATGGAAAAAGGGGGCTTCATGTTATATTTCATTCCATTTCTTGTGAACGCAACTCCTCCCACATTTCTCGACGGATTTGGATAAAATTTTCACAGATTGTTTCTCATCATGTGACCTAGCGCATATTGTCAAGGTTTTGCGATTCATAGCTGCGTCATGGAAAAAAGGGGCTTCATGGTATATTTCATTTTTCACCAATATCTCTTAAATTACTGGACATATTTCAATGGATTTGGATGAAATTTTCACAGATCATGTGACCTAGCACATATTGTCAGGGTTTTGGAATTTATTGCTGTGTCATGGAAAAAGGGGGTTCATGTCAAATTTAAACTGCGTCCATCCATATGTATGTCCATTTCTTGTGAATGCAACTCCTCCCACATTTCTTGACGGATTTGGATAAAATTTTCACAGAATGTTTCTCATCATGTGACCTAGCGCATATAGTCAAGGTTCTGAGATTTATAGCTGCATCATGGAAAAAGGGGGCTTCATGGTATATTTAATTTTTCACCAATATCTCTTTAATTACTGGACATATTTCAACGGATTTGGATGAAATTTTCACAGATCATGTGACCTAGCACATATTGTCAGGGTTTTGGACTTAGGTCTTTATAGCTAGCTGCTTGAAATAGCAGCCATGTGGCGGCGTATATATGACGACGGCACTCTTGTTTTGAAAATGCTCTATTTAACGGACTGATACCAGTCTACCAAACAACCCAGTGGTTTTACGACCCTGAGAAAGGTTTTTGAAAATATTGAGGCAGAGGCAGAAAACACTGATATATTGTTTTCAATCCATGTAAGGATGATTTCCGTCACTCTAGGCTAATTTGGTCTATCTTCTGTAAATCTTTCAGTTTCGATGAATAAAAAATTTTGTTGTCTGGTGAGAGACTGAAACCATTCTCTACCATACGAATGAAATTGATGTTTTTTGTTTGTGAGTGAAGTACCGTTTCATTTCAGTTATAAACTGAAAATATTGCAAATGAATTTGAACTGTGTAGGTCCAAGATCAAAGAGTCCATGTTTTGCTTGCTAGGTATACAGAATGGAATATATTGGTAAAAGATAAATCTCTGTTGATACTATGTTATATGGCAGATTTTACAAGAACAGATCAAGAACAAATTGAGACAGTGTAGATCCAAATTGAACAACCTCTCTTATCTTGCATAGGATTGTCTGTAAAAGCAGCTGGATTTGTTCTTTTCACCCCAAGGATTATACAGATTTTTAGATTTTTTATTCAAGTGATGCCATAGAATTTGGTAAAAAGCTAGAAATATAAACCATTGGCATACTAAAATCAAAAACATAGAGAAAACATGCAGAAATTGTTGTTGAATTTTTCAACTTGTTTTATGTATACATATTTACATCAGTATATATTTGACCAATAATGTTTATTGGCAGTTTATGTTCTCATTCCCCCCCCCCCTTTTCTCTTAGTTTAAAACCTATAGACCTTAATTTTTTTACCTTTTTCCTCACTTCCAGATACTATTCAGATGAACCATTTGCTGATATTCACAAGGTTGACGGTATAAGAGGTGTATACATTGCCACACAGTTACTGAATAAAACATTCCAGGAAGATCATCAAAGGACCTTGATTAGTTTTGACAAAGGTGGAGAGTGGCAACTTGTGGTTGCACCAGAGAGAGACTTTCATAATCAGCTGACAAATTGCACCGTAGTGAGTTTTAATGTTGTTAGTCCAGGCAAAATATGCCATAACACTTCTAAATACTCCTCTGATTCTAAATTCAAATACTTAGTTCAGTT
Source organism: Hippopus hippopus (assembly GCA_946811185.2). Taxonomy (NCBI): domain Eukaryota; kingdom Metazoa; phylum Mollusca; class Bivalvia; order Cardiida; family Cardiidae; genus Hippopus; species Hippopus hippopus. The sequence goes on along the minus strand of OX328105.1, from coordinate 17,800,893 downwards.
CAAATATATTTATTTTACATCTGTTGTGAAACAAGTACATACAACTTATACTATTCTCTCTCAATTCTGCTTTCTGAAAACTACACCAGTACTTGCGCCAAATGTGTGGACCATTGAACAGTCCCAAAATTGCCACCTGCTCCCTGGTATCAAACTCAGGACCTTATTGTTGTGAGGCAGACACTCTACCTCACGACCACAGACACCACAGTTCAAGTTCTAGTCTACGATCAGCTGAGAGAGAATGTCTCAGCCAAGTAGATGGCTAGTCTTTGAATTAAGATTTAGAATTGAATTCAGAATATTATCAGAAAAAGGCTCCAGACTTCAAACTGTCAAACCTGTATCAACTCAAAAAGAGCTGAATGTATGAAACAGACACTTTTAGTATGAGAGCTGAACAGACCAACTTACAGCAACTTTATAGCTACTATTTTTGCCATTATATGTCCCAAGATATTGGACAGGAATAGTACAGATCCAAAATAAGACTACCTTTTAGCTTTCTGATCCTGGTCTAGACAGAGCATGTTAATGAGCACATTTTACTGATTAGAGGACAGTTTAGATTATGATTTTGGATCTGGACTCCCCAATACTTTATGAGGTATTCTCACCAAACTAATGTTGAAAAAGCAACAATTTACATCTTATTTCCATTCCATGACAAAAAGTTTTTGCCCTTTTCTCACAAATGATTTTTGATATGAATAGTGTTAGAACTATTTAAACAAACATCAGTTATTACATATTATTCACTATTTTTAGTTGTTTTTTGTTATAGCTCTGTGGTCTGGGTTGTCATTGTCACTATGATACGAAAACTTTGATATGTCTCATATCTCTGTTATTACGAAAGTTGTGTGATTTAAATTAGGGCTAATTGTTCAATTTCAAATTGGAAACTTGTACAACATGTGCAGGAAAACTTCAAAATATTCTTCTTTCTGTTTTAATCCTAATTTTTCTTTACTGGGAAAGAAACTGCAGTTGAGCAGAGGTATCCGCATGTGGTGCTCTTGTTTAAATTGTGACACCTCTGGAATAGAATGCTTTTCTTGTTAAATCATTTTAAAAACTTAAAGCCTTGGTCACACCGAGCTAACGGACGAGTAACGGATAAAAAATCACTTCATCCGTTCGTGTCCGTTCGTATCCGTTTTATGTCCGTTTCTTATCCGGTGAATCCGCTACTTGTCCGGCGATGTCCGTTCCGTCCGGTGGGAAGTTTTGAGCATGTTCAAAACTTTCCACCGGACAAAACGGACAGAGACATGCAAATGATAGACTTTGGATGCATCTGACAATTTATACCCTTGGCATGTCACGTGACCGGTACGTTCCTCGTACGTTGGTGTTCGGTACATTTCCGTTCATCGTACGTTTTGTCCGGTTCTCATGCGTTGCACTTCCGTTTTATCCGGTACAAGTCCCTTACTTGTACGGTGATATCCGTCAATAGACCGTTTATTATCCTGTACATATCCGTTAAACGTGCGTTTTTTCCGTTACATGTGCGGTACTCGTGCGATCATTGTGTGGCTTCCTCGCTCCACACACCGATCGCGTGAGCCTCGAGCGGCAGAGGAGATGAATTTTGTCACCGGATAACCAAATTCTGCATGTTTTTAACCGTTTCCCCCCCGTTACATATCCGTTAGCCGGTCTGACCAAGCCTTTAGACTTACACTGTCTGAAAATGTTAAGGATATTTATACACATAGATCTATTGCAGAAACAGAGTTAACAGCATGTTTTGATATCTCTTTTTCAGTCCGCACAGGAGTTCAATTTGAATCCAGTAAGTAATTTGTTTGTAAGTTTCATTATATAAAAGAGTCTCAATCTTATTGTATTTGTCGACTTTAAGGGGGTTAAAAAGTAAACTGTAGTCCCCATGTAAGCAACAATTAACTCTTTACCAAAAGACAAAATTTTGGACTGGACCAAATTCAAAGCATCTGCAGACAAAAAATTAAATCTTGTTAATATTATGATTTCTGACTTTGATAGGGTAGAAAATATTGTGGGAAAAGGAGAAAATGCTGTTTACCAGTATTTTCTCCTTTTCCGACAATGTTTTCTATTGGCTTCTTTCTCAGGGTCGTTAAAAGACGGGATTGTGTGGTAAAGAGTTAAAAGAAAGATGGCAATTTCTTGGTTTGAAAAATTAGATGTTAGATAAGCATGAAAAATGGACCAATTTATAGCAAGGCTAAAACTGAAAAACAAAAAGAGCTAGATACTGAAGATGGTAGATTTCCTTTGGTTTTGTGAATAACATAAGTCCAAAGGTTTATGTTTGCTTTATGGATAATATATTATGGATAGTAAGACACGTTGATGAAGAAAGTTAAATAGTGTTGTGTGTTTTTATGACTTCTTCTTGTGAAGAGTATGATACTCCTTTTTACCTCTACTGGCTGAAAGTCAGCAGAGCTTATGTAACTGGATCGTTTCTGTCGTCTGTCTGCCCGTCCGTCTGTCTGTCTTTTTCTTCTTTACACGATCAAGTCTGCATTTAAGGTAGGATTTTCGTAAATTTTGCACAGTTTGTTTATGTCATCAATAGATTGGTTTTGACAAAAATCTGAGTATCAGTAAGGGAAAAGTAGGCATTTCAGGATGAAAATTTACATTTCTTGTTTACACGGTTAAGTCTGCATTTTTTTATCTGATTTTCATGCAACTTGAACTGCTGCTTAATATCATCAATAGCTTGAAGCCTGTTGATTTTAATAAAAATTGGACAATTAGTAATGGAAAAATAGTCATTTAAAGTTGAAAATGTACAAATCTTGTTAACATGATTAAGTCCGGATTCTTGATATAGTTTTTAGAAACTGCACTTCCATTATTTCACTATTTGTTCAATTGACTATGCCTACTTACTGTGCTGTTTTAGTTGGTTCAAGCCAAATTGCTACAAGACCCCACCCCCTCTCTGCAAAATCTCTGACAGTAGAGCAATGCAGGCCCTCAAGGGCCTCTAGTATGTTTGTTTTTTTAACCCTTGAACTGCAAAAAAAGTAAACAAGTGAAGGTTTTCAGTCTTTGCAGTCTGATCTTGATCCACATTCATGTTGTCTGTATGTTGCCCTTTTGAAAAGAGTTAAATACTATCTTCTTTGTTCTACAGACCAACTGTTCTCTACATTTGACCCAAAAGTTTGACAGGCTGTATGAAAGAAGTAGATCAAGTGCTATACTGTCACGAGCATCAGCACCAGGTTTAATTATAGCAACAGGAAATGTTGGGCAGCGTATACACATTGATAGAACAGTGGGTATCTATGTGTCAACTAATGCGGGGTTCAACTGGCATCAGGTAGGTTTTAGAGTAATATCTTTCATCATATCCAATCTAAAGGATTCTAAGAAAGAAAATGTTGAACACAGACAAGTAAAGATTCAGCTTGCAACACGTGAAAAGGGACATTGGGACATTTGCGCAAAGTGTCATCTTGGATCAGCCTGCGCAATCCGCGCAGGCTGATCCGAGACGGCACTTTACGACTACATTAGATTTTGTGCTACAGTAGACTTGCGCAAAACAGAAAATTACATAAAACGGAATGTGTCGTTTCGGATTAGCTGATCCAAAACGACACTTTACGCAAATGTCCGTATGCCCCTTTTCGCGTGTTGCAGGTCATTTAGTGTATGAGTGAGAGATTGCGTAAGATGAGATGGCTTATTTGGCTTTTCATTCAAAACATCCTTGTTGTTGAATCTTGTGTTGAGTGATGTCAACCTTTGATATCACTTGCCTTCTTAGTTCATGTGTGTCTGAAAAAAGTTGGAAAAGGAGCTCTGGCTTGTATTAGTGCTTTCAGTAGCTTCAGACAACAAATTTGCAGACATCTTGAAATTAGAAGTACTAAAAAACAACACAATAGAAGTTTTTGATATTGTGGAGATTGATATTATGGAGATTGCTTTGAAAAGGTTAAAAACCTTGAGGGAAAAGGGATAAAAATGCTGGATACCTGCCTTTCTCCTTTTCCCTCAATGTTTTCAAAAGCCGTTTTCCTTAGGGTTGTTAAAAGTCTGGATTGTTTGGTAAATGGTTGATTAGAACAGCTCATAGCACATGGCACTGTGCAGATCAGGCTGCATGAACTGTTTGTATGACCAATAGTTGTAATATGGCAAAACAGAAGAAAAAATTGGTCATATACGACTGATTTGTAAAACGTAGGCACATGCTGTGGACAAAGACTAAACCATCTGACATTTCAATAAGAATACCTCAAACCCTGGCTTCTACTTATGTCAAAATGCTGTAGCGCTGATCTTGCTGATCATATTGGCATGTTAGAAGCTTTGCATGATCAGAAAGATATTTGCTTGGATCATAATACTGAACAGTCTGATCTTGATCTGTCCTCTCAGGAAAATTACCTAAAATTATGACACAAATCAATTTAAAACTCTTGTGACTGTAGGTGTTGGAAGGAATCCATTATTTTAGCATTGTTGACCATGGTGGAGTGATTGTGGCAGTGAAAGCATATGAACCAACACAGCAGATTTTGTAAGTACTGTAATATGTAATATATTCATCACTATTGGTGCTCATTATCATATATGCAAATCTAGCTTTCTTTGTGAAGTCAAAATGTTTTGACTGAATGATGCAGATCTAGTCCATCATGTGAACTTAACTCTTTGGATATCTAGTTTTATAAAGTTACTAACCCTTTACCAGGGAATCCAGTGCTTTACAGACCCTGAAGAAAGCTATTAGAAAGTAGCATTTTCCCCTTTCCCATGTTTTGTAATCTTTTACAGAAAAATACCATTGCTCTAGCCACCTTTAATTTGTCTGCTAATACATTGAATTTCAAAATATTAAAAAGTTGGTAAAGAGATCATTGAAATTATAAATGGGGTAACCATGATGTATGTACAGTCAAACTTGGAAGGGGTGGATAATAGGTAATTTCGAATACCAAAGAAAGTTCGAACAACGATATTGGTCCCGGCAAAATCTCAACATAATTCCTATTGTTCTACCTTGGAATGCTCGCACAACTCTTAATTGGAACTTTCGAACACATATCACGGTCCTGTCATTGATTTTCCTGTGTATTTTACCTGTCAGAAGTCGAACAAAGGGTTGGTCAACAATCAGACGTTGGGTTTCACACCTACATTGTTAATTGGATACGCCGGTTATCGTCTGTCAAATATTGGATAAGGTGCATGTTTTTAACACTTACTGTAAAATATACACACACTTGCTCAAGGTGTCAATTACAAATAGTTTCGCCGTAATTGAATAATCGCTTTGTTTTTATTTTTTTTTTTTGTTTTTCGAGGTTGTTGACCTGAATAAGTGGTCAAGTCATTTTTGTAATGCTATGGATGCATGAGGAGTATTGCTTTTCAACACATTAGGTTTTATTAACCGCAACTGTGATCTTAATCCGCACATCGCACATGTAGCGTTGACAGAAGTTATAATTAGAAGATAAACAAGGTGATGTTTCACTCTCAAGATCTGCAAATGTCCTTTTTTTCTGATAAAATGAATTTTTGATATGTGCAAAGAAAATGACCTCAGGAATCAGCCGTTTAAATGGTGAAAATAGCTTGCTTTGGGCCAAAACGGATACTCTCTAAACAACATTAATAGAATGTATCGATTTCGGCCGAAAACAAGCTATTTTCACCACTTAGATGGCCGATTCCTGTAAAATGACAAAGGTAAGTGGCATGTTCTGTATGATATTTCCAAATATAAAAGTTTTAAAGATGCAATAAGAATATGTGTAACTCGTTCACTGACCATTTCGTACCTTGAATTATAGATATGTCGAACTACCGATATTTCGAACAAATTACCCAGTCCCAGGGGTGTTCGAGCTTCCGAAGTTTGACTGTAATTTGAATTCTGGGCCCAAGATTTTATGTAAAGTGTTCGATGTATGCAAAGTAGGGAAAAAGTTACAAATGCCACAGTTGACTTTGAAAATGATGAAAAAGAAAACAAGTTTAGCCTGTATCACAAAATCTTAAATATTAACAGACCCAAGGTAGAAGGATTTCAAAAAAAAATTCAGGAAAAAGGAGAAACTGATGGTTATCAGCTGTTTCTACTTTTCCCACAATGTTCTCTAACTTGTCAAAGAATGTGCCCATCATTCGAATCACATGTAATGTCTGCAAATGCTTTCAAATACAAGCCTAAAGTTTGACTGGTAAACAGTTAAGGAATGATGGAAAAATTGAAGAAACATTACTGCAGAAGGAGAAAGTGACAGGTATGGTAAGTTTTGTGTAATAGTTTATATATGGGAATTCCTTATGCTTTATTGATACATTAAACTGTCAAATTCAAATGCACATACTTTTTCAAATGTTAATTAGGATTACAAATTTATGTCTATTTCCCTCTGTTTATATTTAGATATTCCACTGACGAAGGAGAGATATGGCATAAGTACAATTTTACGAATGTTCCACTGCGTATATATGGTGCTCTAACAGAACCAGGGGAGAAAACTACCACTTTATTTTTGTTTGGATCAAACCCAAAGCAACATTCCTGGATGGTTGTTCCTCTCAACATGTCATCAGTGTTTGGTATATTTTAATCTTTTTTCTGTGTTCAATATTTCGATGTTGTGGACAAAAAGTTCTGAAATGCAGTATTCAGGGTTTCTAACTAGTTTAAAATGTCTTTTTCATTTTTTAATTAACCCTTTACCAAACAATCCCAGTTTTATCAACCAGAACCAGGAACTCTTTTGAAAACATTGTCAGAAAAATCCCACAGTGTTTTCTATCCTATCAGCGGAGTTAAGCTCAGTTGTCTGAATCCTGAATTTTTTGTCTGCAGATGTTTTGATTTTTGTCCAAAGTTTCTCATGTGGAAAAGGGTAAATTTAGTGTGTAAGGACTTGTGTATGTACTTCCCCAACATTGTGCCTTTTCTTCTGTGACAGTTAAAAAAGCTCATAAGCTTTCCATATTTTGTTATTCCTTTCAGAATATCAATGTTCAAGTGATGATTATAAAACCTGGTCCTTGCCTGACGATACTCCATTCAAAGGTAAGAACTATTGTGGACAAACTACTCCAAACCTTTCTTTAGTATGGGTAATTGAACCATGCTGTGTGAGAAAGGGTTGTAATACATCTGCAAAATTATCGAATATTTTGCTTTTGGTATGTTATCTGCATGTCAAAGGACCAGTGTATCTCATGGTTCAGTCGGTTGTTATACAAAATGGATTTTATGTATCCACAATAATTTGATGACCTGCTTGGTGTCATGCATCATGCAGATGCATCAAGTCCCCTTTTGCCAGAGCATGGCTCATATATTTTAGTTTTTAATCCTGTGGCAATTAATCCCTTGTTTCACGACCCTGGGAAGGAAGGCTTTTGAAAAAATTGTGGGAGAAGGAGAAAATGCTAGTAACCGGCATTTTCTCCTTTTCCCACAATGTTTTCTACCCTATCAAAGACAGAAATCGTCATTTGAGCTACATTTAAACTGTTGACTGCAAATGTTGTCAATTTGGTCCGGTACAAAATTTAGTCATTTGGTAAAGGGTTAAACAGCAATTGCAACTTTTAAAGCTATCACAAGACCATGTGAATCCCAGGTCAAGAAAATACAATTGATAAAGAAAGAAGACTGTTTCTTTGCTTCAAATTTCATGACAGTGTGTTAGCAAAGAGTAGGAATTTTTATGGCACCATTAAGCCATCATAGAATCAGAACATAAGCTTGGTGTGGTGTCTGTGGTTGTGAAGTAGAGCATCATAACCATAAAGTCCCGAGTTTGATACCCGGGTGCAGGTGTCAACTTTGGGATTTTTCATTGGCCCACACATTCGGCACAAGTACTGGTGTAGTTCCCAGGAAGCAGAATCAAAAGAGATTAGTATAAGTTGTAAGAACTTGTTTCTCAATCAGTGTAAAATAAATATCTTTAAACTAAACTTTCACTTACATAAGCTTGCTAGAATATGGTTTATTGATCAGTCAATAGAATGATGCAAAAAAGACAGAAAAAGCTACAGGCCATAGTATTTTGTCAAAGATCCACCATTATTCCTTTCAGTGTATTAAAATGTGAATCTCCAATTTGAAAATAAATGTTTCAGGGTGCCTTCTGGGAAGAAAGGTCCTTTTTGAGAGGAGAATTCCTCACACAAACTGCTATAATGGGAAAGATTATGATAGAAAAATTGTAGTTCAGAACTGCTCCTGCACCAGAGAAGATTTTGAATGGTAAGAGAGTTTACTATTTTGCATTCAGGCTTATTTTATAACATACCATTAAGCATTTACCACATTTTTGTTTGTTTTAATGTGTAGTGCTTCTTTAAACATTGTGGTAAAAGAAGAAAATGCTAGTAACCAGCATTTTCTTATTTTCCACGGTATTTCCTCATTGGTTGACTCATACTTACAGTTAAACATAGATATTTCCAGTCCTGAACATCCGAGAACCCCACATTTTTTGAGGAATTTTCATAGTCCCAGCAAAACTCCACCATATTGTACCAAGAACAGATCGGTTATATAGAGTCTTGATTATCTGTTGAACATTTGTGTTGGCCCCTGTCATTGTTTTGCTTCTCTATATTCACTGTTAATACAAACACAGTATTTTCTCCGCCCTCCATTGATTGTTACAACACCTTTCTGAGCGAAGTATTTGTCGTTCAGGCAAAGAAAATTGTATATGGCTTGCAACACTCGAAAAGGGGCATTCGGACATTTGCGTAAAGTGTCATATTGGATCAGCCTGCGCAGTCTGCGCAGGCTAATCCGAGACGGCACTTTATGACTACATTAGATTTTGTGCTACAGTAGACTTGTCTAAACAGAAAATTACATAAAAATGGAAAGTGTCGTTTCGGATCAGCTTGTGTGGAGTGTGCAGGCTGATCCGAGATGACACTTTATGCAAATGTCTGAATGCCCCTTTTCGCGTGCTGCAGGCCATATATTTCTACTCCCATTTTAAATTCAACAGGTAATTAAATGATAACCATCTCATCTCTATCTTCTTTTTTTTTTCAGTGACTTTGGATTTAAACCATCCCAGTTTTTTGGTATTACAAAATGTTTAGTAGATCCAGACTGGAAGGACTCCATACACCAGATCCCCAACCCTTGTCCAGAGGGGACTTTCTATCCCTACACAAGGGGCTATGTTAAAATTGTTGGGGATACTTGTGTTGGTGGAGAAGAACACAGATATGCGCCATTGCGATATGCATGCAGAGTTAGAAGTAAGTAAGGAGTTAACTCTTTACCACACAAGTAAACTTTCTTCTTGCCAATTTCGAAAGCATCTATAGTAAACAAATTATTTGTTGCTAAAATTGTATGACTTGCCTTTTAATTGATAGAAAATATTGTGGAAAAAGGAGAAAATAGTTTTTACCAGCAGTTTTGTCTTTTTATACGCCGGAAGGGTCGTATTATGTTATGGCCCCGGTCGTCTGTCTGTCTGTTAGCAACTTCTTATGTGCACACTCCTCCTACAGTTTCCATTGGAATAGGTTCAAACTTAAGACAATGAATCTCTATGATGTGTAGTTGTGCATGTGACTCTTAAAATTTGGATCTCTTTAGGCGTTATAGATTTTAAACCATTTCACAGACAAGCCCTTCAGGCGTATATGCGCCGCTCTGTTTCTCTGTATGTTTTCCAAAAAGATTTTTTTTGAGATTGTGAAAATAGGGATTGTTTGGTACAGGGTTCAGGCATGGGAATTAAGATTTAGATTGGTTGTTGAAAGAAATTTCTCCTTTCCCACAATGTTTTCAGAAGCTGTGATTTATGATGCGTGGGCTGAAAAAGTCAGGTTTTTGCTTGAAAAGTTCAAATAATTCTAATTGGCTCACACACAATCATTGAGGAACTTAAAAAATACATTGTTTTTTATTTGTGTCTGTTAACTCTTTGCTAAACAACAAAATTTTGGAGTAGACCAAATGGATCATATTTGCATACAACAAATCAAATCTGGCTCAAATGATGATTTCTGTCTTTGATAGGACAGAAAACGTGGTAAAAGGAGAAAATGCTAGTTACCAGCATTTTCTCCTTTTCCCACAATGTTTTCAACGGCCTTCTTTTCTATGGTCGTTCATAGCAGGATTTTGTGGTAAAGAGTTAATCTTTTAGCAGACAACAAAATTTGAGACTTGATCAAATGAAAACAGTGGAAAATGGCAATTCAAATACAACATAAATGACATAATTGTATTTAAAGTGGATAGAATATGGTGAAAGAAAAGGAGAAAATGCTGTTGAAAGCATTTACTCATTGGCCAAAGTTTTCAAAGGACCTATTTTCCAGGATGGGTCAAACACAAGATTGTTTGGTACATGAAAAGGTCCGATGGTTTATTTTTGTCTTTTGTTTCAGCCTATGATGACATTCTCCTATACTCTACAAAGTCGCAGGTTAGCAGAACTGTTCTCAGTACTTCTGTACCAGATATCAGCCTGATCGCACAATCGTACAGCAATGAAATTTCTGCAATAGATTACGAGTTCAATCAAAATGGTTGCTTGTATTGGGCAGACAATTTCTTGAGAAATATTCAGGTAGGTAAAGAATGTTTGACATAATTACACACTGGGATATTCCAACTCTTAACCTAATATCAGAAATTTAGACTTGTTCAAAATAAATACATTTGCAGATGACAAATTAAACATGATCAAGATAATGAGATTTTTCCTTGAAAAAGAAGAAAACATCGAGAAAGGAGAAAATGTAGGTTATCAGCATATTTTTATTTTCCTGCAATGTCATCATAAGCATCTTTCACAGGGTTGTAAAAACTCCATATTGTTTTGGGAATGGTTAAATTTCCTTGGCTGAAGGACCAGCAACCTTATTTTATGGCCCTTTGTCCTTTGTGAATCCACGAGTTGACTTGGGTCCATTAAAACTCAGGATTGTGAGGTTAAGAGTAAACAACAGATTTTTAAACTGGAAAGAGATTTTCCCGGGTGACACTCCAATAAAATGAATGCCTTTGGCAAAGATTAAACACAGTTTATTTGTTTGGTGTCAAAAGCCACTTTCAACAGTAATTGGTGATTTTGGGGGAGAAGCTATTTTGACGGACCTGAGGAAGAAGCCTTTTGAAAACATTGTGGGAAAAGGAGAAATTATTGGTAACTTGCATTTTCTCTATTTCCCACTTGGTTTTCTACAATTTCAGTGATAGAAATGATCATTTGTGCCACATTTCATTTTGAGTATGCAAATGCTTTCTAATTTGAAAAGTCTTAAAACAAAATTTATGTAATGTTTAACTCGTAAAGTAACAACAGCTGCCAAAAGGAAACAAAGAGGATGTTAAAATGCATTTAAAATTAAATCATATCATTTAAAAGTATGGAAAATATTGTGAAGATCACAGTTTGTTATTGTGCTGTTGGTCCATATGCTAGTTGCTGGCAGAATTAATTTCAAAATTAGGTTTAAAGTTGCCAGGTAAGCCTATCTATTGTTTACTTTTTGCCTGATTGTAAGTCATTTTTCTGCCAGTGACTAACATTTGGACCTACCACATAGTAACAGATTGTCATCTCTGCAGTATTTTACATACTTTTTAACTGAACAATTAGATAACTTTTTTGAACCAAGTTTTGAATTTGTTGTCTGCACATGCTTTCAATTCAGAAGGGTCAATAATTTTCATATGTTAGAGGATTTTATATATGATGAAAGTTTTCTTTGACAGAAAATATGTGAAGATGGAAACCACACACGTATAGTCTTACACAGCACAAGCATTGGGAGGGTGGAATCCATTGCCTATGATTGGGAAGGAAAGAATATCTACTGGATTGATTCTGATTTCAAAGTAATTGAAGTGTCCCGGCGTAATGGAGCCTATAGAAGACAGCTGATAAAAGGCCGTGTTTTAGATAGACCACAATCACTTGTTCTTGATCCATACCATAGGTATGTTATATATATATAAATATAAACATAAAAATCTGTTTTTATTGCATTGTTTTTCTGATGCTTATGTAGGAAAAGCAGCCCATGTTTAGGAAAGAATATTGTCCATAGTATTAGGAATAGAACTTCCAGGAAGGCATGGATAGGTGCAGTAGTCACTGTGGAATAACCAAAACATTTTGAAAACTGAGTTGAAACACTAACAAACAATGAAGCCTGGAATTGCGCGAGTTAAAAGTAGAAACATTTGAGCTAAATGAAAGTATCATTTATTGATTTCCATGGTTGTACAGTAATCGACTAGTAAAGAAGAGTCTCACTTTTGAAGTCCAAATAATAGTTGAAAGCTATTACCTATTGGCTGTAATAAAATGCAAGTGTTAGCCTTTGTATTGTTAAATATGTAGATAAGATTGACATTCTCAGTCAGTATTTTGGACTAATTTTGCAATTTCAAGGCTGGTTTTGATACAATATCTGGCAAAGAAGTAGAAAGCTGAGATCTAAGTTCAGATGGCACATTTTATGTAGTCTAAACTTGATCTTCAGTGTCATATAAAAGTAACTAATTGGATTAAACAGTATCTCTTGTCCAATAAGATCACTCCTCTTGATATTTCGGATTAAATTTTGCAATGGTTGATGAATACAGACCCTGTTTTCATTTGTTCCAGTATGATGTTTTGGACGGATTGGTCAACTTCAGATCCAAGAATTATGTCTGCTTCAATGGACGGGAGAAACTCCTCCATCAAGTATGTTGTCCGAGGAGGAAATTCCATTCTCAAACCAGTTGGTATCACCATTGACTATGTAGAGGAGAGAATCTACTGGACAGATGGTATAAGCCATGCTATCAGATCTGCAGACATGAGTGGCAATGATATTAGAATTATTGTACAGGGGGCTGTAAATGTACCTAATGGAAGGTCTCTTGGGATTTATAAGGTAATATGTTGTCAATATTATCTGTTGGTAGGTTTCTGACCTTGTTTATGGTGTCCAGTGATTCCTATCAAAGACTTTAAAAATAATAGTTGAAACCTTTCTTAATTCTTAACCCTGTATCAGAGTTCAAAATTTTAGACTGGTTTAAATTGATAGCACCTGCTGACTTGTTACCAGTATTTTTTCCTTTTTCCCCTCAATGTCATCAAAAGTGTTTCTCCTCAGGATGGTTATATTGTGAGCTTGTATGGTAAAGGTTTATGCCCATGCCCATGAAACAAATATGCAAAGGCCAACTTTCGAAACATCTTTGAAAAAAAATGAATAAACAATATGAATTAAAAGTTTAGGTCTTAATCAAATGACAAATATACTTCAACATGTTAACCCTTTACCAAACAATTACGAGTAACAAATCATAAAGAAGTGTGAAATTGAGTCAGGTTAGGTCAAAAAGTAGGTCACTTGCCCAATCTTAAAAAAACCTTGTGTGCCTTTTAGAGGCCACATTTTGAGCCCGATAAGCATGAAAATTGGACAGAACATTTGTCTATATAATAATCTTGAACAAGTTCGAAATTGGGTCGTGTTGGGTCCAGTCAAAAAGTAGGTCACTGAGCAAAATCTTAGAAAACTTTGTGTGCACTCTAGAGGCCACATTTTCAGTGTGATACTCATGAAATTTTGTCAGAATGCTTGTCTTGATGGTATCTCAGACAAGTTTGAAATTGGGTCAAGTTGGGTCAAAAAGTAGATCGCTTGGCCAAAACTTAGAGAAAAACCTTGTGTGCACCATAGAGGCCACATTTTCAGTCTGATACTCATAAAACTTGGTCAGAATGTTTGTCTCAATGATATCTTGGACTGGATTGAAATTGGGTCAAAAAGTAGGTCTCTTACACTCATGTGTTTTATATCATTTAATCCAGGATCTCTTCAGCTTTATCAACCATAGATTAGTATACTCAGGTCAGCTCTTTAGGGCCAATGGCCCTCTTGTTTGGAAATGTTCCTGTCAGAATGCTGTTTGTCAGAGTTCATTTATATCTGTTGTGAATATTACTTAATTGGATTCTGCTTGAATTCATTGACATCATTTTGGTATATGAAAAAGCTAGGAATTTTTTGTGCTCAGCTTTTGTTTTTCCTTGAAATTTTATTTCAGTACAGGATTTTTATAGTTAAATGTCTGTACCCATGCCTTAAAACATGTATGACTTATTTGTTGAAGTGCAGTGTTGCTATACAGGGCCATCTTGGCCTTCTTGTTGTCGGAAGCCAGTTCTTTATTCAAGTTACCATGGCAACAATTATCAAACAGTGAAATCTGTATAATTTCTGTTAGTTATGTCACCACATTATATTTTTATTTCTAGATTTTAATTACTATAATCCACAAAAGCTTTCAACGGTACAACCGCCTTCTTCAAGTGTAATCCTGTGATACAATGCAGTTGTTCATACAACGTTGGACATTGCATGAACAACTGCATTGTATCACAGGATTACACTTGAGGAAGGCAGTTGTACTGTCAAAAGCTCATTTGGGTTATAATGGAAATTAGTATTTCTCAAGACGAGGATATCATGTTTTGTTTATTTCTAGAATCGACTATTTTGGGCTGACTGGACTAGGCAGGGTATTTTAAGTTGTGATAAGAGTACAGGTGCTGATATCAGGTTTGACAAGACCAGCATTTTTGTCACAGACATGAAAATTCTTGATGAAACCTCTCAGGAAGGTAGGTCATTGAAAAACACAAAAGATTATTAACCCTTTACCAAAAAACCACAAGGTAAAAAACTTAAAACATAGCTGGAAAAGGAGAAAATGTCAAATCACATTTTGGTTTCAATATGCAATATGGGGGAGCAGTTTTTGCTCCTCTGATCTTTATCTTCACTGTCTGCATTATTTGGATAGGTTCCTATTTGATTACAACCCCACAATAAATGTATGTTATTGGTTGTGTGACATTCTGAAAACCTTTTCAGTATTCCATCATATTAGCCACAGTTAATTTGTCATCTGCAGATACTTTCAATTTGGACAAGTCTGAAATTGCTCTTTGATAAAGTTAAAGGTTTAGTTTAAATGACAACATATGCGTTAAAGCAATACACATCAATCAGTGAGCTTTGTGATATGGTTGAAATCCTGTTGAAAGCAGCATAAAACACATATCAGAGGAACAAAATCACTATCATTTTTCAATTGTTTACCTCATGCAAGCTGTTTTTGATCACCCAAGAAAGCTTTTGAAAACAATGTTTCTGTTTGAAAGATTTCTCAGTGTGAGCAATTTCTTTGCTTTTCATTATAAATTGTCAAGCTAGCCAAATATTAGTTTTACAGGTTTTATAATGTTTATGCAAAAGTATGTAAAAACAGGTAATCAGAAAATTTTAGAAGTTAACTTATTCTGTCTTTCATCAGACCACTTTTGAAAACACTGTGGCTAGAACTGTTTATTTATGACTAAGTGTTTCTTATGCCACAGTTTCATATATTAACCTTAATTCATACTGATACTCTCCAGCAATTTTGTTTGTATTTATTTATTTTATGCTTAATTTAGTTTACAATTAACAGGTGGAAATACAGCTTGTGTCAGTAATGGAGGATGTACACAGTTGTGCCTTCTTACTCCACCGTCTATGGAGACTCACACAGACAATAAAAACAGGACATGTCGATGTGCGGAGAATTCCACATTGTCTGTAATGGTGCAGGGAGCTGATGAGCACTGCTGTCCACATGGATGGACCAACAAGAAAACTGGAGAGTGTGTACGTCCCAACACAACCTGCTCACCTGCACAGTTTGCATGTACCAACGGGAAATGTATCACTGCACTTTGGAAATGTGATCATGATGATGATTGTGGAGACATGAGTGATGAGAGGGACTGTGGTAAGTTCTAAATAGGACTAAATTTTGGTTCTGTAGTGTCGAGATAAATTCTCTCAGGTTTTCAGTAAAACTTGATACCGTAAGTCTTTATCACATAATCCCAAGTTTTAATGACCCTTAAGAAGAGACCTTTTGAAAACATTGTTACATTGGTAACCAGCATTTTCTCATTTTCTCACAATGTTTTCTACCCCATCACTTATAAAAATCATCATTTCACCTACATTTACTTTTATTTGCTTTCAATTTGGTCCAGTCAAAATTTTGTCATGTGGTAAAGTGTTTACTCTTTACTAGATGACAAAAAGTTTTTAGACTTTGTTCAAGAGGACAAATGAAATATCGATAAAATGATGGGATACCTCTTTGAAAGAGTACATAACATAGTGGGAAATGGAGAATGGTTACCAAGATTTACTCCTTTTCCAAAAATGTTTTCAAAAGCATTCCTGCTCAGGGTAATTAAAACAGGATTGTTTGGTAAAGACTTAAAGTGTCAAACTGGTAAATGGAATGGTATTGAGAGAGGATAAAGTAATAGATAACGCAAGTTCATGTGCTTGAATTATTGTTTGTTTTTTTAATAATAACTTATTTCAAAATGTCTAACACATTATTTCCTATGCAATGTCTGGACCTTACGTTTCACAGACCTAATAGAAAACAGATTATTTGTGTAAGCAGGAAATTTTTCATGTAAAGGATTTGAAGGAAACAAAGGTGTGTGTTTTGAGTAATTTCTCTACACCACGCTATTTTTTATACCCCCACAAACTTCATGGTCAGTCTGTCAGTTGGTCTGTAGCTTTTTTGTCCGCTCTATTTCTCAATGACTACTTTGCGGATTTCAATCAAACTATATAGGAAGTTTCAATACAAAGCCAAGATGTGCATATTACAATTTGGTTATGGTTGAAAGATTTTCAAATGAGTTATGGCTTTTTATGCCCCTGCCATGAAATGGCGGAAGGGCATATAGAGTTACCTGTGTCCGTCTGTGTGTGTGTGTGTGTGTGTGTGTGTGTGTGTATTAGTGTGTTAGTGCGTGTGTGTGTTAGTGTGTGTGTCCCATTCTTGTCCGGAGCATAACTTCTACATTTATCAATGGATTTCAAAATAATTTTGCACACTTGTTCTCCTTAACAAGTACTAGTGTCATGTGAAAAGTTTGTTTCGATACGCCCAAGGTCAAGGTCACAGTTGAAGGTCAAATGTTTAAATTGACCTTGTCCGGAGCATAACTTCTACATTTATCAATGGATTTCAAAAAAACTTCGAACACTTGTTCTCCTTAACAAGTACTAGTGTCATGCGAAAAGTTTGTTTCGATATGCCCAAGGTCAAGGTCACAGTTGAAGGTCAAATGTTTAAATTGACCTTGTCCGGAGCATAACTTCTACATTTATCAATGGATTTCAAAAAAACTTCGCATACTTGTTCTCCTTAACAAGTACTAGTGTCATGCGAAAAGTTTGTTTCGATATGCCCAAGGTCAAGGTCACAGTTGAAGGTCAAATGTTTAAATTGACTGTTCAACCCAGTTTTACATCCTGCTCAGCAGAATTGTGATATGAAGATACAGTTTTGGTTTTTAAAAAGACTCATCCAAAAAACTATGCCAGAGAATATTGAGGCTGCAACCTACCCTTCAACTATAGTCCAGGGTGATAATATTCTATCCAATTTGTTCCTGTCTCATAGAGGAAGTCCAACAAAGTAATTATTATTGCTATATTTCTTACTCTCATTCCTCAAGTTAAGATCTTCATAATCCTGAGTATAAGTTACTCTCAGTTGAAAGATTAAGGAAAACGCTGAATAAAAAGAAGTTAATGCTCAAAACCAGCATTTTCTTCTTTTTCTCACAAAGTTTTCTACCATATGCAATACAAACCATATGATTTACAGGGGTGTGGAAATCTTGCAATTTTCTACTTGTCCATGGACAAGTAAATCTAAAAAATCTACTTGTCCATCAGAGAAATTTACTTGTCCAAAACAAAATAATTTTAAATGGCACACAAAGACCTAATTGAATGTAGTTTGTAGATAATGATGTTATTTTAACCATTTAAATTTGCTTTGTTTGGGTTTTTAATAATAATGATGAAAATAAATCAAGCAAACATTTATGAGGCTTTTTTCCCAAAAATTGGGAAGGGGCCTTAGCCTTTCATTTTAGGATACTCAAGCGCAATTTTGGCCAAATTGGGAAAAAGCAGACCGACTTTCAATGTACATCAATAAAACAAATTAATGGCCCTGTACATACATACAGTAAATAGAAAGGTGCAACAATTTAATAATTGAAAAAGATTCAACAGTTACACTATAACTGCTTAAACCATGGCCAAATATCTCAGTGTTTGCCCTTACAGCCCTTTTTAACACTACTGTGGTACACCCATGGGTGCCGGAGTTAATACTTCAGCAAAACTGCTTACCAGCCATCATGTGATACAAGGGACTCATTATCTGTGGAAGTTAAAAGGCTAGGCTTGGTTATTGTGTATGGAGATGTAGAGTTTGCATCATGTGCAATGATAATAATTGTTTAAGTTTCAGACAACAGGAGATCGGCGATGTTCGACAGACCCGGCACTTCAGATTGAGACTCAGTATGCGGAGATTTGATTACCTGCAGATCGATCTGCAAAGAATTTGAACGTTTTACGCCGAAAGTAAAAAGGCTGCGCTGGCCTTTATCGTCTACAGCCCTTTTAACAAACTTTTTGTAATGTTTCCCGGTTCTTGACATGTTTTACTTAAATACAGCGTGTTTGGTTTTCTTTCAAATACGTTTACTGCAACCGAGTAAGAATGTGTTCCACAGTGTTAAATTAAGACAACTTCTTTTGTCAGCTGTAAGTTTTTGCGAACGACAAAAGAGAATTTAATATTGAATGATAGGGAAGTGACAACCGCGTCAAGTCTACGTGCGGTGTTATAATGTGCAAAAGAATAACTCGTTTCGGTTATTGTTGCCTCCATTAAACAAACCAAATGAGGCCAAGAAACCACAACATTTCGGTCGTACTGCAGCGCAGTCAATTGTTGCCTCCATTAAACAAACCAAATGAGGCCAAGAAACCACAACATTTCGGCCGTACTGCAGCGCAGTCAAAATTTAAAAAAGCCTGCGTAGGTGATAAAATCAGAGTCGGCCAAATTTTGTTTCGATTCCAGATATCAGGGAATAGTTTATCATAATTCAATTTAAAAATGTTCTTGTTTACGAAGTGAGACGGAGAGAACATTTCCATTTCACAAGGATAATGTTATATAATACAGATCTTTACTTTCAATTTCTCCCTCGTTTTCTACTTGTCCGCGGACGAGTAGACTGCAAAAAGCCACTTGTCCGACGTCAAATTTACCCGAGTCGGACGAGTCGGACGTAGGATTTCCGCACCCCTGATTTATTGTCTGCATATTGCTTTCAACTTGGACCAGTCCTCAATTTTGTTATCAGGTATAAATAATCTTTTATCTGCTTGGCTATATATATAACTAAGCTGTTATCCAAAACAACAATTTTCTGTAATACCTACTGATTCTCTCGTATGACATATCTGTGACCAATACCATTTAGCGGGGGCATCCGTGTCTCTGACACACCTATTTCTAGTTGATGATTTTTTTTGTCCACTCTATTTCTCAATAACTACTGGACAGATTTCTGTCAAACTTCACAGGAAGTTTCCATACAAAGTGAAGATATGCATATTATAATTTGGTTATGGTTGAATGATTTTCCAATGAGGTATGGATAACTCACATTTTGGACTTGGGCATTGTGCATTTGTGTAACAAAAGAGTTATTTAGTGACATGGAGCTGGTGGGGGTATTCATCACCTTTAGTGATGGCTCTAGTTTTAAATGCTTTACTAGATGACAAAATTTCAGGCTCATCCATGCTGGCAGTTTTTAAAGATGACAAACAGTATGTGACCCGAATGATTAAATGTGTCTCCAAAAGGGGTAGAAACATTGTCTGAAATGGAGAAAGTGTGGGTTACCTGCATATACTGTGTTTTTAAAGCATTCTTTTATCAAGGTTGTAAATTCCATGTTTTTGTCTAGTAAAGGATATAACTTTCTCTGTCATCAAAGCAAACATGCAAAACTAGGGGGGAAACAAACCAACTCTGTACAAAACAAGAAAACTGTATAATCATCCAAATTGAGGACAAATTAGATATGAATTGAATTACGAGCTTGTCTTTGGAAAAATTGTCTTGGAAAAAATTGTGGAAAAGAGGAGAAAATGCTAATGCCAGTATTTTCTCCTTTTTATACGCCCGTCAAAGACGGGACGTATTATGGGATCACCCATGGAGTGCGGGCGGCGTCCAGTTCTTTGTCCGGAGCATAACTTCGTCATCTCCAGTCTGATTGACTTGAAATTTGGCATGTGTGTTTGTTGCAATTATACGGAGTGCAGTGCGAAAGAACCATAACTCTACCTCGTGCTGTCTTTGAGTTATTTCCCCTTGATCGTCATTTTTACAGCATTTTCTGCTTGTCCGGAGCATAACTTTGTCATCTCCAGTCTGATTGACTTGAAACTTGGCATTTGTGTTTGTTGCAATAATACGGAGTGCAGTGCAAAAGAACCATAACTCTATCTGGTGCTGTCTTTGAGTTATTTCCCTTTGATCATCATTTTTACAGCATTTTCTGCTTGTCCGGAGCATAACTCTGTCATCTCCAGTCCGATTGACTTGAAACTTGGCATTTGTGTTTGTTGCAATAATACGGAGTGCAGTACAAAAGAACCATAACTCTACCTCGTGCTGTCTTTGAGTTATTTCCCGTTGATCATCATTTTTACCGCATTTTTTGCTTGTCCGGAGCGTAACTTTGTCATCTCAAGTCTGATTGACTTGAAACTTGGTATTTGTGTCTGTTGCAATAATACGGAGTGCAGTGCGAAAGAACCATAACTCTACCTCATGCTGTCTTTGAGTTATTTCCCTTTGATTGTCAGTTTTACAGCATTTTCTGCTTGTCCAGAATATAACTTTGTCATCTCTAGTCTGAACATCTTCAAATTTGGTATGCATGATTGTTGCAATAATACGGAGTGCAGTGCAAAAGAACCATAACCCTACCTGGTGCTGTCTTTGAGTTATTTCCCTTTGATCGTCATTTTTACAGCATTTAGTGCTTGTCAGGAATATAACTTTGTCATCTTAAGTCAGAGTGACTTCAAACTTGGTATGCATGTTTTTTGCAATATTATGGAGTACAGTGCGCAAGAACAATAACTCTACCTAGTGCGGATTTTGAGTAATTTCACTTTGATCTTCATTTTTACAGCATTTTCTTGCTTGTCCGCAACGGAACTTTGTCACCTCAAGTCAAATTGACTTAAGACTTTGGTAAACATGTTTGTTGCATTACCTGCCCTTTACGATTATCATACCCCCTCGACAACTGGTGGTGGGACGGGCGTGTCTTGCGACAATTTGCTGCTCTTGTTCTACAATGTTTTCATGTCTTTTATATTTGGGTCATTAAAACTAAGGATTGTGTGGTAAAGATTTAATGCAGGCGTAGTGTGTTATAATTTGTCTTTCGCATATATTTTCAATCTAACTGTTGTTACAGTTTATGAGCAGTGTGACCAAGACCAGTTTACCTGTGCCAACAGTCGTTGTATACCATCTATATGGAAGTGTGATTTTGATGACGATTGCCATGATGGATCTGACGAGTTGAACTGCAGTAAGTGTTAGTTACAGGGGAAGTAATATTTGTATTTCACCTTTTACCAAACAATTCCAAGTTCAAAGGACCTTACAGAAGAAGCCAGCATTTTCTGCTTTTCCCAAAAAGTTTTCTAACCATCTGAAACCAAATTTCAATTTTTGAGTCACATTAATTCTTTCGTCTACAAATGCTTTCAATTTGGACAAGTCAAAAATTTTAGTCATTTGGTAAAGAATTAGATAGTGTTTTTGCCACATACAAAAAATGTACTGACTCATAAACATATAGAGAAAGGAGTAGAAAATGGTTGTAAAATAGGATGAAAATTAGAATATGGGTAATGACAAAAAATCAATTAAATGAATAACAAACCACATTTCTGTATAAGTTACCATGATTGTAAAATTCATTGTAAAAATGTTTGGATTTGAACAGGTTTTTTAGCTCCACTGGCCGAAGGCCAGCGGGCTTATGTCATGGCCTGTTGTCCGTCGTGCGTCCGTCCTTCCGTCCGTCCGTCCGTGTGTTAACTTTTTTTTAAAACGTCTTCTTCTCTGAAACTACCCATCCAATTTTGATGAAACTTCACAGAAATGATCCTGCCATGGTCCTCTTCAGAATTTCTTGAAAGAATTTAATTCCTTCAAAAACTCTGGTTGCCATGGCAACAAAACTGAAAAATTTTGAAAATCTTTGAAAATCTTCTTGTCTGAAACCGTAAGGCCAAGGGCTACCAAATTTGGCATGTAGCTTTATCTAGTGGACCTCTACCAAGTTTCTTCAATTTATAGCCCTGGGGTCAAAATTGGCCCCTCCCGGGGGTTACAAGTTATACATGGGCTTATTTAGGGAGAACTTTAAAATTCCTCTTCTACCTAGCCATAGGGCCTAGAGCTACCAAATTTGGCATGTAGCTTTATCTAGTGGACCTCTGCCAAGATTGTTCAAATTATAGCCCTGGGGTCAAATTAGGCCCTGCCCGGGGGTAACAAGTTTTACATGGGCTTATATAACAAGTTTTACATGGGCTTATATAGGGAGAACTTTAAAATTCTTCTCTGACCTAGCCATGGGGCCTAGGGCGACCAAATTTGGCATGTAGCTTTATCTATTGGACCTGTACCAAGGGTGTCCAAATTATAGCCGAGGGTCAAATTTGACTTCGCTCCGGGGGGTAACATGTTTTACATGGGCGGGCTTGTATAGGAAAATCTTTCGCATCTAGCTATAAGGGCTAGGGCTATCAAATTTTGCATTTAGCTTTATCTAGGGGGTCTCTATCAAGGGTGCCCAAATTGAGAAAAATTTGAAAATCTTCTTGTTTATAACATTCAAGAACTGAATTATTTGGTATGGAGCTTTATATTGTGGACCTCCACCAGGATTCAAATAATTATAGCTTTGCGATCAAAATTGGCTTTGCCCATGGATCACAACTTTCTCGTAGGATTAGATAGAAAAATGTTTGCATGTCCTCGTGTTTGAAATCAATTTGCTGAATATTGGCTTGTAGTGTTTTTACTTCATAGCCAGTGGAGCGATACAGGGCCATCATGGCCCTCTTGTTTTCTATCAGGGATATTAACTTTTGTTTTAACTCCTTTTACAGCAATACAGATATGGGTAGACATTTTCTCTTATTACAGCAATACAAACATGATTAGAAGTTTTTTTCTCAGACAGAAAAATACCAACTACATGTATTGTATTTTCAAGGCTTTTTTTGGCCAGATTATCATATTAGACAGGATAAAAAACAAAATCAAAATAAAGCTGCTTTGTCTCCATCTACAGAAATAAATAAGCTTAGCTTAACGACAAAATTTTAGACTGGTCCAAATTGAGAGCATTTGCAGACAACATATTAAAAGATAGCTCAAATGCGATTTAAGCTGGAATTTTTCCTTCATAGAGTAGAAAACGTGGGAAAAGGAGAAAATGCTGGTAACCAGCGTTTTCTCTTTTTTCCACAATGTTTTCAAAAGGCTTCTTTCCAGGGGTCGTTAAAACACGGGATTGTTTTGTAAAGGGTTAATTTGGAGGATGTTAGCAGGAGATAAATGTATTGTGTGATATTTTCAAATCCAGATCATACATCCTGTGGTCCAGACAAGTTTCAGTGCTCGGATCATCGCTGCATCAACAAAAATTGGCAATGTGACTACGACCTTGATTGCCCTGATGGTAGTGATGAGGAAGGCTGTTCACACAATAGTAAGTTAGTTTGGTGTTAGTTTGACATTTAAAACAGTTGTCCCTCATAACCTTTGTACAGGAGTGAATGACAAGTGATTCTACATAACCATGATACATCCTGAAATAAATTTTGTCACAGATAACTTGAAAAAAACAAAATCCTCATGCATTTGAATTATCAGTATAAATTCAAGGTTGATACATGTACATAAATATAAGTAAAATGTATCAAAAGAAACATTGCTTTTTAGGGTATTTTTAGACATACCACTTCTTTATTCTGCAGTGTTTTACCAAAACTGTCTTCAAGTTCCTAAAGTCAGATTAACGATACAACAGTATAACATTTCATCAGATGATCTTGTGTTTATGTGACCCAAGGAAGTTTTCAAAAACATGATGGGAATACTATTAAAAAAAACTCACTTTTTTTTTAATATTTCAGTTATTGCCTTTTTCAAGAGATTTGAAACAAGAGTTTCAAAACTAATGAAAAAGGCAATAGCCATAATATTGAACAATACAGTTTTTAGCTCACCTTAGCACAAAGTGCTCAAGTTGAGCTTTTGTGATCATGCTGTGTCTGTCGTCCGTCGTGCATCATGCGTCGTCAACTTTTACCTTGTGTACGCTCTAGAAGCCACATTTTCAGTCCGATACTTGTGAAACTTTGCCATAATGTTTGTCTCGATGATATCTCGGACAAGTTCGATAATGGGTCATGTCCGGTCAGAAACTAGGTCACTAGGTCAAATCTTAAAAAAAACTTGTGTCACTCTAGAGGCCACATTTTCAGTCCAAAACTCCTGAAAGTTGGTCAGAATGTTTGTCTTGATAATATCTGGAACGAGTTCGAAAATGGGTCATGTCCGGTCAAAAACTAGGTCACTAGGTCAAATCTTAAAAAAAACTTGTGTACGCTCTAGAAGCCACATTTTATGTCCAAAACTCTTGAAAGTTGGTCAGAATGTTTGTCTTGATGATACCTCAGACGAGTATGAAAATGGGTCATGTTGGGTCAAAAACTAGGTCACTAGGTCAAATCGTAGAAAAACATTGTGTGCGCTCTAGAGGCCACATTTTCAGTCCAAAACTCCTGAAAATTGGTCAGAATGTTTGTCTTGATGATATCTCAAATGAGTTTGAAAATGGGTCATGTCCGGTCAAAAACTAGATCACTAGGTCAAATCTCAGAAAAAATCTTGTGTGTGCTCTAGAAGCCACATTTTCTGTCCTAAAATCTTGAAAATTGATCAGAATGTTTGTTTTGATGATATCTCAGATGAGTTTACAATAGGGTCATGTTGGGTCAAAAACTAGGTCACCAGGTCAAATCTTAGAAAAACCTTGTGTATGCTCTAGAGGCCACATTTTCAATCCAAAAACCTTGAAAAGTGGTCAAAATGTTTGTCTTGATGATACCTTGCATGAGTTTGAAATTCAGTCATGTGCGGTCAATAACTAGGTCACCAGGTCAAATCTTAGAAAAACCTTGTATACGCTCCAGAGGCCACATTTTCAATCCTATACTCATGAAACTTGGTCAGAATGTTTGTCTTAATGATTTCTTGGACCAGTTTGCAAGTGGATCATTTCAGGTCAATATCTAGGTCACTGAGTCAAATCTTCAAAAAACCTTTTTCAGTCAAATACTCATGAAAATCTTGGTAGAATGTTTGTCACAATATCTCAAAAGAGATTGAAAATGGGTCATGTTTGGTCAAAAGACTCAGGTGAGCAACTTCAGGGCCATCATGGCCCTCTTGTTTTTTTCATAGTGTTTTATTCATTCCATGGGGAATTCATAGTCGGTATAGGTGAAATGTTGTTGACTAGAATTTCTACATTTGATTTCTAGTCTACAAATGCTACTAAAATGGACAGACATGTCTAAAATGTTGTTCATGTAAACAGTTTTAAATACGCACCAGTCCTGTTGTAGAGGACAGGTTACATAATTATGTTCATTTAATTTCAGCTACATTCTGTGAAGATGGAGAGTTTAGATGTAGAACTGGTACACCACGGTGTATACAAGACTCCTTTGTATGTGATGGCAGAAATCATTGTGCCGATGGATTTGATGAAAGGAACTGCACTAATAGTACATGTCCGTCCTGGAAGCGTCAGTGTGCCAATGGACGCTGTGTGTATGCGTCATGGTGGTGTGATGGGGACAACGATTGTACAGACAATTCAGATGAGAAAAACTGCAGTATGTATTAAACCTCTTAACCTGTATCACATGCATTTAGTCTGTTATTACCACAGGAAATCATATTGGCATAAGGAGGGTAACCCTTTAACATTTTACCACTCTATGCCATGTTTTAACTCTTTACCAAACGACAAAATCCTAGAATGGCCCAAATTGAAAGCATTTGCAGACGACAAATTAAAGGTGGCCTAAATGAAACAAATTGCATTTGATAGATTAGAAAACAATGTGGGAAAAGGAGAAAATGCTGGTTACCAGCATTTTCTCCTTTTCCCACAATGTTTTCAAAAGGCTTCTTTCTCAGGGTCGTTAAAAGTCGGGATTGTGTGGTAAAGGGTTAATGCCCCTTGGGCTGAGCCTGAGTTGGAAACATACTGGCCTTGAAACCAATGGGAGGCCGGATCTCAGCCTCAGCTCGGCTAAAAGTTCTCTCTAAGGATTGATGACAGTCATTGTGACAGGATTCATCCCTCTCTTTCACTGCTGGTTATGGTTCTGACAGTGGATATTTGAGAAGGCAGTCAGTGGCTCGAGAAGAATATTGTGTGAAGTGCTGGTAAAAAACTCTAGGAATGTATGAATAGATGTGTAGGCCACTGCATGATAACTGAAATTTTGTGAGAAATGGAGTTGAACATCATCCTAACAAATTTAACAACAATTGGGTCACAGGCTGTTGAGTGTACTTGGGAAAAGGAGAAAATGCTGGTAACTGGCATAATTTACTTTTCCTTCAATGTTTTTTTTAACCGTTTCATAGACAAATCTCTTGATTTTAGCCACATTTTAATTTTTTGTCTACTTACGCTTTCAATTTGGACTGGTCTGAAATTTTGTCCTTTATAAAAGGTTAGAATGAAAATTCTTAACTCATCATGTGCCTTAATTTTTTAACAGATTTCTTTGAAAGTACCCTTAGAGAATAAGGGTACATGTAATCAACAGTAATCAAGATATAATTCATAAACACAGGAAAACATCATAGCAACATGACCCTCAGGAAGACAAAATGGGAAATCTTTGTACCCAGCATTTTCATCTTTTCATACAATGTCTTCTTCCCTTCAAAGATAGATCCTACCGTTTGAGCCACATTTTATTTGTCGTCTGCAAATGCTTTCAATATGGGCACGTGTAAAATGTTGTGGTCTGATTTTTTAAATGCTGCAGCCTAGATGCAACACTAGGTGATAGCGTGATTTGCCATAAAGGTCAAGTTGTTATTCCTTTTCCAATCAATCTGCTGTTCGAACAACCTTGAAAAAGAAAGGCTTTGAGAACATGGTGGAAAAAAGAGAAACTGTTGCTGCTTATCATGCATTTTTTGTTACTATTCTTTTGCAGGCAGATTCCATTTTTCCAGCCACTCTTAATTTGTCATTTTCAAAACTTTCTAATGTGGACAAGTCTAAAGTCTTGTTGTCTGGTGAAGACTTAGCTGATAAGTTTATGGGCTGATAAGTTTATGGGCTAATTCTAGGCAAATGAAAAAATAATATTAGTGTTACAAAAACAGAACATCTTAAGAAATAAAACGCTGTTTTCTTTTACATTTGTATGAAGAACATATCAAGAAAAGGAGTTATTTCTGTTCCACGAGGGCTGCTTTTCCATTAGTGTTTTAACCCTTTACAAACAATCCCATCTTTTAATGACCCTCTAAGGAAGTAGACTTTTGAAAACATTGTGCAAAAAGAAGAAAATGCTGGTTCCCAACATTTTTTTCTTTTCTAACAATGTTTTCATCTTTTTCAAAGACAAATTTCATCATTTAAACACAAATTTTTTCTCTGCTAATGCTTTCAAATTGGACAAGTTTTAAATTTTGTCGTATGGTAAGGAGTTAAAAAGCTCTTTTGCAGAGAAAGCTGTATAGATGGGGTAGTACGTTGATAGTTATGCAGTAGTGTTTTGAAATACCTTTACATTATCTAAAAAAAATGCCACAATTCAGGTATAGATATTTTTCACCTACAGATTTTACTACTGCTGTCCCAACCAGTCCAGCAACAACAGGACCATGTGAATTTCGCTGTTTCAATGGTGAATGTATCCGTAGCAGTCTGCACTGCGATGGATTGCCGGATTGTAGTGATAACAGTGACGAGCTGTACTGTCGTAAGTAGTGTACTAATTGCGTCCTGTAATAAACTCATTACAGAAGAATTGAAAACTGAAGTCAACATGTGCAGGAAAATGTTTGGGCCATGTTCTGTGAAAAGGGGATCTAATGCATCTGCAAAAGGTATTGACCAATGTCAGCCTGAACAGCCCATGCAGGCTGACATGGGTCAAAACTTTTTGGTATTTGTAAATTTTCTGCATGTCAGAGGACCATTCTTCCTCATGATTCAGTTGTTTGTTGGACATAATGGATTTTATGGATCCATGATTAAGAGAGGACTTTTTTTTGATATAAGGAATCATGGAGGTGCATTTAACCCCTTTTTCCCAGAGCATGGCTGACTTTTATGTATATGACGGTAGATGCATGTTCTTTTTAGTCTGATCTTGGTCTTCAAAACAGTCAAAAATATTTCAATCTTTGGTGTGTTTTCAGCTCAGCCAATTTTTTGAAAGGATTGATGATAGTCATGCAGCAAGATTCATTCCTCTCTCACCGTCGATCATTGTTTTAACGATGGTTATATGGGAAAGCAGCCAGTGGCATGGCAAGGATCATGTGCAGAATGCTTTTAAAAAAAACACCAGAAAAGCATGGACAGGTGCACTGGCTGCCATGATATAACTGAAATAATGTTGAAAACAGCATCAAACAGCATACAATCAATCAATCAATCAGAGTGTTTATGCCAGAATTTATGCATAGTGTAAATCTACGTTGCATGTTCTTGGGTGTCTTACCTTGGTTTGAACTGTTCACAACCAAGAGTTTAACCCTCTACTACACGAGTTTTAATGACCCTGATGTGTAAGCCTTTTGAAAACATTGTGGGAAAAGGAGAAAATGCTGGTAACCAGCATTTTTTCCTTTTCTGACAATGTTTTCCATTTGTCTGAAGCTAAACTCTATTTTTTAACTCATGTGAAATTTGTCAGGTGGGAATGCTTTCAATATCAATTGGTTAAAAAGATTACCACGTGGTAAAGAGTTAACCATTTATCAAACAATCTTGTGCTTTAATGACCCTTGATACTGACTTTTGAGAAAATTGTTTGACAAGGAAACAAATAGTAGTAACCAACATTTTCTCCCTTCTCCACCATGTTTCTAAGTTTTTTGTTCAGTTTTGCTAGAATCCCTTCACATAGAAGAGGATGCAGCAACAAAATGTATAGTCTGTTGTTGATCTAGACATAAAATCTGCTCAAAATTTTACCAGATGACTAAATGAACAACTGATCCAAATTCAAAGCATTTTCAGATGACATAGTAAATGTGGTGTGAAAAATGTCTGAAAAAGAAGGAAATTGTGTAGGGGAAGGAGAAAACAGTTGTTACTCCAAAAATTAGGTCATTAGCTCATATCTTAGGAAAACTTTGTGTGGAACTCTGATGCTCATGAAACTTGGTCATTCTTGTCTTATTACTGACTCATGCAACTTTAAAATGTATCGCATTTCAAATGAGTCAAATACTAAGTCACCTTCTGTCAAAATGTAGGCCAGCTTGGTATAAAGGTAGGTAACAGGTCAAAAAGAAAGCTTGTGTGGGTTCTAGAAGCCATATCTACTATCAAATGCTCATGAAGTTTTGATAGACTGTTTTTCTTGATAATGTTTCATATGAGTTCGAAAATGGGACACACTGGGTCAAAAGTAAGTCTATAGGTCGAATGAAAAATTGATTGATTGATTGATCGGTGTTTAATGCCACTTTCAAACTTATTTCAGTCATATCATGGTGGCAGCTTACCTATTCTTGTGTGTCCTGGGTTTCAACTGTAATAGGCTAGGGCTCTGAAATGTCTCACTGGGAATTTTCTACGAAAAACCCAGAAAAATGAAGAAATGAAACTTACCAAAATGTTCTATTGATAATGTATTGGAGGAGGTGCCATTTAAATGTCCTATTTGCTGCGCCATGTTCATGATGAAATATAGTATGACTTATGATCATGATTGCACCTTATTTAAAACCCAGCAAATGGTCAGGTGAGTGACCTTGAACCATCATGGCACACTTGTTTTTCTTGTGTCTTGTGCTCGTTGATAGTATAGATTAAGATCTCACTCTAGGTTCTGTCGACTTTCATTTGTACAGGGAAGTATTTCGTGAAATATTCTTACTGAAAAAGTCTTTAAATATCAAATACTTGTGTTGTTTTAACAGACGGAAAAATCTACATCATTTATGTAAAAGTGTAGGAGTTAAAGTGGGTATACTTATTCAATGACATAATGATTAATAATGACATTTTCCATTGAATTATATAGCTACAGAGAAGCCAGTAACCTGTCTATCAAGAGAGTTCAAATGTATCCATGACAACAGGTGTATACCTCTTTATATGCATTGTGACGGAACACCCAATTGTATGGATGGTTCAGATGAGCTCTACTGTCGTAAGTTATTGAAGGGTTACCTGTATTGTAATGCACCATAACAAAATTGTGGTTGTTAAACTGGAATCAGGTTTTCTGTCCCTCTGTCCTGTAACAGAATTTTGTGTCCTTTTCAGATCCTTAAATAATTCTTTTCCTATCATATTCAGTATCATATTTGTAAGTCTATTGTCTGATCACTTCTTAAAGACAAATTACAACTCTTTACCACACGAAAAAATTTTTTAGACATATACACAATGACAGTATATGCAAAAGACTAAATAAGTGTGACTCAAAAATAGAAATTTCTTTTTTGATTAGTAGTAAACATTGTGGGAAAAGGAGAAAATGCTGGTTACCAGCATTTTTCTCTTTTTCCCATGTGTTCAGAAGCGTTCTCCTTCAGGGTCTTTAAAAGTAGGGATTGTTTGGCAAAGGGTTAAAGAAGGTAATGACTCAGTGATTCGGATGAAATTTCTTTATACCCCAGGGGCAAACAGTCTGCTGTAATTGCAACCCTAAGTTAGAAGGCTTTTAAAATCATTGTTAGGAAAAGAAAAAATACTGGTAACCAGCATTTTCTTTGTTTCCCAGGATGTTTCTACCCTTTTAGACACATAATATAAATATACACACCCTTTAAATGTACAAGTATAACGTTTTATCACAAACTGCATAAAACTTCTTATTCCCTAACCCTTTGCTAAACAGTCCTGAGTTTTAACAACCTCTGAGAAAGAAAGCTTTTGAAAACATGGAAAAAAAGAACAAAATGCTGGTAACCAGGATTTCCTCCTTTTCCCTGTTTGTTCTCTAATTCATCTGAGAAGTTAACCTCATTTGTATCAACTTCTAAATTGTTGTCAGAAGATACCTTAAGTATCTAAGGGTCTGAAATTTGCTGCTTGGGAAAGGATAATCTTTTATATATCATCAAGAAGAACTATTTAATGGAAAGGGAAGTCTTTGTGAATGATGCGGAAAACATGGATGGGGAAGGATAATTTTGCTTGTTACAGTCAGTTTTCCACTCTTTTCAAAAGCCATTCACTGCAAGTAGTAATGTTTTGTACCAATGATTGAAATTCATCAGCTTATCCATAAATGAAAAACATGGAAAATGGATACATTGTTCTGACAACTTTTTTTCATTTTGTCTGAATTTGCTAATTGACTTATTAACTCTTCACCAGGTAGCAAAATTTTAGACTCTTTTCGTTTGAAAATATTGGCAGACAACAAATTAAACTCTACCCAATGTGATTAGTCTTGAAAATTTGTGGGAGGTGGAAAAATGCTGATAATGCTGTGTACCAGCATGTTCTCCCTTTCCCATAATGTTTAAAAGCGTTTTCGTGGAGGTCATTCACCTTATACCACACTATCCTAAGTTTCAAGGATCTTGTGGAGGCTTTTGAAAATATTAGGGGAATAAGAGAAAATGCTGCTAACCCGCATTATGTTCTTTTTCCCCAATATTTTCTACCTTTTCAAAGACAGACTTTACCATACAGACTTCACTATTTGAGCCACACTTTTTTTAATTGTCTGCAAATGCTTTGGATGTGAAAAAGTCCAAAGCTTTGTTAATTGGTTAAGAGTTAAAACACAGGATGTTTGGTGAAGGGTTAACTCTTTACCAAACAGCCTGGCCGGGTAGCTTAGTGGTTAGTGTATCTGACTTGTGACCTGGTGGTTGTGATTTTGATACCCAGTTGAGGCAAACTTTCTTTCTGGCGATTTTTCCCCTCTCACCTCTGATGCATGTGAGAAAAGTAGTTAGTTGCTGTAAAAGAAAGCTTTGTCAGTACTGGTGTGAGAAAGCTAGGAATACATGCACAGGTGCACTGACCGCAGTAATATGACATAAGCTGTTAAACAGCTTTAAACTCCAATACAAACAAACATATCAGAATGGAAGGCGATTGCAGAGGACATAGTGAAAGTGGCTCAAGAATTGAAATTTGTTTTTGGAAGGGAAGAAAACTTTGTGGGAAAAGGTGAAAATGCTGGTTACCAGCATTTTCTCCTTTTCCCACAATGTTTTTAATAGGCTTTCTATCTTAGGGCCTTTAAAACTAAGGACTGTGTGGGAAAGAGTTAAGAGGTGTCTTCATCTATTTGTAGCAGCAGTTACAACCTCTTCTCCGTGTAGTGCACTGGGTTCATGGCAGTGTTACAAGAGTTCACATCAAGTGTGTATATTCAAGACTTCTCAATGTGATGGGTATCCTGATTGCCCTCATCAAGAAGATGAATTGAACTGTCCTAGTAAGTTGAGTGGAACTGCCCTAGTAAGGTGAACTGTCCTAGTAAGGTGAATTGATCTGTCCTAGTAAGTTGAATTGAACTGTGCTAGTAAGGTGAATTGAACAGTTTTAGTAAGTTGAATTGAACTGTCTTAGTGAATAGAATTGAACTGTGCTAGTAAGGTGAATTGAACTGTCCTAGTAAGTTGAATTGAACTGACGTAGTAAGTTGAATTGAACTGTACTTGTAAATTGAATTGAACCGTCCTAGTAAGTTGAATTGAACTGTCCTAGTAACATGAATTGAACTGTCCTAGTAAGTTGAATTGAAGTATCCTAGTAAATTAAATTGAACTGTTCTTGTAAATTAAATTGAACAGTCCTAGTAAGGTGAATTGAACTGTCCTAGTAAGTTGAATTGAACTGTCTTTGTAAGATGAATTAAAGTGTCTTAGTAAATTGAATTGAACTGTCCTAGTAAGGTGATTTGAGCTGTTCTGTCAGGTTTCTCCAACAGACTTTATCTGTACTTTTAAATCTGTACCAGACAACAAGATTTTAGACATTCTCTTGTTGAAAGCATTTGCAGATGTAAGAAAAACATTGCAGAAAAAGACAAAAAAGCTGGTGACCAGCATTTTATCTTTTTCCCACAATATCACAGTGTTATTAAAAGCCCTCTTCAACAGGATGTCAAAAACAACTGTTCATTCTGGTAAAAGGTTAATGGAGTGAAAGGATTAAAAATTTTTATTTCATGCTTTTCCGTAGTTTATCGAGAAATAACTGGAATATTGCTCATGTGTTCATAGTTACAACCAGTGAAAAATACAGATTTTATACTAACTCTTCAATTGAATCCGGAAACAGTAATTCCTGTGCACTAGTTACCTAGGTAAACAGCACGTGCCATTCAACTAAATGGAAATATGACGTCAGTCCACACAGGCTGAGACAGGCCGAAACTTTCTGCAGTCTTTAAATTTTTTTCATGCCAAAGGACCATTCTACCTCATGATTCAATCTGTTGTTTGACAAATGGATTTTATGGATCCCTAATTATGTAATCACTTGCTTGGTATAATGCTTCACGGAGATACTTCAAGCCCCCTTTTTCCAGAGGATGACTTATTTATGAAATACATATGAGCCTTGCATTGTGAAAAGGGAGTTTAATCCTTTACCAAACGACAAAATTCTGGACTAGACCAAATTCAAAGCATTAGCAGACGACATATTCAACATAGCTAAATTCTGTCTATTATAGGGAAGAAAACATTGTGGGAAAAGGAGAAAATGCTAGTTACCAGCATTTTCTCCTTTTCCCATAATGTTTTCTGAAGGGTTCTTCCTCAGGGTCATTAAAACTCGGGATTGTGTGGTAAAGAGTTAATACATCTGCAAAAAGTATCATCCCTTGTGATCCTGCACAGGTTGACCAGGGTCAAGACTTTGTGCTTATGGTAATTTTTCTGCATGTCCAAGGACCACTCTACCTCAATATATAGAGTTACGGGAGACCACTCCTTCATGCACGGCTTCGTCCCGATTTAAATACAATACCTAACAACTGCATTTGTTCATTTGTTTCTTTGTTACGGACTTTGTTCGTAAGATGGGGGCTCGTCCGGGATTGGCCATTGAGCCATTAATCCCATTTGTTGTCCAAAATCGGACATTTGTTGTCTAAATAATAGACTTACTGCCTAATAAGGCTTTGAGTCATCAATAAATGATGACTTTAAGAGGGGGTGTGTTACGGGAGACCACTCCTTCATGCACGGCTTCGTCCCGATTTAAATACAATACCTAACAACTGCGTTAGGGAGATGTCTCTTTAGCTCAGTGGTTATGGTATTGGCCTTTCGTCTGGGCGTTCTAGGGTTCGAATCCTGCCCGGTCCCTTTATATCTGCCATGCATTAGTTCATTTGTTTCTTTGTTACGGACTTTGTTCGTAAGAATAGCCGGTTGTAAGACAAAATGGATTTTTATGGAGATTTAAGTATGTGATGACTTACTTGGTATAATGCATTAAACCCCCTTTTGCCACAGCATATATTCTAGGAAACTTGAATTAAATTCAAATTATTTCAAAAAATTTATATTGAACAGATATCACAAGATGCGACCCAACCAAGTTTTTCCAATGCCATACAGACCTGGCGTGCATTCCACGCATTCAAGTATGCAATGGGGGCAAAGATTGTCTGGACAACAGTGACGAGATTGGATGTCCCACAAATGGTAAAATCGTATTTCAACGATAAAAGTATTGTAGGTCTGTCGTTTTACATCAAAGCTTGTACAATGTATGCATTCATGCATTTAGATGTCTGTCAAATCCTGGTGGAAAAGTCAACAGTGATGAGATTGGATGTCCCACGAATGGTAAAATCGTATTTCAACGATAAAAGTATTGTAGGTCTGTCGTTTTACATCAAAGCTTGTACAATGTATGCATTCATGCATTTAGATGTCTGTCAGATCCTGGTGGAAGAGTCAACAGTGACGAGATTGGATGTCCCACGAATGGTAAAATTGTATTTCAACAATAAAAGTATTGTAGGTCTGTTGTTTTACATCAAAACTTGTATAATGTATGCATTCATGCATTTAGATGTCTGTCAAATCTTGGTGGAAAAGTCAACAGTGACGAGATTGGATGTCCCACGAATGGTAAAATCGTATTTCAACGATAAAAGTATTGTAGGTCTGTTGTTTTACATCAAAGCTTGTACAATGTATGCATTCATGCATTTAGATGTCTGTCAAATCCTGATGGAAAAGTCATACATGTATTTGATTGATGGCAGAGTTTTTGGCCTGGTTTAGGTCTGTCATTCTGTTTAACCCTTTACTGTACAATGTTCACCTCTAATGACCCTCGGAAAGAAACCTTTTGATGACAAAATGTTAGTCTTCTCCAAATTGAAAGCATTTGCAGATGGCAATTTCTGTGTGGCTCAAATTGTACAATATTTCTTTGATAGGGTAGAAAACATTGTGGGAAAAGGAGAAAATGCTGGTTACCAGCATTTTCTCCTTTTCCCACAATGTTTTCAAAAGGCTTCTTTCCCAGGGTCGTTAAATGTCAGCATTGTGCAGTAAAGGGTTAATAAAACAGATTTTGGGTAGTCAATCCATCTAAAACAACAGCAACAACAGACACTTGCATATATATCAAGTCAAACACAACCAGTCAAGATAATTTTGATAGAGGATGATAAATGGTAGCCTACCTAAAGCTTATTAAGGTGTTCTGTGATTTAACTCTTTACCAAATGACAAAATTTTTGAAGACTTCTCCAAATTGAAAGCTTTTGCAGAAGATAAAATAATTGTGTCTCAAAAATGGAAATTCACTTTTGGATGGGTAGAAAACATTGTGGGAAAAGGAGAAAATGCTGGTTACCAGCATTTTCTCCTTTTCCCATGATGTTTTCAAAAGGTCTTTGCCTTAGGGTCGTTAGATTCTGGATCGTGTGGTAAAGGGTTAAGAGAATTCACTGTGATGTTGCAGGGTTTTGGTTTGTCATTATAAAACCCTTTACCACACAATTCTGAGTTTCAACAACCGTGAGTAAGAAGCCTTTTGATAACATTACAGGAAAAGGAAAAAATGGCGATAATCATCACTTTCTATTTTTTCTGCAGTTTTCTACCCTATTAAAGACAAATTGCTTGATTTTAGCCACTTTTAATTTGTCGTCTGCCAATGCTTTCAATTTGGATAAGTCTTCATTTTTGTTGTTTGGTAAAGTGTTAATTCCTGTTTTCTCCTGTTCTATTCAATAAATGGTTTCTGTTCTGTTAAAGACAAATTTCATCAATTGAGCCACATTTTATTTGTCATCTGCAATGCTTTATATATGGACATGTCTATAAATAGAAATAGAAGTTAAATCTTACTAGAAGATAACATTTTGGACAAGACAAATTATCTGCAAATTAAATTTGGTTCAATTGAGTAAAATTTGTCTGTTATTGGATAGGAAAAATGGTGGGAAAAAGAGAAAATGCTGGTTACCAGCATTTTCTCCTCTTCCCAACATGTTTTCTATTATTTTCTCCTTTTCCCTTGATGTTTTCTATAGCATTCTTCTTTAGTTTTTAAAACACAGGATGGTTTGGTAAAGGATGAGGGAATGTACTAGCACCATGTTTCTTATTTTAGATACAACTGGTAATTATACATGTAAACAACAGAATTATCTAATGTGCGACAGAGAGAAGCTGTGTGTTCCATTTATACTGACCTGTGATGGGCATAATGACTGCATTGCTGGTACAGATGAACGATTGCCACAGTGTTTCAGTGAGTCTCTTTAGCTTTGTATCAAATGACAAATGTTA
Source organism: Hippopus hippopus (assembly GCA_946811185.2). NCBI lineage: Eukaryota > Metazoa > Mollusca > Bivalvia > Cardiida > Cardiidae > Hippopus > Hippopus hippopus. The sequence goes on along the minus strand of OX328105.1, from coordinate 17,763,824 downwards.
GGATCTGACATGAGTCGGTATTTGAGATAAAATTTTATTAAACGAGTCCAGGAAAAATGTTATTAAGCAAGCCTTTGGTAAGCTTGATATCATTTTTTCTGTACGAGTTTAATAAATTTCTATCTCAGATGCCAATGAATGTCGGATTCTTTTTATCAATTAACGATATTTCACAAATTATAGAGCAGAAGATGCAAAATCGTCTATACATGCACTCGCGGTAATATCCATAAAACCCATTTACTTCAATGAAATATGTACAAAATGATGTCAAAAAATAACGTCACACAATTGTGACATCGAACCTGTATAAGGAAGAAAATTCGTAATGGGTATATTACACTGAAAATAAGGGAGATTATGTGATAAAATTTTGTCTCCTTCATATCGGAAGTATTTGCAGAAAACTTTGTCAATATGGTTTAAATGATGGAGTTGTAGTTGAAAGAATTAGAAAGCTTTGTTGGAAAAGGAAAAAATGCTTGTTACCAGCTTTGTCTTCTTTTTCCACATGTTTTTTGAAGCTTTCTTCCTGAGAATCTTTAAAACATGGGGTTGGGTAAAAGGTAAAATTGTCACTTTATGTATTGTTTCTCTTATTATACCCCGACAATGAAATTAATTGGCCGATTTGCACATCCATCCGTCTGTCCATTCATAGAAGCAATTTTATGTCCTTTCCTCTACCTAAAGATTTCAGTTGATTTGGCTGAAATTTGATGAAAGCCTTCATACCATGGGAGCCCAGTGGGGTAGCTAAGTGGTTAGTGTATCTGAATCGTGACCTGGTGGTTACAAGTTTGATACCCGGTTGAGACAAACTTCTCTCTGGTTTTTTTTTTTTAACCCCTCCCCCGTGATACATGTGAGAAAAGTAGTCAGTGGTTTGGAAAGAAAGTTGTGTCAGTACTGGTGTGAGAAAGCCAGGAAACACATGCATAGGTGCACTGTCTGCCGCGATATGACCTAAACTGTTAAAATGGTGTTCATTTCTGCCGTGGGAACTCATGCATCTGCTTATTACCAGCATTTTCTTCTTTTTCTACAGTGTTTTTCAAAATTGTGAAAAGGTTGAAATGTACCTGTTTAGCAAGCAAGTTTTAGTGTCCTGTAGGTGCTGGGCTAATACAGGTGGGACTTTTTGTAATAGATTGTTTTATTTCACACCTTTATAAGCCATGCTCTGTGAAAAGGGGGCTTATTGCATCTGCCAAAAAGTATCGACCCAGGTCAGCCAGCGGAGGCTGACCAGGGCCGAATTATTTTGCTATTAGTCAATTTTTTTCTTGACAAAGGACCAACCTTTTTCATTATTCGTTTGTTTGTTCGACAAAATGGATTTTATGGATCTCTATTTACATGATTTCTTTCTTGGTACAATGTATAACAAAGATGCATTATGCCCCTTTTTACCAGAGCATGGCTCATATTATTTAACATTTAACTTGTTTAACCCTTTACCACACCTCAAATTTTAGACCTGTCTGAATTGAAAGCATTTGGAGATGACAGTTTCAGTGTGGCTCATATGAAATGATTTTTCTTTGATAGGATAGAAAACATTGTGGGAAAAGGAGAAAATGCTGGTAACCTTCTCTATCAGAGGTTTTAAAAGTCGTCATAGTGTGGTAACGGGTTAAGTACAGTACCAACATAGAGTCTATTTCTTGGACTCAGCTGTTGTCACGTCCAAAATTTAGACTGGTTTTGCAGTGTAGGCATCTAAGAGAATTCAGTATTGTACCAGTATTGTACCAAAGCATGCTAAATAACCTTATATTTCAGATACCATGGGTAATTACTATACAGGTGCTATCAGTGAGACTTCAGAGTCTATCACAGTTCGCTTGGATCCTTTACATGCTAGTGGATCAACTAACATCAATTACACCCTTTCTTACCTGTAAGTTATATATATACTACAAGGGCTGTTCGATAAATTCGTGGAATTTTGTTGTTAAAAATCATTAAAATCTTGATATTTTATGCTAAAAATTTCCCTCTTTGACACAAAATAATTCATTTCAAGACGGAAGAAAATAGGAGCATGGCAACATGTAGAAATTGAGCCAATTACGCAGATGGTCAAATAACATCTTTTCTGTTAAACATCATTGCTGTGGCACTTCTGGTTACCATAATAACAAAGGATTTGTCTCGTCAGTGCTAGGTAATTTTTAATGGTATGACATCTTCAAAGGATGTTGAATTACATGCATTAATGAAGTTGTGTGTCAGACTCAGTAAAACACCAAAACGGATCATAGAATTGATTAAGGAGTTGAAAACTTAAGTTCCAGTAGTACTTGATTCGTCTTCAAGTAACATGAGCGATTCAGGCATGGTAGAACATCTCTTGGAGATGATCCTTGTGAAGGACGGGCCGTAAGCTTTACAATATCAATTTTGGATACTGTACATAACAAAGTGAATAAATACCAGCGAGTTACCATGCATGCCACATCTGATGATGTGCGTGTGTCTTGTTTCACAGTACATCATACACAAGGTCTATAAATGTATGCCCTAATATAAGTGCATGCCACATCTGATGACCTGCGTGTGTCTTGTTTCTCAGTATATCGTACACAGGATCTATAAATGTATAAAGTGAACGGGGGCTTAAGGATATTCGAAGGAATTATGTAGAAAAAGATTGCCGATCTCTTGACTTGTAATGACATTGAGGCTATTTTTTTGTGCAACCGTTGCCAAGTAGTTTATATTTACATGTAGTTTGTAATTTTTGTTGAAAATGTATTTCTCTGTTAATTCATATGAAATTTGGAGGATTGTTTGGCTATAGATTGTTTAAAATGTAAACAAAATATGATCTTGATTGGTCTCCTAGTCTTATTTTAACAACAAAATTCCAAAAAATTATCGAAACAGCCCTCATATAATGTTCTTGTGACACTTGTTACTCAATACAAAGCGACAAAAATGTGGAGCTGATCAAATTGACAACATGTGCAGATAGCAAAAAAATTGAAAGTTATCTTTCTACAGCTAGAAAACATTGTGGGGGGAAAAAGGAGAAAATGCTGGTTACCAGCTTTTTCTCCTTTACCCTCAATGTTTCAGAATTATTCTTCCTTGAGTTCAGTAACTCTTTACCACACAACAAAAATGAAGACTTTTCCAAATTGGAAGCATTTGCAGATGTCACAATTAATTAATCAAACATCGTAGATCCAAGCTCACATTCTCTGCAGTCTGATCTTGATCTACACTGTCCACAAAAGGTCAATGAGTCATGCTTAGCAGCCTAAGGGTTATGGCTGTTTTTGTCAGAATATCTGACAGGACAGTAGACCAAGATAAGAATACGCATTTTGTGTACTCTAATCTTGATCAACATTGACCGCAAAAGCAACTTCAGCATGGCTTATCGCTTTTAGGGTTGACCTTTTTCCTCTGAGGCTAGTTATGATAACCACTGGTGGACTTGATGTAATTATTTTAGAGTACTCTGACTGCACCGGAGCAGCAAGCTGAATCAAGTGAAAACGAGCAAACAGTGTACCCTTGAGATAAATCACAGGCCTTTGAATGTACTCAAATTTTCATTAACACTGTTTCTATAAAAAGCACATTGGCGACTTCCTCTATATCGTATAGCGTAAGTCTTACTATATACGATAAAGAGGGAATTGCCAGTGTTCTATCAATAGTAATGGTGTCCAATAATGAAAATTTCGGTATCCCCTGACAGACCAATGGATTTTCAGAAGCCTATGGATAAATCAAGTGCAAGGAAAAGTTAAAGATGGCCAACAATGATCTCAATGCATTCAAAAGCTACAAACTATCATTTCAGTTAATGACGATGCAAATTAACATCTTGCAATACATATGGATGTCTTGTGAAGACTTCCATATCCAAAAACTATCTTGCTATCTTTTGCATTCGAACATTGTTCACTTTTGTGCCATTTTTTTAGTCCCCCACCGGCGAAGCCAAAGGGGACTTTAGGTTTGCACTCCTTCTGTCCGTCAGTCCGGCAAATCAGTTCTCTGGACTTTTTTTCTAAAGGCTGGCAGATATTGAGCTGATTTTTGGTGTGCAGGTCAACCACCATGAGTTACAGATCAAGTTCGATTTTCGTTCCGGTCCACTGATTTTTGACGAAATTACGGGCCTTGGACTTACAAATTTTAACCAAAAAAACAGTTTTCCGGACTTTTTTTCTAAATGCTGGCAGCTATTGAGCTGATTTTTGGTGTGCAAGTCAACCACCATGAGTTAGGGATCAAGTTTGAGTTTCGTTCCGGTCCGCTGATTTTTGAGGAAATTACTGGCCTTGGACTTAGAAAATTTCCCCGAAAAAACAGTTTGCCGGACTTTTTTTTCTAAACGCTGGCAGATATTGAGCTGATTTTTGATGTGCAAGTCAACCACCATGAGTTACAGATCAAGTTCGAGTTTTGTTCTAGTCTGCTGATTTTTTACGAAATTACGGGCCTTGGACTTAGAAATTTTCACAGAAAAAACAGTTTTCACAGAAAAAACAGTTTTCCGGACTTTTTTTCTAAAGGCTGGCAGATATTGAGCTGATTTTTGGTGTGCAAGTCATCCACCATGAGTTACAGATCAAGTTTGAAATTTGTTCCGGTCCGCTGATTTTTGACGAAATTATGGGTCTTGGACTTAGAAATTTTCACAGTTTTCCGGATTTTTTTCCTAAACGCTAGCAGCTATTGAGCTGATTTTTGGTGTGTAAGTCAACCACCATGAATTACAGATCAAGTTCGAGTTTTGTTCCGGTCCACTGATTTTTGACGAAATTACGGGCCTTGGACTTAGAAAATTTTACTGAAAAACCGGTTGCCCCATTTTTTTTTTTTTTTTTTTTTTCTGAACGCTGGCAGATATTGAGCTGTGTTTTTGTATGTGAATTTACCACCATTGCATGCACACCCATATATGATCAAGTTCGAGTTTTGTTCCAGTCCACTGATTTTTGACAAAATTACAGGCCTTGAAAATTTGCTTTTACGGGGGCATTTGTGTTTCATAAACACATCTTGTCTTAGTAGGGAGGGGGGAGTAGGTCACATGACTGCTCCAACTGCATCACCTCGGACGAGGGAGTACTATGGAGTGCTCTGGAGCAGCTACTCTGTTACACATGATAATAAATCCACATGCTTGGAGTGAAGAGAGTGCTCAGATCAGCTATATCTAGTCCACCCCTGGTTTATAAGATCAAACTATTGTTTGGTTCATGGTTGATGTTGATCAACATAAGGTTCATGGCTTTAACTCTTTCCCACACAACAAAATGTTACAATTGCCCAATTTGAAAGCGTTTGCAGACGACAAATTAAATGTGATTTAAATTTGTTTTTGAAAAGACAGAAAACATTGAGGGTAAAGGAGAAAATGCTGTATACCAGCATTTTCTGCTTTTGTCATGTATTCAAAGTCTCTTCCTCCAAGGTCGTTATAACTCAGGATTGTGTAATAAAAGGTTAATCATTACCACAGAATTCTAAGTTTAAACAACCCTGATGGAGAATGCTTTGGAAAACATTGTGTGAAAAGGATGAAATGCTGGCACACATCTCTATATCACACAGTCCAGTATTTTTATGGTCCTTATGAAGTAGCTTTGTGAAAAGTTGGCTGGTAACCAACATTTTTTCCTCATTCCATAATTGTTTGTTCCTTTTAAAGACAACTCTCATTATTTGAGTCACTATTGATTTGTTTTCAGCAGGTGCTTTTGAAATGAACAAGTCTGAAATTTTGACGTCTAGTGAAGAGTGGAATACATCAACAAAAAACTAACATGTATCTTTGTATATTTGAAGGTTTCGAGGTTATGGCGCAGAACTGTACCAGAATACCTCTGTTCCAAGAGGGAACTTATCCAGCTTTACTCTAAAACATCTTCACCCTGCACGAAGTTTTCTCATTGTTGCTTATGCTCAATATATGAGAAATGGTTCATCATATGTTGTGCGATACAAAGATTTGCGTGTGAAGACGGCTGATGGATGTAAGAACAATGTCTAAATTCTACCCTGTTTAATTCTTTCAGCGCAAAATAAATGAGCCATGCTCTGGCAAAAGGGGGCTTAATGCATCTCCGTAATCCATCATACCAAGCAAGCCATCATATACTTACGGATCCATAATAGCCACTTTTTTTTAACAACTGACTTATTCATGAGGTAGACTGGTCCTTGGACATACAGAAAATTGACCCATAGTGAAAAGTTTCAGCTCAGGTCAGCCTGCGCGGACTGCGCAGGCTGACCTGGGTCGATACTTTTCGCAGATGCATTAAGCCCCCTTTTCACAGAGCACGGCTCAAATAAAATTGACAACTTTATATGGCTGAAAATGTAAATCCACTAAATCCCAGAAAGATTCTTATTTTATAGGCTTGGCTAATTAGTCAAGTGCACAGCATAGATCAAGATCAGACTGCATGTTCTGTGCAGTCTGATCTTGATCTGTGCCGTCCGCAAAAGCTCCTGTTTTTACTTATGGTGCTGAAAAGGTTAAACAGTAAAGCACCTTTCACAACTATAGTTGCCTTATGGCCAGTTTAAATCAAGATCAGAATACACAAATCTGATCTACACAGTCCGCTTTGTAGAAACTGTAGACAAAAGCCGTCGTCAACTTTTACCTTGTGTACGCTCTAGAGGCCACATTTTCAGTCTGATACTCATGAAACTTGGTCAGAATGTTTGTCTTAATAATATCTCGCACGAGTTTGAAAATGGGTCATGTCGGGTCAAAAACTAGGTCACTAGGTCAAATCTTAGAAAAACCTTGTGTACACTCTAGAGGCCACATTTTCAGTCCAAAACTCCTGAAAGTTGGTCAGAATGTTTGTCTTGATGATTTCTCAAATGAGAATGAAAATGGGTCATGTCAGGTCAAAAACTAGGTCACTAGGTCAAATCTTAGAAAAAACCTTGTGTATGCTCTAGTGGCCACATTTTCAGTCCAAAACTCCTGAAAATTGGTCAGAAGATTTTTCTTGATGATATCCCGCATGATTTTGAAAATGGATCATGTCCAGTCAAAAACTAGGTCACTTGGTCAAATCTTAGAAAAACCTGGTGTACGCTCTAGAGACCACATTTTCTGTCCAAAATTCTTGAAAGTTAGTCAGAATGTTTGCCTTGATGATATCTCAGACGAGTTCAAAAATGGGTCATGTTAGGTCGAAAACTAGGTCACTAGGTCATATCTTAGAAAAACCTTGTGTAGGCTCTAGAGGCCACATTTTCAGCTCAAAACTCTTGAAAGTTGGTCAGAATATTTGTCTTGATTATGTCTTGGATGAGTTTGAAAATGGGTCATGTCGGGTCAAAATCTAGGTCACTAGATCAGATCTTAGAAAAACCTTGTGTATGCTCTAGAGGCCACATTTTCAATCCTATACTCATGAAACTTGGTCAGAATGTTTGTCTTGATGATTTATTGGACCAGTTTGCAAGTGGATCATTCGGGTCAATAACTAGGTCACTGAGTCAAATCTTCAAAAAACCTTTTTCAGTCAAATACTCATGAAAATCTTGGTAAAATGTTTGTCATAATATCTCAAAAGAGATTGAAAATGGGTCATGTTTGGTCAAAAGACTCAGGTGAGTGACTTGAGGGCCATCATGGCCCTCTTGTTTAAATATCTTGGTCTTTACTGAAGATCTTTACTCCAAGTCCATGCTAGGCTAGTACCTGTTATCTGTCAAAGGGGGAAACCATACCAGAAGGGAAGGTAACCTGTAAAATAATTTTGACACTTTTATGCCCCTTGTCTGACTTAAAATTTTCACTGAAAAAGCAACTGCTGCTTGACAAGAGCACCTGCATGTGGCATTTTTGTTTATCTAATCTGGATTACATTTGTCATATTTAAATATTCAATTATTGGTCACATTTCATTAAGAAATGGGCTTGGTCAAATTACTAAGCATGCATGCTTAGCCCAGTAGCACAGTCAGTAGTGTACAGGACTTGAAAGGAGATTGTATGGTAAAACAGTTCTTGTGATAGGACTCTATCTCTCTCACTTCTGATCATTGTTTTGACGATGGTTACAGGGAAAAACAGCCAGTGGCTTAGGAATAATGTGTGAAATACTGGTATAAGAAATTGCGGGAAAGCATGGATAGATGTACTGATGACTGCCATATAACTAAAATAATGTTGACAAGAGCATTAGACATTATACACACAAACTCAGCACGCGGGAAGTATGTGCTTTGTAGATAGTTCATCTGTAGCTAAGTAGGGTCTTGTCCTTGAATAATTTATATATATACATGTCGTACAAGATCAAATTGCTAGTATCTGCATATGAAAAATTCTGCATTGGTATTTATGAGCTGAAGTTCTCTTATAGGATAGAAAACATTGTGAAAAAAGGTGAAATTGCTTGCCACAAGCAATTCTCCTTTTTTCCACAATGTTTTCAAAAACTTTCTTCTCCAGGGTTGATAAAGCACAGGGTCATTTTTGTAAAGGGCAGATAGAATCAAATATAAATAGCAATGATTACTGTAATCTGTTGTTTTGTACAGGCCTATTATCCCTATATGATATAATCCCAAGTTTTAACGACCCTGAGGAAATGGCCTTTTCCAACAGGGTTTTTAGCTCATTTGAGCACAAAGTGCTCAAGGTGAGCTTTTGTGATCATGCTGTGTCTGGCATCCGTTGTCAATTTTTACCTTGTGTACGCTCTAGAGGCCACATTTTCTGTCCGATACTCATGAAACTTGGTCAGAATGTTTGTCTTGATAATATCTCGATGAGTTTAAAATGGGTCATGTCAGGTCAAAAACTAGGTCACTAAGTCAAATCTGAGAAAAACCTTGTGTATGCTCTAGAAGCCACATTTTCAGTCCAAAACTCTTGAAAGTTAGTCAGAATGTTTGTCTTGATAATATCTTGGACATGTTTGAAAACAGATCATGTCAGATCAAAAACTAGGTCACTAGGTCAAATCTTGGAAAAACCTTGTGTATGCTCTAGAGGCCACATCTTTGGTGCAATACTCATGAAATTTGGTCATAATGTTTGTCTTGATGATATCTTAGACGAGTTTAAAAATGGGTCATGTCAGGTCAAAAACTAGGTCACTAGGTCAAATCTTAGAAAAACCTTGTGTACACTCTAGAGGCCACATTTTTGGTGCAATACTCATGAAATTTGGTCAGAATGTCTACCTTGTTGATATCTAGGACAAGTTAGAAAATGGGTCAGGTCAGATCATAAACTATGTCACTGGATAAAATCCTACAAAAACCTTGTGTATGCTCTAGAGGCCACATTTTCAGTCAAATACTCATGAAAGTTGGTCAGAAAGTTTGTCATAATGATATCATGACTGATTTTGAAAATGGGTCATGTCAGGTCAAAAACTAGGTCACCAGGGCAAATCTTTAAAATAGCTTGTGTAGCTCCAGAGTCGTCATTTTCTGTCCAGTACTTATGAAAATTAGTCAGAGCATTTTTTTTTGATGATCAATATGATGAAATTGAAAATGGGTCACATTGGGTAAAAATATAGGTCGCCATGTCAAATCTTGGAAAAACCTTGTGTACATTCTAGAGGCCACATTTTCTGTCCAATACTTATGAAAGGTGGTCAGAATCTTTGTTTTAATAATATCTACAGTGGAAAAATGGGCCATGTTTGGCTGAAAAGTAGGTCACTGAGAGAAATTCTAGAAAAAGCTTGTGTACAAGATAGAGACCAAATTTTCAGTCCAATAATTATGAAAGCTTGGTAGAATGTTTGTCATAATATCCAACGAGATTGAAAATGGGTCTTGTTTGGTCAAAAGACTCAGGTGAGCAACTTCAGGACCATCATGGCCGTCTTGTTTACACTTTCACAGACAATTAACATCATCTTTTGCTAAATTTAGAATGTAGTTTACAAGCTCTTTCAATTTTAAGCAGTCTAAAATTTTGTCATTTGATTAAGAGTTTTATATTTTGTTTTCCAGTGCCAGACCAACCAACTGGTGTCAGTGCAGATACAGAAGTTGAAAGTATTAGAGTAATGTGGAATTCACCATTGGTATATAAGGGAAATATTCTGAAATACAGGGTAACAAATCATTATTTACAATCTCTGTACTGGCTGACAAAATTATAGACATGTACCCTATGAAAGTATTTGAGCAATGCTCTGCGAAAAGGGGACTTAATGCATCTGTGTGATGCATGATACCATGCAAGACATCATATGGTCATGGATCCATAAAATCCATTTTATCTAACAGCCAACTGAATCATGAGGTACACTAGTCCTTGGACATACAGAAAATTGACCAATAGCAATTTTAGCCTTGAATCATGAGGTACACTAGTCTTTGGACATACAGAAAATTTACCAATAGCAAAAAGTTTCGGCCCAGGTCAGCGTGTGCAGACTACGCAGGCTTGACCTGGGTCAACACTTTTTGCAGATGCATTAAGATGAATCAAATCAGGAATACATAATATAGAGAAAATGTTGCCCCATGGGTTTAAAAATTATCATGGTATGGATCAAAATGCCTCGGTAGCAGTCACTCACTTTGTTTTACATTTTACATAGACAGTAAACCACACAGTATTTTGGCAGAGGAACAAATCATCAAATTTAATTTTCCTTTTTAATTCCAGAACTGGCCATCTGAAGAGTTTAGACATGTAGATGGCTTGTTCATGAAACTTCTGTTTGATTGTTTAGTATTTAAGTCTTTACCAAGTGGAAGAATTTTAGACTCTACCAAATTCAAAACATCCCATATTTAAATGACCCTGAGGGAAGAGGCTTTTGAAGACATTGTGGGAAAAGGAGAAAATGCTTACCAACATTTCATACTTTTCTCAGACTGTTTTCAAACCTTTAACACAATAACCTCCATTATTTGAGACTTATTGAATTTGTCTGCAAAAGCTTTCAGTTTGGATGAGTCTAAAATTTTTATGTTTTGTAAAGAGTAAAAATAGGGAGATGACTGTGGAAGCATACATTAATGTACTGTAGCCATGATTGAATTGCTGCTTCCCTAAGTCTTTACCAAACAATAAAATTTTAGACTTGTCGAAATTTAAAGCATTTGCAAGGGACATATTCCATCTAGAAGAACTGATGGTAATTGTGTCTGGACTTGAGGAAAACCTTGTGGGAAAAGGAGAAAATGCTGGTTACCAGCATTTTCTCCTTTTCCCACAAGGTTTTCAAAAGGCTATTTCTTGAGGGTTGGTACAACTCAGGATAGTGAGGTAAACATTTTTATTCTGCGGATTACTTGGAAAGAAACTTTGTAAAATGGGGATGGTTAATTTGAATGGACGAGTTTGTTCAACTCTTTACCAGTGACAAAATTGTAGACTTGTCCAACTTGAAAACATTTGCAAATGACAAATTGAATGTGGCTGAAATGATTCTATCCATCTTAAAAGGGTACAAAGCATTTTAGGAAAAGGAGAAAATGCTGGTAATTGGCATTATCTCCTCCTCTAACAGTATTTCCAAACAGCTTCTTCCTCAGGGTCATTAAAACACTTAATCAGGTGGCAAAGGATTAACCCTTTACCATACAATCCCAGCTTTTGATGACCCTGAAGAAGAAACCTTTAGAAAACATTGTGGGAAAAGGAGAAAATGCTGGTAACCAGCATTTTCTCCTTTTCTCACAATGTTTTCTGTCCATCCCAGAACAAATTTCAAGTTTTCAGTGACATCTATTTTGTCGTCTGCAAATTCTTTCAATTTAGACATGCCTGAAATCTTGTCATTTGGTAAAGAGTTAAAACCACAAGTTTGTGTGAACTTTAAAGCAAAAGAACTTTAAAGAAGAGCATTTTTACACATGTGATAGGCATTTCATTATAAATTTTTCAGGTGTACATATGGCCAACTTCAGCCCGAAACAAGATGACTTACTTTGACAAGGAGGGAGATAGGTATAACACACTTGACATAGATCATGTCAAGGATGATGAACCTCTAGTAAAAAATAAAACATATACTGTTCAGGTAAGTGGTTTCAATACATTCACATTTTTAGTTTGTTTTTAGAAAAAAAAAATCAAGGTATTGTACTAGCCATACTGTCTGTAACTTTGACATGTACTGATATCTGTATCATTACTTAAAACATTTTATTTACATTTTAAATTCAGACGAGTTGTTAACTCTTTACCAGACAACAAAATCTTAGCCTTGTCAAAATTGAAATCATTTGCAGACGACAACTTTATTTGGTTCAATTTGTGCAATTTTTAGCTGAGCTATTTTCGATGAAAATAATGAGTTGCTGTTGTAGCCCTGGCATCATTGTCTGCATCGTTGTCCGCATTGTAGTTGTCGTTATCCTGCAAAAACTTTGACATTTGTAATATCTCTGTTATTACTGAAGAGATGTACTTCAAACTTGGACGGGTTGTTAACTATCAATAGAGGAACACATACAACAGGGGCAGGTAACCAACAAAGTATTTTTGACAAAGTTATGCCCCTTTTCAACTTACAATTTTTACTGAAAATCAAGCATTTGCACGTTAGCGTTGGCACACGCATGCAGTGCACTTGCTCTTTGATAGGGTAAGAGTTTTTCCTGAATATTAAGCGCTTGCAGCCGAGCTTGGCACCCACATGTGCTGCTCATGTTCTTTGATAGGGTAGAAAACACTGCAGGAAAAGGAGAAAATGCTGGTTACCGGCATTTTCTCCTTTTTCTACAATGTTTTCGAAGGGCTTCTTCTTCAGGGTGGTTAAAAGGTGGGGTTGTGCCGTAAAGGATTAACTGCCAGAAAAAGGAAAGCCCATACTAGAAAGGCAGTTAACCATCAAAATATTTTTGACACAGTTATGCCCTATTTTATCCCCCGATGAAGGCAGAAGGATTAAAAGTTAAAAGTCGGGATTGTGTGGTAAAGAGTTAATTCATAAAATCTGTTTTGTCAAACAACAGACTGAATCTTGAGGTAAAAAATTGTCCCTGGACATGCAGAAAATTTACGAAATTAGCAAAAGATTTGGACCCTTCTCAACCTGTGCAGCCCACACGTGGGTCAATACTTTTTGCAGACGCAATAAACCCCATTTGCACAGAGCATGACATATCTTAAGTTGTCCTTTTATTCTTAACTGTTTTTATGATCCCATCAAAACTTAATGTTTAGAATAGTGGAAGAATAAGAACATGCTGGTAATTATCAACAGTGTCTTCAAAAACCTCCCTCTTCTTATTGTGTGTTGTACATGTACATAGCTACATTCCCATCAGAAAAGGAGAAAATGCCAATTGCCAGCATTTTCTCCTTTTACTACAATCTTTTTTAAGATGTCAAAAGCGATTTCCTTTATTTGAGCCATCCTTTATTTGTTGTCTGCAAATGCCGTCAAATTAAACAAGTTTAAAATATTGTCATCCTGTAAAGAGATAATTTTTTAACGAACTATAAATTGTAGACTTCCAAATTTAAAGCCTAAGCAGATGACAAATTCGAAAATGAAGACAAATTATTGACAGCATAGAAAACATTGTGGTAAAAGAAGAAAATTCTGCTTATCAGTATTTTCTCCTTTTCCCACAATGTGGGAAAAGCCTTGTTTATCTGAGGTCATTAAAATGTGGGGTTATGTTCAATAGGGTTTAACCTCTTTTGGTTTCACTGAAGGCAATATTCATTCCAGACATGTATCAGATCAAAATCTGACATTCATTTATAAAAAAAAATTTACTTATCTACATTCGTTTTTTTTTTGTTTTTTTTTTTCACGTATCTGCATTTATGGTTCTTGTTTACTTTCTTAGATATCTGCATTCAGTGAATGTTGTTCTCTTTTCAAGTATCTGCATTCAGTTAATGTTTTCTTTTTCAGGTATCTGCATTTACGATTGCTGGTGAGGGCCGCAAATCAGTTACCATTAATGTTACCTTTGCTTCCAATGTTACTATTGCGCCTGTTAACAACCTGAAGGGTGTTGCACTGGATGATTACACCATTAAAATAACTTGGGAACCTCCGACCACATCCGTGAAAATAGATAATTATGTTGTGGATTACTTTGATGTCCTAGGAAATTACTTCCAAAAGACAACACCAAACACTTCATTAACAGGTTATGTCTTTCTACAGTTAACTCTTTTCCAGACAACAAAGGTGTAGACTTGTATATTGATAGGATTTTTGGACAAGAAAATGGGCTCCAATAGTGAAATTTGTTCTTGGAATGAAAGAAAACATTGTGGGAGAGGAGAAAATGCTGGTTACCAGCATTTTCTTCTTTTCCCACAATTTTTTAAGCCTATCAGAGACAAAGCTCTTGATATCAGCCTCATTTGATATGTTGTCTGCAAACGCTTTGAATTTAGATGAGTCTAAAGTTTTGTGGTTTGGTAAAGATTTAGGCTGTAGTAATGTTGTTGTAAAGATTCTGATATTCACATTTGCTACACAGTTTTAGAGACACAGCCAGTTCCAAGCCATGGACAGGTCATTGTCCCAAACTTGTGGTGTGATAGGCATATTTTGTCTTTGATGTAAAAATTTGCAATTTCCAGTAAATTTTGGTCTACCTTCATAATGTCTAAAGCTACCAATGACCTTGGATGCCTTACCAAATTGCAAAATTTTAATCTTGTCAGAATCTAAATCATTTGTAAGTAACAAGTTAAATATGACTTAAATTTTGAGATTTGTCTGTAAAAGAGTCGAAAGCTCTGTTGAAAAAGGTGGAAATGCTGGTTACCAACATTTCTCCTTTTTCCACAATAATTTTAAAAGTGTCATTCCTAGTAATCGTTAAAACAGGGGATTATTTAGTAAAGGGATCAATAAACATTGAATGATCACAGTATTAAAATTTGTTCTGGGAAGGGTAGAAAAAATTTTGGGAAAAGGAGAAAATTCTGGTTACCAGCATTTTCTCCTTTTCCCACAATTTTTCAAAAGGCGATTTCCTCAGGGTTGTTAAAAGCTGGCATGGTGTGGTAAAGAGTTAAGTATTTTGAATGCTTGTAATCTGATTATGTTCTTTTTCCTCTATTTTTTCTAGTGGGAGGTTTGTGTCCAGGAAGTTTATACAATTTCATAGTATCAGCACACAGTTACAAATACGACGGAAGTGTTGAATCTTATAAAGGGGTTGCAACCACAGGTATGTTTACACATTTAGCTCCGCTGGTCGAAGGCCACCAAGCTTATGTCATAGCCCGATGTCCGTCATGCGTCAGTCCGTGCATTTGTTAACTTTTAATTCAAACATCTTCCTCTCTGAAACTACCCATCCAATTTTGATGAAACTTAACAGAAATTATCCTGTCATGGCCCTCTTTAGAATCTTCAATGAATTTGATTCCAATAAAAACTCTAGTTGCCATGGCAACAAAACTGAAAAATATTGAAAATCTTTGAAAATCTTCTTGTCCAAAACCATTGGGCCTAGAGCTACCAAATTTGGTATGTAACTCCATCTAGTGGCTTTATGAAAGCTTATTGCCATACAGACTTCTCATGGTATATGCCTGTGTCAATGCCAATTAAGCACATGATAAATTTCTTTAAAAACCAGCGGAGTGATACAATGCCATCATGGCTCTCTTGTTTTACATCTCTTCAATAGAGTGGGGCATGTTCATACTAGAACCAAGTTCTGTTTGTTGATAAATGTAATTTTGTGTCCTGAAAGGGTAGAAAGGATTGTGCAAAAAGGAGAAAATTTATGCTGGTTACCATCATTTTCTCCCCTTTCCCACAATGCTTTCAAAAGGCCTTTTTCTCAGGTTTTTCAGGTCAGGATTTTGTGGTAAAGGTTAATTTTAATTGATGTCTTCTAATATTAAAGCTTTCACATCAGATCTGCAACTTTGGTAATGATTTGGTAGCTCTTATAGGAGTTCTGGCTCTGAGTTGTTTTCCTGCTGCAGGGACAAGGCATCAGGGGGAGTGCCAATTGGGAATTTCTCCTATTTGTCACAAAAAAAAAAGGTTGGACTAAAGAAAGTCTTCTTACTGAATTAAGCCTACACCACATTAGCCTGTGTGTAAGTAACAGGAGGTTTTTGAAGACACTGTTGATAAAGGAGAAAATGCTGTTGACCAGCAGTTTCTCCCTTTTCCTCTATATTTTCAGCTCTTTCAAAGACAAATCTTATTATTTATATCTGCATTAGACTTGTCTGCAATTGTTTTCAAATTAGACAAGTGACAAAATTTGTGGTTTGGTAAAGAGTTCATGAAAACATTGAAAACACTGTGATAAATTGAGAAACTTGCTTTTAAGAGCACTTTCTCCATTTTGGTACAGTGTTTAAAAAAATGGGCAGCTGTTAGTTAAACAAAGTTGTTTATGGATAGTATTTGCCTAAGTCCTTACCAAACTACAAAATTTGAATCCACTAAATTGAAAGCATTTGCAGACCGCAAATTAAATGTGGTTCAGATGATGATTTCTGTCTTTGATAGGGTAGAAACATTGTCTTTTTCCCACATCTTCAAAAGCTGTCAGAATTGTGTGGTAAAGGGTTAACCCTGTACCAGACAATCATATATGGCTTGCAACACGCGAAAAGGGGCATTCAGACATTTGCGTAAAGTGTCATCTCGGATCAGCCTGCGCAGTCCGCGCAGGCTGTTCCGAAACGACACTTTCCGTTTTTATGTAATTTTCTGTTTTGTGCAAGCCTACTGTAGCACAAAATCTAATGTAGTCGTAAAGTGCCGTCTCGGATTAGCCTGAGCGGACTGCGCAGGCTGATCCGAGACGACACTTTACGCAAATGTCCGAATGCCCCTTTTGGCGTGTTGCAAGCCATATGTCATTAAACCAGGGAATTAAGGTTTTAAAAACATGATAAGATGTTTGTATAACAAGCATTTTACCCTTTCAAAGACATCCCATCCCTTGAGCCATATTTAATTTGCTGTCTACAAATGCTTTACAGACAAGTCTCAAATTTCATCATTCGGTAAAGAGTTATATTCATGAATGTTGAGTGACTGAAATATCACTCTCCATAATGGTTTAAGAAATACTAATCTCCTTTCTATCATTATTTATCATTCAATAAACCACGGTTGTGAGTTATAAGGCACAAGAAATAGACCACTCAGGGTATCGCCCTCATGGTTCATTCATTGCGCCTCATAACTCACAATGTGGTTTATTGAACAATAAACCGCGATAAAAAGAAGATTATTTCGATTCTAACATGACCAACTCTTGATCAGAGGAAAACAAATTCATACAAAGCAGATGCGGATTAATTCCCTTGAATATACCATGGCTGTTCCATTTACAAACAAAACAAAGGCCCACTTCCCAGTTGGTAAATATAAAGAAAAAAATCAAAGTTTCAATAAAGCCTTAAGTATAAAAAAAAAAAAACCCCCACAGCTCATTTCCAGAAAATATAGACAATGACATCATAGCCATTCAAACTGTGTGGCCATGATGTCATAATCTATGTTTTCTTGAAATGATGTCAACGTCGTCCTTGATCATCAGATAAAATTTGAAAAGGATCGGTTCGTTTTTTGTCAGGTTATAGACTGCAGACGACAATCTGCAAAAATCAATTCTATTGATTTGTTCAGAGTGCCCTGTCCTGCTCTTATCAGTTAAAGCTTGATTGGTATACTACTTATTGTTGGCGCAATATCCTTGTATTTTTTACATATAATGCTTAAGATATACCCAAAGGTAATAGAGGAAATAAAACTCGCAAAAGCATGTCAGTTTTATAAATATCAGCATTGTCCACAGACTTTACGAACATACCTCATATGTTAGAATATACTTTTCAGGAAAACAGATTGAAGAGCCAACTGGTGTCAAAGGAGATCTGATAGGCCCTACAGCCATCAATATATCATGGACCCCTCCAAAGAACGCTAAGCCCAATGAGGTCTGTTTTCAATCAGTTCATCTTTGTTTGTTTGTATAGTAATGCCTATTTCAATGTTATTTAACCCTTTACCGCACAATCCTGACTTTAAATGACCCCGAGAGAGAAAGGTTTTGTAAACATTGTGGGAGAAGGAGAAAATGCTGGTAACCAGCTTATGCTCCTTTTTCCACAATATTTTCTACCCTTCCCAAAACAATTTTCAATACTTGAGTTGCATTTATGTCATCGACAAATTGTTTTGATTTGGACAAAACTAAAATTTTGTCATTTGGTAAAGAGTTACATATACATTTGAACCATGCTCTGTGAAAAAGGGGCTTAATTTATTTGTGAACAGTATCTACCCAGGTCAGTCTGTGCGGGCTGACCTCGGCAGAAGCTTTTTGCTATTGGTCAATTTTCTGTATGTCCAAGGAGCAGCCTACCTCATGATTCAGTCGGTTTTTAAAAAAAAAATGGCTGAAATGGGTCCATGATTATGTGATGGTTTGATTGGAACAATGCATTATGGAGATGCTTTCAGCCCTCTTTTTGCCAGAGCATGGCTCCTTTATATATTTCACATTGATCATGAAACAAGCTCTTGCAGCTTGTATTTATCACTCTGTATGATTGCTTCCTTGAAACCTGTACTCTGGCTATGATGTTGGTAGTTTGTTGGTTGATCTTACTCATTGTTGGATTCAAATCTGGACCCTTTGATGTGAGCGGCAGGTACTCTACACAGGCTACCTCTGCACCAACATTATTTCAGTAGAATCATGAACACCAGTGCACCTAGCGATGTGTTCCTTGGGGATATTTATATACTTTGCACAAAACTCTATGGATGCCACTGGCAGCTTTCCAACGAAACATTGTCACAATGTTCACTGGTGGAAGGATTGGATCCTGTCACAATGATTATCATTGATCCATAACTCTTTACCAAACAACAAGATTTTAGACTAGTCCAAATTGAAAGCATATGTAAATGGTAAAGGTTACTCATATGTTGTGATGGGTCTTCAAGATGGTAGAAAACATTGTTGTAAAGGTGAATATGTTGAAAACTACTGTAATCATCTTTCCCACAATGATTTTTTTTCACTCTATCAGAGATCCAGAGCTCACTTTTAATAATTTTGAATTTGTCTTCAGTTTTTTTTCAAGTTGGAAGATTCAACAATTTGTTGTTTGGGAAAGGGTAAAGGTTGAAAAACACATACAACTGAAACTATTGTGCCAAAAGGAGGAATTGCTTGTAATGAGCATTTTACGCATTTAATTTTTGTAACAACCTGTTTTTTTTTTTTTTTTTTTAACACCCCCCACCCCACTGCTGTTGTTTCCTTTTTTTATTGTTAGAATTTGGTCGGCTGCAAAACACAAAAAGTGTTTTAATTATTTTTCCATATGGCTTGCAACATGCGAAAAAGGGCATTTGGACAATTGCGTAAAATGTCATTTCAGATCAGATCAGCCTGTGCACTCCGCGCAGACTAATCCTAAATGACACTATCCGTTTTTATGTAAATTCTTGTTTTGCACAAGTCTACTGTAGGACGAAGTCTAATATAGTCGTAAAGTGCCATTTTGAGTTAGCCTGCGCAGGCTGATCCAAGACGACACTTTACGCAAATGTTTGAATGCCCTTTTCGGCGTGTTGCAGGCCAATTATTGTATTTGAATTTGCTCTCCAACTTAAATTGAAAAAACAAAGAGATATCCAACAAATATACAGACTACTTCTAGATAGAATTACAGACTGGTCCAAATTGAAAGCATTTGCAGACAACAAAATAAATGTGACTGAAAAATTTAAATTAATTTTGGTTTGTGAAGGGTAGAAAACATTGTGGTAAAAGGAGAAAATGCTGGTTACCAGCATTTTCTCCTTTTGCCATAATGTTTTCAAAAGGCTTCTGTCTCAGGGTCATTAAAAGTCAGGATTGTTTGGTAAAGAGTTAACCTTGCTGTAGCACTTGGACAGCTCATTGTAATGAGATGGAATGAAAGTCTTAAAAAAACATGGTGGAGAAGAATGAGAAAATGCTAGTAAACAGCATTATTTCCTTTTCCCATAATGTTTTCTACTCTTTCACAGACAGGTTACAATATATGGGCCGTATTTTCCTTCCCACAGTGTTTTCTACGGCCTTCTTGGTTAGGGTTGTTGGAACCAAAAATAGTGCCAAGCCCCGGTAGCTCAGTTAGTAGTGTACAGCACTTGAGAACAGGGGGTTGTGGGTTCGGCAGATTTCTTTCCGAGGATTGATGATAGTCATTGCGACACGATTCATTCCTCTTCCACCGCTGACCATTGTTTCGACAATGGTTATGTTGGAAAGCAGCCACTGGCTTGGAAAGAATATTGTGCAGAGTACCGTTAAAAAAATACTCCAGGAAAGCATGGATAGATGCACTGGCCGCCGCAGTATAACAGAAATGATGTTGAAAATGGCGTTAAACACCATACAATCAACCAAAAATAGTTTTGTAAAGAGTAAACCCATTTCTTTTCAGACATACATCGTGTATTACGACTACAAGTCCAGTGATATGTTCAGAGCCAATATATTGAGCCAGGCTTTCCAAGCTAGTACAACCAAAACTTGGGTGGTGGTAGACAAGCTGCTGGCATGCCAGAGCTACCTTTTCCAAGTTGCAGCTGCTAAGTCAGGGCTTTGTAAACTCTCGCCAAGTGCTACTGCGGAAACAAGTCCAGGTTTGTTGTTTAACCCTTAACTCTTCACCACACGTCAAAGTTTTAGACATGTCCAAATTGAAAGCTTATGCAGACAACAATTTTAATGTGGCTCAAAAGATTCTACTTTTCTTTGATAGAGCCAGAAAACGTTGTGGGCAAAGGAGAAAATGCTGTTTACCAGCATTTTCTCCTTTTCCCACAATGTTTTCAACAGGCTTCTTCCTCAGGGTCATGTGGAAAAGGATTCATCAAACAATTCCAAGTTTTAACAACCTAAAGAAAGAAAGCTTTTGCAGACATTGTGGGAAAAGGAGAAAATGTCAGTCAATAGCATTTTTTCCCTTCTCCTACAATGTATTTTACCCTCCCTAAAAACTAATCAATTTTTGAGTCACATTAAGTTTGTCGTCTAAATGGGCAAGTCTGAAATCTTGTTGTTTGGTAAATCGAATTTTTCTTTGAAAGCGTAGAAAACTTGGGAAAAGGAGAAAATGCCAGCGACCAGCATTTACTCCTTGTCCCGATAATGGGTTTTTTTTTTTTTTTTGCAAAAGTCCTCTTCGCCAAGGTCTTTCGAACTTGGAATTTGTGTGGTATAGAATTAATCTTCGTAACTCTCTACCAATTTTAGACTTGTCCAAATTTAAAGCATTTGCAAACAACAAGGTACTGGAACAAGTAATAAAAACTTGCATTTTAGAAGGTACAAACATTGTGGGAAAAAGAGAAAATGCTGGTAACCAGCATTTACTCCCTTTCCCACAGTGTTTTCAAAAGCCTCCTTTTTCTTCCCCAGAGTCGATAGGGTCAGGCATAGGTAATGGATACCAGTTTTGTCTGTTAGAACGGCTTTAACAAGAATAATTTATTCTCAGAATTTGAAGTAATGACATAAACCTAGGATGTCATTTTTTTTTTTTTTTGTTTGTTTCTTTTTCAAAGCACTTCAAAACTATCATTTTCTCCTGTTCTCACAACCTTTCAACCCTTTACCAAACGACAAAATTTTGGACATGTTCAAACTGAAAGCATTTGCAGACAAAATATTAAAGGTGGTTCATATGACGAAAGTAGTCCTTGATAGGGTAGAAAACATGGTGGGAAAAGGAGAAAATGCTGGTTACCAGCATTTTCTCCTTTTCCCACAATGTTTTCAAAAGGGTCGTTAAAAGTTTTGATTGTTTGGTAAGGGTTTAAAGACGTTCCATTCTTTGAGCCACACTTAATTTGCTGTCTGCAAATGCTTTCTTTATGGACAAGTCTGAAATTTTATCATTTGGTAATGAGTTGTATCGTATCTCCAATCTGTTTGCCTATATGGACAGTATAGATTTAGATCAGACTGCACAGAGTATGCAGTTTGATCTTGGATCTACATTGCCGACTTCTTTGCCTATTCCAAAAAAAACAGAGCTTTTGAAATTGTAACATCTTGATCGTTAGTATTGACTGAGATTGCCCATTTTGTTTATATGATATGACAAGGGTAACTCTTTACCAAACAACAATTGTTAGACTCTTCCAAATTGAAGTCTCATGCAGGCGACAAAATCGAAAGCAATACAAATGAAAGGAAGTTCTTTCACAGGATGGAAAACATTGTGGGAAAAAGGAGAAAAAGCTGGTTACCAGCAAATTTTCTCCTTTTCCTGCTATGTTTTTAAAAGCCTTTTCAGTCAGGGTCGTTAGATCTCAGGATAGTATGGTAAAGGATTAAAAAGTTGAAAGTTTATCAGATGACAGAGAAATAAAAATTGACCAAATTAAAAGCATCTAGATGACCCATTGAATGTGTCTCAAATGATTTGATTTGTCTTTGAAAGAGGAGAAAATATTGTGGATAAGGATAAAAATGCTGGTTACCAGCATTTTTTCCTTTTTCCACGAAGTTTTAAGTTTTCAGAAGGGCTTAAAGTTATTTTTTTGCTTATGTTTACAGATCTAAAGGCACCCCCGGAGGATCTACAATTTAACAAAACTACACTGACCTTGACCTGGTATTCTTCCTGTTACGATCCATTACCAACAGTAAGTTGATTTAATTCTTTACCCGATTACTAAATTTTAGACCTGTCCAAATTCAAAGCATTTGCAAATGACAAAATAAGTTCTACTGAAATAATGGGATTTCATCTGAAAGAGCAGACAACATTAAGGGAAGGGGAGGAAATGTTAGTATCAAGCATTTTCTACTTTACCGCCGCCCCCTAATGTTTTCAAAATGCT
Source organism: Hippopus hippopus (assembly GCA_946811185.2). NCBI lineage: Eukaryota > Metazoa > Mollusca > Bivalvia > Cardiida > Cardiidae > Hippopus > Hippopus hippopus. Next base: position 17,741,019 of record OX328105.1, on the reverse strand, counting down.
TTTCCCTCAGGGTTATTAAAACATTGGTAAAATGTTAATCCTTTACCACACAGTCCCCTGTTTTAACAATTCTGAGAGAGAAACTTTTTGAAAACACTGTGGGAAAAGGAGAAAATGCTGATAATCGGCATTTTCAAATCTTCCCACAATATTTTCTAGCTGTTGAAGGACAATTGTTATCTGTCCTAAGAAGGAGAACTCTTACTCTTTGAGCAAGAATTAATTTGTCATCTGCAGACCCTTTCAATTTGGACCTGTCTAAAATTCTGTCCTTTTGTAAAGAGTTAATAGGCCCTTGCTGTTTTAAATGGGCATTTTCTTGTTTTCTGTTTCACAGTAGTTAACCAAACTGCAACACATTTGGCTTGTTGTCCAGAGGTGTATAAATTTGAATCACTGTTGCAGCCAAAATTTTTATTAGGTTTGATAAAAGTCATTGCAACAGAATCTATTTTTCTGTCTCAGCTTAAACTTGTTTCCCCTTTATTAATGTTGGAAAGCAGCAAGGGTTTTCCATTGGCCAGAACCTCTGAGGTTTTAGACTTTTGAAAATGTTGTTACAAATGTAGGTCATCTTGTAAAGAGTTAAAAGCTTGTGAATGAAATGGGATTAAAGTATACAGAAAAACATTTGGCAGTTCTGCATAAAATTTTGTTACAATGATTTCGATCTTTTTTTTTATTATGCAGAGTTATCTAGTAAGTGTGAAGGAAAATCTTACCCAGCGGGTGTTACAACTTCAGCCTTACTCAAACACCAACCTTACTGTAATGAATGTTACACTGAAGGCTCTGAAACCAGGGGCCACTTATATCATTGCGATTAAAACACGAAATGTTGGTGGACGAACATCAGAGCCAATGGTTGTAAAAATAGGTAAGACATATATAATTATTGCACATACAGTTTAACCTTTCACCCTTTATCAATTTACAACTGGTCAAAATTGAAAAGCATCGGCAGATAACAAATAGAAAATGGTTTAAATGAGGATATTTGTGTGTAAAAGGTTTAAATAATGTGGGAAACGGAGAAGATTCTCGTTTCCAGCATTTTTTCCCCATAATGTTTTTGGTTTTTTCCCCAGGGTGGTTAAAACATTTGATTATTTGGTAAAAGATTAGGGAGCCTTTCAGAAAGTTAGTAGAATTTGAGGTCAGTATAGACAAAGATCAGACTTTGCAATATATGCAGTCTGATCTTTGATCTACACTGTCTTTTTTTATTGAGACATTCTGGACAAAAGCTACAGTAAAATAACTAATATTTGGATCTTTTTTCTAGACTGAAGATGTGCATAGGATTTACTAGGTGCTGTCTGTTCTTGGATCTGCATTGTCTAAACGATGAAATTTTTCCTGATATTTGAAAGAAAATTTTTTTATTGATCATTAGTTTTGGATACAAAAAAAAAAATTTTAGTCTTATCCAATATGAAAGAATTTGCTGACAACAAATAAAAGGTGGCTGGATCAATGACTTTTGTCTTTGATAGGGTAAAAAACATTGTGGGAAAAGGAGAAAATGCTGGTTACCAGCATTTTCTCCTTTTCCAAAAATGTTTCCATAAGCTTTCCTTGTCAAGGTCGTTAAAACTCGGGATTGAGCGGTAAAGGGTTAAACAAGGCTTTTACATGCCAATGATTGATAGACAAAAGCAAAAAAAAAAAGACTGAAACTTTAGTTGCAAGGAACAACACAATGCATCTATACATATTTGCATAACTATTAAACCTTTGTTAGTTGTCATCTCTATGAAACAGGCAACCAATATATTAACTCTTTTTTTCAAATAACAAAATCTTAGACTTGTCAGAATTCAAAGCATCTGCAGACAACAATATAAATGTGACTCAAAAACTAAAATTTGTTAGGGAAGGATAGAAAACATAGTGGGAAAAGGAGAAAATGCTGGTTACTACCTTCTTGAGGGTTGTGAAAATATGGCATGATGAGGTTGAGCGTTAAGTAAGTACATAATTGTTCAGTGTCGTTTGGGTGTTGGCTGAATACGGATCAAACTGTATTACTTATATAATTTCAGATCCCTACCCAGCCCCTACCAACCTGGTGTATAGACCCTCGGGTGTAGATTTTAGATCAGGAACTTTGGCTTGGCGCTATGCAAAAAAAGACAAACTTGGAAAAAAGTTTAACGTAGGTGTAAAGCTCATGTTCTTTCTTTCATGTCAGAATGTTACACTTGCCAATAGTAGAGTAATGCATCTATTATTGACACTTTATTGCAATTAGTGCATGGATGATGGTAATTTCAGCCGTCATACTGAACAGCTATTTCACTCAGTAAACCATTTTTAGCTCTACTGGCTGAAAGCCAGCAGAGCTTACGTCATGGCGTGGTTTCCGTCGTCCGTCTGTCTGTCTGTCCGTCCATTAGTCTTTTTTCTTGTTTACGCGATAAAGTCTGCATTTGTGGTCAGATTTTCGTGAAACTTGCACAGATTGTTTATCTCATCAATAGCTTTAACCCTATTGATTTTCAAAAAAATCCAACAAATAGTATGGGAAAAGTAGCCATTCCAAGTTGAAAATTTCCATTTCTTGTTTACGCGATAAAGTCTGTATTTGTGGTCAGATTTCCGTGAAACTTGCACAGTTTGTTTATCTCATCAATAGCTTTAACCCTATTGATTTTGAAAAAAATCCAACAAACAGTATGGGAAAAGTAGCCATTTCAAGGTGAAAACTTCCATTTCTTGTTTACGCAATAAAGTCAGATTTTCATGAAACTTGCATAGCTTGTTTATATCATCAATAGCTTAAACCCTATTGATTTTGAAAAGTAGCCATTTCAAGTTGAACATTTTCATTGCTTGTTTACATGATAAAATCTGCATTTGTGATCATATTTTTGTGAATTTTTCACAGTTTGTTTATCTCATCAATAGCTTTAACCCTGTTGATTTAGAAAAAAATCCAAGAAATAGTATTGGAAAAGTAGCCATTTCAAGTTCAAAATTTTGATTTCTTATTTACATGATGAAGTCGGCATTTCTGGTCGGATTTTCATGAAACTTGCACAGTTGCTTTGTCTCATCAATAGCTGGAACCCTATTGATTTTGAAAAAAATCTGACAATCAGTATGGGAAAAGTAGCGATTCAAAGTTGAAAATTTCATTTCTTTTTTAGGCAATGAAGTTCACAGTGTTGATTAAATTCTTTTGAAACTTGCAAAGATTCATCAAGGGATTGAACTCTGTTAAAAGTGAAGAAAATCTAGTAAACTGTTCAGGAAAAATAGCCATTTGATGACTTAGTATCGTTTTCTCAACAAAGTCCACTAGGATTGTTTAATACAAGGCGTACTGAAACCCTATAAAATTTGCCTGGATTCCAAACATTTAGTTTTGAGAAATTTCATTTCAATTTTTTTCACTGTTTGTTCAATTCACCCTGCCTACATATGCTGTCTTAGTGGGTTCAAACCCAGTTGCAAGAACACATTTTTGTGTTTTCTGTCTTTTTTTCTTTTTGCATCATGAATGCATAATGTATGCTAGCGTAAAAGCAAAATCACTGCCAGTAGAGCGATTTCAGGCCCTTCAGGGCCTCTAGTTCAAATGCATGATAATATTGACGTGGCATGTATCTGGACAGTGTACAAATGTAATTGTTGGCATGAGAAAAGGATGAAGAAGTGTTTCAGTTATCAGCCCATTGCAGAATTATTACCGTAACCTGGGACATTTTTAAAGTATAATCAGCTTTGCATTATTTAAAATTAACTTCATTTGCAAAATACCAGGAAGAGATGTAAAACAACTCTGTTTTCTTTTTTTTTCAAATATACGATTTCCAAGGATTCCAAATGTGACATACGCTGCCCTTTTTATACCCCCACAAACAAAGTTTGGGGGGGTATACTGGAGTCACTTGTCCGTCTGTGCATCACGAAAAGCTTGTTCGGGGCATAACTTCCAAAGTATAAAAGCTAGTGACTCCAAACTGCATATACAGATGGGTCACATTAAGGAGAAGTGCAGTGTACAAAAATCATAACTCTGTCTTCAGTATATTTAGAGTTACTGACCCTTGTAAATTTTTAACTTTTAATTTTTGTCCAGGGCATAACTTCCAAGGTATAGAAGCTAGTAACTTCAAACTTCGCACACAGATAGATCACATTAAGGAGAAGTGCTTTGAACAAGAACCATAACTCTTCCAACTAATTTTGGGGTTATTGCCCTTCGTAAATTTTAACTTTGGATTTTTGTTCGGCATAACTTTCAAAGTAAAAAAACTAGTAACTTCAAACTTCATATACAGATAGGCCACATTAACGAGAAGTGCAGTGTACAAGAACCATAACTCTATTCTGACTATTTTTAGAGTTATTGCCCTTTGTAAATTTTAACTTTGGATTTTTATGTGGGGCATAACTTGCAAAGTACAAAAGCTAGTAACTTCAAACTTTATATATAATTAGATCACCATAAAGCAAATTGCACTGTGCAAAAACCATAACTCTATTCCCACTTTTTTTAGAGTTATTTCCCTTTGTAAATTTTAACTTTGGATTTTTGTCTGGGCCTAACTTCCCACGTATAAAAGCTAGTAACTTCAAACTTCATATACAAATAGATCACATTAATGAGAAATGCAGTGTACAAAAACCATAACTCTATTCCCACTATATTTAGAGTTATTGCCTTTGTAAATTTTAACTTTGGATTTTTATGTGGGGCATAACTTGCAAAGTGCAAAAGCTAGTAACTTCAAACTTCATAAATATGATTGGCTTTAAACTTTTGTTACAATGTAATGATTTTTCACCCAGTTAAGGCACTTTGATGATATTTTTTTCTATAAAATGACACCTGTTCTGTAACAAGGCACTGTGCGGGGGTATGCTGCACTTTTGTGATAGTTCTAGTTTATTAGTTTGGGAAAAAAATAAGATTTTAATAAACAATGAATATAGAATGAATACATCAAGCACGTGATGTTTTTGTTTCTACAGAAAGAGTCAGGTGCATCATGGTTTATGCATAATATTCTATTTATGATAAAACACGCACCTGTTCTGCCCATTAATGCCCAGTCTTCTCGCAATCAGGACAATTAAACTGTATATTCTTCCGACTCTCTTCGTCCCAAAACATGAGTTTGAGCCTCTGTGCACATTCTATATGCCATCTAGATAGACAGGACTCACATGTTATCCACTTGAACTGTTTGCCCAGAGGGTTTAAGGCACATCGAGCAGACCTAACTACCCTTTGAAATTGCTGAGTCTGAGTCCACATAAGGTACATTATCACAATCAGACTCTGATGTACCATGTACATTATTTTTCGATAATAAATAAAACGGGACGACAACGATTTTATCACTTAAACCATTCCATATAGTTTTAGTTCATCATGAATTTTAGTCATAATCTACAAATGCTCTATATTTTATATTTGGAAGAAGAAAATGTACGGGGAAAGGGTCCAATATTTTGTTCTTTTCTATCTACTCCCTCTCAAAATTTTTCTTGTAAACTTACATGCACATTTTAGCAAATAGAAATAGTCTTTTGTCCTTTGAAATGGAAAATTATGTATAAGCAATGACATAAATGTAGTTTGAAATCGAATTGATAGTGAATCGAATTGATAGTGAAAGCTCTACAGGTGCTCCCCTTATTTGGACTGATAATTCTTGATGAAAATTTTGTCACCACTAAAAACACGGGTTAATTTTTCAGAAGGATGATATCTTGTGATGCAAAAAATGACGTCATAATGTTATTATTGTGCCATTTGATGTAAACAATCAATAAAACTGTAAATAACAGATTCGAGGTTAAGGGTCGATTATATAAAAGTATTTACTCTACTTTTATATGTTATATGTTAGAAAATAACCAATTTTTTTAAAATTTCATTTTGTTGAAAAGGGGGTGTCTTCAAAATGTATTATATTTTTATGTCCGGTACCTGAAATTCTGAAATGTGAGGTAAGGGTGTTGGCTGTTTCATCTCTTGAGAGAAGAAGTTTTCATTCATGGTCAAGAGCTTATAGTACATAGAAAAATTTATCATTAATTTTATGATTTTTCTTCACATTAAAATGTACTGTTCAGTAACTGTAAGTAGAGCTATTCAGGCCCATATGGGCCTTGGGTATTTTTTGTTAATCCTTTCTCAAACAACAGACTATTGACTCTTCCAAATTGAAAGTAACTGCAGACGAAAAACTTGAAATTGGTACAAATGAGCTGTAGATTTCTGATAATGTAGAAAACATTATGGGGAAAAGTAGAAAATTCTGGTTACGTGCATTTTATCGATATTCCACAACTCTTCTTTCTCAGGGTTGTTAAACTCGGAATTGTGTCATAGAGGTATAAACAACGACAGTAAGTAGTTCTGGTGTAGTTTACAGTTTGCCACTCTTCTTCAGGGCTATCAAGTAAGTATCTGCAGCCAAGCAAGGAATGTTGACACTTGTTACAATGATGAGAACTTCAAACAGTATACGTTGACCCAAGTTCCAAGAGCCAATTACAGTAACCTAGTTGCGGGCATGATGCACTTCTTCAAAGTCAGATTAAATAAGATAGATGGCTACTATGGGGATTACAGTGATCATGTCCTCATAGAGGTAGAAGGTACGAAACAGCAGTCTTTATAATGTGCTCTTTCATGGACCTTTATGAAATATTCCTGTTTTTTTAACCACCCTAAAGAATTACAGTTTGTGAGTAAAAACACATTAGAAAAGGGAAAAAATGCTGATTACCAGCATTTTTCTCTTTATTTTTTTTTTTCTCAGTGATGTTTTGTACTCTCAAAATAATCACCCATATGTTGACATGTTTTTCACCTGGGTCAGCAATGTGTGATACACGCCTGATTACCACATGAAAGCCAAAAAATTCTTTAAAATATCATTGTCGGTTACTTGATTATGTTACATAATATCCTGATTAACAACATCAGGTATACAAAGACTGATAATTGATCGTTTATTTATTCAAATCCTAGATTATTGGTACATATAGCAAAGCCTACAGGTCGCAATAGCAGATGCGTGAAATGTAGCTAGTTCTAAAGTTATGAAAGCTGAGTGGTGAATTTTCATGGGTTTAAAATCTATAGGTAATTTCACATTGATAGAGAAAACGGTGGTCTTAAAAAAAAAAATAGTTCATAATAACGGGTTGCTTGCATTGTCCAGGTGGTCATGAGGAAAGACTTTACTGTAGCTTGTACTAAAATTAGGAATTGGAAGATTAAGAATGGGTAGCAAGTATGGCTACAGGAGTTTTTTTACTTTCTCTTTTTTTTTCTGCTAATACGTATTATCACCAGTCTTGTGGAGTTGTCTCTGTTTGAGCACTGCTTTGTATATTTTGTAAGAAAATGACCAAGTCTAGTGAGACAGCATGTTATTATAAGGACATTATAAGGACAGATTCGGTGCCGGTAATGTAGACAAAATATTCACGAGCCCATAAATTAAACACTTATTAGACACTGCATTGCAACAAAATATACCTCTGTATGTATGGGTAATTGCATTTGATTGATGTCATTTATATGGCCATTGATTTTTGTTTATCACATAAAACCACCTCTTGCTGTGTATTAAACTCATGACTTATTTTTGATAATACACTAGTGTATTATCGTTGTTTGGGTCCCGGCTTTGGTACCTTATGTAGTTATGAGCATGTGATGCTGGAGAAACCAACTGCAGCACATGCAGGAATATGTACTACTGCGCCATTTCGCAGAAAAATGACGTCATTGTTGCTAAGTGATACACATGCGGAAAAAAGACTATGATTTTCAAGTTCAATAAAACAACAAATGCAGCCTAAGTCATTTAACCCTTTACCACACAATGACGCCTTTTGACGCCCCTAAAAAAGAGGCCTTTTGAAAACATTGTGGGAAAAGGAGAAAATGCTGGTAACCAGCATTTTCTCCTTTTCCCGCAAAGTTTTCTACCCTATCAAAGAAAAGTTGTGTCATTTGAGCCACTATGAAATTGTCGTCTGCAAATGCTTTCAATTTGGATAGGTCTTAAATTTTGCCATGTGGTAAAGGGTTAAAGTCAAGAAAATTGTTGAAATAGTTTTTTTTACCCCATTTTTTAAGCTGTTTCTTTCTTCTTTCCATGGACATGTCACAGAGCTATCTTTTAGTGCATGTACACATTTCAAACCAAATTACATCTGTAAACATGGAAGTGTGAACGGTATATAGGTTGAAGGAGATGCTGGAGGATACATATTTGTCTTTCATTGGTTTTATTTGATAAATAGAATCTCACATTTGTGTTTATGTATTATCATTTTTATCAGACTAAAATGTATATGACGCTTGCCAAGGCTTGTGCTATATAATTCTGTTTGATAAAAATGACAATACATAAATACTCTTATAAGATCCTCTATTTACACCTGGTTCATTATGATGACCAGGTGCACCTTTACCTTAAACTGTTCTACTGTTGGAAATCAGAAGTATTGAACATGTCCACTTCACTTATTCAGCAGGCTATAGGTTTACTATTTCATCATCTGTTTCAGGAGCAGCACCCAGTCCGACAGATGCAACTGTTGTATCATTAAAAAAGACCAATCTAATTGCTATCATAGTATCTGTGGGTGTGGTAGTTCTCGCCCTTGTGGTTATATTAGCCTTTTTCGTGATACGCCACAAGCGACTTCAGAGGTCATTCCATGCTTTTGCAAGCAGCCATTATGATTCCAGGTCAGGTACCACAACCTTCTCGGCAGCAGATGAATTGGGTGAGTAAGGTGTTACTAACCCTGTGAGCTCAGGAAATTGCAGTTTAGAAATACAACCAAGTAATAGCAATTTCAAGGTTGCTCATGTCCAAAATATTTAAGAAGGAAGACAGTGTAGATCAAAGATCAGACTGCACATTTTGTGCAGTCTGATCATGATCTACACTGGCTGCATAGGCAACTAAAGATGTTAAAGGCACTTAAATGGTTGATCTTTTATCTAGTTAGAACGGAACCTGTAAATGGATCTTTTGTCTTGCAGCAGACAACTTTTGAATCTAATGTGGCAAAAGCAGAAAGTGGTGGTTATTATAAATTATATAGAATGATAGATGAATATAGGCCTGGAGTTAGTTGAAAAAAGATTGATTGATTGTATGGTGTTTAATACCATTTTCAACATTATTGACCTATCCATGCTGTCCTAGAGTTTGTTTTACCAGTACCGCACAATATTCTTTCCAAGCCACTGACTGATTTCCCACATAACCATCGTTGAGACAATTGTCAGCTGTGAGAGAAGAATGAATCCTGTTGCAATGACTATCATCAATCCGTGGAAAGAAATTAAAGCAGTGTCTTGCATCTGCTTCTTTTTCCACCATATTCTAGATTGCTGTCTAAAACAGATGAGCCATGCTCTAAGAAAAGGGTGTTAAAAGCATTTACAAAAAGTATTGATCTATGTCAGTCAAGAAAACAACCTGGGACACGGAGAAAATGTTGTTTACCAGCATTTTCTCCTTTTCCATAAATGTTTTCAAAATTTCGAAAGCTTTCCTTTTTAAGATCTTTAACCTTTAGGCGACTCATTGACCTTTTGTGCAATGTGCAATCTGATCTTGGATCTACACTGTCCAAAAAGGAGATATTATTCCCCATAACATTACCTTGAAATATTTGGGTTTTTAACATCGAATGGAAAATTTCACTTTAGTTATTTAGAAGGATAAGAGTTAAAACATGATTATTTGGTAGAGGGTTAAATGATGATACCATTGTGTTATATTATTTCAGATGAGGATGAAGAAGATACTCCAATGATTCGCGGGTTCTCAGATGATGAACCATTGGTTATTGCCTAGAGGTCACAAGGGTAACTAAGAAAATCTCATCCAATCAAATTGAAGGACTCTTCCAGTGTAAACTAATCAGGTGACAAACATCAGTTAGAAAAACAGCTGAAATAATACTAGATGATCTGATGATACCTTTACAAATTTTTGTCATTGTTTATTATTTAAATATATGGATTTATTGACATCTGCGCGTTCAGAAATTACTGATTCCTTTGATACTAAACGTTTTGAAGAGATCTGTCATCCATGCTGTACAAATTGATCTACCCTCTGTTTACTTACAAAAAAAGATACTGAAATATTGTTTACTTATTTTCATTATGCACATTAATGTTGAATACTATTGAAAAACTGAAACATGAGAGTGTATGAGCAATAATTTTGGTCCAATGTTGACTAATGCTGGATTGAAGGGAACATTTTAGTGTTTTTTGTGTCATAAATACCATTCTAGGTACAGGACAAGTTGTTCTGTACAAACATTGTGTTTGAGATGTTAAAATCAATAATTGGTGAAACCAGGTACAAGCTTGCTGTGAAAGCAAGAAAACTTTTCCCTTCAACCTTTACCACACAATCCTTAGTTTTAACAACCCCAAGGAAGAAGCCTTTTAAAAACGTGGAAAAAGGAGAAAATGCTGATAAACTGCATTTTCTTCTTTCCCACGAAATTTTCTAGCCATTCAAAAGCAAATTACATCCATTAAACTGCATTCAATTTATTGTCTGCAAAGGCTTTCAGTTTGGACTAGTGTAAAATTTTTTCATCTGGTAAAAACTAATGCATTACCACCATTAGATGACTTTTTCTTTAGCAGCAGACAAAATTGAAAAACATAGGGACAAAAGGAGAAATTTCTTGAAGCTAGCAATTTCTCCTTTTACCACATTGTTTTTACATACAATTATATATGCTGATAAGTTATTGATTCTACTATCTTTTTCTCAGTTACAGTTGTCTTGGATCAATAATATCCAAGACATTGTGATTGAGGAAAGGTTTACCTTAAATCCAGCAAATTTCTGTGTCTATATGAATATATATGATTATATAAATGAGCCATGCTCTTTGAAAAGGGGGTTTGCATCTGCAAAAAGGTATCAAACTGGGTAATTCTGCATAGTCTGCACAGGCTCACCTAGGCAGAAACCTTTCGCTGTCTGTCAATTTTCTGCATGCAAAAGGTTCAGTGTGCCTCATGATACAGTTGGTTTATATACAACATGGATTTTATGGATCCGTAACTATGTGCTTAGTATTATGCACCAGAGAGATGCATTAAACCCGAGCAATGCCAGAGCATGGCTCAAATGTTTGGCATCTGACTTCTGAAATAGAAACTTTGTGCAACAGAAATATAGTTAAGATAATGATCTTAGATGTTTTGATTTATAACCTTGTATATTGTTGATAGGGTTTATCATTCCGGTTTTTCACCAACTTGGCTGAGTACCAATTTGTCACATTCTTCATTTTGCTAAAAAATTTGGTGGTCTTCGGATTTAATTGAATGCTTTTGAAAGCTCTCAAATACAGTGGGAACAGTATGGTGAAAAAGAATATGCCTAAAATTGTGTCAGTTTGCCAAGTTGGTAGAAAATGTAAATACATATCATTTTCCAATATTTTTACTGTGTAATATAATGTTTACTGTTTGTTGGTTTTGAATTTTTCCAAGATGTTTATATATGAGGCTTGTTTGGAAATTATTGCGACAATGATGAATACTTTGTTATTGTACTTCATCATGTCTTCACTTCCGTACGATGAAAACCTACCAGCCTATGGCTTACAGCATTGTTGATACAAAAAACTGTAGAAAATAGAGAGTAACATATTCCAGTGTAACAGTGTGTAGATGGACCATGCTGTCAAACACACAAAATCCAATAAGATTTAAGTAGATTGACTTAGGAAAAACTATTCCTTATGCCAACAAATTTAAAAGATGATGGTATTTTTCAAATGATATTGAATCTTAAATATATGGTAGACTATGACCATTATTTTTTTTGTCCATGATGAATCCAAAATTCAGCTTGTCTCAATGATTTCTGTGCATGCCTCATAGTTAAGTTGTTATGTAGTTGACAGAATTATAAAAAAAGACATGTAGAGGCTAGTAATATTTAGGACACTAATCCTGTACTGGACAACCCCAGCTTTTAACAACCCTGAAGAAAGAAGGCTTTTTGAAAACATTGTAGGAAAAGGAGAAAATGCTGGTAACCAGCATTTCCTCCTTTCCCTACAATGTTTTCTACCCTTCCAAAGGTGAAATTCTATTTTTGAGTCACTGTTGTTTTGTTGTCTGCAAAATCTTTCAATTTGGGCAAGGTGAAAGTTTGTCATTTGGTAAAGGGTTAAACAGTGTAATACCTCAGGGCAAAAGTCCTACTATGATCATGGGAGCACTTGATACAAACATTGTGTTTATTTAACTCTTTTCCACACTAAATAATATAAGCCTTGTCCAAATCGAAATTTTTTTGTAGAGGACAATTCAAATGTGGTTTGACTTACGGGTTTTGTCTTTGAAGGGGTAGAAAGCATTGTGGGAAAAGGAGAAAATGCTGGTTACCAGCACATTTTCTCCTTTTCCCATAATGTTTTCAAAAGCCTTCATCCTCAGGTTTGTTAAAACTCAGGATTGCGTGGTAAAGAGTAAAGAAGGATTTAACAGCAAGCACATAACTTACATTGATTTCAGTATGTATGTTCGTAAAGGCAGATTTTTTTTTTCTTTTTCATCCAAGGGAAAAATACAGTCAAAACAAAGAAGTTTTTAATGGCTACAAAGTCCCAAGAAATCCAAGTATCAACCAAATTACAAAGTAAAAACCTAGTTGTAGAATTGCACTAGCTCTGTACCCTTTTCGAGATGACAAAATTGTCGACTTGTCCATGTTTAAAAGATGTGCAGCCGACAAATGTATTTTAGTCTGAATAGTGGAACTTTTCCTTGATGTGATAGAAAACATTGTGGGAAAAGGAGAAACTGTGTTTACTGGCATTTTCTCCTTTTCCCACAATATGTTCAAATGTCAATTTCCTAAGGTTTAAAATACAGGATTGTTTGATAAAGGGTTACGTCAGTTCAATGATGACGTATAATGTGTTCATACAGACATTTTTCTCATGAGATTTCTGTTTCCTGTTTTAGTTGCAATGTTGAGCCAAAGAGAGCTTAGCACAACCTTAGTTGCTTTTGTAGACAGTGCAGATCAACATCAGACTGCACAGAACATGCAGTCTGATTGTTATTCTACTCGTCTGCTATTTAGTGTAACATTGTGATTATACAGCCTTGAAACTGCAATACCTGGCTTTTTTACGGAGCCCGGTAGGTGTCATACTCTACACATTTTTTATTTCGAAATAACGAAATCCTAAATCGTTCAAATGAAATACTATTTTGAGAAAATGAAATACTAAATCGTTAAAACAAAATGCTATTTCGAGAAAACGAAATGCTATTTCGATAGAAAATACTATTTCAAGAAAACGAAATGGGTATGTTCGGAACACTTGGTTGTCATAGTCCGCCATGGCCATGTGAGATGACTCATCTCACATGGCCATGGCGGACGATGACAACCAAGTGTTCCGAACATACCCATCTTGTTTTCTTGAAATAGCATTTTGTTTTAACGATTTAGTATTTCATTTTCTCGAAATAGTATTTCGTTATAACGAAATAAAAAATGTGTAGAGCATGACACCTACAGGGCTCCGTACTTTTTTGTTAAAGATGTAAAAGGTTTATTTCATGAATTAGTGCTGTAGGTGTTAAGATTCCTGTTTTCATATCTTTATCAATTACATGTATATATTTCTAGATACTATCCAAGTGCCATAGACTGATAGAAACAATATAATTTACATGTTGTTTTGAATATGGAGTTCTGCATAAACGAACACAACTTTTTCAGATCATAAAGAATATTATCAAAGATTTTAACCGTAAGGCTTCTTTTAGCTTGAGTTTCTTAACCCTTTACCACATGATTCCGAGTTTAAAGACTCGGTAAGAGGACTTTGGAAAATACTGTGGGAAATGGAGAAAATGCAGGTAACCAGCATTTTCTCCATTTCCCACAATGTTTTCTATCCTTCCAAAAACAAATCTCAATTTTTCATTCATGTTTATTTTGTCCTCCATAAATGCTTTCAATTTTGACATTCCTAGAATTTTGTTGTTTGGTACAGGGTTAACTTTGATGCTACAGAGTGAAATTCAGTGTGCCTTTGTGGACAGTTTAGATCAGACCAGACTGTGCAAAAACAGTCTGATCCCAGAACAATACTTTCCTGTACAGTTTTGAAATTGCAATACTTTGGGAGTTTTCTTACCATGGGCTGTTGAAATTTTTTGTAGCAGTTCAAGGATTTAGATAAGCGCACAATATAGCAACAGGATCATATTGCAGGACATTGTTTTATGTAGTCTAATTTTGAATCTAGATTGTCTGTAAATGGAACTCAAGTGTTGACAGGCCATCTAATCTGAACTGACATCTTTTCAGAGTAAGACTTGGGAGAAAGTATTGAATAATTATGATGTAGGAAATAAGAAAAAAGAAGAAATTCCCTTTTTTATATGTTAGTTTAATAAATAGTTTGGGGTTGATCAAGATAGTGTCATTTTCTTTTCATTTGTAATTGCTTTCGATATAATCAGCTTCACATTTATTTGATGTCACAATTTTTGTTACAGGAGATTGATACATGTATAGACTTACAAAAATTTCTAAGCACCTCTTCCAAGGAAGTAGAAAAAGTGGTTTTATCTTTGTTGTAGGGTTTAGAGTATTGGAAGACTGGTGTGCATTCCCTTTTGTTGTAATTAAGATTTACTCTTTTGTTATGTCTGTACTCAGAAATATGTTTCTTGTAATTAGAATCCCATTGTGAAAAAGGGCCTTGATCAAGTTCAGTTGAATCAAAGAATTTTGATTGTTTAAACTTGTAACTTCCCATGGATTACTTTTTCATGTTGCAGCAGACTGCTTATATAAAACATTGTAAAAGGAGAAATTGCTCACTCATGAGCAAATTCTCCTTTTGTAGCAACGTTTTCATTTGTATTCATGAGTTGAACATCAAGGCGTTTTACATGTAAATAATCTGTATTTCAGATGGTGATCTTTGATAGTCCTCCATTGCAAGTTGGACTTGTCCAAATTGAAAGCATTTGTAGATGTTGTTTTCAAAAGCCTTCTTCGTCAGGGTTGTTAACTCTTTTACACATGAAAAATGTAGACTTTCCTTGATTGAGGGCATTTGCAGATGATAAATTATATGTGACTATAATGATGAAATTTGTCTTTGATAGGATAGAAAACACTGTTGGAAATGGAAAAAATGCTGGTTACCAGCATTTTCTCCTTTTCCCACAATGTTTTCAAAAGGCTTCTTCCTCAAGGGCACTTAAAGTTGTGATTATGTGGTAAAGGGTTAAAACACTTGATTGTTGGATAATTGGTTAGAATGAATAACATCAGTATGTTATGAAAAAGTTTGGACAAAAGAAGGAATTGCTCATTTTTAGCAATTTCTCCTTTTGCTACCATGTTTTCCAAAGTGGTCTGCTGTAGTAGAAAAAGTTTTCTCTGCTAAAGGTATAGAATTGAAGTACTGGATTATAATTCCCATAATGTTTATTTTCTAGTTCCTTTAATTCTTTACCAAATGATAAACTTTGGACATGTCCAGATTGAAATCATTTGGAGACAACAAATTTAGGGTGGCTCAAATGACGAAAGTAGTCCTTGATCGGGTAGAAAACATAGTGGGAAAAGGAGAAAATGCTGGTTATTAGCATTTTCTCCTTTTCCAACAATGTTTCCCAAGCCTTCTTCCTTGGTGTCATGAAAAGTCGTAATTGTTTGGTGAGGGGTTAAAACTTGAAAGCTGCATTATAATGGTGTGGGACTGTAGAAAGATAATGCACTGTATAGTTTGGTAAATGTACATGTATATAAATTATGGTGTGCCCAGGATAACTTTTTTGTGTTAACAAAACACTGTGAGGGAACATTAAACTCTGTCACTAATGAATAAATAAATTGCCTTTTTTCAAATGATAAAAATACAGTTCAGCTACAGGATTAAGAGAGCAGTTTGGTCATAATCTAGAATAAAGCAGTGGACAGTGTAGATCACAGATCAGACTACACGTTCTGTGCAGTCTGATCTTGATCTACACTGTCCACAAAAGCTTCTGGTGTCGTCTATGGTA
The DNA here is from genome assembly GCA_946811185.2 of Hippopus hippopus. Lineage (NCBI taxonomy): Eukaryota > Metazoa > Mollusca > Bivalvia > Cardiida > Cardiidae > Hippopus > Hippopus hippopus. Next base: position 17,724,926 of record OX328105.1, on the reverse strand, counting down.
TGGAAAGAGTTAATATCAATAACTTGTGGAAGCATGTACATTACATGAACTAGTTATTAATGCGTGAAAACACAAAATCAGAAATTGTTTATTGCGAGCAAGTGGTCTGCAAGACAGAAGTGGTTTGCAGGTAGAAAAGTGGTCATTAAAGTAAAGAATGCAAGTGTTTTGATGCATTTAAATTTAAATGAAACCTTTTAAAGTTGAGAAATTATTGTGAAGGTGACAACCTCTTCATGTCCAAGTGCGAGTCTTTGGTAGAAAAAGGAATTTCTTAGCTAGGTAAAAATTAGACAAGTTACCCTATCTTTTGTGTACTTTTTACTTGGTTTTAAAATTAATTTTTCTGCTAGTGACCAGCACGTTGCCTGACCGTACAATAACAGTAATTTCCTTACTTGTAAATGATATGATTTAACTTCAAATGCTTTTGAAATCCTGAATTGATTACCTTTGGCTGCCACTGGACTTTTGATGCATGAAAACATGCAGCGGTATTCACTGTTATCCTGGGACAACTCTACCATGTTAAACATGGATTTTATATGCTTTTTTTTTTTTTTCTTTCAATGTTGTTTGATAATTACAGTTACCATTTTTGTTGCTTTAAGTGCTTTGTGAGATTACATTCTAAGATTTTTATTTACTATCTTCTTTTCTTCATTTTCTTTTGTTTTGTGAATTAATCATTGCATATCCTTCTACTTCATTTTCAGTTTAGCTTTTTTCATTAACGGTGTCCTGGTATTGTCATAGTCCTGTTGTCATCTGCATGGTCATGTCAGGCATCTGCTTTGTTGTGGGCAAACTTTGACGTCTACTGATGTTTGGTCATTATCGAAGAAATTTGCTTCAAACAGGGGGTAGTTATAGCCTCGGACCCCAAACTGGAAAGGGGACGGGTAATACCTTTTTTTCAACTAAAAACTTTCACCGGAAAAGCAACAGCAGCAGAACATTGGCACCCACGTATAGCCTGCAACACGCGAAAAGGGGCTTTCGTACATTTGCGTAAAGTGTCGTCTCAGATCAGTCTGCGCGGGACTGCGCAGGCTAATCAGAGACAGCACTTTACTTCAACATTAGATCTTGTCCTACAGTAGACTTGCATGAAACAGAAAATTGCACACAATCAGAAAGTGTTGTCTCGGATCAGCCTGTGCGAACTGCACAGGCTGATCCTGGACGACACTTTATGCAAATGTCCCAGTGCCCCTTTTCACGTGATGCAGGCCATATGGCACTCTTCTTTTTTTTGAAGCTCCTTCTCATTGTAAAGGAGTTTAACCTCTTTGCAGGTGTGTCAGCTCAAGCATTGCTTTTTGTTTTCACTTTAATTATTTTTATTTTGTTATCTGTGCATAATTTCTAGCTTATGTGTATGTAACAACACTCATACATTGTGTATTCTTTCACATCAATGTATCCTGTATGTCTTATGTCTTGTTTATGTGGAGATTCTGTCCATGTCACTCAAATACATTCCATATCTTGTTATTGTTAACCTTGAACTTCTCAAATAACTTTGACCTATATTTTAAAAGATCCGTTTATGTATAAGTGGTATGATACAGTGAAGAATAACACTTTAATTATCCCTTTCCCTCATGTGATTATGTTTTTGTTGTCCCTTTGCTACAATAGAAAACAGATGAACATTTTTTACCATGGAAGAAATTGTTCAGATAGAGAAAATTTTGCATTGTTAATCAGATTTTCTTGCTTGTTTCAATATCACAGGTGTATTAACAGAAGCCCATAAATTAGAAGTAGCCTAGAAATTTCAAAAGGGGTTCTAGCATAACTCGTTATTAAACAAAAAAATGTTAGATCAATTTTATCATTAAATAGCACATGCAGACATCAAATTAAGCATGATGGGATTTTTGCTATGAAAGGGTTGAAAGCATTGTGGGAAAAGGAGAAAATGCTAGTAACCATCATTTTCTTTTTTTCCCACCATGTTTTCAAAAGCCTTCTTCCTCAGGGTCATTTAAACTCAGAATTGTTCAGTAATGGTCAACTAAACATAGCAACATGTCAGTTTTTCTAAGAGTGAAAATACGTTTGACAAATTTGGCTTTCCAACTTTTATAGTCAGCTCTCCAACTTTTGTGCAGTCTTGTCAGTGGAAAGCAACTGGAATTATGCATAGAACTGAGAAAAGATGTAAATAAAGGAAATCAGGTGTAAGGAAACGAATCATTCAACTCTTTGACACACAGTCCACAGTTTTAAGACCTGGGGATGAAGGCTTTTGAAAGCATTGTGGGAAGAGGAGTAAATGCTGGTAACCAGCAATGTCTTTCTACCATTTGTACCTATAGTAAAAACCCAAATTTTGTTATTTCAAAGGTATATTTGAGGGTAAAAAGTTTCCTTATCAGACAATGTAGATCCAAGATCAGACTGCACATTCTGTGCAGTCTGATCTTGATCTACACTGTCCGCAAAAGGTCATTGACTCGCATTTAGCAGCCTAAGAGTTAGGTTCTATGACAAATGATAGTGTAGTGGACAAGGGGCAGTAGAAAAGGACCCAAATATGGCAATTAAAAAGCTGTTTCGGCAAAAGCTTGTTGTGAGTAGTGTAAATCCAGTCAGGTGCATGTTATTTGTAGTCTGATCATGATCTACAATGTCCTCAAAAGCGCAAACAACTGCCAAAACCTTTAATAGCCTTTGGGTAAGAGTGGATCAAATTTATCAAAAGATACCATGTTTGAGACTAAATATTGATAATCAGTGAGCAAAGTTGCCACCATTGTAAACTGAACAACTTGTGTGTGTATGTGTGTGTTTGTACAGCAGCATATTCCAACCACTTGCAATTAAAGGAATTCTGTTATCTGTTTGAATTTTAGTTGTTTTAATTTTTAGCTCCACCGGCTGAAAGTCAGCAATGTGATGATATGGCCCTGTATCTTGCATCTGCGTGTTTGTTTCGCAGACGCTTGGTTTTTGGCAAGCTTCACACACTATTACATAACATGAGACATGCTCTGTGAAAAGGGGCTTAATGCGTTGACAAAAAGTATTGACCTAGGTCAGCCCTGCACAGGCTGATCTAGGCCAAAACTTTTTGCTCTAGGTCAATTTTCTGCCTGTTCTAGGACCAGAGCACCTCATAATTTGTTCAGTTGTTGGACATACTGGATTTTATTACTATTACATAACATGAGACATGCTCTGTGAAAAGGGGCTTAATGCGTTGACAAAAAGTATTGACCTAGGTCAGCCCTGCACAGGCTGATCTAGGCCAAAACTTTTTGCTCTAGGTCAATTTTCTGCCTGTTCTAGGACCAGAGCACCTCATAATTTGTTCAGTAGTTGGACATACTGGATTTTATGGATCCATAATACTGTGATGACTTGCTTGGTATCATGCATCACGGAGATGCATTAAGCCCTCTTTTCACAGACCATAGCTCATAGATAAGACAAGGTGCCCAACTGTATTACGCCCATCTGCCGAACACCACCTAGAGTCAATTAATTGTTAGTACTTTTCATGTATTTCTAAACGCAAATGGAAATAGTCATTGCTTTTATCGTGTCATACTGAGATTTATCTTCAATCTGGTACACAGAACATAACAAAGGAATTGACCCTTAAGCTGCCAAGCGCGACCCGCTGACCTTTCGCGGAAAGTGCAGATAAACATCAGACTGCACAGAGCGTCTTTGAAATTATTTAGCAGGATAAGGGTTAATATGAAAGGAGTAAGAAAAGTTGAAACTTAGGAGCAGACAAATTTTTCTCTCCCCATCGTAAGATTGAAATTTCGACACCGCAGTGAATATATTGAACGAAACTGATTGGCCAATGAAATTTAAATATCAGCTTTGAAATGATGATGTCATGCTGTAAATGGTATTGATCAACGAGATTCGTCCAATATGGTATACGGTCTACACGTCACCAAAGTCAACAAGGCGATTGTAAAGCAGTCTCTCAGTTTCAGTAGCCCTTCATCAAACAAGCTCGAGTTTTAAAGACCATGAGGAAAAAGGCTTTTGAAACATTGCAGGAAAAGGAGAAAATACCAGCATTTTCTCTTTTTTCCAATAATATTTTCTACCGTACAGAGTTAAAATGACCGTATCCCGATCTTGATCTACATGCTGTGAAATACACAACAAAGTCAGTGGCTTATGATATCGCTGTTGATCTAAATTTGCATTTTGGAAGTATGTAACCCTCACAATATTCAAAATTACTCAACGTGATTTTGAAAACATTTTAGACCAAGTTTCACTGAAGGCCCACATTGATCTTGATCTTGAATCTTCACTGTTGGATACTTATTTTGAACACAGCGGCCTACAAAACTGGAGCTGTATGTAACAGCAATCCTAAAAAAAATTCTTAGTCTAATTCTAGATTTAAAATTTATAACAATTCCTGGTTGGCTAAACTATTTGGTTTTGCCAATCAAAAATTGTGTTACTTTGGAATTTATAAAGTTCTTGAGAACTATGACGCTAGGTCATAGAGGTCTGAAAATGTCGATTTCCTTTACATTGTATAGAACTCAAAGATAAAAAAGCAATACATGTACTTGGAGTTGAGGTCATTTTCTATGACTTTACAACGGGTTTTACATATATCATGGACACTTTCAAAGTTGGCAACTGAAAAACACACGGAATATCAATGCTAATACTTCAAAGATTTTATTTCGATCAAAATATATACCACCCAAACTACAGACCACAAACAACACAATGTACGGAGAATGTAAATAGTGTGAAAATGTCTTATCAACATAAAGTAAAACTCTGACACGAAATGAGGATTATGTGTCCATGCAATATAGAAAAAAAAAGTAAAATTGAATGTTTCCTAACAATATAAAATTCTGCAAACAGTTGTTGCAACTCGAATGAAGTCACCAAAATGCTAGGTGGAAAAGGCTTTGCTTTTTTGAACATCAGAATGTCTGAAACACCCTCTACTGTGAGGACATAGATCTTCTAGTCGATATTTGATGATTGTTCCCCTAGATTATCAGAAAAGAAATCCGTCAATTACATATAAAGGTTGAAGTGATTCGACAGTTGAAGTATGAAGAACCCATCTAGATGCCGACGTTGCCAGGTGAACGTCCCTTCTTAAAAGAAAACAACACCGTCCTTTATATGGTGTATCTATCCTATACAATGAACATGTATTAAATATATTTATAGATAATTAAAATGATAATGCAATTAGTTGTTCAGAGGTGAATAATAACAATAGTATATTTCACTTCCGCTCGCTCCTGTGGGCTCGTTCCAGAATTCCATACCGGGGTGGACTGTACCAATCTCAGACTTGCTCGGTGTTTTAAAGTCTTCATCGTCCCATCTCAACCACTCTTCAGAAACCTGAAAATATGAGTAAAACTTGTCATGATATCGTTTTTGTACCTTTAGTTCTCGTGAAACCATCTTCTACAGGTTACCAGCCCTTTCTCCTCCTCCCACGCGGTTTTCAGTCTTCTTCCGAATGATGGTTAAAACGGCGTTGTTTAACAAAGGATTAATAAACCATATACCACTTTGACAAAGCTATTCAAAATCAGTCTGAATAGTGCTTACCTGCATGTTGGCAACCTTCTGGCAGACGTCTCGTTTGTACTGGAATAAATAGAATGGCTTATCTGTAGGTAGAACTATGGCCTCTGTCGGCATACCGTCAGATCTGAAATTAAATACATGCTGTGTAAAAACACATCGGATCTGAAATAAATAAAGGCTGCATTAAAGCATAATTCCACTATGTCCTTACATAGAAAAAATTTGTAGGCTGGAAAATTTGGTTTTCACTGACATCTAGTTTCATCAAAACGTGTGAAATTTGACTCTTAGTGGGGCTAACCGATAATGAATTTTCGGGTGTCTAACTTAGTCGCACTTTGTAATACAATTTTAAGTGTCTCTATAACTTGTTATACCCATGTGATATCAACCGCTTTTTCAACAATTTTAATTCTTTGCAATAAAGCACACTATAAACCTATATACTATACTCAAATACCTGCAACAATATCTCTGTAATGTATCTTCATCATAAACACCATCAGGAAGAACTCCCTGCCAGTCGTTTTTGTTCAAACTGTCTTCATCGTCCCATTTAACATAGCCCTCCACGAAATCTGTAGAGTAGATTTGGGAAAGGTAAGCGGTAAAACAAGTTTAGAAGACAAGAATTTTTCATATGCTATCATTTGTTGGCTAAGATACTTCATATAGTCTCTTGGAACTTGCTTGTCATCTTTCCTTTTGTCCAAGGGATAAGATTTATCATTTATCAACGTCAACAAGGTCGGGACAAATCTGTTGTCGATTTTGCTAAACAATCTAGTCAACAGCAATTTCCTTGGGAGATTAATTTCAACTGCTGACCACTAACGAGGCAGATGTTTGAATGATACAAATGTCTTGTTATCGAATGCATTTTTACATACATGTAACTTTTCTGTAATTTAGGTCTATCGATAAATGCATGTAGGGGTGTTTATTCAGAGATTATCATGCTTACCTGCCGGACAGTCTCCGTATTTAAAGATACAGTAATCACCACGTGGCCACATACGGTCGAAGTCAGTCGGATTTTTCTCTCCTTTCGTACAGAACTCAAGAGTATACATGTCTTTAGCTAGGGTGCCTGAAAGATAGATCTAATCTGTAATACGTAGTAACTAGAATACATCATAAAATTGAACTCTTATATATCGTTTTTGGATTTTTTCTGTGCACACAATGTCATGTTACGACAAAACAAAGGCGACATGCGAGAAAAAGAACATACATGTATCTCGTGACCACGAGAAAATCAAGTCGCGGCAACGGGTTTTAAAATTATCTCGAGGCCACAGGACATTAATTCGTAGCCCTGAGATAAAACAAGAATTCTCACTTGACCCTTTTATACTCTGGTATCGTGTTGATGAGCTCTTGCCAAACAATTTCTTGAAACTGGAAGGTATTTTGATGACGAAACTACTGCAATAGCCTACACTGATAACGTTTTTTATTGGTGGAACATCCCTCAAAGGTTTTGACAGTGCAACTGATGGGGGAAAACAGAGTTTTTTTCAGTAGTACCTCCAAGAGCCATCATGTTATGCAGTTTGTATCGTGCGTGCTATTTTTCAGAAAAGTTACTCCAATTTGCTCTAGACATAATATATAATTTTATTGTAGATGCAGCATTATACAAATTTATCTCTATAAGAGTCCTTAAAATCGTGCTCCAAACAAAATTCATAAGCTTTCATGCAAAAGATCAGTTTGCTACATTTAGCCAACTAAATCTAATGAAAAGAAAAAGGCTAATCTTCACAGAAAAAAAAAGAAGAATAGTAAAGAATATTACCGGCAAAGTTGTTTCCAACAGACCAAGCGTTGTCCCCGGTTTGAGTCTCTGTATCTTGAAGTCTCCATCCTTCATACCAAGTAAATGTACCAGCTGGGCAACCAGACTTGGGTTTGGCCAATGAATACGTGCCCATAGGCCACGTGACAGGGATCGCAACAGGATTGGCTGAAAATAGTCACAACAGTTCATTATGTACATAAACCGAAAGTCCTGCTTAAATTGATATGAATATACGTGATGAAATCACTCACATTTTATCACTAGCAAAACATTTTAAGTTTATTTCTTCTTCCTGTCGATGATTACCTATAGCAGTATTTTACTAGGATTTATCATTACGATACTTACAAACAGGTGTCGATGCGCCTGCAAGACCAGCGTATTCAGTGATTGTTTTTTCCAGATTGGTTTTGATCAGACCAAGAGCAGCTTCAGCGCTTGGTGGACACAGGCCTCTCTTTTTGTAATCGTCGATGTTTTGCCAATGAGAATTGTCAAGCATATCAGATATCACGAACATAGTGTAACCGATTGGTTCTGGGTTCTGTACGCTGCCGAGAGATAGAGAGTCTTGAAGCTGACCAACAACGTTTCGGAATCCAGATTTGTATTTAAACGATGGGATATCAACAACCAATGAGGAAGCATAAGACATCCAACCTCCTCCAACCGATACGTCTCTCGATGACTGAAATTGACAGAAAGTTATGTATTTTCATTCGTATTTAGAATTTTTCCGCTGTAATAATTTTAGATATTTACCCAGCTGTTTATTAAGAGCAATGGATCTGATAAAAGTATCATAAGATGAAACCTTTAAATTTTGCACTCTGTGCACAGATAAGATTTCAAATCCGATATGTACATGTAATTTAGGAGACGTATGATTTTGTGACTGTGGGCACTGGGTGATAGAGTACCTTGCTTCGATACGTAAAACTAAATGTCCCAAGATTTAGTTTTTCTATTGAATCCTCGGTCAATAGGAGCTAGGATCAAGGCAGTTTCATTTATAGAAAAACATTGCGACTAAAAAGACTCACTGCTTCACCCACAGATGTATTCGTGTGGATATGGACTGAGAATTCATTGCATATTTATTGTAACAAAAACACTTACATTAGCCATTACATACTCGACGTAATCCTTTAGTGGAGCCACATAACGCTTGATATCGAAACTTCCCACCTCAACGGCTGTTGTCACGTGCTAAAATATAAAAAAAAAAATATATATATATAGGCCCTTTATTTAAAAATTCCATGTTTAACGATACTGAGGAAGAAGCATTTTTAAAACATTGTGAGAAAATGAGAAAATGCTGTTAACAGCATTTTCTCTTTTCACACAATGTTTTTGATCTTGAATTTTTCATTTGTACCATTTTCGACTTTGTCGTACATACTTTCAACTTTGAAGAGTCTAAAATTTATCGTTTTGGAAAGCATAAAATCTCCAAGGTAAATAAAGTTTGCTACACCAAACAGGCTTTAGGTGCAGTCTGGAAAACATTTATAAACACACTCTAGTAACAAAGTTTGGTCAGGAACAGAGGCTTTGACCGAAATGTCAAGACAGCATTTTCCTCGAGCTTCCGGCATCACCTTACAGCTCTTTTCAGCCATTTCCTTAATTTTCAAAGTTCATGTTGTCATTTGAATTAATCGTTCGTTTCTTACCGTTCCCCAAATATCAATAAATCTTTTGTATGCATCTTGATCGTAAACAATTGGGAGGGAGCAAGCTGCAGCGGCGAATTCATCCGACACACCGTAATGGCTACCCTGGGACAACGCCATCTTATACCGGGCCATACCACAAGTGTTGATGGTTTCCATATCTTGGAAGACGTAATAATCCCGCACTGTCTGCTGTTCAACGGCCTTGTAACCTAAAATCATAAACAAGTATGGATAAAATTAAGTTATATTATTCTGGGGTGTAGCTAGCCCCAAAATATAATATACGCAAAAGAAATATAGAAGGTATTGCCAAAGGCGCGAAGTGTCGAGAGGGAAGAGGAGGTTTTTCAAGGAGGGTTAGGGGCTCCCCTAGAAAATTTTTGAATTGTAGACGCTATTTGATGGCCTCTGGTGACGTTTTGAAAATTTGTCTTTTTTTTTTTCCAAAGTGTTTGCAACTGCATTTTTGAATACAGTCAGTTTCGCCTCTGCTAGTTATATACATGTATGAGTCATGCTCTGTTGAAAAGGGGATTAATGCATCTGCACAAGTTATCGACTCATATCTATGACTATCAATGCCTATCATTAATCTTCGGAAAGACAATGGCCGAGCCGGGATCGAACCAGAAACCCCATGTTGTCAAGTCCTGTACGGTACCGACTGAGCCATGGAACTCGGCTTGTTGTATTTTGACCTTATCGTATGGTCGATTTTTGCTTTGGAGAGGAAGTCTATAAGCTTTTGTCAGCTTTCGTCCCAGTTCTTTTGTAATTTGGTCACAAATAAACATATTTAAACTAAATTACGAACAAGTACAGATAGAACTTCCTAACTCTTCCACCCAATTAATTTTTTCATTGCCATCAGGAAGAATCGCTGGCAGGTTTTCTTGTTTAATCCTTGGGTTGCTAAGCGCGACTCACCGACTTTTTGCGGCCAGTGTAGATCAAGATCAGACTGCACAGAACGTGCAGTCTGATCATTGATCTACACTGCCCGATATGGAAATATTTTTCCCAAAGAAATACCTTTGAAATGGCAGAATTTGGATTTTTACCATCGGCTTAAAAGTTTTTAGCAGGATAAGTGTTAACTTTATGTTGTTCTCAATAGCATTCCATTTATGTTATCCTTTTCAGTGCCAAATGTAAAAACTCGATCTCTATCGACGGTTGAAAGTATAAACTACTGAAACTCGGAAAGAATGGACCCTACCAAAAATTAAATTGAAATGAAGAAACAGTCATAAACCATTGAAGCAGATGGAAACATTTCCTATCAGTGCTCTATTCGTGACAATTTTTTTATTTGATGTCCGACAAATGTATTCATAAATCCAGCTCTCAGACTTCCATTCAGAGTTATTACTAGAGATTTTTGTTAGATCTGTTCTAATTTCAGTGCTGAATGATTTGTATTTTCTGTTCCATGAATCAACTAAGGTATCAGTTTCTCGGTCAAAAACTGTTTTTAGTACGGTCCATTCTCTCCCTAAGTCTTCAGATATACACACCAGATTTTGGTACAATGTATTTCGTCACATAAAATCTTCTCCGGCAGTGTATTAAAACCTTTGGCTTATTTTTGATAATTAATTAGTGTATTATTGTTGTTTTTATGTCCCGGTTCTGATCAAGTTTTAGTCATGAGCGCGTGAAGCTGGAGAAACCAACCACAGCATGTGCGGGAATTTGTACATGGAAAAAATGACGTCATTGTTGCTAAGACGTTTACGCGTGGAAAGTTTTTGACTTTCATGTTTGATAAAAACCAAGAGATACTGCGAAAGTCTCTTAAAAACAGTATTATAGCGGGAAAAGGTGGACTTAATCCTTCTATACACTATTTCATTCTTCTTTCGGTGTAAATGTCAAAGAACTATCTACTTGTGTATGTACACATTTGAAACCAAACTACAACTGTAAACATGGACCCGTGAACAGTATATAGGCAAAAGGTGATGATGCAGGATATGTTTTTGTCTTTTATTCATTTTATGTGATAAATAGAATATCACATTCGTGTTTATGTATTATCATTTTTATCAAACTCGTTGACTAAAATGCATTTGAGCTCGCCAAGGCTCGCGTCATACAATTTTGGTCAACTAGTTTGATAAAAATGATAATACATTTACACTCACGTAAGATCCTCTATTTAATTGATAAGCAAACTCAGAAATAATAAAAAGATGTGGCACAATACTCGGAATACATAGGAGCCATTATCTGTTACAAGGGAGCTTAATGAATCTGCAAAAAAAGTATCGACCCGTGTCAGCCTGCGCAGTCTGCGCAGGCTGACATGGGTCGAAATTTTTTAACTGTTCGTCAATTTTCTGCATTTCCAATGGCAATTTTATCTCAGGATTCCGTCGGTTGTTCGATAAAATGGATTTTATGGATTTGAGCCAGGCTCTGTGAAAAGGGGGGTTAATGCATCTGCGAAAAGTATCGACCCAGGTCAGCCTGCGCAGTCCGCGCAGGCTGACCTGGGCCGAAACTTTTCGCCATAGGTCGATTTACTGCGTGATCAAGAACCAGTATATCTCATGATTAAGTTGGTTGTTAAAAAAAGTGAAATATTATGGATCCATAAGTATGTAACGGCTTGCTTGGTACCATGGATCACGGAGATGCATTAAGCCCCCTTTTGTCAGAGCATGGCTCATTTATAATTGCGTGATGACTTGCTTAGTATAATGCATCACAGAGATGCATTAAAACCTCTCTTGCCAGAGCATGGCTTATATACAATATTACTTCTTTCTTCCATTTCGCTATGACTCACCTGCACTTAGGGTAAATGCCATTGACAAAAGCGCATCGTTGTTGGTGCCCATACTGCTGATTCGTTCTAGAAGTTTGGCCTGATAAGATTTAGGATCGTTGAAAAAGGAAAACTCGTGGGTTTCTCTACAGGAATCGTGGAACTCATAAACAATCTCATCGGGAACGTCAGTTGCGCTGGATAGGCTCAAGACTTTTCTGGTTGACATTAGCCCCGGGTCGTCCCCGCCTGAAGCCCAGAAATTACCCTCGGGATTTCCACGAACTAAGTTATAGCCGACCCCTATATAGTGGAGAGCTTCGGGTAGTGGTGCAGCATAACTGGCCGCAAGCATCTCCAGGCACACTGCTAGAGCTAATCCTTTTGACCACATTGTGTTGAGATTGATATCTAAAAAGATCACAAGGCTAAATGTTAAGTTATGATAACTCCAGCTAGTCATGTTAGAACAAACGAGCAGCTACAGCTTTTAAAACTATCGAAATGAAATTAAAAGCTATATATAGACAAAGCTTTATTTAAAAGAAAAAGACATGAAAATACCGGAACCAACAGTCCAGGTATGGTTCATATTACGTCTTATGATATGCCTACGTTCAAACGCGGACTAAAAGAGAGAGAGACAGATAGAAACAGAGAAAGAGGTGAGTCCTGTTGCAATGACTAACATCAATCCTTGGAAAGAAATTGGCCGGGCTTGGGCTTCGAATCAGCGACCCCCTGTCAAATCTAGTCCTGTACGCTACCGACTGCGCTACCAGGGCTCGGCTTGAAACATGCAAATATGGGTCAAGTGTATTGGAGTAGTTCTAAACCAGGCTGATAACTGCAAGGTTACAAAGGACATTTAAGAGTGCCTGATATGGTCGGGGTTCAAAATGACACGATCACCTTGCAAATCTGGGATACAGACTGCGTGGCCACACCCTACCTATAGAGAGAAGAGAGAGAGAGAGAGAGAGCTAGGGTAGGGGCATAGCTAGTCCAGAATAAAGTATGTGTAAAAGTAAGACAGAAGGTATTATCCGAGGTACGAAGCGCCGAGGTAGGGGAAGAGGATTTCTCAGGAGGGTCTAGAGGGCCCCCCCCCCCCACAATGTTTGTATTGTAGAAGCTATTTGGTGGCCTCTAGTGACGTTTTTGGCAAATCTGTTTCCTTTTTTGCAAAGTGTACGCAACTGGGATTTTTTTTTCTTACAGGCAGCTATCCCATGTACGTTGTTGAGTAAATGAAAATCCTAATTCTCTCTTCAGGTGCAGCAAAAGCTCAGCCTTTACCGCATTGATTCGCAGCTTTTTGATGAAAGTACTTCTATCATTTCGTAAGAAAATCTGATACTTATAAACACTTTCTAGATACCACTTTTACGGGCCATTCTCTGTGAAAAGGGGGCTTAATGCATCTGCCAAAAAAAAAGTAATAATTGATCCATGTCAGCCTGCGCAGTCCGTGCAGGCTGACCTGGGGCGAAAATTTTTGCTGTCGGTCAATTTTCTGCAATTAAAAGGACCATTCTACCTAATGATTCAGACGGTTTTTAGACAAAATGGATTTTATACATACACAATTATGTGATGACTTGCTTGGTATAATGTACCACGGAGATTCATGAAAGCGTCATTTTTCACCAAAGTTGGCCCAGTTATGTTATTACAGATGCTTTTACGACAACATCTAATAGTAAAAAGCGAAGACATGCAAGATCAATGCGGCTGCATCCTCATTGGCCGAGCGGTGACAAGAGGCAACGTCAGTCCTTATGGAGAATAGTTATATAGAGCAATATGCAACAGTCTATGATCTTAACTTGTGGACAATTTGTCAGAAAGTATTCAAATTAAAAAGGCAGAGGAGTGTATTAACCAATGAAAGTGAGGCTTCAGTCCTCTCTATTTTCATGCTATATTTAAAGGTTTTACGCGAAAAATATTGAAAGTGAATTGATGTAGGCTGATTGTTATATTTTCATACTGACTACGATGCACCATTCTAGTTTTCAAAATGCCATCTGAGTCATGAAAAAGGTTTACATAATCGTGTCAAGTAGTCTGCCCTCTAAGGGTCTCTTATCAACCCTTCACCTGCCAAGTGCTACTCACTGACCTTTTGCGGACAGTGTAGATCCAAGATCAGACTGCACAGAACGTGCAGTCTGATCTTGGATCTACACTGTCCGATCAGGATATATTTTTCCCCCACATTAAAACCTGTGAAAAAGTCAAAGTTGGGTTTTACTATCGGCTTTAAAAGTTTCATTTCACTTTTTCTGCAGGTTATGTGTTAAACTTGAATACATAACAACCCATTCCTTCTGTGCTATGTGAGGCCTTCGTGGGGCCGGCAAGAATTAGCTGAGTAAAGCACATTGTTTGATCAATGATTATAACAGTTATCTTATAGAAAGTATTCGCATCTTAACCCTGTACTGGCTACTTTAGACCAAATACTACCAAGTTTAAACAATTACTTTTGAAAGGTTTATATAGCAAGAAAAAAATGAAGTGAAGTAACAGTAAATATTTATTTTCAGTGTTATGGAGAACATTGTGGAAAAAGAAGCAAATGGCCGTATCAAGCAATTGCTTTTCCCCACAATGTTTTCTAAAGCTGTCAACTGTAGGAGCTTAATAACTCGTACAGAAATGTGTTCACTCTTTACCAGACGAAAAAAAATTAAGGCTTATCCAAACTCAAAGCGCTTGCACACGACAAATCAAATATGGCCTAAATAATGGGAAGGACAAAAAAAATGATGATAACCAGCGTTTACTGTTTTTCCCACAGTGTTTTCGTAAGCCGTATTTCAAAGGTTAAACAAATCCACTTTGAGAGGCACAGAAATAGACGTGTTTTTCCAACTAATATAGGCCTAAGGGCATGAAAAAATGAATGATAAATGGAGCAACTGTACATGAACATTTAAAAAAAAAAAATTTTGTCACAAAATTTTCAAAAGTCGTAGGGTGAACTGGTGTATTGTGATTCCGTATCGGGAATGGGTTTGAATAGATATCTGTGCTTTTCGATCTAACCAACTTAAGAATCTAGGTCATGGGGGATTTTTCTGTTGCTAGTCTCGTTTCAAGAAAGACTCCAATTCGCACGCACCAATCTTTACCTTTGTGTCCCCCAGCCATTGCCGTTCGTGCAAACCCACTTTGACTATTTATCAACATGATTTGGCCTGCAAAACGCGAAAAGGGGCATTCGGACATTTGCGTAAAGTGTCGTCTCGAGTCACCATGCGCGGACTGCGCAGCCTAATCCGAAACGACACTTTCCGTTTTTATGTAATTTTCTTTTTTGCACAAGTCTACCGAAGAACAAAATCTAATGTAGACGTAAAATGCCGTCTCGGATTAGCCTGCGCGGACAATGTCCGAATGCCCCTTTTCGCGTATTGTAAGCCATTTGGTCTATTTACTGAAAGTCAACGAAAACGAAACTTTTAGTCTGGTTTAAGAACTATTAGAAACTGAGTTACTTTCTGAATTAAGAATAAGCCTAAGAATGCACTTTGGAATGGTTGGCGGATATAGACCTCGTTGTCTCTAACCACAGTCCAGTCCCCAAAAAATGTTCTATCAACAACCTATTCTTCTGACAGTTTATATAGATATTTTGCAATAATCCAATATTTTTATCTATTTATTTTTTATTATCTATTTATTTAAAATTTTTCATGAAGTTACGTCCAGAAAATATATGTATATCAGTCAAAGTGGAAATATTATAAGACTTGAATACAGGCTGCTATATCATGTGTATACATACGAATTTAACACTAAACGAGTATAATAAATTTCGGAATAAATGTATGCGAGTTATCTCGAAATGTAACGTATTTCTATGAGGTTCAAGCGGTTTAATCTTTAAAAAAGGAGGTGACACATTTTCGATGTTATGCTGTAAAAGTGCATAAAACAAATGTGCGAATATATATATAACTTTAATACTGTGCCACTTCTAATCTATATGGCCAAACAAAAGCAACACAACAACAAGGGAGAATAGGTATTATTAATTTAGGGATGATTGTACATGAGCTACGCCCCTTGAAAAAGGGGGCTAAATGCATCTGCAAAAAGTATCGTCCCAGGTAAGCCTGTGCAGCCCGCGCAGGCTGACCTGGGCCGGAACTATTTGCTATTAGTCGATTTTCAGCATGTAAAGGGATCAGTGTTCCTCATGATTCAGTCGGTTGTAAGACAGAACGGGTTTTATGGATCCATAATTATGTAATGAGTTGCAAGGTTAAATGCATCACGGAGAAGGATTAAGCCTTCTTTTCGCACAGCATGGCTCGTATACTGTACAGCATTTAGGAATGTAGTGTATCATTTTTAAGATTTACTTCAGTTTTATGTCTATAAAACCCCAGTTAGTTTAACTGGTACCACGTGACATGTGGTAACCGTTATATAAAGTGAAAACACTCACCAAAGGATCGTAGTTGGAAGTGACAAAAAATAAATTCAAATGACTGTACGGAATGACTTTAAAAACTAAACTACTCCAACATCACAAATATTGTAGAGTTTATATAGTCAAAACATCATGACTGTCCTAGTTTGACATCTGACAGACTTACTATTGACATGTACCAATAGGTTATCGAGTCTGTTTTTTGTACCAATTTGTTCACTGCTTGTACTAAGCAACAACAAAAAGACAGTATGCCCTACGTCTGTTATTTACAGAATAGTTCACTTCGTTTGCAGGTTCACAATATTAAAAGGTATTAATAAACTTTGTCCAGTCCCTTTACCGCAAAGTGCCATTTTTTAACGACCCTGGGAAAGAGGTCTTTAAAAAATGTGGGAAAAGGAAAAAAATGCTGATTACCAGCATTTTCTCTCTTTTCCACAATGTTTTTACCCTATCAAAGAAAAATTGCACCATTTGAGCAAGTGTCGTCTGCAAGTGCTGTCAAGTCGGACAAAGCTAAAATTTTGTCGTCTGGTAGAAGGTTAACCTGTTCCACGTTTGTCTCTGAAATGTCAAAGGCAACCCCCCCCCCCCCCCCCAAAGAATAATTTGACTGCACTCCTGAGCGAGCACTGGATTGACCGGTCAGTTTTACTATAGACGTGAGGAATACTACGTCAAAACAATGTTTTACTGTCTTCAAAATAAAAATGGTGGGAAAATTGATAAGTGTGGTTTTGCGGTTTCTTCTTTATCACTACTTGACGACACACGATGGATATAATATCAAAGAGTCCGGCTCTGTGAAAAAGGAGTTAATGCATCTGCGAAAAGTAATGATCCATGTCAGCCTGGCTGATATGGGTCGACAAGTTTTGCAATTTGTAAATTTTCTGAATGTCAAAGGACCATTCTACCTTCAGATCCAGTTGATTGTCGGACTAAATGGTTTTTAGGGATCCATAATTATGTGATGACTTACTCAATGCTTACTATAATACATTACGGTGATGTATTAAATCCCCTTTACCAGAACGTCGCTGGAATCTGTTCGGCAATACAATTAAAGATTTTTGTTTTTCAGTGCATAAAACATAATTTTATTCGTTTTTGATTGAGATTTACGACAAGAATCTAGAGACACGTCTGTTTTCCCAGTCTGTGTTTCTCCGAAATCATTTCTACAGTTGTTGGAAATTTTAAATTATTTAGGTCAGGTTGTTTCAATAGACGTTTGGTAAATATCTAATGTTGGGGTTGTTAACTTTTCTATTTCTGTCAATACACGCGTCTTAGGTCGACAGACATCTTTATTCCAAGAAGAAATACAGACCCTTCAGATCAGATGTTGTATTTTGTGAGATCTGGGTCCTTATTCACCAACCATTCAAAAGAACGTTCTAAGGCTTTTTCTCCAGAATTTTCTATGTTTTAAAGTAACACAGTTTCTGATCGGATTTGCTAATCGAAAGTTATGTTACCTAAAAAATGAGAAAATTCTGGAGAATAAGATTAAGAAAGTTATCAGGAATGGTTGATGGATACGGATCCTGGGTCCGTATATTCACGAACCATTCTTAATTGTATTCTTAGTCTTATTCTCAAGAATTCTCTAAATTTCAAAGAAGCCTAGTTTCTGATCAGCAATAAGCTCATAAATGGTCTTGCTTATCAGAAATTATTTTATTTTTCTACATTTAGAATTCGGACCCTGATTTCGGTCATTTCTAGAACGAACAGACAACAATATCCTTTCCAAACAATCCCGTGTTTTAACGATCCCAAGGCATAATGCTTTTGAAAACATCAAGGGAAAATGAGAAAATGCTGGTCACTAGAACGTTCTCCATGTTTATATAATATTTTTCCTACCGTTTTCAAGACAATCCCATTGTTTGAGCCACATCTGAATTGTGGTCTGCATTTGCCTCTACGATTGGGAATTTTTTTTTCGGCTGTAAGAGTGTAAATAAGTCGACGATGTATCACAATGAAAGAGTAAGCCTATGAGAACTTTACCAGATCACAGTGCATGAGATTCTGGTTGCATGTATGCACAATTAGAACTGCTGCTGATTTTCCGAAGACAAATGAATTTCAGACTAAACTGCATTGAATTAACCCAACCGATATTTTGAACTATTACGGTAAATCATTAAAAACGCATTACCTAAATGCCAGAAAGTTTGGGTTTTTTTTTTTAAAGCAATTATAAATTTTAATGGAAATAAAATGTGACAGTTTTTCAATGAACGACGTAAAACTTACCTGTCCGATATGAGATTCCGAAGCCTTGACCCACACGAGCCCAGTTCTCCGACAAAGTGACCCGACTATGGTAAGGCGGCATCCCTATTTATACCCCGTCTACCGTCACCTAAATACTGGATGATAAATGGCATCAAGTTGCCACGTGTTGGTAATGAAAATTTGTCAATTAACCCTTAGGCTGCTAGGCGCGGCTTGCTGACCTTTTGCGGACGGCGTAGATCAAGATCAGACTGCACAGAACGTGCAGTCTGATCTTGGATCTACACTGTCCGATAAGAAGATATATTTCCTCCAAAACTACTATTCAACATTTGGGTTTTTACTATCGGCTTGAAAGGTTCATTTTTTTTTTTTTTTATTTAGCAAGATAAGGGTAAAAATACCCCTGGCACATCCCACGGGTGTCCTTTATATCGTTTGTATCACTCTTTGACTTTACCTGTAATTATGAACTTTGCGGAGGGCACCATGTGTGGTCAATTAACAACGGACTTCAATTAGGGTGGGAGGGGGAAGATTAATCGTTACTTGTGATACAATTCATAAGCTTCGAACCCAAGAAAGTAAGGTGCAGTAGTGTCCAAGTCACACAAATCAGGTCTTCTACCCCCTGCTCGAGTCATTACTAAACAACAAAGTTTGAACCTTTACCAAATATTTTGTTTGAAAAAGAGAAAAAAAAAAAAAACGTTGTGAGAAAAGGAGAAAATGCTGCATCATTTTCTCCTTTTGTAACAGTATTTTCAAAAGCTTCTTCTTCAGAGTCGATAAAATTCTGGATTGTTTGGTAAAAACTTAAACAGAACACACTGTTTCAGCCAACCAAAAAAAAGTTAGGATCAGAAAAGTACATGCAGCTTGTTCACATAGAAAAGTAAATCTTTTGGTCCTTTAATGAGGTCTTTTATTTTTAATCAATTGCTAGTTGGTATCAAAAGGGCAAAATCGGGGTAGATTCTAAGAGTTATCCTACTGCAGTTTAAAATAAACGTTTTGAAAGGACGGATGTTGAAAAAATAAAGCAAAATATTATTACGGAAGTCTCATCCACACTAGTTACACCTGGGGACAGTTGTGGTTGATTCTTGTATGACCCATGCGCTGTGAAAAGGGGCTTAATGCATCTTCGTGGTGCATTATACCTGATAAGTCATTAATCAATCATCGATCCTATAAAACTATTTTGTCTAACAACCGACTTAATGAGGTAGACTGGTCGTTTGCATGCAGGAAATTTAACTGTAGCAAAAAGTTTCGGCCGAGGTCAGCCTGCGCGGACACTTTTAGCAGATTCATGAAGCCTCCTTTTCGCAGAGCATGGCTTATGTGTACATATTTACGTATCACATCAACAACAACAACAACAATAACGATAATTAGAGGAGTTTGTACTTCACTGAGACAGTGCAGCCATCGTTGTTGACATTTAAGAAAAAGAACTGCACGAGAAGTAGTCATTGGCATCCCTCACAGCTTATCTTGGCAGGAAGTATAGCCTTTTTCTAAGTGAAACACGAATCGTTTAAAGAGACATCTTTACATCCAGAGAGTAAACAAACGCTGTTAAAACTTGACGGTGTTATAATCTAGTCAGCTGTGTAAACGTAAATAAGAAATCAATCTAAGGTGTATTGGGTAAAGAAGCTGTAGGGCTTTGTCTTCGATTTAAACCGGAAGCTGTGGTTATGTCTATGGCTAGTCGCAATAGAATGAAATGCCTTTTCTATATGCCGTAATCTGTGCAACCTTGCAACCGTCGGTTAAATACTGGATGAAAACGAGTGAAGATGTATGTTTAAACAAATACCGAGTTTGTGAAGAGGTACTGGTTTCAAGCAAATTACACCACAAAGCTCATTGGATGACAGTGGTTATCAGTCTGTCTCTCAGATTGATGCTACTCTCCGCTAGCCTATTCCGTTAAGATTCGCTGGATGGTATCGTCACTAGATCATTATGGAAAAGATTCTAGGCAAAACTTACCATACTTTGGAATTTTTTTTTCGTGCCGTAACCCCAAGCAACATACGGTTGTGGGCACTGCAAATCAGTGACTCTATCCCTCGCCTTTGCTTGTATGACCAACGCATTTTCAGACTCTATAGTAAATGATATACCCTATTCTTATAAAGATTTTACATCTAAAGAAATTAAAACGCAAACATAAATTATGTCAAAATGATATTTTAAAGCTGGAGAATTATTGAGCCTACTTTGAGAGATAAAACAAAAGTATAGATATCGATTATCGATTATTTTTCGTTTTCGTAAAACACATTTTATACGAAAAGGATAGGGAAGGGTGGGGAGTACCTGAAGTTACGGAAGAGTTCATAATGGTATATCACTATATGATTTTCAAGTTTTGGCACATGGAAGCTCCTTCCCGTTCACCCTATTCTGTTGTCGTCCCAATGACAACTATAGTTTTCAAGACTGTGTCGTGATTTGCTGTTCCATTCGATTTATATTTTGAGTATACCTATACGTTGTAAATAAAGTAATGTGCTTGAGTCATGACTGATCAAAGACATTCGTTAACAATGGATAGGTCATCAATCATTTGGTATCAAATATGGAAACAAACAAACAGTCATATATTGCGATTCGCAAATTGTTCCGACGGGAAACTTTAACAATACCCTCTTACTGAGTTACATTTGACATTTTAACCATTCTATAGACATTTATCAAACTTTCTTTTGAATCCAAACTCGTATCGAAGTTGAGATTACGTTTATCTGTACTCATGTCTTTGAATATTGGATAGCATATCAATTAAATTACAGTAACGATGTTTGGGGGGCAACCCTTAATGTCCATGGGTAACCGATCGGAAACTGAGACATTTTGCAACACACCATAGGAGACATATCATTAATAACACGAAACAATGGAAAAATTCCAAAAATATTCGTCGCTCTGAGAAATGGTACTTTCTTACATTTTTTTTGTGTGTCGAATAATGAAATCAGATTTATCGTCATCATCATTACCATTATAGTACAAATGCACATTTGAACTTGTGTACAATACCTTTACTATATAC
Source organism: Hippopus hippopus (assembly GCA_946811185.2). NCBI lineage: Eukaryota > Metazoa > Mollusca > Bivalvia > Cardiida > Cardiidae > Hippopus > Hippopus hippopus. Next base: position 17,703,335 of record OX328105.1, on the reverse strand, counting down.
TATATTCTGCAAAAACGTTACTTGCTAAAAGTACCTGCAAACAGATACAACGAGTACACAAGTTTCGTTAACCTTTGCACAAATTATAGTGCATATAATTCAAGAAAGTAGTAGTCTGAAAACTGCTTGCTATATATTATGCTGCTTTATCCACAACATGTAGAATAGCCTGTCATCCAAGTTTGATATTACAATAAATAAAAGAACTGTCTCCTCCGTGCAGTCTCACAGAGCTCTATCAGTTTTATCAATAAAGCCATTTTCTGACGTAGAGATACTACATACTATGTAAACAGAAGGGTTTACAAAAGTGCTATATATAGTTTAGTTCAAATATATTTATTTAACATCGATTGAGAAACAAGTTTTTACACCTTATACTAATCTCTTTCAATTCTGCTTCCTGGGAACTACACCAGCACTTGCGCCGAAAGTGTTGGTCAATGAACAATCCCAAAGTTGACACCCACTCCCGGATATCGAACTCGGGACCTTATGCTTACGTGGCCAACGCTATACCTAACAACCACGGACCCCACAGAGAATATGGCTTTAAAAGACGGGAAAAAATGCTTCGTCTTTTTCGATTCTAACCCCCCCCCCCCAAAAAAAAAAAGACTAAATTATTACGTGTTTGCGGACGACCCATTTCAGGTTGTTTTTTTTTCCCCACAGTTATAAATTTGTAGCAGAATTTTTCCATTCTGCTCTTATTTTGTCTCATATACAGCCATAGCTGTTTATTACAGCTCCGAAAACACGCATCAGTCACGTGACCAAATGCCGGAATGTCATTACTAAGAGCCTCCAGTATTATAAAATTGCACTGTCATGTGCTGACTTGCAACATTTCAACAACAGAACTGTATACACTGCATTGATTCCTGACTGTAATTCAACTTTTTTATTGATTCCCTCTTTTTCGTTCTGGAAAACTCATAACTTAACTTAATTTGATCCCTTTTTTCCACGAATTGCAGCGATCATAATGTAGACCATTCTTAGGTGCTTGAGCTCTTTATCGCTTCGATTTCAGGCACAAAATTTTGTTTTGCTTTAATATAGCCTACATGTAGTTTAACGCAAAAAGCGATCATCGCAGTATTTCCATAGAGAGCATTTTCCTCGGCAAAAGGGCATTTGACTGACTGTCTTGGCAAAAAAAAAATTTCCATGGTGTTTGAATAAAAAATCTTTAAAAAAATTAGAACAATTGGATAGCATGTGCTTATTTCAACTGTATCGTAAGAATCCAAAGAGAAGTCTAGAAGGTCGCTTAACCTTTCCTTCTAGACCCGTTTAGCGGGGAAAATGGAAGATTCTTTCAAGATATAGAAAAGAGAAGAAATAGAATAAAATTTTGCTCAATCTCTTTTTAAGTTTTGTAAGTCAGAAACTGTGTAAAAATAATACGATGAATTGAGATATTTCATTTGTAGCGTTATAAAAAAGTCACATATTGCTTTCAATTTATTCCACTGAGCATAAGAGTTAAACATTTTAATCACTAAATTATCTTAGTAACAAATTTCTAATTTATAGCTCGTAAAGTCGCCCAGAATAATGATCAAATTATGAAGATAAATTGACCCACGTCCGCCCACCCACCCATCTGATAATACAATGGAAAAGAAAGCTATCAGCAAATTGTGACGAGAGCGTCCTAAAATCTCTGACTTTTTTTTGTAGAAACTATGGGACCCAAGATGGTAATATACATGAGCATTCCTAAATGATATATACAATTTTTATTAGAAGAAGATATACAGTTTGCCTCCACACTGTTGTGGCTGTTGTTTCTACACGGAAAACAAATATTTCTAGGAAAGTGAGTTAGAGTGTTCATGAAGGAAACACTGTGAACGTCTGAGTTCCTCCACCTAGTTCTGAAATATACTAGCCATATGAATTGCTTTATCATGGCCCATGAAAAGTTTGTACCCTTTGTGCGAGTAATAAAAATATGACTGATTCATATATGGAAACCTGCTGTTAGAAACAAGTATACTGTCTGTATGATGATATGTTCTGAGCGTTCCTGTTTGTTTGTTCGTTTTAAGAGTTTATTACTAATCGGGTTTTTGTACTAATCGGGGTTTATTACTAATCGGGGTTTGTAAACCCTGGCAAAACAAACAAACATTCAGAAAAAGAACGGGGTAGCTTCACGACGATTTCGGTCAGGTTCACTACTTTTGATCTTTGAACAAATTCCTTGACACGCCCGCAAAAATTGATTATATACGTCACTTCCACGTTTTATAAGCCAACATTTGAACATGTCTTTGATATTTATCAAAATAATTGTCTATAAATATCTTTCGGGGTACTTATAATGTTGACATAATGGTAGAGAAGTTTAACCGCCCAATTGGTACTTACGAGAGTACATGTATATTGCATACATTGCATGAATTCCAAGTGACATTACCAGTAAATATCCATTTCTGAACAAATGCGCATCCGACAGGTTTTTCATACGAAGATGCGCAAGATTTGTCAGATTACGAATATGATGTATATTCGATTCCCCTCCAGACCAGACCAGAAGCTTGTAGTAACGGCAGCTCTGATGACAAGATTGTGTAAGACGCAGTATTGAGATGGTGACAGTTCTGAACAATGGCTATCTTCATGAGGTATTCAAACGGTGTGTCGTACTAGTATATCAAGCAAGCAAACTGGTCATCCACAAAAACACATATTGCACTGTCAAATTTCCTCTGTCAAAAGAGATCACGTGCTAAACTTCTAGCGCTAGCTACAGCAATGGTCATTTGTCAGAAACAATGTCTAGTATGGTTATACCAAACAAGCAATATGGCCATCCACAAAAAAAGAAACATATATTCCTCTGTCAAATTTCATCTGTCAAAAGAGATCACATGCTAAACTTCTGGTATCCTCGCTGCGTTTATGGTCATTTGTTAGAATCAATGTCTAGTACGGTCGGTCACGAGAAGTAACTTCGTTCATGTTGAAAACATTTGCATTCGACAATATATAAGCTGGGCTCTGTGAAAAGGGCGCTTGATGCATCTGCAAAAAGTATCGACCCAGGTCAGCCTGAGGGTACAGTAGAGAGGAAGATGTCACAGAAACAAGCGCACCCAAAGATTAAGTAAATAGCAGGGTTGGGTCTGTTTCATTGTAGTCATATAATTGTTTCTTTCGTAAGGACAGACTTACGAAACTTATTGACGTGTTTACAACTTGTCCTTGTACAAACAGAATCAAGGTGGGTAACAAGGACAGCCAAAGTTTACTCTCCCGGGCAACAAACCTTTCGATTCTTTCACAAAGGCTGGAAACTTCATAATCGGCCCATGGTTCTGATAAGAAAATATTGTGCTGGTCTTCCGGCTCCGCAGGTATCAGCTCAAAAACAACACAAGAAACAGGTACGCTTGTCATTCTTTGTACTTTTGTGTTCGTATATATTGATGTCTTAGAAATTCGAAAAAAGCAAATGTTATGCATGCAATGCTCTGATCTTCCAATATGTTTTCAACACTATGGAAAGTTGTAACAGTGGTACAGTATTGTCTGAATCATTTGTGTCCTGGGTTGACCGTAGACGAAATAATATGTCAAGGACCAAATTTCAGGCTGATATTGCCGTTAAACTAACAAATTAGAGAGAGTTTTGCATCGTGGATTATTATCTTGAACTTTTCCATTTGCTGCGGACAAGGAATTAAAAAGAAATAACACAAACTGATGTATATTCAAAGGCTTCGATCATGTGGACCGTCTCTGAATATGTCGGTCGGTACCGATGGATGAGGGTTTCCTTTCAAAAATTTGTTGTCGGTAACTTACTTAAGACATAAGCTCTGTTTTCCCGTTAATACACTTTACTCAAAAAGTTAAAGTATACGGTTGTATGATGAAAATAATAATTTCTGAAAAAAAAAAAGGACTAATACAGTCACAAAACAGTCGTGTCAAGAAAAGAAATAAGCAAACATTGGAGGTTATGGTGAGAATCAATGGGATCTTAAAAAAGAAGAATCGATTTGAAAGAAGTTTATACCAAACGAATGAACGAAAGGGGGAAAAACATACAAACAAATTTACAGCAAAAACAAGTGGACATTGTCCATAAAGCAAGTTCCCACCTGTAACCCTTTCGATATTTGAAATGAGCCATGCTCTGTGAAAAGGGACTTAAAATATCTGCAAAAAGTATCGACTCAGGTCAGTCTGCGTTGTCAACGCAGACTGACACGAGTCGAAACTTTTGGCTAGTTGTAAATATATGAGCATGGCTCATTTCAAAAGAGATATGTAACAGGCCATGAACACATTTCTAGCGAGCACTTGTAAGCCATTCACATGCATGCACGCTTCGTGTGTGTGTGTGTGTGTGTGTGTGTGTGTGTGTGTGTGTGTGTGTGTGTGTGTGTGTGTGTGTGTGTGTGTGTGTGTATATATATATATATATATATATATATATATATATATATATATATATATATATATATATATATATATATATGCTTACGTGAGAGCAAATTTACTTCTAAAGGGTGCTACGTGAAAGCACTATATGTAGGTCTATTTTACGTAAGCATAAGTAGCCTACGCGAGGAGTAAATTGGGGTATATGAGAGTACAAAAGGGCGGTGTTTTGAGAAAAGGGGGTTTAATGCCTCTCCGTGATATATCATGTCTGTAGATACCATGCTGTCAAGTCATCCGTGACATTTATAAATCCTTAACATTTTTTTTTTTTTTCTAACAACAGACTGAATCATGGGGAGGAATCGTCCTCGGACGTGCAAAAGATTTACAAATACCAAAATGTTTCGATCCATTTCAGCCAGGGATCGTATATACGATCTCTGATTTCAGCCTGCGCAGGGATCGTATATGTATATATAGGATCCCAGGCCTGCGAGGACTGTGCAGTCTGACATGGGTCGATACTCTTTGCTCACATATTTTTTACCACCTCAGGAGGTCATGCAAATGAATATTTTGCAAGAATCGTTAGCAAGATGCTGACCTTTTAAAAATGGCCGCAAAGAAAGATGCAAAAGGTTAGTGTAAGTACAGAAACGAAGCCGGCACGATGGCCATTATCGTGAAGACGCCGTCAAAAATATAACATTATAAAGTCAATTTAAGTTTGCGTAGATATATGAATACGAATGAGCTTAAAGGTACAACTTTGAACGAAATTTCAGTTCATCTTTTCGTTTCTCCCCTGGTTTTACCACAACACTTGGATTTGGCTTTGCACTGCAATGTCTTTGACCAAGGACTACAGAGCCGTGGAGGGTCACCATCAACTTTGAGTTGTAAGTAGAACTCTCTGCACATCAGTAGAATACATGTTTCAACTAGATATACCATGATATATTCTAAGTTAAGAATATTTGTGCTCTAAGGAAATTGGAAGCACAAAATGTAGCAAACTGTTGGACTGACTTGCTTTCAACTCAATCCCCATTGCCTCTCTCCCTCCATGGTGCCGCTGACAGTGGGAAATCGCACCCCTTATAGTCACGTGATCCTACATTTCCTGGTTGTTATAAACTGTCACTGAGAAGTCTGTGAAAAGCGCATGCCAACCACCAAGCAGAGTTGTCAACAGATTCCTATTCAGTGAGACAATGACTTCGAATTTATTACGCAAGCGACTTTGCAAGTTGTGTATGGTTAAAACATCACATTCTAGAAGTAAATTACTTACGCGTAAGTTTTGCAAGTTACAATAAACGATGTGTCTCGTGAAAGGGAAAAGTAGATTGTTAATCGGATGTACCTAACATACGGATGGATAATACACTTAATTTGAGTGATTGTTCTGGGAGTATCCCAGCTGTAATACTAGCATTTTGCAGGCCTGTGTGATTCATATAAGCATCTTTTTTGCCATTTTTAATGAATTTGAAAACCATTTTGATATAACTCTAATGGCCAAAACAAAAATATGTGGTTCCAAATTATCAAGATTGACGTGTATTTGATACCATAGGCGTGAAATGCTTAAAGAAAAAATGCTCAATGACAATCATGCATCTATTTTCCTTCCATCCTGCTTTAAAACTATTGCTGAAAGAATGAAATCTGCCTTCATACAGTCTGAAACATTCATGAAACAACTTGAAAATAGAGATGTGTAATGCGCTATAGACAAACTTTGATGTGTTTTCGATATTCTGTGTATCTGTAAAATGAATAATTCATGTAGAGGTGTTGACCAAAAGTTTTACACTGTATTAGTTAAAAAGGATAATACTATAGGACCAGAACATATACACTGTCAGAAAATAAAGTTTAAGGGCAAGTTTATATTCAAGTCAGTTCTGTATCAGAACTCAAAATAGTAGTAGAAAATTCCTGTCTCTAGCGCAAGAAAAAGAGTATCAAGATTATAAGGTGGTTACTGATACATCTTTAAAGCCAGAGAGTAAACAAACACTGTTTAAAACTTGAAGTATGTAGAATCTATTCATCTGTGTAAACATAAATAAAAAATCATTAAATCGATAACAGGTGTGTTGGATAAAGAAGCTTAGGAGATTTGTCATGGATTTAAGCCCAGAACAACCACAGTGACGTCTTGGATAGCCTTCAGATAATGAAACACATTTTCTGTCCGTCGTATTCTCTGCAACATTGCAACCGACAGGGGTAACATTTGGAATGAAGATACAAGAATGCTTATAGTTTCATAAAACAGAGATGAAATCGGTTAAAAAATTGGATGAAAACCAGTAAAGATGTATCTTTATTTGTAACAACCCCACATATCTTGGAATTCGTGGTAACATGACAGTCATGTGACTTTCTAAAAGCAGACAAGCAGGAAATTCCCTGGAGTTATTCCTCTTGTAAATTTTTGTCTAAGTATGTATTTTACCAAAGTTGCTATGCAACTTTCAAAAAGTAATTGCAAAAACTGTGATTTTATAGAATAATTGATGGTAATAATTTTCACTCACATGTTTTTTACACATTTTTACTTTTTCACCGGTGAGCAGTGAAGGTTGCTTCCGAGTGCCTTGAATAAACAAAAAAAGTGATGTCACTCTACTTCCGGTTGTCACAACAAGCTGAAACACCTTAAGGTATCAAAAAAAGGCACATTTCTAAAAACATCAGTCCACAATACATACTTTTCAGACTTCCCGAAAGTTCACAAAAAGTGTCAGACATTCGGTCTGACAAGGCCTGAAAATCTGTCAAACCGAAAAAAAGTCTGTCAGACCGAATCAAATTTGACAAAAACAAAGAAAACATAAGAAAGAAGGGTACCAACTATATCAACTTTATGCATATGATGATATTGAACTATTTCTCCACTCATTAAGACTTTCAAAAGTCACTGACATTTAACCCCTAACCAAGCAATCACGAATTTTAACAACCTTGAGGAAAAATGCTTTTGAAAACATTATTGGAAAAGGAGAAAATACTAAACAGTACAAGCAAGTCAATTCATTAAATTTGTGCATCCAAGAATAAATATGTTTGTATTGCGAAGATGTTGGTCCGTTCTAACTTTCTTGCCGTAAAAAACCAGACAGTATGTGCAGCGCATTTGCACCTTTTCCGAGTCATGAACCAACCATTCTCATTGATGCTTCCTTTTCTCGATCAATTTTCTCTCCGGTCTCTTTTTTTCATATACTCCTCTGACGTTAATTTTCTTTTTTTACCAGGTTTAGCGCCTTCGTAACATTTTAACGACGCCATATTTGTCCAAAACATTGCGATTACGTTTTCATCGGCTCGGAATAAATGCCGGACAGTCGGACCGATCTAGCCTGAAAAATCGTTGGTCCTTGTCAAGATTCGTCGGTCATGTCCGTTGGACCGACGTATTTCGGGAAGTCTGTTTTGAATATTAGGGTCGGTTGGTAGGAAAATGATTTTACTTTTTAGAAGGAACTAGAACATTGTGTTGTAGTTTCAGATGTTGTGAATGTTCTTTTGATCATACTGTCTTGTATAAACAGTTGATATTAACTCTTTACCAAGCAACAAATTTGAGACTGATCCAACATATTAGCAGCCAACAAACTGAATGTGATTGAAAAATTGAAAGCTTTTCTTGGAAGGATATAAAACAATGTTTTCAAAGGGTTGCTTTTCTAGGGTCGTTAAAACTCGGGATTGTGTGGGAAAGGGTTAATGTATAATTTTCATTTTTTCTTTGGCTTATTTTTTTCTTTTGGTATTCCTTTGATCTCAGTCTATTCTAAGTAGTATATCATGGTAGCTGTTGTTCAGGTGATATCTTGTCTTCAGATGTTGCACCAGAAAACACTTCCTATTCTTCAAACATTGTCTCTTTTAAATGCCCCAGGGGGTGTTACATTTTACAAAAAGATGGGCAATTAATAGAGGTAAAACAACATTCAGTTTTCTAACGACCACATTGCCTTCTGGGTTTTAGTCAGTGGTGACTGTGAAGCCATCAACATTTGAGAAAGCTGCTGTGTTAAATGCAGAATATTGATTTTACTGCCATCATGATTTTATTTGGACATTTAATAGCATTCATGATTAATATTGGACACTGGTCTTCTATTCTTTCATTTTTTTAATGTTTTTCCAAGTTACTTGAAAAATTTTGATTAGCCAGAAGTTTATTATGTTATTGGAAGTGTATGTATATTTGTATAGTTAAGTTTTAATGACATCAATTTAAATAATTAGGATTATGTCCATGCCATAAGTTTATTCCAGGTGATTTACTTCAGCTTTATGGATGGATTGGCCCATGGTAAGCTCATTTTTAGGTGGAAAAAATCTGGTGGAGGGCTAATTAAAGGGGAAGCATCGATAAGGGACATTATGGTGTGTTAGATATTGAAGTATCATATGGCAAATATATGTTTAGGCTCGACTGTGAAAATTAGACTCAGTTGGGTAATCAGAACCATATATTTTTTGTTTTGGCCTTACCAAACCACAAAAAGTAAGATGAACAAACCAGCTAATGCCCACCTAACAATGTGGGATTTTGTGCACGTAAATGAAGTACCGGTACTTTTCATTGTTAGATAGAAATATTTTTTGTAAATCTCTCAAGTCATTAATTTTGCTTGAATCTCATGCATGCTTAAAAATATAGACAAGATTCTCCCTTAATAACCTTGTAGTGGAAACAGTGACAGCATAGGGAAAAAAAACACAGGATTGTTTTGGTAAAAGGTCAAAGAATGAAGTCATCTCCTATAGAGTCAGAAGTCTTAACCGAAAGGAATTTGATTCAGTAAAGAGATTAGAAAATTTGAAGTTTGTTTAGTAATTGAGCAAAACACCTGCTACAAGAAGGTTTTTTTTTTAGCTCCACTGGCCAAAGGCCAGCAGACTTATGTCCTGGCTCAGTGTCCGTCATGCGTGCATCTGTCCGTGCGTGTGTTAACTTTTATTTTAAACATCTTCTCTGAAACTACCCCTCTATGGTCCTCTTTAGAATCTCTTGAAAGAATTTGATTCCTTCAAAAACTCTGGTTGCCATGGCAACAAAACTTAAAAATATTGGAAATCTTTGAAAATCTTCTTGCCCTAAACCAATCTTAGCAATCTTCCTGTACCTAGCCATAAGACCTAGGGCTACCAAATTTTGCATGTAGCTTTATCTAGAGTGCTCAAATTAAAGCCCTTGGGTCAAAATTGGCCCTGCCCCGGGGGTCACAAGTTTTACATGGGCTTATATAGAGAAAACTTTAAAAATCTCCCTGCACTTAGCCATAGAGCCTTTAATATTGGAAATCTTTGAAAATCTTATTGTCCGAAACCATAAGGCCTAGGTCTACCAAATTTGACATGTAGCTTTATCTAGTAGACCTCTATCAGGTTTCTTCAAATTATAGACTGGGGGTCAAATTTGACCCAGCCCCAGGGGTCACAAGTTTTACATGGGCTTATATAGAGAAAACTTTAGAATTGTCCCTGTACCTAGCCATTAGGCCTAGGGCTACCAAATTTTGCATGTGGCTTTATCTAGTGGGCGTCTACCAAGAGTGCTCAAATTATCACCATTGGTTCAAAAATAGCCCTGCCCGGGAGTCACAAGTTTTACATGGGCTTAAATAGAAAAAACTTTAGAAATCTCCTTGTACTTAGCCATAAAGCCTAGGGCTATCAATTTTGGATGTGGCTTTATCTAGTGGCCTTCTACTAAGAATGCCTAAATTATAGCCCTAGGGTCAAATTGATCTCACCCGTGGGGGGGGGGAGGAACTTTAGAAATCTTCTTGTTACTATCCATAAGACCTAGGGCTACCAAGTTTAGCCCTGTCTCAGGGATCTCATGTTCGAAACCAATTGGCCAATTATTGTAATGTTTGGAGTGTAGGATTTTTACTTATTAGCCAGTAGAGTGATACAGGGCCATCATGGCCCTCTTGTTCTTGATTATTTCAGGACTATATAGTGGTACAAAACTTACAAATAGGGAGGTTAAACAGAAACGCAATGAATTGTTTGAGAAAGAAAAAGAAAGGCAAAAGGGCTTTATTAAAAGAATTGAAAAGATCGAAGTGGAATATAAAGGTGTGCCAGAGAATTTCTCCTTGGTTATGAATAGAGATCTGTCAACACCATACCACTGTGCTTTGCGTAAGTTTACCTTTTGTGTATGTAAATTTTAGAATTTTATGTATAAGTTCACATTTTCTGTGCATAACTTAACCATTTCCGTGCTAAGTTCTTTACCAAAGGACAAAATTTTAGACTTGCCAGAAGTGAAAGCATTTGCAAACAACAAACGTAGTTCAAATGATTGAATTTGTTTCTGAAAGAGTGGGATACTTTGTACCCACAATGTTTTCAAAAGGTCTTATCGTTATAGTCGTTAAAACTCGGGATTGTGTGATTCTGGGTTAAGCCTACCTTTTATTTGAATTTATAAGTTTACCTTTTCTATATGTGAGTTACAGTGAGTCTACCATTTCTATGCGAAAGTTTACTTTTCTATTGGTAACTTCATCTTTTCAGTGCTTACCCTTTCTGTGTAAGTTTACCTTTTCTATTTAAGTTAATGATTTCTATGGGTAAGTTTACCTTTTCTATATCTGAGTTTTCCTTTAACCTTTTTGCTCATGTGAAAATAGATTCTTATTCTGTTTAACCCTTTACCACATGACAAAAGTTTAGACTTGTCCAAATTCAAAGCTCCAGTATTTGCAGATGACAATTAAATTATTGCTCAAATGATTAGATGTGTCTCTGAAAGAGTAGAAAAAATTGTGGGACAAGGAGAAAATGCTGCTTACCTTGTTTTCAAAAGCCTTATCTGTCAGGGCCGTTAAAAGTCGGGATTCTGTAGTAAAGGATTTACCAAACGATAAAATTTTAGACCAGTCCAAATTCAAAGCATTAGCAGACGACATATTCATTGTAGCTAGAATGATGATTTCTGTCTATGATAGGGTAGAAAACATTGTGGAAAAAAAGAGAAAATGCTGGTTACCAGCATTTTCTCCTTTTCCCACAATGTTTTCAAAAGGCCTCTTCCTCAGGGTTGTTAAATCTCGGGATTGTGTGGTAAAGAGTTAAGCTAAAAAGCTAAAACATTTTTGCCAAAGCAGGAAGTAAATTTGACCCAGTAGGTTACCAAATTCATTTTCATACTGTCTTCTGGCCAGGTAAGTATTCTTTGACATTGTCCCACTGAACAAGGCTTACCGTATTATAGGTACATTTACCTTTTTTATGCATAAGTTTACCATTTCTACATGTTAGTCACCTTTTTTAAAATGTAAAGTTTACCTCTTCCCTCATGTGAAGATATATGCTTATGCTGTTGAAACTTAAACATTTTTGCCAAAGAAGAACAGCTTTTTACCAGTAGATTACCACTTTCACTCTTATGTGAATGGACATTTTCAGTCAGTGATACAGACTCGGATATTGCTAATTCAAGGCCATTTTGTTCAACATACGGGTATCTCAAAAACATTTCCACAGTATTGATTGCACACTCCATGCAATCTGATCTTGGATCTACATTGCCAGCAGAAGTGAAATGAAGATTACCTACCAATCTTTGGGGTTTTACAGAAAGAAGAGTTCAAATGGTTTTATTCTTGCTTTTTCTGCTGTTTACTTTATAGATATAGGAAGTATATATACAAAAAGATCAGTGGTGGCTTTGGTGAACAATAAGCTATGGGATATGCATACACCACTAACAGAGAACTGCGAACTTCAGCTTCTTCACATGCTTGATGAAGATCCAAAAGATCAAAATAAGGTATTACATGTACTTTAATCCATTACCACACATCCTAAGTTTTACAAAATGGTTTTCAAAAGAAGAAGCCTGTTGAAAACATGGTGGGAAAAGGAGAAAATACTAGTAACCAGCATTTTCTCCTTTTCCCACTATGTTTTCTATCCTGTTAAAGACAGAAATCATCATTTTAGCTACAATTAATTTGTCTTCTGCAAATGCTTCCAGTTTGGTCGAGTCCAAAATTTTATCGTTTGGTAAAGGGTTAACTTTTAACCAGACAACAAAAATTCAATTTCACGCAAATTGAATGCATATGCAGACAACAGATTCATTGTGGCTCTATTGATGGGGTGTTTCCATGAAATGGCAGAAAATATTGTTGGGAAGAAGAAAATGGTGTTTTATAATAACAGCATTTCCTTCTTTCCTCACAAATTTTTTCAAAAGTCTTTTACATCATGGTTTTTTAAAATTTGAGATACTGTAATAAAGGGTTAATGTTATACAATCCTGATAAAGAACGCATTTGAAAATATTACAGAAATAGGAGACATTGCTGGTAAACAGCATTTTTTTCTTTGTCCTAAATATTTCCTCTGTTTTAACCCTTTACCAAGCAATCCCTGGTTTTGACGAGCCTTAGATAGAAGCCTTTTGAAAACATTGTGGGAAAGGAGAAAATGCTGGTAACCAGCATTATCTCCTTTGCCCACAATGTTTTCTACCCTGCTGGAAACAAATTTCAATTTTTGAGTTACGTTTATTTTGTTGTCTGCAAGTGCTATCAATTTGGACCAGTCTAAAATTTTGTCGTTTGGTAAAGAGTTAAAGGACAAATCACATCATTTGAATTGCTTTGTTGCTTGCAAATAGTCTAACTCTTGAACAAAGATCCTGTGTTTCGAGGACCCTGGAGAAGAAAGCTTGATAAAAACATGCTGGTAACTCAGATTTTTATCCCCTGCGAAAGGGGGAGGGATATACATTGTAGTTTTTGTGTTGTCAGTCCGTCTGGACAGATATCTTCCAAAATCCATGTCAAAAATTAATGAAACTTCAGACATGTGTTCCTTATGGTGGTCCTCTGATACAGTTTGTTTTTTATTTAAATTTAATTTGATGGAAAAAGGGTGCTTGATTTATAATTCCAATATGGACCAATATCTCTAAATCTACTGGACAAAATTCTATGAAACTAAATATTTATATTGTTTATCATAAGCCACAGACAATCATTATTTGTTTCTTTCAATGAAAAGCCTTGTCATGGGAAAAGGAGGCATAATATATATTATCATATTATGGACCAATAAAAAAAAAGGCCATGTGTACATGCAAAACACAATACCTCTTGTATGTTTTTATCAAGAAAGGTCTTTTTCAGCGGGGAATATCATTTAACAAAATAATCTGTTTTTCTTCCCTTCCAGAGATCAAATCGGCAGTACAAGCCCGGATTTTCTTTGTTGTATGTGCATGCTCCCATATGGATGAGTCTAAAATCTTATTTTGTTTTGTGGTGAAGATTTTAAGAACTTGCTCTTAACTCTTTACCACGCGATAAAATTTTAGAATGGTCCAAATTGAAAGCATTTGCAGACGGCAAACTGAATGTTGTTCAAACGATGGAACTTCTCTTTGAATTGAAAGAAAAATATTGTGGGAACAGAAGAAAATGCAAATAACCAGCATTTTCTCCTTTTCCCACATTTTCAAAAGTCTTATTTCTAAAGGTCACCCAAAATCGGGATTGCATGGTAAAGGGTTAGTATAATATAAAATTATACAAGAACAAAGTAAGTTGAAACTTTTACTCCATGCTTTCTCCCTCTTGATGGATTTTACATGGCTTATTCCTCATGTTTATTTTTATGACAGTTTTATTTTTCCTTCAGGTGTTGCAAAAATTTTATGTGATCTGTTTTAATCAAGGATTGCCTAAGCTAATTTTAGCCCTACCAAAAGTGGCAAAACAGATATAAAGGAGCAATTTTATAAAGAGCACAATGATGCTTATCAAGAATTATGTAGAGCAGTTGTGATTTGAAACTGCTCCTTTTTCGTGAATGTTTTCAAATCTTATCTATAGCAACTATGTAAAAACGTGGTTTGTATGTGATATTAATCGTTTCATTTACATTATCCACCGTTCCAAAAAATATCCTGTGTTTGACAGGCAACATTGCACATATTGTCATTTTTCCACCAATACATGTTTCATACTGCACTTAAAAGATTTATATTTCAGATATTTTGGAGAAGCTGTTCTTTCGTCTTGGGCTGTGTTTTAGAAAACTCATTTAAAGATGATACTTATGTAGAATTGTGTTCGTTCCCATCCACTAGAGGTAAAAATATTTTAAGTCATGCTCTATGAAAAGGGGTTCTATGCATCAGCAAAATATCGACCCATGTCAGCTTGTGCAGTCCACTAGGCTGACCTGGATCAAAATTTTGTGGACAAAATGGATCTGTACTATGCAAAAATTTGCTTGATATCGTACATTATGATGATGCACGGAACACTGTTTTTCCAGAGTATGGCTTGTTTTGGTTTCTACTTTGATTTAAATATGAACTCTATAGAGTGTAACGGTCAAAAGACCTTACTGCTAAAGGGAAGTTAATCCCTGGCAAAGAATCCCATGTTTTATGAATCTTAGGAGAATAGTATTTGAAAACTCTCTTGAAAAAGGAGAGAATACACTATTGCTAACCAGTACTTTTAGCTCGGCTGTTTTTTTGCGAAAACATCAAAGTATTATCATAGCACTGTCTTCGTCTGCATCGCTGTCATCTGCTTTTTCAACCTTTGACATTTTGTAATATCTCTGTCATTACTGAAGATATTTTCTTCAAACTAAACTTAGACTAGCTGTTAACTATCAAAAGGAGAACTCACACAACAGGGGCAGGTAACCATCACAAAATTTTTGACACAGTTATCCCCCTTTTTCAACTTATAATTCCAACTGAAAATCAACCTTTTCCTTATTTCACTGTCGTAAAGTAAGATATTTACTTAAAACTTGGACATTTTTTTTTTTTTTAGATATCAAAAGGGGAACACATACCAGTATGGCAGATAACCCTCAAACTTTCTTGACACAACTGATTATGCCCCTTTCTCTGCATAGCATTTTCACCAACTCTTGAAGCAACTATAGCACAGTTATGGCACCCGCATGCTGTGGTCTGCTTTCCTTTTCCCACAGTGTTTTCTACCCTTTTAAGAACAATTTACCTTAGCCACATTTAATATGTCGTCTACAAATGCTGTCCATTTGGACAAGTCTGACGTCACAGGACAAAATATTAGACTTGCTTTAATTGTAAGTTTTTGCAGAGGATAAAATAATTGGTTACCAGCATTTTCTCCTTTTCCCACAATGTTTTCAAAAAAGGTGTTTTTCTAGGGTCGTCATAAGACAGGATTATGTCGTTAAGAGTCAAACCGTAAGTCTACATAAATATCTCCTTTACTCAGAGGTTGAAGCAGTATACTTGGGTCTTGTTTAGATCTGTGCTGGTGAGGCTAGTCACATGGGCATGCTCTTTAGCAAGGCACTGCAGACCACAAGCTAAGGAAACGACAAAAGTGAGCTGTCAACATGACATGCCTAAAATATAGTTGAAAGTATAGTTTAACTGATTTAAACTTTCCATCTCTTGTGCATATGGAATTTAATGTGTATGAACTCTGATGCAATTTCCCAATGTGTCATGGTAACTTCTTGATTTTTCTCACCTAACTCTTTACCAGACAACAAAAATGTAGACCAGTCCAAATTGAAAGCATTTGCAGATGAGAAATTAAATTTATTGATGATTTCTGTCTTTGAAAGGGTAGAAAACATTGTGGGAAAAGGAGAAAATGCTGGTTACCAGCATTTTCTCCTTTCCCACAATGTTTTTAAAAGGCTTTCTTTCCAGGGTCGTGAAAACCCGGGATTGTTTGGTAAAGGGTTAAAAATTAACTGTCAGAGGATGTGGTTTTTTTCTTTTTCCCAAGACACAATATGAGACATGTTCTGGCAAAAGGGGGTTTAATCCATCTCGGTCATACATTATACCAAGCAAGACATCACATATATGAGCCATGCTCTGACAAAAGGGGGCTTAATGGATCTCCGTAATGCATTATACCAAGCAAGACGTCACATACTCATGGATCCATAAAAATCAATTTGTTTATCAACCGACTATATCATGAGGTAGACGGGTCCTTGGACATACAGAGAAATGACCAGTAGCGAAAAGTTTCGGCCCAGGTCAGCCTGCGCGGAATGCGCAGGCTGACCTGGGTCAATACTTTTCGCAGATGCATTAAGCCCCCTTTTCACAGAGCGTGGCTCATGTAACTGAATTCATGAAATCTATTTTGTCCAACAACCTGCTGAATCTTGAGGTAGAGCTGGCCTGTAGTTCTGTGGTTTGCGTATCTGACTCGTGACCTGGTTGTTGCAGGTTAGATTACCGCTTGAGGCAAACTTTCTTTCAAGCGATTTTTTGCCTCTCACCTCTGATGCAAGTGAGAAAATTACTCAGTGACTTGGAAGGAAAGTTGTGTCAGTACTGGTTCAGAAGACCAGAAAATACATGTGTAGATGCACTGACCCGCGTGATGTGACAGAAGCTCTTAAAATGGCATTAAAGTCCAAAACAGACAAACGAAATTGAGTTAGAATGGTCCTTGGTTGTGCAGAAAAGTGACCAATAGCAAAAAGTTTCGACCCAGGTCAGCCTATGCATTAAACCCCCCTTTTCACAGAACATAGCTCATATAATGTGATCAATATCAAAATCGCATATGTGGTTAATTTGCCTTGAGGCATTACAGTATGCTAGCTGTGATGATTGTTCCAAATGTGAAACGGATCTTGGTTTGATTTACTTGTTTCAGTTGAAAGTGGTAGTTTTGTATATGATGTGGACTTAAAACTGCCAGACTGGGAACCTACTTATGTAAGTGAAGCACTTATCAAACAAAACTTTTCTTTCTATAATGCAAAGGTAGCACAATTGAAAAAATGAAATATAATGTAAATGTTTTTTTAATTTCTGTTTTTAAGTTCACTCTTGTATTAACCCTTAACCTGCTAATTAACCATTTACCACACATTCCTGACTTTTAACAACCCTGAGAAAGAAAGCTTTGGAAAACATTGTGGGAAAAGGAGAAAATGCTGGTAACCAGAATTTTTTCCTTTTCCCACAATGTTTTCTACCCCTCCCAAAACAAATTTCAAATTTTGAGTCCCATTTATTTTGTCGTTTGCAAATGCTTTCAATTTGGGCAAGTGTTGAATTTTGTCTTTTGGTAAAGAGTTAAACGAACTGAATCTTTCAAGCCGGTACGAAAAACCCCATTGCTTTTCAAAGGTATTATTTAGAGGGAAAAATATTTCCTTATCGAGAGTGTAGATCCAAAATCAGACTGCATGTTCTGTGCAGTCTAATCTTGATCCACACTGTCCGCAAAACTTCTTTGACTAGTGTTATGCAACAGAAGGGCCTACAGTTCCTCTGATTTTGTTCTTCCAACCTCATTTTCTGATTTAGAAATTAGATTTTTTTATACGTGTAATTCATTTTTTAGTTTAATTTGTAACAAGTTGGCTTCTTTACAAAAGAAGCCAGGAGAGGTCAGCATCATTGTTTTCCAATAGTTTATTGGCTTTTAATTTCAGTACATTTTGGTACATGTAAACAAACAAGTAAAATCCGAATCTAAGTTGTAAGAAGTTGTGGCCCGACGCCATTCACTTTATGAATAAAATATGTTTAAACTAACAAGTAAAAAAGCCGCCATGTAGAAACCTCGTATGCTTTACATGACGCTCATTTGACCTTCTTGTCGCGTTATCAAGTCGCATGATCTTGTCCAGCGGTCTTCTTTCTCTTTTTTTTTTTAACGAAATTCTTCTTATTTTTTCTTCTGCTTAGATTTATTTGCTTAATGAAAAATTACAGTTATTTGAGAGGTCATTTGCAGCCATGGCAAATTAATATAACAAATATTTTCTGAAATTCGTCACATAAAAATAAACCACGTCTATTTCCTGTTTCGGTTTTTTTATTTCGCTTTATTTACAAAACCATGACGAAACAGACTGTGTATCAGTACAATTTCGCAAGAAAAATGGATTTAGACAGCAAATTCTGTGGCAGTCTGCCTTTTAAACTCACTACTGTTGGAGAGGTCTGATAACCTCTCCAATAATTCAAATGAACTCGGTTTACATGCCTGTACTTCAAGAGTCAGTGCCTGTTAATCCTATTAATTCTCTTTGTATATGAGGGGCACTTTGGCAAAAGGGGGTTTTAGCATCTCCATAATGCATTTTACCAAGCAAGTTATCATGTTTTGATGGGTCCATAAAATCCATTTTGTCTGACAATCCTTGGAATCCTGAGGTAGAATGGTCCTTCGTCTTGCAGAAAATTTACTGAAAGCAAAAAACTTTGACCCAGGTTAGCCTGCACAGACTGCACAGGCTGATGTTGGTCATTACGTTTTGCAGATGCATTAAATCTCCATTTCACAGAGCATGGAAAACATTTAAGAAAGGTTTGAAAGAATGGAGATTTTCTATTTTGAATGATTAAGAAAACATTGTGAATGAAGTAATCAGTTCGAGGCTGAAGCAATTACTCATTTTCTGACCGTAGTTTTCAAAAGCTTTTTGATTGAATGGGCAATGTAATTCTTAACCAAATAATATGGAAAAAATATTGTTTTAGCGACATTCACATTTAATTTCTTGTCTGCAAATTCTTGCAACACAGAATTTTCTGTCAGAAAGTTTGTCATTTAGGATAGAGTTAACCATCTACCACACAATTCCGACTTTTAACGACCCTTGGAAAGAAACCTTCTGAAAACATTGTGGGAAAAGGAGAAAATGCTGGTTACCAGCATTTTCTCCTTTTCCCACAATGTTTTCTACCTTTCCTAATACAAATTTCAATTTTTCAATCACATTTCTTTTGCCGTCTGCACATGCTTTCAATTTGGACTAGTCTGAAATTTTGTCGTTTGGTAAAGAGTTAAAGCAGTATTTTAATGGTAATTTGTTGAAAAAACTTAACTCTTTGCCAGACAGTAAAATTTTAGACTTGTCCATATTGAAAGCATTTGCAGATGAATAAATAAACGTAGTTCAAATGGTTGGATATGTCCATAAAAGGATGTTAAACATTGATGGAAAAGGAGGAAATGCTGGTCACCAGACTTCTTTAACATGATAGTTAAAACATAGGATTGTTTGGTAAAAGGTTAACCCTTTACTGCACAATGCCGACTTTTAATGACCATGGGAGTAACCAGCATTTTCTCCTTTTCCCACAATGTTTTCTACCCTATCACAGAGAAATTGCACCATTTTAGCCACATTGAAATTGTCGTATGCAAATGCTTTCAATTTGGACAAGGCTAAGATTTTGTTGTCTGGTAAAGGGTTAAGCAGTACTTAAGCAGTTTACTCCTTATCAACTGAAACAAATTTGCAGCAGACGGCTTGAAGACATTTCATGCAAACTACAGATTATCAAATTGAATTAAGCACCAGATGACAAAATTGTTAACTTTTCTCAAATGATTGAAGTTTTAGACAACAGATTATGGATGGTGCAACTGACAGAATTCACCTTTTATAGAGTATAAAACAAGTTTGGGTAAAGAAGAAAATGTTGGTTACCAGCATTTTCTCCTTTTCTCACAGTGTTTGCAAAAACTTCCTTACTCAGGGTTGTTGAAACTCTGGATTGTGTGGTAAAGGGTTAAGGTATCAGACTTGAAATTACTTGAAAAAATTGTGGCAAAAAGGAGAATTTGGTTACCACAAGTATTTTTTCCCATATGCTGCAATGTTTTCAAAAATGGTTCACTACAGTACACAAACAATATTTTCAGGTGTTAACACACAACTGTTTTCGTCTTAACAGACAATTGTTTTACCAAACCTTGTGGGAAAAAGAGAAAATTGTAGTAACCAGCATTTTCTCCTTTTCCCACAAGGTTTTTCTACACTTTCACAAACAACTACCATCATTTCAGCTACATCTCATGTGTTGTCTTCAAATGTTTTTAATTATGAAAGGTCTAAAATTTTATCATTTGGAGAGTTAAACAGTGGTTATTTGATTTTGCAGATGGAACTAAACACTCTTAGTCTTGAAGCCATGACAATTATTGGACAAAAGTTGGACTTCGAAAGACTTGAAGTGAATGAGGAACTTGCCTTGGAAATGTTCGCAGATAACCACTTCAAATCAGCTCAGATTCCCTCCATAGCTGCTGCTGACAATCAGGGGCGTGTCACAGTCTACAGAATGGGGAACCATGTAGACATTAGTCAAGGGCCGCTCATTGGAAACACCAGTCAGATTGGACGATTTACAATTACCAAGGTAATCATTTTAGGGGAAACTTTTTACCCACCCTTACACAATTAAAGCCTTTATTAAATGACCTGCAACATGCAAAAAGGGGCATTCGGACATTTGAGTTAAGTGTCGTCTCGGATCAGCCCGTGCAGGCTTATCCAAACGGCACTTTACGACTACATCAGATTTTGTCTTACCGTAGACTTGAGCAAAACAGAAAATTACATAAAAAATGGAAAGTGTCGTTTCAGATAACTCTGCACGGACTGCGCAGGCTGATCCGAGACTACACTTTACGCAAATGTCTGAATGCCTGTTTTTGCATGTTGCAGACCAAATAATCTTGTTTTTTCATGACCCAGAGAAATCATGCTTTTGAAAGCATGGTGGGAAAGAGAAAATGCTGATAACCAGCTTTCAGTATGGTCAAGAATAAAAGTTTGTCGTCTGGTATAGAGTCAGTAGAATAGATCAAACTTACTAATAGGTAACAGAAGTAGATATAGTATGTTCATTTGAAAATTTTTTCACATGTATAAATATCTATATGCATTTAAGGGCTTATTAAATAAAGTTTTATTATCAAAGTAGGCATACTTTTGAACAAAAAAATCAGATAGGGCGAAATGGATATACAGACTCCCAGCCTTTTAATGGTTAACTCTAATGATTTAACAAATTTGTTTGATTTTTTTTTTTCAAATCAGATGTTCAACTTAAACACAGAAAGATATGGTCCTTTGAAGCGTGTACAGGGTATGGCCATACCAGCAGAAGGAGAAGTAAATGATAATTATATTTTTCAATTACTTGAATGTCTGTAGAAGATAGTTTTCGAAATTGTTGTTACAGAGAAATACCATGTAATGAGATTTTCACTGATTATCTCAACAATTCTTGGCAGTCTTGAGAACTGTTCATTTGCTTATTTGTATGGTGTTGAACACTGTTTCAACATTTTTTCAGTTATGTCCCAGTGACCAGTGCAGCTATCCATGCTTTCTGAAGTTTCTTTGACCTGTTATTGGCACAATTTTCTTGCCGAGCCACTGGCAGCTTGTTCGTTCCTTGAAACGAATTTGGTCCAGCTATGGATTTGAACCATAGACCTCCTGGTCTCTAGTCGTGCATGTTATTGACTGTACTACTTGGGTTGGCCTCTTGAGTAATGAATTTTCTATTTCTTATTTTTGGCTTGCCTGTTTTCAAAGAAATTTTGGAGGTATTGTCATAGCCCTGTTGCAGCCAATGTTGTAAAAACATTTATATTTTCTGATATCTCTATCATTACTGAAAATATCAGATCTCAAACAAAGATGCCCACCCATGTAGCTGAGTGGTTAGCATATCTGACTCGTGACCTGATGATTGCAAGTTCGATATCCGGTTTTGGCAGTCTTTCTGGCAATTTATGCTTCTCACCTGTGATGCATGTGAGAAAAGTTGTCAGTGACTTGGAAAAAAAGTTATGCTAGTAATGGTGTGAGAAAGCCAGGAAACACATGCGACCTAAGCTGTCAAGATGATGTTAAACCCCAATTCAAACAAAAAACAGTCAAACAAAGGCTGGTTAAAACTAGAAAGGCAGATAACCTTTAAAGTATTTTTGACTCGGGTCAGCCTGTGCAGTATACACAAGCTGCCCAGGGTGGATACTTTTTGCCATTGGTCAATTTTCTGCATGTTCAAGGACCAGTCTACCTCATGAACCAGTCAGTTGTCTGAAAATATCAATTTTATGGATCAATAATTATATGTCGATGCTTTGTGTAATGCAGCATAGAGATGCATTAAATCCTTTTTTTGCCAGAGCATGGCACATTGATGCCAACTCTATGATATCAACCAACCAATTTACCAGACTCTTATACCCTCTGTGGCACAAAAACAATTTCTCATACCTTTAAGGTAGTTAGAGCATAAAAAGAATGTGGTAAAGGAATAATTGTTTGCTACAAATGCAAACAAATGCTGCTATATCCTTAAAATGGTATATTACTAGCTTCACTGTTTTCAAAGAAAACATCAAGGTATTACCTGGCCCAGGCATCATTGTCTGCGTCATCATGCAAAAACTTTGACATTTTTTAATATCATTGTCATTACTGAAGATATTTATTTGAAATGTGGATTAGTTGTAAACTAGCAGATAACCGTCAAAGTATTTTTGACACACTTATGCCCCTGTTTAACATAGAATTTTCACTAAAAGCAACTGCAGCTAGGCAGTGGCATCAGCATGAGGTGCCCTTGTTTCTTCTTGCGGTCCTTTGTAGTGCAGTTGGTAGCATACAGGAGTTAAGAATAAGAGGTTGATGGTTTCAAATCCCAATATACCCAATTTCTTTCTGAGGATTGATAATAGTCATTGTGACAGGATTTATTCTTCTCTCCAACCGCTGATCATTGTTTTGACAAAGGTAATGCTGGAAAGCAGCAAGTAGCTTGGGAAGAATATTGCGTGAAATACTGGTAAAAGAAAATCAGGAAACCATGGATAGTTGCACTAGCCGCTACAATATGTCTTAACCCTTTACCAAAAATCCCGACTTTTAGTGACCTTGCAAAAGAAGCCTTTTGAAAAGATTGTTAGGGAAAGGAGAAAATGCTGGTTACCAGCATTTTCTCCTTTTCCCACAATGTTTTCTACCCTGTAAAAGACAAAAAAACATCATTTGAGCAACATTTAGAATGTCATCTGCAACTGCTGTTAATCTGAACAATTAAGAAGTTTTGTCAGTTAGTAAAGAGTTAAATGATGTTGAAAACAGTGTTTAAAGCCATACAATCAATCAATCCTTGTTCTTGTTTACAGGTTCATGATTATGTGTATAAATTTCTTTGTAAAGAAGCTACAAGAAAGGTAAGAACACATGTTGTCTAAAATAATTTTTGCTTTTGGGTCACCAAATCGCTAAATTCAACACATCAGCAGTATTAGTTTTGACAAATGAATACTGACTTTTGAAAGGTGATACCTCCATCATGAGACATAAATTTGATCCATGCTCTGGTAAAAGGGGGCTTAAGTCTTTACCAAATGACAAATAATATACGAATCATAATTTAAAGCATTTACAGATGACAAACTAAACATGACTGAAAAACAGAAATTTGTTTTGGGAAGGGTAGAAAACATTGTGGGAAAAGGAGAAAATGCTGGTTACCAGCATTTTCTTCTTTTCCCACAATGTTTTCAAAAGACTTTTTCATCAAGATCATTAACACTCGTGATTGTGTGGTAAAGAGTTAATGCATCTCTGTGATGCATTGTATAAAGCAAGTCATCGTATAATTATGGAGCCATAAATTCCATTTTGTCTATCAGATGTCTGAATCGTGAGGTAGAGTGGTTCGTTGACATGTAGAAAATTGACTAATAGCAGAAAGTTTTGACCCACGTCAGCATTAGTGGACTGTGCAGGGTGACCTGGGTCAATACTTTTTGCACTTGCATTAAGCCCCCTTTTCACAGAGCATGGCTCATTGATTTTTTTTTTTTACCTTTCGATACTCTACCTTTTTCTACCTCTACATACAATATTGACTCTTTTTACCCTTTACCATTCAATCCCAAGTTTGTACAGTATGATTACAGGGCAGAAGGGTATTGAAAATGTGGTAATAGGAGAGAATGCTGGTTACCAGCATTTTCTCCTTTTACCACAGTGTTTTCTACCCATTCAAAGACAAATTTAATCATTGAGCCATATTTGTCGTCTGCAATTGCTTTCAGTATAGACAAGTCTTAAATTTTATCGTCTGCTAAAGATTAACTGAATTTGTATAGTTGGTTAGGCTTACAGGTCTTGCTTTTGAAAGCTGAATGGAAAGATAACAGAGGACAGGATGCTCTTGTGGACTGGATGGATGCAGATCAGACTGCACAAAATGTGTAGTCTGATCTGGATCTACACTACACTATATTTTTTGCAGATCTTCAGTTCTGGACAGAATAGGTTTTGAATTGCAGTAACTGGGGACTTTGTCTATATACTGAAAGTATTTTCATTCATTGTCAAATTATGAAATATTGCCAAAACAGTTTGAGCATTAAATAGAGGACAATTTTTTAATATGTCTCTTTTATATTTCAGAATACTGATGGTTTACATTTATACAAGTTGGAAAAAGATGGAGAAGGTGGAAAGCAATATATTGCCAATGCATCATAGCAGAAAAGACACTAAATGAAAGCTGGAATTGAGTTAACAATAAATTTCTTCTGACAGTATAAACTATTTGACCGTTTTGCTTGTATTTTTCTCGTTTAGCCACAATGTTTTCAAAAGAGGTTTTCCACAGGATCGTTAAAACTAGGAATTGTTGGGTATATGGTTAAACCTTAATTTGTGTTGGTAAGCCATACTTGATAAGGATACTTTCAAAATTCATTGCTGCAAATTGGTTTCAAGGAGTTAATATTAAAGGGTAATTTCAGACTTTCCATCTAAAAAGTATTCCATAAGGTAACTACTCAATTGTCATGTCGGGTTGTCTGTAATATAGAGTAAGTACGATTCATTATGTAAGGTAACCTTTTTCCAAAGGACAAAACTTGAGACTTGTCCAAATTGAGATCATTTGCAGATGACAAATCAACTGTGGTTTAAAGGGGAAGAACTGTATTTAAAGAGGTAGAAAACATTGTGGAAACAGGAGAAAATGCTGCTTAACAGGATTTTTCCATTTTCCACTGTGTTTTGAAAAATTGTTTTCCTCAGGGTAGTGAAAACTTGGGATTGTGAGGTAAAAGTTGAAACAAATGAGCCATATAAACAGTCTCTTCCATCAAACTACTGGTATTCACAGAGACCCTTCATCACACAATCTCCTGTTGTAACAAATCGGATGAAGAAAGCTTTTGAATACATTGTTGGAATAGGAGAAAATGCTAGTAACCAGCATTTTCTCCTTTTCCCACAATGTTTCATAACCTATCAAAGACAAATCCCAGCATTTGAGATAAATCTAAATTGTGGTCTTCATCTGGTTTGGAATTAGACTTTTCTTTGTGTGGTCAAGGGTTTAAAACTGTTCACAGATGATACAGTTTTATTTTCTTTCTACACATCCGTTCCAGCTCTTACTTTGAATCAGCTGGTTTTCTGGAATATGTTAAAATAATCCGATATAATAATGTGTGGGAAAAAAAAAAGGCTGTTGAATAAATAAAGATTTATATGGTATACATGTGATTTATTTTTTTATTATATACCTGAAAGTCTTCAGGAGAAAATATGTGTATTGCACATGAATAAAATATCACACAGGACAGAAAAAAAATCTGTATCTACACACTGTGATATACGGTTCCAAATATGGTATGATGATGTCATGATGATGTAACTCAAGAGGGGTATAGGTATGAATTCATTTGCAATTAGATTGGTCAAAATTTTATGTTGTAATATTCATCCGCCATTCATAAAAACGAAGTTACTGGCTACTACACCATTATTTGTTTTATTTTGTTTACCTTTTTCAAATAAAATGTCAATAATTTGCAATATTTTGTCGTTGAAAAGGTGTAGGTATATAATTGAAGGAATATTATGCTGTAGTGACTTTCCTGGTGTTTTTATTTACTTCTTGCTGCGTAAGAAAATTTATGCAATTTGCTCGACCTTCAGTCTTGCGCGGTACAATATTTTCTTACGCTGCTCAAAGTAAATACAAGCACCAGGAAAGTCACTACAGCATAATATTCTGTATTTATTTCGATGTTTTTAGCTATTAGAATCCTGAGAAGGATTGAATAGTGCTTTGTAGTGGTCTTTTAGTGTGTCCAATAAATCTTTATAGCCCAGTGACATGTTTGGAGAATGAACATTGTAAAATTATTAGGACTTTTTCGCCCTTTGACACCAAATACTTGCTCATTTGCTTGTGCAGATAGTGTTGATTCAGGATCAGTTTGCACAGAATATGTAGCCTGATCTTGGATTTATACTGCCTGCTACTCAGCTTTGCAACTAAATAAGCCTTAAAATTAGGCCATCTTGATATGAAAATATCCATTTAAAAATAGCACTAAATGGGTAAAACTGTTGAATGGAGAGGACAAGTTCAGATAGTTTTACAGTTTATAAGATCAGACTTCACAAAACTTGCCATTTAATCTTGTACCTACATTGTACCAAATTCAACCCAAATGACAACAACTTGCCCTTTAACTCAAAACAACAAAATTTAAAAGTAGTCCAAATTGAGAGAATTTGCAGACCACAAATTAAATTTGCCCTAAAAGGTTACAAAATATTGTGGGAAAACGAGAAGAATGCAGGGTACTATGGTCATTAAAATCCAGAATAATGTGGTAAAGGGTTAACCAATTGAATAATAGAAAAAGAGCAGTAATAAATACTTGCCCCTCTACCATCTATGTTTCCAATAATGCTGAAAAGATGGTTCGGTTGGTTCTTGGGTCCAGCCGGTCAAAATCTCATAAATCTTGAATTTTTCTAATGCATTTTTGCATCTCAAGGTAACATTGTTGGAAAAGGAGAAAATGCTGGTAACTAGACCACAAAAGTGTGGACTAATCCATAAGTAAAATTGAAATTTTGCAGACAAATCAAGTGTGACTCGTATGATTAAAGAAGTCTTTTCAATAGAGAAAAAATTTGTGAGAAAGTAGCCAGTGACTTGGATAGAAAGTTGTGTCAGTAGTGGTGTGAGAAAGCCAGGAAACACATGCGTAGGTGCACTGACCGCCGTGATATGACCTAACCTGTTAAAACGGCGTTAAAATACAATTCAATCAATCAAGCAGAAAAAAATGTGGGACAAGGAGAAAATTCTGGTTAACAGCATTTTCTCCTTTCCAACAGTGTTTTCAAAAGCTTTCCTCCATAGTGTTGTTAAGACTTGAGACTTTTCCGTAAAAAGGTTAGAGTTAAATGTAAAAGATTAAAAGAACCCAGTAGTTTCAAGTACGTACGTGTATATCATTTATTAAAAAATAAATAGAGATTCCTACACATTAACATGCCATTGTGATGACAAACTAATGTAACATTTACTTCATTTAACCTTTACCAAACCATCCGATGTTTTAACAACCCTCAGGAAAAAGGCTTGAAAACACTGATGGAAAAGAAGAAAATACCAGTTACCAGCATTTTCTCCTTTTCCTGAAATGTTTTCTTTCAAAGACAAATTTTATCATTGAGCCACACTCAGTTTATTGTCTGCTATTGCTTTCAACCTGAACAAATCTAAAATTTGGTTGCATTAGGGAGTTAAAATTTAGTTCAAGCACAACATATACCACTGTAACAGTTATGTTAGAGGAAAAGAAGTTCATTTACATTGTTAACTGATATATACAGATCTACAGGTATAGAAATCATATGGACGGAATCGAAAAAAAAAATAGCTTCAATCAAAATACATTCTTGAAAGATAATAGCAACCTCATAAACAACAATTATTGTGCCATTTAAGAGAAAATAATCCAACCTTGTTTTTGTGACAGAATTAAATGATAAGTAAATGTTGAACTTTCACTTTACTCTTTACCAAGCTTTCCTAAGTACATTTAAGAAGACTTCTTTAAAAACATCATGGGCAATGAAGAAAATGATAATCTATGTTTACTACGATAGTTAAATTCTCATCTGCAAGTCCTTTCAACATGGCTGCATCTAAAATTTTGTTGTCTGATAAACTTGCTCACACATACTTTTTTTGGAATTAAGTCCTTATTAGACATAGGAATTTTAGACTTGTCCAAACTAAAAGCGATTGCAGATAGTCTAAACATAGCTAAAATGATGGAATTTGTCTTTCGAAGGGTGAAAAAATTTGTGGGAAAAGGAGAAATTGCTAATAGCGAGCTTTTCTTCTTTTCTCACAATGTTTTCAAAAGGTTTCTTCCTCCGGGTCTTTAAAACATGGGATTAGGTGGTAAAGGGCTTAATTTTATATACAAATGCCTTGGGTGCATTTGTTGAAACTGACTTCAAAACATAATAAAACAAATGTAGAATGAACAGTCACCAACAAACTGTGATAATTTTTGTTGACACTAAATCTTGGCATACTTGATCTGTTTTGACTTTGTATTTTATCCAATATTTTAAAGATTCTCAAGAACAAGATCATGTGATGTAATCAGTATACTCCAATTTCAAAGCATAAAAGAAGATTAAAATAGCAAAAATCATGTGATTTGTCTTTGAAAGGGCAGAAAACATTGAAGGCAAAAAAGAAAATGCTACTTATCAACATTTCTCCTCTTTCCTTCCCCCCCCCCCCCAAAAAAAAAAAAAAAAAAAAAATTAACCCTTGATCTTTTTGACCCACACAATCCTGAATTTTATTTTATTGAACAGGAGGGAGAAAGCTTGTGAAAACACTGAAAACATTGTAGGAAAATGAGAAAAATGCTGATAACCAGCATTTTCTCCTTTTCTCACAATGTTTTCTACTATTTCACAGACAACTTTCACCATGTGTGCAACACTTACTTTGTTATCTGCAAATGTTTTTAATTTGAACCAGGTTGAAATTTTGTTGTTTGGTAAAGAGTTAAAGTAGCCTTCTTCCTGTGGACAATTAAAACAAATGATTGATTGGTAAAGGATTAGAGGGCTTGACTTTATAAGATTTAAAATGTCCTCTGAGCTCGTAAACTATCAACAATAATGCATTAATAACTAGAAAGTAGTTAGAAGTATTCAGTAAGTTGCTGGGTAATGATTGGTTGATGTATTTGTGGAATGAGCCTGTTTGTTTTGTGATGTTTTATCTTTTAATTTAGCCTGTAAGAGAATATGTTCCACCACCCCTGTTCGAATGTCCATCTGTGTATTTTCTTTCTTCAGCTGAGCTATGGCTTGTTTTATCTTCACAAGGGGAGCTGAAAATAGAGATTAATATAGTTTCAAATTTTCAAAGAGATTTCCTGAATGCAGGACTCATCCAAGAAAGTTTCTGTTCATCAGAAAATATCCAAATTTTTACTTGATTTATTGTTTATAAAATGAATGTATTTTTAGTGAATATTTTGAAATTATCAGAAAAGTCTGATTCTCATGCACAGTAAGTGCTATTTTGCTATATATGGATGAAGGCTTTAAGATAGTCTTTGTACCTGATACTGATATCTTTCAAACATCAGCACACAGACTCATGTAAGCACCAAAAGTTTGTCCAAAAGAACTGCAAGAAAACTTAACCCTTAGTGCACATAACCCTTTACCACACAATCTCGAGTTTTAACGACACTGCAGGAAAAACCTTTAGAAAACATTGTATGAAAAGGAGAAAATGCTGGTTACCAGCATTTTCTCCTTTTCCCACAATGTTTTATTCCACTTCAATGACAATAATAATCTTTTTTGCTACATGTAAATTGTCCCCTTCAAATGCTTTCAATTTGGACAAGTCTGAAATTTTCTTGTGTGGTAGAGTTAAATTAATCCAACAGACATTTTCAATCTTCAAATGAGACCTACATAGCATGCAATTTCATAGCATGCTTAAATTTGTTCAGAATGTCTGGGCAAAGCAGTCTGTGTAGGTGAAAGATCCTGTTCTAAATGATCCGGTCAGGCAACTTTAGTTGTAAAAGGCACTTTAAAGGCTAAGTGCTTGATAAGGGTATAAATATTGTAATGAAAGAAAATCTTACAAAAGTTAAACAGTTATTCAATAAACAAACAAGAGTGTAAATAAATAAAAAGCGATCACGATGATATATCCAAAATGATACAATTGATAGGTCAAGGGCATGTAAACTAACCTCCATCTGTCATGCTACTTCCCCTGTCTTCCATTTCCATTTTAACTTTTTCTAGTTCCTCTGTTACCTTTGAATAAATAAAGATAAAATAAATCCATAAAACACACATGCTTGTTCTGTTTGTTCAGTAATACCTTGCACAGAAATAACTTGATAATTTGAGCAAAATACTGATACAAATGTACAGTCTAACTTGCACAAGCCAGTTTTGTTAAATGACCATTTTCAAGTCTGCCAGAATTACTTTCTCCTAAGTAATTACTTCATATCAGCTGCTATGTGTAGCCGGTTATTCAACTCATCCTCTCCCAAGGCAAACTTGCAAAAAGCAGCCTTGAAAACATCTTGTAAAACAGAGCTAAAACATATTTACTGCATGAAAATAATTGCTCATGATTAGCAATATCTCCTAATGCCAAATTTTTTTTTTTCATAAGTGATCTGCTGCACTAGGCATAAAGGCATCTGCCAGAGATAACATATAACTATGAAAGTGAAATTTATATTGTCTTTACTCTTAGTATGCATCTATACTCATTTCCAGCCAATTCTGAAATCATTTCAGCTTTATTTTATCAAACTATAATTATTCTTGTATCTTCATGCTAAATGTTGCCCATGACCATTGTAAGGTTTCATTGATTGTGGTGATGCTTCCAGTTTCCCTTACACCTTATATATCGGTAATTTATCTACCGGTATGTTTACACAGCTAACTAAATTTTAAACCATTCTATTGTCTATCAAATTTAAACTGTTTTTTCTGTCTAGCTACAAGGATGTATCTTAAAAGATGTTCCAAAAATAAAAACAAAAATTTAAGTCAATTTATCTGCTTGCTTTCACTTGCATTCAAATAGTCTCTTTTGGAATATTCAGAGCAAAAGTATTCTACACTTTGCTGTGTAAGAAATGTGATTGTTATTACCATAAATGGTATAATTTCATACTTCCTGCTGGT
The DNA here is from genome assembly GCA_946811185.2 of Hippopus hippopus. Taxonomy (NCBI): domain Eukaryota; kingdom Metazoa; phylum Mollusca; class Bivalvia; order Cardiida; family Cardiidae; genus Hippopus; species Hippopus hippopus. The sequence goes on along the minus strand of OX328105.1, from coordinate 17,672,030 downwards.
TTTTACAAAAACTTGATAAAATTGCAAGCCAAACAGCAAATTTCTTTACTCCAACTCAGACAAACATTTCTTGTGATAAAACCTAATAGTATTTCTCTGCAACTGCATCGGTAAGTATACAGTATAAAAGTCTAAGCTTCTGTGATATATCTGAAACAGTCTTGAAAATTGCATTAAAAATCAGTCAATGCATAAAAAAAAAAAATAAAGAAATTCACCTCTGCCAATATACGTGACCTCTCTGTGACCCCACCACTGGCCTGTCGGTATCTTTCTTTGGTTTCTGCGAGACTGTCCTGTGCCCCTCTGAACTCTACCAGTAAATGCTCTAACTGATTGTTGATGTATTTTTCACGACTAGAAATTTTCTCCAGTGTACGTGTGATCTCATCATGTAATTTATCCAAGTGAGTTTTGGTTTCGGTCAGGGAAGTCTCAATGCCATCTTTATGTTGATGCATCTGTTCTACATGAACCCTCCAGTCCTTTGAAAAGAAAAAGCTTTTTTTTTAATTATACTACATGTATATGCGACTTACCAAGTCAGAAAATTTTAGTAATTCAAACTTTACTAAATTGGTCAAACTATCATGAAAAGGTTCTATTATCCCTTCAACAAACAATCCTGAGATCTAACATACCCGAGGAAGGAGCCTTTTAAAAACATTGCGGGAATAGGAGAAAATGCTGTTAACTAGCATTTAAACCTTTTCTCACAATGTTTTCTACTCTTTTAAAGGCAAGTCCAATGATCTGAGCGATACTTAATTTGCTGTCAGCAAATGCTTTAATTAACCCTTTACCAAACAATCCCTTGTTTTAATGACCCTGGTGAGGAAGCCTTTTGAAAACATTGTGGGAAAAGTAGAAAATGCTGGTAACCAGCATTTTCTCCTTTTTCCACAGTGTTTTCTACCCTATCAAAGACAAGTCCAAACATTTGAGTAAAATTTCGATGTTGTCTCAAAATGCTTTTAATTTGGTTGAGTCAATAAATTTGTCGTTTAGTAAGGAGTTAAATTTGAACCAGTTTAAAATTAAAGGGTTATGACTTCTTGTAAATACACAATCACCTGTTTCTACTGCTGTTAAGTGAAAATGCTTTCAATAAGGACAATCTGAAACTTTGTCATCTAGTTAACCCCTTACCTGACCACAAAATTTTAGCCTTGTCCAAATTAAAAGGATTTGCAGACGACAATTTCAATGTGGCTCAAATGGTGCAATCTTTCATTGATAGGGTAGAAAACACTGTGGGAAAAGGAAAAAATGCTGGTTACCAGCAAAAGGCTTCTTTCCCAGGGTCGTTGAAATGCGGCATTGTGCAGTGAAGGGTTAAAAAATTACATGTTATAAATACCTTATTATCTGTTCTAATGGTGACTTTGAGCTGTGGTAAAACTCTCTCCACCTCCATTTTCCAATCAGCAGCATCTGTTGTAGACTCCATGATCTCTTCGGGTTTGCTTTTTTCTTGGTTAGCCTAAAAATATTTAAATACACACAAAACTTCAAACACACCCAAAATAGAAGTATTTGCTGATGAAAAAGTATTGGTACCTCAAATGCTCAGATTTGTCAGTGAAAGGGTATGAAACATTGTGAGTGAAAGAGAATATGCTGGTTACCAGCATTTTCTCCCTCTCTCACAATGTTTTCTACTGCCTCAAAGGTAATAACACTGGATTATTTGGTAAAGGGCTAATTGGGACACAAATGTATTGTGACTTCTTTATTTGTATCACTTGAAAAAAATAAATTGAAATTGTTTAATTTTTTTCTTATTAACAGTATTTCAGTATATCACAGAGATCAGTACGCTATCATTTCATTCACTGTGTTTCTTTAACAATTTCTTCGCACAGCACTCCTTTTTCCACATTTCTTTCATATGCATTGAACTTTTAGGCAAGTTCTACAAGTTAACAGGAGCGAATTAGTTTAAAAGGGTAATCAATTAAATGACTTTTCAAAATTCATTGGTAAGGTTAGTGAAATTTTCATAGGTACATAGGTACATAAGCGTTAATTTTCTGCAAATGCTAAAGAATAAGTAGGAGTATCTATCGACCAATCCATTTCTGATAACACTGAATTTCTTTAGAACTAGGCCAATCAATGTTACAAAAACACTTTCGCTAAAACTAAAATGATTTTAAAATGAATTGTCCTTAACTGTCATTTTTTTCCAAAACATGTGGGGCACTAAAATAGTAAGGCAGAGTAGAAATGTACATAAATCTTTATTGACAATGCCTATCTGACTCAAGAATGTATAAGAAACATTTGCATAGAAGTTGATTGTCAGCCTCTCACACCAGAGGTGCCATGTTTGAATCCTGTGATTAGGAACCTATGGAACTACTCACATCATGGCACAAGTACTGGTTAAGGCTTCAAGGAGGCAATCATCAAAAATAATTGAGCCATGCTCTGACAAAAGGGGACTTAATACATCTCTGTGATCCATGGTACCAATCAAGCCATCACATACTTATGGATCCATAATATCCACTTTTTTTAACAACCAACTTCATGAGATAGACTGGTCCTTGGGCATACAGAAAATTGATCAACAGCGAAAAGTTTCAGCCCAGGTCAGCCTGTGCAGACTGCACAGGCTGACCTGGGTCGATACTTTTTGCAGATGCATTAAGAGCATGGCTCATTTACTATAGGATGTAGAACTTATTTCAAAGTCAGTCAAAGATAACTAGACTCCAGAATTGTGACCCTAAAGTCTTTTATTTCTAAGCTAAAAACTTTGAATATGCATAAAACCATTCATACCTTATTCATGTTCAGCTTTCTCAGTCCTTCTAAATCCATCATAGGCTCTTCCTCTTCAAAGTCATCATCATCTGCAGCTTCCTTAAAATTAAATGCCATTTATTACAATAGCAAGATCAGTTTTTCTCACAATCATTCAAAGATGCACTACATGCATATGTTTAACCTACAATTTTCCACAGACTTTCTTGTACAGGGAGCATTTCATCCCTTTCAAATGAGTAAAAGAATTTCTGAATGTAAATGTTTAAATTTTGGGAGGGACGTGTGGAAAATTGAAGGGGGGGGGATGTCCAAATTCAAAGAAATAGTGAAATATTGTCCCCTTCATCCATTTGAAATATTAGATCAGTTGGAATTAATCTTTTGATATTCTTAAAGCATCCAAATAAATACTAGATAAAATTATACTTTTGTATTCACTAACTCTTCTAACTTCACCCTTAATCCTTTATCATGCAATCCCTTGTTTTAATGACCCTGAGGAAAAAGGTTTTTGAAATACTGTGGGATATGGGGAAAATGATAGTAACCAGCATTTTCTCCTTTTCCCACAATTTTTTCTTACCCCTTACAACAAAACTCAATTAATCTGAATCAAATTTATTCATCTTCTGCAAATGCTTTTTATTTTGATCAGTCTAGATTTTTTTTTCTCTGGTATAGGATTACATCTTAATTCCAAGACTTGCTATCTAAATGGCCGAGATGTCTATAACATTAGAAGAAGAAAATCACCCTAGAATGATACAGTCAAAAAAACATATTTTCCTACTCCAAAAATGGTACTCTCCACTTCATTCAGACATTCTTTATAAGCCAGTCAGATGGCAAGTCTATGACAGTACTATTAAAAAATGTCTGAAACATTGAAAAAACATGCGAACTCACTCCAAAAATGGTATCCTCCACTTTATTCAGAGTAAGTTCAGCATCGTCTTCAATGATGTTCTCTTCTTCCAACTCTTCCTCTGGATACTCAGGTCTGAAATGGTGAGAAAAAAGGCAATACATGTACTGTGAATATACATGGTCAGGTATGAAATAAGGAGCATGAAAAGATTGGTGAAACAATTTCAAAGCAAAAGATGAGCAAAATAAATATTACTTAAGGTATATTCAGGTCTGAAAAATTAAGTAAAGTAGATACAACATTAGACATTCAACAGAACAAAAGAAACAAAGAGGTAAAGACAGACAAAAATGCAAAGAATTTCCAACTACATCAACAGGTACTTTTTTGGATGCAAGTAGTTAACAAGTAGCTCAAGTTTGAAGTAAATACAGTAAAACATGTAACAGTGGTGACTGGTTACCTCTGTCAAAGAAACAACCTGTATTAAGCATGCATAAATTACATCCCTGGTGGAGATAAATGTGTTAAAATATACCTGTATTAATGACGCAACTGTCTGAAGAAAGTATAAGTATCTCTTAATCCTTTACCGTTCAATCCTGAGGTTTAACCACCAAGAAGAAAGCTTTTGAAACGTGGGAAAAGGAGAAAATGCTGGTAACCAGTATTTTCTTCTTTTTCCAAGTTTTGTACCCTATCAAAAACAGAAGTCATCATTTGAGCTACCTTTAATTTGTTGTCTACAAATGCTTCCAACTTGGTTGAGTGCAAAATTTTGTTGCTTGGTAAAGAAGTAAGTGCTTACTTGATACAGGTTAGCCTGTATGTCTTCTGTAAGGACAGAGACAACAGAGAATGTCGAAAGTTTTCTCATGGCAACAACAGTGCTATGACAATTCCTCAATGCTTTCTTCAACACAAAAAAATACTGCAGTGTCAGTTCTGATTGCTCATGCAGGGCTGCTGTACAACATTCCTTGTAAAGTAGGGATTATCACTATGACTTAACCCTTTACCAAACAATGCCATGTTTTTTATGACTCTGGGAAGATGAAGTTGGAACACATTGTGGTAAAAGGAGAAAAAGCTGGCAACCTGTCAACATTCAAACAATAATTCCTACCTGTTCAAAGGCATTTTCCACTATTTGAGCTACACCTAATTTGCTGTCTGAAAATGCTTTCAAAATGGACGTCTAAAATTTTATCTTATGATGAAGAATGAAGGTTTGATGTGAAATTACACTTAAAAAAAAAAAAAAAAAACTATAGCAAAAAACAATCGCTTCTACTCAGAACTTTCCTTTTGGCTAAAAATATTTAAACCATTTACCAGAACAATCCCGTTTTAACAAGCCTTAGGAAGGGGCCCTCTAGGAACTCAGTGCAAAGAGAAAATGCTGGTTACCACTTTCTTCTTTTCATGGTCTTTTACCTTTCAAAGGCAAACCCTACTATTTTAGTAATTCATGTATGTATTATCTAATTTGTAGTCAGCAAAATTAATGCTTCCAATTTTGACTGATCTAAAATTTTGTCTTCTGGTAAAAAGTTATAAGCAGTCTGCCACAAGATATGATTTTGTTTGTTTGTCTTTATAGTGTTTCACCCTTTACCACCCAATCCCAATTTTTAACAACACTTAGGAAAAAGGCTTTAGAAAACATTGCAGAAAAAGGGAGAAAATGCTAGTAAACAGCATTTTCTCCTTTTGCCACAATTTTTTCTATCCTTCTATAAATCAATTCCTATGTTTAAGTCACATTTAGTTTGTTATCTGCAAATGCTTTCAATTTGGACATGTCGAAAATTTTGTCGTATGGTAAAGAGTTAATGCTGTATTTAAGAAATGAAAGTCAGTTAAAATTTGAATGACCTCTGAGTGCCAGTCCTGATATTGATGAAGGACAAAACATAAAGGATTGCTATATACACCCACCTGCCCCATCTGAAGTTAGTATATTTAAGGGCCTCATCAGCAAGTCTGTCTAGCACATACAAACAGTGTTCCCCAGATCCCTGCTTCAGTTTGGAAGGTGGGAAATCAACCGAGTAGTTCTGTAACAGAGATATATTTATGTGTGTATACATGACATACTTTAACTGTTTCCTCATTTCATACGCAGAAATTGTGATACTTTGGGATTAAAGAAGATAGGAAAATGTCGAAACAAAATAACCATAAAACTGTTCAAAAGAGTTATGACACTGTATTTTTACAGTGATAACATGGGACAAATACAAGACTCTCATGGTGTTTTCTTTAGCATAAATATTTGGGCAATGGTCTAGCAAAAGTGGGCTTAATGCATCTTTGTGATGTATGATAACAAGCAAGTAATCACATAATCATGGATCCATAAAGTCCATTTTGTCTCACAATGGACTGAATCATGATGTACATGCAGCAAATTGACCAATAACAAAAAGTGTACGCTGAGGTCTGAGCATGACTTACTTATTCTTACAACTCAAAGCACAACTTAACTCTTTACAAAATGGCAAATTTTAGGCTGATCCATATTGAAAGCATAATGTGGACTCACAAATTAAATGTGCTCTAAATGATCTGATCTGTATCTTGTAGGGCTGAAAAACATTATAGGAAAAAAGATAAAATGCTGATTACCAGCATTTTATCATTTTTCCACCATGTTTTCAAAAGCTGTCTTCACCAGGGTTGTCAAAACATGTATTGTTACATTGTTTGGTAAAGTGTTATGCTGATTTAGCAGAAAAAAAAATTACATAAAGATAGGAATGCAAATAGAAAATGCATGAAGAAAACAAAAGTCTATCATACTAAACACAAGAATCTCTCAAGGTACTCCTGTACTGTCGTTTCCTGAAAGACAGCTCATCAAAAATATTTTCAAAGTGATTGAAGTAATGATAATAAAAGTATAAAAAAAATCCTTCTGACAGGTATGTGTACATGTATAATAAAAACTCAACAATAAAGTTAAAATCTGATTTAACCCTTTACCAAACAATCCCGGGTTTTAACGACCCTTGGAAAGAAGCCTTTTGAAAACATTGTGGAAAAAGGAGAAAATGCTGGTAACCAGCATTTTCTCCTTTTCCCACAATGTTTTCTACACTATGAAGGACAAATTCCAGCATTTGAGCCATCTTTAATATGTCGTTTGCAAATGGTTTCAATTTGGACAAGTCTAAAATTTTGTTGTTTGGTAAAAAGTTAATGTATCAAACACACTCCATGCATTTCTAACAGCTACATAATACATTTCAGTTGATAAAAGTAATGTGTCTGCCCTTTCTCTATCTCAAACCAAAAATTTATGATTGATTTTTTTCCTCTTTCTTTACTACTTTTTAGTAAAATTCTGGTTTTAATTTATTTATAGTGTCAAGAAGAGCAACATATAGATAAATATATATATATAATTCTAAATTCAAATATGACGTTGAAGTTTTTCGGTACATAGTGACATACATTCCGATTCTTTCAGTCAAAACACAGAAAGATTAACTTGGCTGCAGGTACCACTTTTGATTCAACAAGAATATAACTTGGCTCTAAACTAGTCACACAAACCATGCATCTTTAATACTAATCCAACATCATTTACTATCAAATATATGGTGTAGATATGGCACTCAGTCAGCCATTAAAATGAGATGTCAAATGTCACAAAACTAGGATCTGTATATAACCACCATTATAACCAAATCAAAAACTTTTAGACTAGTCCAAATTTAAATAAACTACATCAAATGTGGCTCTCATAATAGCCTTTGTCCTTTAACATGGGTGGGCAATGGATCAAGATTTTCATTGAAGGTAGCAAGTCAGAAAAGATCAGGCACAAAACCTTTTCTTTTCAGAGAAAGGCTGATATTAATCAAGTGTTTGTAATTTTCCGTGCTCACGAATAATACATGGATACTTTGCCAGTTGCATAGGTAAACAAAAATCATAAAAATAATGAACAGTTTCAAAAGTGTAACCTGACTGAAAGTCATGGCTGAATTTATGTAGATTGTCAATAATTAACAAAAAAAAGACAGATCTCACAAGTGCCAACTAAGAATGAAATAATGTAAAAATATTGATTCTCCATTGTCAGTTGACAAATGTTGATAAGTATTCATACCTATTGGTAGGAAGATGAAATGACTGTTGATGCAGATCACATGCAAAAGGGAAATATTAATATAGATTTTCATTAAAATAATCTGATCTTGTCTATCATTTTTTCAACATATTAAACCTGGTTGACAATGAGAGCCTGATGTGTTGAGAGGTCGAGCAAGGGCTTCTTAAAACTTTGTGACAAATGGAAAATAGCTCATGAAGAACAGCTGCCCCATTTCCCAGAACTCTTCAATGTTTACAACAAAAACTCAATTCTGTACTTTGTTTACTTTTATTCCTTCAATTTACTGTCCATGGAATGAAAAATGTAGCAACATTGTAAATGTTGACATCTCTTTCCAAAAAGTTCACTAAGTTTTACATAAAATGTCTTTCTTAGATAAAAACCATATATTCAGGTTACAGACACCATGTATAAGCTAGCGTGAGTAATTATAAACTGACAGAGAAATAACTCACGGTTACTTACATTGATTACCACTGTATTTGGATTTTCATTTCTTTTGGATGTACGGGATCCTCTTTGACTCTTTATTGAAAATATTTGACTCTTGATTAACTCTTTACCAGACAACAAAACATTAGATTTTGCAAAATAAAAGCATTTGCAAACAGCAAATTAAATATGACTCAAATGCAGGGGTTTGTCTATGAAATGGTAGAAAACATTTTTGAAAGGAGAGGAAGTTGTGTTGGTCAGCATTTTTTCTCTTTTTTCCCATAATGTTTTCAAAGCTGTGTTTCTAAAATACTAGTACCAATATGTTAAAACATGGGATTGTTTGATAAAGGGTTGAAAATAGTTCTCAAACATTTACCCATTTGATCTGCAGTTTGTAACTATGAAGAATGACAATAAACAAAATAAATACATAAAGCTTTTAACTCTTCACCAAGTGACAGAATCTAAGACTTGTGCAAATTTAAAGCTTTTGCAAATGACAAATTAAATGTGGCTCAAGTAATGGTACATTTATTCAAAAGGGTAGAAAACATTGTGGGAAACATAGAAGACACTGGTTACCAGCATATCTCTTTTTCCCATAATGTTTTTAAATCCTTTCTTCTTCAGGGTTGTCACAACACGGATTTTTTTGGCTACCCATAATGTCCTAGAATAACACTTTCAGCACTAAATATATAAACTTGACCTTCCATGGCTGAAGATATAAATCTACTGAAACTTAGACAGATTTTATCTCAAAGGCTTGACTAAACAACTGGACCATAGAAATCCAAGATCAGGCTGCATGCTCTGTGCAATATGATCTATGCTGCCCAATGGCCCCTCTTTTCCCTATGGCATTGAAAGGGTTAAATATCAGTGAAAAGATAAAAAGATGACATGAGATATGTCTTGCAACATGCGAAAAGGGGCATTCGGACATTTGCGTAAAGTGTCATCTCAGATCAGCTTGCGCAATCCGCGCAGGCTAATCTGAGACGGCACTTTATGTCAACATTAGATTTTGTCCTACATTACAAACAGAAAATCACACACGATCAGAAAGTGTCGTTTCGGATTAGCCTGCGCAGACTGCGCAAGCTGATCCGAGAAGACACTTTACGCTTATATCTGAACGCCCCTTTTCACGTGTTGCAGGTCATATGGAAACAGTAAAAATATGGGTATATACTGTTTCTAGTGAATAAAATAACAAACTAACTTGACAGTGACTAAGAGTACTACATGAACTCATTACCAGAAGACAAGATTTTAAGACTTGTCCATATTGAAAGCAATCGCAGTTGACAAATGTTGTTAAAATGATTTGATTCTTCTCTGAAAGAGTAAAAAAAAACATTATGGGAAAAGAAGCGAATGCTGGTAAGCAGCATTTTATCCTTTTCCAACAATATTTTCAAAAGCCTTCTTTCTCAGGTCTTAAAAACTCAGTATTGTGTGGTAAATGGTAAACTGGTAAACATAAGTCAATTTAACCAAAAGGCTTAACCTATCAGAAATTGTGCTGCTTTGTGTTACTCTCTCCATAACGAAATAAACTAAGAATGGTAATTTGAGTTGTTGGTGAATATCTGGGTTTTCTTTTCGAATCTTGAGCACCCTTAACCCTGGTGATGGTTCACATTTGGTATTTCTATTTATCTATGAATGGTGTAACACTTTACCAGACATCAAAATGATGGCAATCATCTTTGAAAGACTAGAAAATATTCTATTTACTAGCATTTTCTCCTTTTCCAACAATGTTTTCAATTTTTCAGAAACTTTCTTCCTAAGGGTATTAAAAACACTACCCTGTACATAGTTTGATAAAGGATTCAGAAGCTTTCTACATCATACGTTATCAAGTTTACACAAGTGAGAAATGATGCAAAAATGATCTCTTCCAACTACATGTAATTATGTATGAAAACTACAACAGTTAAACCTTTACCAAACAATCCCAAGTTTTAACGACCGTTGGAAAGAAGCCCTTTGAAAACAGTGTGGGAAAAGGAGAAAATGCTGGTAACCAGCATTTTCTCCTTTTTCCCCACAATGTTTTCTACTCTATGAAGGACAAATTCCCCCATTTGAGTCATCCCTAATTTGTCGTCTGCAAATGCTTTCAATTTGACCAAGTCTAAAATTTTGTTGTTTGGTAAAGAGTTAAAACAGGCTATACGAAAGTGAGTTTATAGGTGTATGGAGATAGAATATAAAACAGGATATTTGGGGTGGAAAACATTTAACTCTTTCAGCACCAAATTTATAAATTACATCTTCAATAAAATCTGCTAAAACTCAGATAAGTTTTCACTTATAGGTTTCACTAAAAGAAGTTGACGGACGACGGTACAGATCCAAGATCAGCTGGCATATTCTGTACAGTCTGATCTTGATATATGCCATCTGCTAAAGTCCAAGTTTTGCATTTGGTGCTGAAAAGGTTAAGCAAAATAAGAAAACTTGTCTATGGGTAAGAAGTTGACTTACATATTTCTTCACTTCTGCCAGAATACTTGATATAGTGGCATTTGGATCATCATACTAAAATACATTCAATACAAAGATGAAGAATTCAACATTGTTGCTTAGTATATAGACCACAGTAAAATTACCCAAACCTTGCATATGGATTGTATATATCACATATACAACACTATGTCATTCCATGTGGTCTAAGTCAGATAGACAAAAGCTCGAGGAGTTGTCTACCTGATTTAGACACTCCCTTACACTTGTGGCTATATAAAAAAAAAAAACAACCCTACTCGCTATCCATCCTCTACATAGGCTTACCTCATTAGCCAATTATGGACTTAACTCTTTACCAAATGACAAAATTTTGGACTTGACCAAACTGAAAGCATTTGCAGACAAAATAAATGTAGCTTAAATGAAAATTTCTGTCTTTGATGGGGTAGAAAAGATTATGGGAAATGGAGAAAATGCTGGTAACCAGCATTTTCTCCTTTTCCCAAAATGTTTTCAAAAGGCTTCTTCCTCGGGGTCGATGGAACTTGGCTTTGTGTGGTAAAGGGTTAATTAGGCTAAGCCCACAGCAGCCATGTTCTTTACTGGATCAAAATTATATCAAGAAATCAAAAGAAGGTCTGCTATGCCAGACTGAAAGACCTTTTGGGTACAGTGTAGGTCAAGATCAGACTGTACAGATCATTCAGTCTGATCTTTGATCTACACTGTCCGATAAGGACATATTTTCCCTGAGAAGGTAAATATGAAATAGCAAAATTTCAGGTTTTTACTACTGGCTTAAGAGTTTCCTTTCACTTATTTAGCAGGATAAAGGTTAGGAATATTTCCTCAAATCAATGCTTTACCTATATAGACAAAGAAGAGTGTGTAATAAAAAAGGAAAATGAAGATATAAAAGGAAAATACAGATCATCATTGATACAGATCTTCATCGAGAATAAAAAATCAAAAGTGTTAAATGTTTCATCTATCATTTAACAATACATCTATTGCTCTGCCAACTGGCAAGTAAAATGCTCAAGGAACTGCCTTACCTCTTGTGGTTGTTCAAAGTCCCTGCCAGCTGTTCTCAGTAACCATGCTGCTAAGGATGTAAACATGAAAAACTGTTCCCCTGAGTTAGTTGGAATAGCAAAATAATGCCTGAAATAAACAAAAGACAAAAATGTTGTTTTCCCCCAGCCTTGGTTTAACTTACTTCAAAAATACTCACTGGTTTTGAATTGAATATTTAGATCACTAAATAAGTGCAATATATCTTCAGTCACTGAGTAAAAGGCTGTTTCAATCAGAGTATCTCTGAAAATATTGGACAGCATAGATCAGCATAGCAGTATTCTGCCAAGAATTATGTGGAAGGGGAACATTTCCTGTTCTTTTTCACTTTAAGAAATAAAATAAACTGAAGTATGTATCACAAGGTTACTTTAAGGCATAGACTGCTAATTAATTCACTGAAATCAATATTTCTGAAATTCAGTCACTAGCTTTCCATTTCATGATTTTTTTGGTGAAAATATGCACCAAAATACCCAACATTGTAGATTCAAGATCAGGTTATATGATTTTACACTTTGATCTTGAGATACACAAGCTGCAAGAGCATTTACCCTTTACCACACAATCCCAAGTTTAAACCACCCTTTAAGTCTTTTGAAAACATGGATGGAAATGGAGAAAATGCATTTTCACCTTTCCCACAATATTTTCTATCCAATTTATCCTATCAACCATAAATAATTTGAGCAACAATTGTGGTTTGAAAATGGTGTCAATTTGGACTAAATTTTGTTAAGTGGCAAAGAGTTAATGTTGTTCGCAGCGTCACTGGGGAAAAAAATCTCTGAATTTATTAAATCACCTGCTCATATGTTTCATGTTCAAGGGCTTCACAAATTCCACCTCATAGTTTAACAGTCTAAGTTTATCTACCAACTCTTCATTCACCACAAATGGCATATACACCAGACCTGGTCCTCCATCCTCTACCGCATCTTCTCCCCTTCTCTTTTCGCCTTCTGACATTCTAGTCTATTGTTGGCTATTAAAAGAGAATCATTAAACATTTGTTTACAAATTAATACCATTTAAAAGCATTGAATGGATTTCGATAGCCATCGTTCAGAGAGGTTGAGTGAAAGATTGACTGGCATTTTATGCATCTTTCAACATTATTATAAAAGTAATATCATGGCCACAGTTCACTTAATTTAATATCATGGCCATAGTTCACTTATTTATGTGTATGTCCCTGATTTCATCAGTACAAGGCTTAGGCCCTGAATTCTCTTGCCCAAGGTTACCTTCACGAAAAAACCTGCACCTTGAGCAAAGGTCAAAACTGGGGCTCACAAGTCATAAATCATACATGTTCAACACTGAGCCACACAAGATGTCACTGCAGTCAAGCATAATTATATACCTGCAGTATTCTATATTTTCCTGATAGATACAGCATAAAACTGTCCACAGGTCATGGATTAATGTACATAAATGAAAGTCTGTTCACTGCAGGCTACGTTTTACTTGAATTGACATGTATCTCATTTTACCTGCTTATTTCCAAACCATACACATCTAATATGGAAATAGCCTAATAAATGGCTTAGATAACAATCTCATGACAGCTCAATCATTCATTTCTGATTTATGCTTTTATTCATTTTGACTGAGAGACTCAGAAATTCGGTTAACCTTTTACAACACAATCCCGACTTTTAATGATGCTGATGATGAAGACTTTTGAAAGCATTACGAGAAAAGGAGAAAATACTCGTAACCAGTATTTTCTCCTTTTCCCACAATGTTTTCTTTATTTCTGAAGAGAAGTTTCTGTTTCTGGGTCACATTTTATTTGTCGTCTGCAATACTTTCAATTTAGACAAGGCTAAAATTTTGTAATCTGGTAAAAGGTTAAACTGTATAAAATACTACTAAGCCAGAGAAGATACTATGAAATTTGGCAACCTTACCAAAAAGTCTCATGTTCAAATCACAATGAAAGTGAACACATTGAAAACATTCTAGAGAAAGAAGAAAATGCTGGTAACAAGCATCATGAAAGGGAAGACTTCTGACCCCTGAAAACACTGTAAAAAAAGGAAAAATAATTGCGACAAGCATTTTCTACTTTTCCCCAAAAGTCTTCCACTCAAAGACAAACCCCATTATCTAGGCCACGTTTAATTCATCGTCTGCAAACTTTTCGCATATGCTAGTCTATAATTATTGTTGCTTGGTAATGATTACTCTTGACTCTGCTCCCTGATGTCTGTATAGCTATCACTTCAGTCTGCACTGCAGTGTTCACTAACTGATTTATAACTTCGCTAGCATCATTTCCAACTGCACTGCTGTATGCAAAACAAAAATTGTTGAAATAAATTTGTAAAAACATTTGACATACTGGTGACTTAAAAGCAGTTGGGCCCAATAATATTTTGCCGGCTTGGTCCTGTGTATTGGTGACTGTTGACGATCTCAAATATTTCTCATTTCGAATATGCGGTTGTTGGTGTTTAAAATCATGAAGATGTAAAACTCGTTAAGTAAGTGATCCAATATTTGACATAAATCTATGAAAGATTGATGATTTAGAACCACGTGGAGACCTTTTTTGTCCGCACTTAGGAGGAAGAGTTGACTTAAGCGGTCGTCTTTATTCGAATCTACGCCTTTAATATGTAACCACAACAAACAACATGGCGGAATCAGGAGAGTCTGTGGATGACTTTTTGAGCAAAGTTGAAGAATTAGGTATGAAGATGCCACATACCACCAGATCTTTCCACTACTTCGTTAATTTATTTGTATTTGAATCATAGTTCAGGCCAAATTCAATTTCTAGGGAATAGATACAATCACTACTGTATACTTTTAAACAAGCATCAGGCTAGGAACATTCCAGAAGGCAAAAAGTGGACATAACGAACATCAAGGGGTACTTTGGTCTGCGACATTCTATATCATTCAAATGAGCTTGTACAACATAGGATTCATATTCATTCCTTAGAAAAAAATCAAAGAAAGCCTAAAGCTCATCTGCAGTTTTGCTATTTATTCAATCACCAAGCATTTCAACGTGTAGTGGAATGGGGTCGGGGGTGGGAAAGATATGGTTGACAGGGGGCTGAATTCCAAGGTCCTATGGATACAGAGGAATCACTCAAACATGGATCACACTAAAATATCCCACAGCAGTAATTTATGCCACAGGTATGCCACAGGAGAAACTGACAAGCCATAGCACATAATTTTTAATAATTTTTATTTAAAGATTTCTCAGTTAACATGTTATCACTAATATATAAGAGTACAGCTAAGAAATTTTACCTGTTTTGGTAGAAATTTTATCTTGAAAGGCGGCAATTCTGTTGTTAGTGAGTCTTGATCTCTATGACACCATGGTCGTATAATACATAAATTTCTTGAAGATGTGTGTACAATACAACTTTCAATAGATTTATTTTTCAAGTCTTAGAATATTTAAAAATGTTTAGCATTGAATCATCACTTCCTAAACTTTATCATCGATAAACTAAAGATTAAACTGATGGCAAGTATCAAATGTTCATCAGGGTTATCTCCCTTCACTATCTTCCTATCAGATCCGAGTTTACACAAAAGTCTGGAGATGATATGGTTTGATATGTTTACAAAGTTACAGTTCACTTCTTCTTAATATTGGTAGTTATCCATAGAATTGAAATGTAAATCTATTTGAAGTTGTGCAAACACATTTCTTCAACAAGATTTTGATGTTTTATACAACTATGGCGTCATGGAAGTTGTGACATTGAGTATGGGTGCTTTTAAGATCAAAATTCTACCAAAATATGTAAAATTTCTCAGCTAGAATTCAATATACTAAAGATAACATCTTAATTAAGATATTTACACATTAAAAAAATATGCGATAAATTTTATTTATGTGCTGTGGCGTATCACTTTACCCTGTGGGATACCTGTGGCGTAAATTACTCCTGTCGTGTATTTTAGTGTGACCACTCTACCACTGCTCTATCCAGACTGCTTGTCATCACTGCTACTAGCCCTATTTATAAGCCCTGACATACCATAGTTTTTATTTTGATAGTCGTCATGTACATCAGGTCTGATTGGTCCCTTCATTGCTGCCCTGAGCAATGTGGATACTTTTAACATAATTTGTTCAATAAAATACAACTCAGGTGTAAGATTTATACCTAATTTCTAAATTGATTAAAGTTATTTGTACAAAACCTATTTGTACAAAGCTTTATTAATATTTATGAGCTAAATCCATTCTGACTGTACATCACTCCGTTTTGTTGTGAGTTCCTGTTGAAATTAAGCTTGAAACATTATTTTAAACATATTTATTTTACATCGATGGAGAAACAAGTTCTTACAACTTATCCTAGTCTCTCTCGATTCTGCTTCCTTGGAACTACACTTAGTCTAGTACTCATGCCGAATAAGCATTTGTCCACTTGAGAACATTCCAAATATAACTTCAAATGAGGAAATGCAGGTAACTCGCATTGTATCCTTTTCCCACAGTGTTTTCTACCTCAAGAGGGAACCCATCTTCATTAGTACATGTACCAATTTTGAATTACTGCCTGTCAATGCTTTTAGTTTTGAGTCCAAAAATTGTTGTTTGGGAAAAGGTTAATGCTACATAATAATTTTCTCTTTCTAATTATCAGTAATTTGTATTTTATATTGAAGAGAGCATTGTAAAGGGCTTTAAATCCAATGATGATGACTTGATGAAAGAATCTATGACTAAAGCTGACGAGCTTATGGCAAAGTTAAAGGTACAGGAAGATAAAACTGATGATGGAGAAGATCTGCCAAAAACCAAAATTGGTGAGTATAAGATATGTTTAGAAAATTAAGAAATTTGTTTAGTTCTCATTTTCAAACTTAAACATAAAACACAATTATTATTAGCGGCACAGGGTAGCCCTTTGTTGATGTGAAATTCATAGTTATGGTATGCAGATTGTTGGGGCATGACCTCTGAGAAATATTGGTAACAATGATGCAAGCAGGTGCAATATAGGCTTTCTGATGTGTTTTGCAAGCAGGTGCATTTTGGGCATTTTAATGGACTTTACCAGTGCTAGTAACTTAATACCCCAGCACAGATTTAAAATATTTTACTAAGGAGGGGTATTTAGCCAAGGTGTACTAACTTTTTCCATTTTATTATTTGTCAAAATCGTTTGGATTCAATCAGGCACTCGCTTATCAGCAGCTGTATTATTGGCAGACATGCATATAATTTTTTTTTTTTTTTCCCCACAATGATCGTCATACATTTAGCTCTTTTTGCTATAATGATACTGGTAACACATGTCTGTTATAATGTGCAATTGTCAGAGCCCCTGTAGTGTTCGTTAAATTTGCAATGATAATGTTTATAGAGATATATCTGATACAACAAATCCTTTTTCAATTCAGATGGTGATTTTCTAATACCAAAGTATCAATTTTCAGAGCTCAACCATAACAATAAACCTAAATATTACCACTTGTAGTAAATTGTTTTTTACTTTTCATACAGCAGGTCAGTTTTGAAAACATTGTGGCAAAATGGAGGTAAATCTTAACTAGGGCTCTTTGTTTCCTTTTTATTCATTAGTACTCTTTCTTTGTCATTTACACCATACGATAGTGGGAAAAGATGTAATTTAAGGTATTGAAAGTAGATCTACAAAATCATTACTGGTAGCCTGGTAAATTTTTTTTTTTCCTCTTAGGATTCAGCAAGACTAGTATAAATAGACCTGTTGAAAATCCGGCTGAAAATGATGTTAATTATGAAGGAATGGACCAAGGTATGTTTTTCTATAACCATAGGGAGAACCAGACAGAAAGATAAACAGAGTCGGTATTCTCCAGCCATTCTTAAGACCATTCTTAACCCTTTACCGAACAACAAAATTTTGGACTGGTCTAAATTCAAAGCAGTGACAAATTAAAAGTAGCTCAAGAGGGTAGAAAACATATTGTGGGAAATGTAGAAAATGCTGGTTACCCTGGTTACCAGCATTTTCTCTATTTCCCACCCTGTTTTCAAAAGCCTTCTTCCTCAGGCTCATTAAAACTTGGGATTGTATGGCAAAAGGTTAATCTTATTCCTAAAAATTTCTTATTTTGAAGGTAATACAACTTCTGACTGACTAAACAAAATGGTTTATCCAATCAGAAGTTGTGCTACTTTCTAAATCTAGAGTTAGACATAGAAATTAGAATGGTTGGTGAATATTGACCCAGATATCTCAAGCTTTATGATTCCATGCATTTTCATCTGCAGATTCCAGATGTTATTTTTTTTCGTGCAGCATATCGGTTTTCATAAACTTTTTTAAAAGGAAAAAATGGTTGTAATAAGCTTACTACTTCTTTTTCACCATCAGTTTCATATATACATTGTATTAGGTCTGATTTCATGTGGCCTCTCCATATTTTGTGACAATTTTTTCAAATCAATTGTGGCATATTTGAAAATTTAGTAGCATATTTTGCCATACTGTGATAAGATAAAAACCATTCCGTTAAACTGATGCTGAAAGGAATTCATCCTTTCATAGATGTTCTGGGAAATAGATTTTGGTACAGATTTTCTTTGCTCTGCTACCTCTATAAATTATAGCTTAACTCTTTACCAAGCAACAAAACTTTGGATTAGTCCAAATTCAAAGCATTTGTAGACAACAAAATAAATGTGACTCAAAACTGAAATTTGTTTTCCCACAATGTTTTCAAAATGCTTTTTCTTTAAGGTTGTTATGATTGTATGGTAAAGGTTGAAAGAGAGCCAACTAATATTTACCAAACCATCCATTATTTTAAAGACCCTGATGAAAAAGGGTTGAAGAAAACCTTGTTGGAAATGGAGATAATAAACATCATTGTTTTCTAGTTTTTCAAAGACAAGTCCCAGCATTTGATTTGTTTTTTTACAAAGGGTTTCGATATTATTGTCTGGTGATTAATGATCAAGAGTGCATCCGCAAGTACATCAACTGTGCAGTATGATCTTGGACCACACTGTGTACAAATGGAACTAACATCACCATTTATACTAAAATGAGTTATGCATTATGAATTATATCCATATATAATCTATTTTCTCTTTTTATGAATAAAAGCTGCATTTATGAAAGTACTAGAGGCTGATGCAAAGGACAGAGCTAAAAGACGACATGAAAGGGAAAAAGTTGCAAATGATTTGAAAGTAAAAGGGAATACAGAGTTTAAGCAAGGCAATTATGAACAAGCTCTAGATTTTTATACTCAGGTAAAAATGGTTTTGTGTCATCATATCTAACTGTGAATCCTAACTACAATATCTCATGTTATCATAACCCTGTGGAAGAAAGCCTCTGAAAACATTTTGGGAAAGGGAAAAAATGCTAGAAACCATCATTTTCTTCTTTTGCCCAAAATGTTTTCAATCCTTTTAAAGACAAGTTCTATCATTGTATCCGTATTGAATTTGTTGTCTGCAATTTTTTTCATTTTGGATAAGTTTAAAATTTTGTTATCTGGTAAAGACCTAAATGCATGTGACTACTTGGTAGTGGTCTTTTTTTTTCCATTGATTTTATAGAAGCAGTCCATGATTATTGTCTACCCTTGGTAGTCCTAGTAAAATTTAAAAGCTAGTATCATTTGCAAAGGATTGCCCAGAACTGTTAGAGACTGCAAGGCTTTTGTTGCATTGACTTTTAAACCTTCACAAAAGCGATCTGGTATTTTAATAAGAACAAAGAATGAGACTTCTGAAAAATTGTTTGAAAAGGAGAAAATGCTGATAACCAGCATTTTCTCCTTTTCTCATAATGTTTTCTTCCCTCCCCTCTTCAAAGTGAAATCCTATGAATTAATAGAATCTAACATTTTGTCTTTGGTAAAAAGATAAGGATTAACTCTTTACCTTCTGAAACAAAACTTTTGAAACATTTGTGGGACATAGAAATTATCATTACAAATACTGTAATGTATCACTGCATGAGTTTATTGTGGAAATATAGACAGATTTTATAAACATCCCACAGAAGGTGCAAGACCAACCGTGTATTGAAAGTTCAAACTCATAGATTTTTCCCATTAACAAAAGTGTTATGTAGGTAGACATCAATTCTTGTCAGTAGGAATTAATCCATTACCACACAATTTTGATTTTAATGACCCCCAGGGAGAAAGCTTTTGAAAACACTGTATGAAAAAGAGAAAATGCTGATAACCAGCATTTTCTCCTTTTTCTGCAATGTTTTCTGTCCTATCAAGAACAAATTAAGTCATTTGAGT
This sequence comes from Hippopus hippopus, assembly GCA_946811185.2. Lineage (NCBI taxonomy): Eukaryota > Metazoa > Mollusca > Bivalvia > Cardiida > Cardiidae > Hippopus > Hippopus hippopus. The sequence goes on along the minus strand of OX328105.1, from coordinate 17,652,015 downwards.
GACCTTTAATTTGTTTTCTGCAAATGCTTTCAGTTTTGACCAGTCTAAAATTTAATTATTTGGTAAAGAGTTGATAAGTTCAACAAATGAGTACCATGTACATTGTAACATGTTTACAGGCGATCCAGTCAGTAAAGGACAACACAATACTGTACACAAATAGAGCCCAGACTTACATCAAACTTGGGAAGTACACAGAGGCACTGACTGATTGTGATTGGGCTTTACGGGTAGGTGTTGATTGATTGCATTTTGCTCTCAACCAAATAAAAATAGTTTAGACTTGTCTAATTTGAAAGCAACTGACCAACATACATGTTTCAAATTGTAGGATTTGTCTGGTTACGGACAGAAGACATTGAGGGAAAAGGAGAAAATGCTGGTTTACCAGCATTTTCACCTTTCCGCACAATGTTTTCAAAAGTTTCCTTCCTCAGGGTTGTAAAAACATGGTATGTTTTTACATGGGGTTAATTGAGTTTAACTTTTTAGTAGAGAATAATTTTTCATAGTTGTCTATTTTGAAAGCATGGGCAGACAATCACCTAATTATTTCTGGCTAAAACAATGAGGATCGTTGAAAGGGTAGAAAAGATTGTTGGAAAGGAGACATTGCTTGTTACTGGTCATCATTTTCTCCTTTTCCCACAATACCTTCTGTAAAGCTGTTAAAACACTGGATTTTTGGGTACAGGGTTGAGACATGTGGCCTTGTTTTTTTTTTCTTATTCCAAAAGCTTCTTCTATAGGGGGTTTAAAACACAGAATTGTTTGGTAAAGGGTTTCAAAACAGCAGAATGCGTAGTTCAGTGTAGGAATTATTTTGTTTTGCAGTACAACTTTATGTCCATGTTTATAAAAATATTTGGTGTAAAATTTAGATATTCAACTTTTACAACTTCTGGAAAAATCATCAAAATGATTTAGACATCATACATATAGAATAATTTTGCTTATTCTTTCAGATATTCCCCAATTGTGTAAAAGCGTTAATTCACACAGGGAGAGCTTATTTGGGTTTGAAGGACTACTCTAAAGCCAGAGAGGCATACAATAAAGCATTGTCATGTGACCCAAAAGTAGAAAATCTTGTTAAAGGTATAATCTTTACTTTTGATTGAGCATTTTCAACACCATATTTGTTCCATTTCCTTTAAAAGGTTGAATGAATTAAAAATTTATATATGCAGAACTGACATAATTTGACTTTTCCCCTGATTTAATGATTTTGGATCCTGTGATGATCAGGGTCAACCTTTGGAACCAGTCAAATTTACCAACAATATTGTGTGAGTAGTACTAATGCAGTTCCATGGATGTATTTTTTCTTCAGAAGAAATTGTAAGAATTTGTTTTTACAATCAATGTATAATGAGACCTGTAACTGAAGAATATCTATCCAATGCAAGTGAAAAAAATGGTCTCTTACAACAGGTAGTCTTTTAATGCAAGTTCAATTAAGTGTATTCGAAAAGAAAAGTAGTATCAAAATATTGGTCTATTAAACCAGTAGACTGTTTTGTACAGATAGTCTCAAGGCACATTTGACTCTAAAGTTGATAAGTATAAATTGACTGAATGATAAGAAAATCCATTTGTCACCACTGATTTAAGTGATTTATTCAAAATGAAAAGAATGGCTTTTTTCACATAATTAGAGAATGAAATTTTCTCTAAGTTTTAAAATTTTCTGTTATATTTACCCTTTTATTTTTACATTATTTATATAGCACGACTCACTTCAGTCAGGGAGAGCATTGCCTTCATTCTAGAGAAGATTAAATTTAGATCTTTACCAGACAATTTTAAATTTGTCCATTCTGAATAAATTTGTAGACAGATAAAAAGTGTCTTGAATGATAGGACTTTTCTATGACTGGGCAGAAAATACTTTGGAAAAGAAGAAAATGCTGGTAAACAGTATTTTCTCCTTTTCATATAAGGTTTTCAAAAGTCTTCTTCCTTAGGGTTGTTACCCCATAGGCTTGTATAGTCAAGGGCTAGACAGGACCATGACCTGAATTTTTGGTTTTCTAAGGCATTATTATTATATATAGTGTGATTTTTTTTTTTTTTTTTCAGATTATCTTGCTGAAGTAGACAGGGTTGAAGTGACTGATGAACAAGAACAAGATGCAGAAGCCATCTTTAAAGAAGGGGACACTTCAGCAATGGGATTGTTAGATATACTTAAAAGGGCCAATAAACCAGAACAGTTACCAGTATTTTATAGCGGAGGTTTCAGAGTCCTGAAAACTTTATTAACAACTAGTATGCACACCTTGATATACTTTTTATCCATTTTAGCCTTTTACCAAACAGTCCATTGTCTTAATGACGCTGGAGAAGGCTTTTGAAAACATTGTTGGGAAAGAAGAATATGCTGGAAAAAAGTATTTTCTGCATTTGGCACAACGTTTTCTATCCTTTCACAGACAAAACCCATCATATGAGCTATGTTTATGTCACCTGCAAATGCTTGGATCTTGGACTGGTGTAAAATTTTGTCTTTTGGTCTTTTACTGTCACTATTATGATTATTTATTTATTATAATGTAATTTGTCTTTGAATGGGCAGAAAACGTTGTGGAAAAAGGAAAAACTGATTCTTATTCTTTCAGTTTGCACACATTTTGTTGTCAGGTAAAGAGTCAGGATTTTGGGTTGCTGTTTAAGTAAGAATCATGTAGTAAACTCCTATTTTAATGAATTTTCAGCTTCTGACAGGACACTCTTCAGAACAAATGGAGGAATGGCAATGCTGGCAGAGCATGAGACACTTGTGAAATGTCTGACAGCTTCTCCTAAAAGTCTCTCTCAAGAACAGTTGGATATGCTGTGTTCAGCTTTTGAAATGTACACAGAGGCATGTCGTGACAATGGTATGGTATTTGAATGATATTTCCTTGTAAAACTTTGTATACCAAAATTTACACAAAGTTCCTTTGCATTTTCATGGTAGTTTAACAAAAAATATACCACAAAGTCAAGATGAAAAAAAAGTTCTATATTAAGCGTTAAAGCGCTTTCAAAACTACAGTTGCCTTTGCAACCAGTGTAGAACAAGATCAGCCTGCATAAAATGTGAAGCCTGACATGCTGGACAAGGGCAACCTTGAATTTGCAGTTTTTTTCTTCCTATTTCATTAAACTGAAATGTCTCCATTTTATTTAGTGCTGTATGGGTTAATTTTTGTTCCTCTGAAACATAGTGTTTTGCAGATGATAAGGATCAAGATAAGATTTAACAGAAGATATAGTCTGATCTTGGATCCACAAGCAATTTCTCCTTTTTCCCAGAATGTCTTTACATATATTCATCTATTTACTCTTTACCAAATGACAAAATATATGACTTGTCCAAATTGTAAGCATTTGCAGACGACAATTAAATGTGACTCAAAACTTGATGTTATTTTAGGAAGGATAGAAAACATCATAGGAGAAGGAGAAAATGCTGGTTACCAGCATTTTCTCCTTTTCCACAATGTTTTTAAAAGCTTTCTGTCTCAGGGTTATTAAATGTTGGGATTATGTGGTAAAGGGTTAATTTGCAATTGATGTTGATTATCCATATACTAGTATTACCAGAATGTTTTCAAAGATGACTGCTGCAAAGTTGTTTCAGAAATAAATATTTCAAGTTTAACTGATTTTTTTGTCTTTTTTTTAACTTTAAATCATATTTTTTTTGTTGTACTACAGATAGAAATACAGAGGATTTCTTACAGACCAAAGATCTGTCACAAAACTGTTTGAAGTTTTTGGAGGTGAAATTGAAGGGCCAAGGCAAAATCCTCAGATTATGTATTATACACTGTGTGTTTGTTTTATCTCAATCAGCCATTGGTCAGAATCTCATTATTACATCATTTGACTTATCAAAGTAAGTAAACATGATTTTATCATCTTGTGTATTAATGCAATGCACATAAGTTATGGCAGAATTTAAACCAGTATGGCACATATATGTTTTACTGGTAATTTTTAAACAAACGATAAAAGAAAATATCTGCCATTTGCTTAGTCATTTTCGTTGTTTTCTGATTGTTTCACTTCCCTGAGGAAGCCAAATGTCAAAGTCTTAAATAAATTAACATTAGCTTAGTTTAATATTTATTTTTATGTTGATTTTTTTTTCCAATTTATATTGGTAATATTAATTATATTTCAAGATATATGATTATTGATAATTGATTCAGACTGATTTTTCTTCTGAAATATGCTTGAATGTGTTTAATCATTACTACATAAGCACTGAAATGAATCATAAGGAGTGTGGGGAAAAGAGCGCAGTATTATGTTATATGAATTGCTTTTCATTTCTTATTCAGATTACTTGTCCTTTTGTTCACCTCCATCAGAAATGATCCAAAAAACTCATCATCAGCAGCAGGAATTTTGAATAATTTAGCACTGCAGAAAAAGTAAGTCTTTGATTGGTTGACTCTTTACCAAACATGGAAAGTTTAGACTTGTCAACATTCAAAGCATTTGCAGATAACAAATTTACCCCTTACAATTAATTCAGATTTTTAACAACACACAAGGAGAGGACTTTTGAAAACATCTTGGGAAAAGTTGAAAATGCTTGTGCCAAGCATTTTCATCTTTTCCACAGTGTTTTCTACCCATTCAGCATAAATGTCAAGTCTTGAGGCATATTTATTTTGCTGTCTGCATATGCTTTCAATTTGAACAAGCCTAAAATTTTGTTGTTTTGTAAAGAGTTATAACTCAGGATTTTGTCTTAAAGGGTTGGGATATTTTATCCCTTTAATTTTATGGTTATGTTTCTAGAATTAAGATATATAGGATCTGGCATGAGTTGGTGTTTGAGATAAAATTTTATTAAACGAGTCTAGGGAAAATGTTACGGGTTTAATAAAATTTTAACACAAACACCAACAAATGTCAGATTCTTTTTATCACATAACAATATTTCACAAGTTATAGATCAGAAGATGTGAAAAAACATCCATAGATGCATCCACAGTAATATCCATAAAACCATTAACTTCTATGAAATGCAAAATGACGTCAAAAATGACGTCACACAATTGTGATATTAAAAGTTTATAAGATAAGAAAATTCATAACAGGTATATAACACTGAAAACAAGGGAGGTTATATGATAAGAAGTTTTCTATAAAATATTTCTACAAATCTGCTCTTTGACCTTCCTCTTTTTATTAGAATGTTCATTTTTCAATTACCTTTAACTCATTATAGCATATTTGTGACATTCACATTCCTGTACTTTGGGTAAAAAGTAAACAAAAGATAGAGCAACCTGACAGCTTCTGACCTACTTTTGAAATTCATTTTTCTGCCATCAGCTAGCACTTAGACCGTGCAAAAACACATTGTCACTTTCACAATAATTGCAATACCTTTAAATGGTATGATTTAAATCTAAATGCATTTCAACACCTGCATTGTTTACTGTTATCTACTATTAAGGCTTTAATGGACCGTAGAAAGAAGGCCTTTGAAAATGCTGTGGGAAAGGATAACCTGCATTTTCTCCTTTTCCCACAATATTTTTAAAAGCCTTTTCCACAGACTAGTTAAAACATAGGATTGTTTGGTAATGGATCGAAGTGAACACCAATGAAATCATGCTGTGAAATTTTATGTTCTTCATCTTGTAGATTCAAGACTATGTTACGAGATAAGGTAGATGTAACTGTAGCCCCAGCATTTGAAGCCCTATTGGTAGGTACTACATATAGGATCTGACATGAGTTGAAGTTTCAGATAAAATGTTATCAAACAAGTCTAAAAAAATGTTATCAAGCAAGCCCTTTGCGAGCTTAATAACACTTTTGTAGTGACAAGTTTCATAAACTTTAATCTCACTAGCCAGTGCATGTCAAATTCTTTTTATCACATCACTATATCACACTGGAAACAAGGTAGGTTGTGTGATAAAACATTGCATTTGAAACTGATCTGTCTTAACCAATCTGTATAACTTCTGAGCTTTTATCTCAGTCAATCAGGACACTGGTCAGAAAATAAGTCAACTATAGTAAATGTATTTACCTAGTACAAGACAATCCTGTATTTTAATGATCAAAAAAAGTAAGCTTTTGAAACACTGTGGAAAAAGGAGAAAATGCTGGAAACCAGCACTTTCTCCTTTCCTGACAATGATTTCTACCTTTTCAAAGATGAATTCCATAATTCGAGCAACATGTAATTTGCTGTCTGCAATTGCTGTCATATTTTGTCATCTGGAGTTAGGTAGGTTGATTGATACATAACAGAGCAAGTGTGACATGCAAAGAATTAGCCCATTCATGAATGTTTAAATGTACTCGTTCCCATTAGTGCAAAAATACAAATTTTAATACCTATAATAATTTTTAATAGAGATGTATTAGAAATGGACAAGTCTAATATTTTGACATCTGGTTGAGGAGTTAACCCTAGCAGCACCTTTCATTACTATGGTTACTTACCAGTTTAGATTAAGATAAGACTGCACAAAACATGCAGTCTTATCTCTGATCTACACTTTCCATTCTGCTGTAACATTGATATTGCAAGTATTTGGGTATTATTTGTAGACTGAAATTGACTGGCTCTGTTAGGGTCAATTTCATGTTTTCAGAAGTGGTCTTCTACTAAATTAACCCTTAGAAGCCTCTTGAAAACATTGTGGGAAAAGGAGAAAATGCTGGTCACCGACATTTTCTCCTTTTCCCACCATGTTTTCTACCCTATCAAAGACAAACTCAGAAGTGGTCTTCTACTAATTTAACCCTTAGAAGCCTCTTGAAAACATTGTTGGAAAAGGAGAAAATGCTGGTCACCAGCATTTTCTCCTTTTTCTACCATGTTTTCTACCCTATCAAAGACAAATTCCATCATTTGAACCACATTTAAATTGTAGTCTGTCAGTGCTTTCGAACTGAACAAGTCTAAGATTTCGTCATGTGGTAAAGAAATATGATAGTATAGACTGACATATCTTTACAATTATGACATTTCAGAATGAGGCTCGTGCCACCACAGTACTGCCTGTCTGTATCAATATGGTGACTAATTTAACAGGAGATAAATGTATCAGAACTAAGTTGGTAGCGAGAAAAGAGTTGTGGGAAATGTGCTCTAGTATTTTGGTGAGTATTCCATGGCAATCGGACCCCGATTCCAAATGATGTTAAAAAATAGTTACCAGCATTTTCTACTTTCTCAGTAACGTTTTTAAAACCCTTCTTCCTCAGGGTTGATAAAAAACAAGATTTTTTGTAAAGGGTTAATATTGTAGATACTTATACTGCACTATTTTGGTCTTGTTTATAAATATGAAATATTCATTAAAAATTTGACAATTGTCCAAGTCACAGGCTGGGGTTAAGTGTTTGTCTAAAACTGGAATCTGCAATAAGTTAAATAATCCATGATGTGCTAGATAAATAACCATGACCTTGAATCATAAAACGTGGCATTGTTATGGATCTTTATATGCAAGTTAAATGCATATATATATGTCTTTACTTTTACGTACACCTTATTTTAGGTTTGGGTCACTGGGACTGAAATGCTTTGTACTAAAACAGAAATGGAAAAGGGGCCATTACCCTTTGAGAATAAAGAATTGAGAATAAAAGTAAATATCTGTCTGTCAATTGCTCTTTTTTTTTTGTCAAAAAATGTTTGTTGGAGGCAGTCATCCATAAGGGTGTCAAGTTAGAATTTTTCCTTAATGCTTTATAAAGCAATATTACATATTTTCTTATCCAGTAAGTTTAAAGCTAGTATTATGTTTTAAATGTTTAGTTACAGCACAAAGACAACCTGCCAGACATTCAGAGCATTTCAGTATTAGAAAGTATTCTTGGACTTTTCCACAATTTAACTTCAAGTCCATCTGAAAATCTACGGGAATCTGGAGTCAGTATTTGTGATAGCTGCTTAAATCTACTCAACAGTGTTGACGGAGGAGTTGTGTTACTGCGGTGTCTTGGGGTTATGAGTAACATCCTACCCAATTGTATACCTGCAGTGGATTTGGTGGTTCAGAAAGGAGGGACGGATATTCTTCTGAAATTTGTCAAGGTACTGTATTGTTTCAACTTAGATACTGTATCATGTTGTAGAATTGAAGGCTCTTTGGTATCCTAAGATTTACTGTCTTTCAATAAATTTTTTCCCAGAAATTCATACATTCTTGTACATAAAAAAATTAATGTATATGAGCAATGCTATTTCAAAAGTGGCTTAATACATCTCTGTGATTTCAAGCAAGTCATCATATAATTATGGATCTATAAAATCCCTTTGTCAAACAACCGACTGAATCTTGACGTAGAATGTCCTTGGACACCCAGAATATTGCACAAATAGCAAAAAGTTTTGACCCATGTCAGCCTGTGCAGTCAAGTACTCTGCAGATGCATTAAAACTCCTTTCTGCAGAGCATGTCTCATATTATTATCAATTCATTTATGATCACAATTATTTTCGTTGTCAGACAAAGTTTGGTATTTTTTTTCTCTTTGAAAAAGTTGAATTATGTAGTTTTTAGCTTGGCTGTTTTGGAAGAAAATCCTAAATACTGTCACAGCCGTATTGTTGTCTTTGTTGTTGTTGTGCAAAAACTCCAACATTCTTCCATTTTCATATTTGTTTTTTACTGATGATATTTATCTCAAATTTAGGCCAGAAAAGAGGAACCTATACAACAAGTGCAGACAACCAAAAAAACAACAGCAGCTTAGATTTAGCACCTGCATGCAATATCCTTGTTTCAGTAGACAGATTATCATCTAATGTAGAGGCATTAGGAATTTTCTGACCTACAGACAACAGCCACCTATACTTTCAAAAATAGATATTTCCATTTGTTCCATATATAGTCCATGCTGTATGATTGGACCAGCATTAATTTGAATACAGTTTGTTTTTTTTTGTCAGAGTTTGAATTTATTTTTCAGGGTGCAAATGAAGAAGAAATGAAATATGCCCTGAAGAGTTTAACAGCCTGTACACAGATCAATGAGGCCTCAAGAAAAACAGTTGTGGGCATGAAAGGTAATTTTTTATGATGTAATACCATAACACTGTAATGTAAGATCTAATACCATGTTACTCATATTAATCCATTAACCACTACCTAAATTAAGTCTTTACCAAACAACAAAATCTTAGACTGATCCAAATTGAAAGCATTTGCAGACAAAAAAATGAATCGGGCTCAACTAATGAAATTTTTCTGTAAAAGGGAAGAAAACCTTGTGGGAAAAGGAGAAAATGCTGGTTACCAGCATTTTCTCCTTTTCCCACAAGGTTTTCTAAAGGCTGTTTCCTCAGGGAATTTTGTCCCTTTCCCAAAATGTTTTCAAGAGCCTTCAAATGTTTTCAAGATCCTTTTACCTCAAGGTTGTTAAAACTAGGAATTGTGTGATAAAGAGTAAAAGATATATTTTCAGGACTTGGTACTTTGATCCAATACTTAAAGTCAGATGATGAGATTGTAGTGGGAAATGCTGCGCTTTGTCTAAGTCACTGCACACAAGTCCACAAAGTGTGCACTGCCCTCACAAAAACAGATATCATCAAAGAACTGCTGATACTAGCACGAGATGGAAAGCGTCCAGGTGTTCAACAAAATTGTGCCATCCTAATAGCCAAGCTAGCTCAGGGAAATCCCAAGTAGGTCTTTATTAACACTTAAGCTGCTAAGTGCGACTCACTGACCTTTAGCAGACATTGTAGATCAAGATCAGACGGCACAAAACGTGCAGTCTGATCTTGGATCTGCACTGTCTGATAAGATTTTTCTCTCTAAAAAAATAAGTTTGAAATAACATTGTTTGGGTTTTTACTATCGACTTGAAAGTTTTATTTAAGTTATTTAGCAGGACATGGGTCAAATTTTGTACCAGACATAAAAATTTAAGACTTGTCTAAGGAAAAAGCATTTGCAGACAGTGAATTAAATATCGCTTAGATTATGAAAACAGCTTTGAAAAGGTAGAAAATATGGTGGGAAAAGGAGAAAATACTGGTGACAACCATTTTCTCCATTTGCCTCAATATTTTCATATCATCTCTCGAGGTCAGTAAAACTCAGGATTGTGTGGTAAAGGGTTAAATTCACTTGAAGATCAATTATAGTTGTGTAATCAGGAAGTGCTGGGTTTAATTCTCACCAGTGGCATTTGTTAAATGGAAGTGTCATTGGACAGTGTTTAGCAGAGCCCCTATTTTAGCACTAGTGAAACCATCTGAACATTTGAGCTTTGTGATATAACTGAAGAATCGTTGAAGGAGAAAAAAAGAAAGCATCAACCAATTTTACTTCAAAAAATGTAAATATGATTCATGCTCTATGAAAGGAGGTTTAATTTATCTGCGAAAAAGTATCGCAAGGCAGGCCAACCTTGGTTGTAATTTTTGCTTTTGGTTGTTTTCATTTATGTCAAAGGACCATTCTACCTCATGATTAAGTAAGTTAATAGGCAAAATGACTTTATGTGATAATTATGTGATGACTTGCTTGATATAATGCATCACAAAGATGCATTAAACCTTCTTTCCCAGATTGCAGCTCATGTATATTTTGCTAACATAAAGCTAACTTTTTGCATGTCTGTGCTCGTCCATCATTCAAATTTCAGATGTAGGTTTCTGAAGGTCCATATCAGATTGAAGGCTTGTCTCATAATAATGCACACACACACACCCGTCCCAAAGTAAATTGGGGGGGGGGAATAGCGATTGTCTGTCCGTCTTTGGACACAATTTTTTTTGTCTTCTCCTCCCTTAGTTTTCAACTAATGTGGCTGAGATTTTAATGGAAGCCTTCCTCATGTCAGATTTTAAATACCTGCATTTTCATTCAGATTGGTCAACTACCACACAAGTTGCTGCCACAATATAAACTATAGGAGTTATGGCCTTAATTTTTCTCTGATCCAGTAACTGTGCAACTGGTTGGGTTTGTATGTTGGCCTAGGACACTTCTAATTCAGATCTAGAACAGTTTTGAAAACAGTATTGTCTGGATTTCAGATAGTATTTACTACTGTGTGTATTTTGTATTGAGAAGCATTCAAGTTCTCAAAATGACTGGCTGGATTATTAAATTGTTGTTCTTCACTCTAAATAATTATGTTGTTAAAGCATATTTAACTTTCTTTTTACAGGCATCTTGAACGACTCAGGGAACTGCATGGAATTGAAATCCTTCATTCTTGCATGAAATACATCAAATAACTTATGAGGACTATAGTGTGACTTTTGGTATGTCCAGGAACTGTTGTACTTGAAAAAAATTGCAAAATGGAAAACAAAAGTTGTGAATTTTCTAAGCAAACTTTATTAAGTATGATCTTGATTATGGCCAATATACAAAGATTAGATATCTCAGAAAAATATTATTTTTTTTTCTACATGAACACTATAAAAACACCAATTAAGCCTTTACCAGACAATACCTTGTTTTAACCACCCTAAAGGAGATAGCTGTTGGAAACATAATAGGAAAAGTTTCTCCTTTTCCAACAATGTTTCCATCCCTTTCATAGACAAATTTCAACATTAGAATCACGTTAAATTTGTTGTCTGCAAATTCTTTTAAATTGCCCAGAATTTTGGCATCTGGTAAAGTGTCGAACATTCATAAAATGTTTGAAATTAAGTGGACAGTCTTATACACCAGATATTGACTGTTTATATAATCAAAATTCTAGAAGTAAATGTTTATACATTTATGATATGGCCTGCAACACACGAAACGGGGCATTCGGATATTTGCTTAAAGTGTCGTCTTGGATTAGCCTGCGCAGTCCGCGCAGGCTAATCCAAGAAGGCACTTTATGACTACATTAGATTTTGTGCTTCAGTAGACTTGGGCAAACCAGAAAATTACATAAAAACGGAAAGTGTCATTTGGGATTAGCCTGTGTGGACTGCGCAAGCTGATCCCAGACGACACTTTACGCAAATGTCCGAATGCCTCTTTTCGCGTGTTGCAGGCCATATCAACTTATGTAACATAAAGATCTGAAGTGAATGAAAAGAGAAATAAATTAACTTCTTTTGATACTCTACTGTCCAAAGCTTTCTCTGCATATTTTTCCTTACTTTTTCTCTCTGAATGAAGACATTACAGTGCAGTAAAGATAGAAAATATTTTAGCATTTGTTATAGCTTAACTCTACGCTACCCCCAACATGGGTTGCTATTGCAAGCAATGTAGATCAACATCAGATGCAGTCTGATCAGTGATCTACGCTGTCCGTTATTTTCATCCTTTACCACACAATCCCGACTTAAACGATGCTGAGGCAGAAGGCTTTTGAAAACATTGAGGGCAAGGGAGAAAATGCTGGTAATCAGCATTTTCTCCCTTTCCCACAATATTTTCCACCTTTTGAATTGGAAATTTCATGTTTTGAATAGCAATTAAATTGTCTGCAAATGCTTTAATTTAGACAAGGCTGTAATTTTGTTTTGGGTAATGAGTTAAGAGATATTCTAAAATAACATTTCATGAGTTAAGAGATATTCTCAAATAACATTTGATTGAGTATAAGTCTATTTACTTTACATGAAATTCTTAATCCTATATGAATTACTCTTTATCTCTATACCAAATGGCAAAATTTTACACTTGTCCAGTTTCAAAGCTTTAGCAGAGGACAAATTAAATGTTGCTCAATTGATGCAACCTAACTCTTAAATGGTAGGAAACATTGTGGGAAAAGGAGAAAATGCTGGTTACCAGCATTATCTCCTTCTCCTGCAATGTTTTCAAAAGGCTACTTCTCCAGGGTCATTAGAAGTCAGGATTGTGTAGCATAGGGTTAATGACTGCCTCCTGGAAAGGCTTTCCAGTACTCACACCATAGGAGTGGTTTTGAAAGGTTGACTCAGCTTATCATGCAATTCTAGTCCCTAACCTATGTCAGAGGCAAAGGCTTTGCTCTTACAACACTGCCCCTGCCTCTTCCATGTATTCGAGCCGTGCCTGAGAAAAGGGGGTTTAATACATCTCTTTGATGCATTATACCAGGCAAGGAGTGACATAATTATGGATCCATTAAATCCATTTGTCTAACAACCAACTGAATCAAGAGGTAGACTTGTCCTTTGACAAGCAGAAAATTGACCAATAGCAAAAAGTTTCAACCTGGGTTGAAATCCGTGCAGGCTGACATGGGTTGATACTTTTTAACAGATGTATTGGACCCCCTTTTCACAGAGCATGGCTCATTTCATTGACTTAGCTGTCTCAAGGATAGAAAATCCTTACAATATGGCCTGCAACACGTGAAAAGGGACATTCAGACATTTGCGTAAAGTGTCGTCTCGGATCAGCCTGTACAGTCTGTGCAGGCTGATCTGAGATGACTCTTTCCGTCTACATTCAATTTTGTCCTACAGCAGACTTGCGCGAAACAGAATATTATAAAAGAAGGGAAAGTGTAGTCATGGATTAGCCTGCGCGGACTGCGCAGGCTAATCCGTGACTTCACTTTACGCAAATGTCCGAATGCCCCTTTTCGCTTGTTGCAAGCCATATCATGGTACATTAACCCATTATAAATTGCTTTTAGTAAGTTAAGCTTTGAGGGCTTAGCATAACTTGAGTTGTTTTGTAGATGATTTAGTTAAAAATCAAACTGCCTTTTGAAGACAGTGAAGTGCAAGACCATTCTGTGCAGTCTGATCCTGGATCTACGCTGTCTGCTATTTTTTGATATATTCTAGTTGAGTCTATTCTATTTATTTAACAGTTTGTGGGTTCAGGAGCTAGATCAGTCAGACTGCACAAAACAAGACTAAGAATGTTTATATTAAAATGGTACATTAACCAATGTTGTCACAAAGTGCATCTGCCAAGTCGTAATCAAGATAGTGAACAGACCACACAAGCATTCAGTCTTATCTTGATTCTATATAGTATGACATCTTGAGATATTTATCATTTAAACCACCTTAAAATTGCTTTAGTTAGTTTTGTTCACTGTGAGAAGACTACCAGCTTACTCATTACTTTCTGAAACAAATGTGCAAACTTTCAATATATGAGTAATACATATTTTAATTATAATAATGTACACGAGCTTTCGGCAGTACAACCGCCTTCTTCTAGTGTGGTCCTGTGATACAATGCCTGCAGTAACAGTTGTTTATAAACAACTGTTACTGCAGGCATTGTATCACAGGACCACACTAGAAGAAGGCGGTTGTACCGCCGAAAGCTCGTGTACATTATTATAATTAAAATTTACATTTCTCAAGAAGAGGATATCATGTGTTATGAGTAATACACATAGATTAAGGTTCAGTACATGAACATAAAGTGAAAAAAAAAAAAGACAAAATGAGAAGTTGCTTGCAATGAGAAATTTCACGTATTGCCACATCTTCAAAAGCGATCTGCTGGTAGACCTATACATTCAAGAAACAGGCTCTACAAATCTGTCTTTACAGACATCCATCTTCTTTCTAATGGACATCACCACATCTCTGAAACAAAGAAAAAAAAAAAAAAAATACAAATGTTGTTAACGGTTCATGTGGTATGATGTTCCTCAATGGTTAGTAAAAATTATTGATTGATTGATTGTATGGTTTTTAACACCGTCTTCAACATTATTTCAGTTATATTGCGGCAGCCAGTGCACCTATCCATGCTTTCCTGGAGTTTCTTTCCAAGCCACTGGCTGCTTTCTCATAACCATCGTCGAAACGATGGTCAGCGGTAGGAGAGGAATGAATCCTGTTGCACTATCATCAATCTTCGGAAAGAAATTGGCTGAGCCAGGGATTGAACCCGCGATCCCGTTCTCAAGTCCTGCACGCTACCAACTGAGCTACCGGGGCTCAGCAAGTAAAAAGCACTTCAACCATGGAGTAAAGCCTTGGTATTTGAATACAAATGTATATAAAAAATGCTTACATTAATTGTGGATTACCAGAAGGTTACTTGAGCTTCGAAAGAATTGGTACAAACACACAAACCATCTAACTTGAAAAATTTGTTGCTCAGTGTCATAATACACATTTAACTCCTTACAATACAAAAAAAATTCTAGACTTGTCCGAATTAAAAGCATTCGCAGACAACAAATTAAATGTAGCTAAAATGATTGGAATGTCTTTGAAAGGGTAGAAAACATTGTGGGAAAAGGAAAAAATGCTGGTTACCAGCATTTTTTCCTTTTCCTAAAATGATTTCAAAGGCCTTCTTCCTCAGGGTAATAACTCCTAAGGATTGTGTGGTAAAGGGTTAATAAACGTCTTTAAAATTTACACTTCACCAAACTGAAAGCATTTGCAATGGACAAAGGTGAATCAAATGAAAGAATTTGTCTTTGAAAGGATAAAAAACAGTGAGAAAAGGAGACCAACATTTTTCTGTTGCCTACATTTTTTTCCCCCTCTTCCTAGGAATTGCTAAAACACAGGAGTTAGAGGGTTATACAGGATATGATATTGTTATATCAATGAAGACAACCAAAAATTTATCTTTTTGAAATACTAGTACTCATGCATTGAAATTTTCCATTGACCTGAAGGACTTGCTATAAATGATGCTGGTGTTTTCTGATTATTTTATTATTCTTTGTTTTACCTTTTAAAGTTTGACTGTACAAGCCTATCCAAATAGTTATACAACTCACTGAATCCAGTACAGCATACTTTTTGTTTCATTCCAGTATTATTTCATCATCTATACGATGCCATTAACATGACTTTACCAGCTGTCACTGGCCAATACTTTTTTTTGTAATCAACTAGCATTCTTTCTGACACAAATTAATGTGCAATCATATCTTAATCTACACTGTCCATAGAAGCACCTTATATTGCCCTGAGTATGCTAAACCCTTTCAGCACCATAAGTGAAATCAGGCTTTTGAGGACAACCTAAATCAAGATCAAAGTGCACAGAACCTGCAGTCTTATCTTGGATCTATACCATCCGCTGATTCAGCTATCAAAAGATGCCGAGTTTATATATTTGGTGTTGAAAGAGTTATCACTCACTGTTTACTGTCCAATTCCTCTTCGTCCATATTACTTATCAGATTATCTACTGTGACACCCAGGGAGTCCCATAATTGTTTCAGTCCTTCTTGAGCACTTTTACCTGGTAATTCAAATATAGAAAAAGGCATGGTAATTCCAATACAAAATGACACCAATCAATGTGATCAAATAATCAGTGTATTCAAGGTACTGATGAGAGTTGTTCTGTTTGTTCATTCATTTCATTTTCAAAAACACAAGTGTGACATTTTATGCCTAGAAAACAGTGAAGCCTCTGTTTTGATAGCTCATTTATGCTACACCATTTTTCAGGTTTCCTGGAAATACATGTATATATGAGCCATACTCTTGGAAAAGGGGGCTTAATGCATCTCCATGATGCATGATACCATACAAGTCATCCCATAATTATGGAGTCATATAACATTTTGTCTAACAACTGGCTGAATCATGGGATAGTATGGTCCTTTGACATGCACAAAATTGACTTTAAGCAAAAAGTTTCGACCTAAGTCATCCTGCGCGGACTGGGCAGGCTGACATGGGTTGATACTTTGTTCAGATGCATTAAGCCCCCTTTTCACAAAGCATGGCTCATATATAAAAGACAAGTTAGAATTATCTCTTTATACTCAGGTACTTCAAAACCTTTTTCGCAGGAGGGGAGGGTTATCATTTCAATGGTGAATTCAGTTTGATCATTTGTGATCACAAAAGTTATTGATAGATACTTCATAGCTTAGTTATAGTACATTCAACAAAACCCCAATAATGCATGGAAGCAACCTGATTTCATCAAATCAGGTTTCAAACCATTACAGCATTTTCAATGCTTTAAAACCTAAAAACTTTTTTGTGTCATATATGAAGAGAGATAGTAAAACAAACTTACATTTCTGCATGGCTCCTACTAGATGTACCACACTGTGAACACTGTGAACTTGTGTAGCAGCAGCTGACTGGCAGCCATATTCTTTCAGATTTTTGATAAATAATCTGAAAGAAAGGAAATCGGTTGCATACTCAGTACTATATGAAATGGCTGGCATGATTCTCTGTACTCGAAACAAGCAAAGCAAACAACAGCAAGTAACAAGGGGTACATTAACTTCGTTCCCAATCTGTAAAGTATCATGTGAACTACAGAAGGACTTACCAAACTAAAAATCTGACAAGACAATCAAAATTACCCCAATCTTTGTTAACCCTTGACCAAACATTCCAGTGTTCTAACAACCCTTAGGGAGAAAGTCTTTTGAAAACATTGTAAGAAAAGGAGAAATGCTGGAAACCAGCATTTTCTCTATTTCTAACAATGTTTTCTGCCCTTTAAGGACAAATTCTACCATTTCAGCCACATTTGCCATCTGCAAATGCTTCCAACTCAGACGAGTCTAGAATTTGTTGTCTATTAAAAAGTTAATTACTCTCTTTTGAGAAAGCATATCTGTTTTAGTAAGACCAGCCAAATAAACTGTCGATTCCCTTTGCTTTACAGACACTACAGACTTTCATGATAAATCCAAATGATAAAATACTGATACATACTTAAGAGATATAGGTCTTTTATAGATGATATCTAACAACCATCTGGAAAGATTTGGTAATGTACTCTGCTCTGTGTCCTCTTCAAGGTCATACTGTAATTGTAGTGAATAGAACTAAATTCTGATATCTTTAAACATAGCATGATTCTGTTTTCACTCATTACTACACAATGCCAAATTTTAATGGCCCTGAGACAGAAAGGGTTGTAAAACATTGTTTGAAAAGGAGATGCTGGTAACCAGCATTTTCTCCTTTTCCCACATTGTTTCCTTACCTTCAAAAGGAAAATTCTATTATTTGAGCAAGGTTTAATTTGTTGTCTACAAATGCTTCCAATTTAGACCAGTGTAAAATTCCAACATGAGGTGGATAGATAACACTTTACCATACAAAAAAGTTTTACTCCTATGTTGAAACCATTTATAAACAATTAAGTGATGTACAAATAATGGGATTTGTTTTTAAACAGGGACAAAACATTTTTGGAAAATAACTCTTTTTGCTTATCTTAAACATGTGTAGGAGAAGAAAACTTGAAGTGTTTATTATACTAAAATCAAAGACTGGTTAAAACAAAAAAGGGTAATGTGCTGGACATGTATCTCTTTTTATGCCCCATATACACAGCAAGTTTTTTATGTGAATAGAAATTTGTGATATGTAGCATCTGTTCTAAAAGCTGTTAGAAAATTGCATTAATTCTTTATCAGAAGACTAAATTTTCGACTCATCCATATTGACAGCATTTGAGGCAGACAATGTCAACATGTATAAAATAAATGTAATAGGAATTTTCTTTGGAAAGGTAGAAAAAATGGTGGATAAAGAAGAAAATGCTAGAAATCAGCACTTTCTTCTTTTTCAAGACTATTTTCATGAGCATTCTTTTGCAGGAGGTCATCGAAACAAAAGGTCAAAGGATATCATATCCAGTAAGATACTTCAAGACATTATATGACAAAATGATTAGATCTTACAAGGATAGGAAAGTACCTCAAAGTTTTCTTCAAGCTAATAAAACTTACATTTTGACTGCTGTAACTCATTTCTGCCATCACTGCAGCAAGGACTGTGTTAGTGATTTTCTCCATTAAAGATTCTGTAAATGTATGGCTGGTAAACACTGACTTCATCAAATCTATCATGTTAGCCTTTATACTACACAACATCTGAAAACAAGGAAAGAAATACCACAGTCACTGATCATTGACAATACAATGCAGCTTTTTAAAGTCTTTACAAATGACAAAATTTTGGACTAGATCCAAACTGAAAGCATTTGCAAATAACAAAAAAAAAAAATGAAGCTCAAATGATGATTTCTGTTTTTGATAGGCTAGAATGCATTGTGAGGGAAAAAAAAATCCTAGTTACTATTTTTTCTCCTTACCCAGTAAGTTTGAAAAGCCTTCTTTACTAGGGTTGTGAAAACTTGTGAAAGTATGAGAAAGGCATTAAGCTTGTAAACAATGACAGCAATTCCACTCTTATCACTGACATTGACTGTTACATTTGATAACAATAATCATTTTCTACGATTAAAGATGCACCAATTTCAAGCAATGGTTTGAAATGACCTTGCCCTTTTTTATCCTCTTGTAGTCAACAGCTTTGAAAAAAAAAATACGAAATAATGTTTTCCATTTTGTTGAAAAATAAACACTTTCAGAGGTATTCTGGAAAGAGCATATCCTTAATCTGTTGGGTTTCACATAAATATGAGCCATGCTCTGTGAAAAGAGGGCTTAATGCATTTGCAAAAAGTATCAATTCTGGTCAGACTTTCTGGTTTATTCTTTGCCCATCAATCCTCTAAGACAGGGTTATTTTCGGTCTGGCTGAGTAAAGCCTACTATATTATAAAATAGATAAAATTAAAGTCTTGTTGAAATTAAAGGCATCTGCAGTCGACACAGTTATATGACTGAAACAATGAGATTATCATGGAAAGAGCAGAAAACCTTGTCGGGAAAGGAGAAATGCTGGTTATCAGCATTTTCTCCTTTTTCCACATGGTTTTTATAAAAGTTTTCTTTTTCAATATCGTAAAAACGCTGCATTGTGTGGTAAAGGATAAGAAGGTAAAGTAAATGACTTGTATTAAGCAGGCATACATTGCCTTCCCAGAGAAGACAGACCTGTTGAAATGCACCCATACTAGGCAAGCACCTGTCTTAACCCATTACTACACAATTCCTTGTTTTAACGACCCTAAAGAAAGAGTCTTTTGAAAACAATGTGGACAAAGGAGAAAATGCTGGTAAGTGGCATTTTCTACTTTTCCCACAATGTTTTCTACCATTTTTAAAATAGACATCTTCTTTTGGGCCACACTGATTAGTGGTCTGTAAATGCTTTCAATTAGATTGAGTCCAAAATTTTGTTAACTGGTAAGGAGTTTTACAACCACATTTCAGGTGTCTCTAAGGTGCTTGCTTAACCCTGCACCAAACAGTCCCAAAATTAAAAGATCATTAGGAAACAAGATTTTGAAAACATTATGAGTAAAGGAGAAAATGCTGGTCACCAACATTTTCTCCTTTTCCCACTATGTTTTCTACCTTTTCAAACACAAATCTCTTCATTCAGCCACATTTCACTTGTTTTTGTCTGCAAATGCTTTCAATTAGGTCTAGTCTAAAATTGTGTTGTTTGATAGAGTTAATACACATTTGACTGTATTTCATACTTTGTCAATGTTCCTGAATTCTGAACTATACTTTTCTGTTCTTTGCTATTATTGCTGATGTTATTTTTCACTTTTTCTCACATTAAAATCACCCAGAACCTCCCAGAAAAAAAAAAAAAAAAAAAAAAAAAAACCACTACATACCGTTGCACCTGAATCTACATTATTCTTCAGATGGGTGGACAGGTTGATTAAAAGCTTTGTGAAAAAATTGGGTAAAATATTGTTCAAACAACCACTGACTTTATCATCAGATGAGAACTTAACAAACTCCACGTCTTGACACAAACAATGCAAAACTTGGGGCAAAAATTGGAGTTCCGCATCTGAAAGGTATCAAGGAAATGATAACAGTAACATATAAAAATGTAATTGTACAAACATATTCACAAACTATAATGATCACCATCTTAACCACACTTTTAATGACCCTGAAGAAAAAGGCTTCTGGAAACTTTGTGGGAAAAGGAGAAAATGCTGGTAACTAGCACATTTTCCTTTTCCTACAATGTTTTCTACCCTATTAAAGACAGATATCATACTATCCACAGCTACAGCTACATTTATTTTGTCTGCAATTACTTTCAATTTGGTTGGGTAAAAATTTTAGTGGTTTGGTAAAGTTAGAACCGGCTTAAATTGCTTTTTGTGGACAGTGTAGATCACTCTTAGACTGCACAAAACACACAGTCTGATCTTTTATCTACACTGTCCGCTACTTTGTTATATGTTTTGGCCAACATAACCTTAGAATAGCAGTAGTTTGGCAGTTTTTTCTGATTGAAAAAGGGCCATTTTATAAATTCAGCTCACCAAGAGTTAACTTTTTACCACACAATCTTATGTTTAACGACCCTGAAGAAAAAGGCTTTTGAGAACATTTTTGGAAAAAGAGAAAATACTGGTAACCAGCATTTTCTCCTTTCCCCCCACAATGTTTCTTCCTTTCAAAAGAAAAAATTCAGTTTTTGGGTCACACTGACTTTGCTGTCTGCAAATGCTTTTAATTTGGGTAAGTCTAAAATTTTGTCAAATGCGAAATACCACCATCCTTGCAAATTCTAAGCACTCTATTTGGCAAAGACTTGGTACTCACCATAAGTATATGGCATTCTCATTTTTAATCAAATGTCCTTGGCTCTTAGTTCTACTTGAGTTCCACCCTCTCCACAAAATCATAAAATGTCATGTTTAGAGTTTATACTACAAACTTTGCAGTCTGTTCATTTCTCACCTTTAACAAGGATAACTGCACAGAGTTCTACTGCCTTAGTAGCAAGCCTTTCATCAGCAGCCCCGCACATAAACAGGCCAGACAGAAATTCTAATAGACCCTGAAATCAAAGGTATGTACATATGTACATGTATTTTCTGAGAATGTCCTGCTTGTAACCAAACAGTATAGTCATCAACAGTTAGTTTAAACATATTTATTTTACATCAACAGTTATGTCTTTCCATACCATAGATGACACCAGAACCGTTTGTGGACAGTGTAGATCAAGATCAGACTGCACAGAACATGCAGTCTGATCTCTGATCTACACTGTCCACTGCTATATTCTAAATTATGACCAAACTGTCTCTTGATCTTGTAGAGGGAATGTATTCTTAGCCTTTGAGAAAATGCATTTTATTTACTTCGTAGTGAAAGAGTTAATCATATGCCAAACAGTCCTAGGTTTTAAGTACCCTTAGGAAGAGATCTTTATGTTGGTAACAAGCATTTTCTCCTTTAGTCTGTCTATCTTTTTCTTGTTCTGAGCTTAACATCTAAAACAACCAGTGATCAGACTGCACATTCTGTGCTGTGTGATCTTGATCTACACTGTTCACAAAAAACAGCTTATTTTGCTCTTTGCATGCTAAGAGTTAACTCTTTACCAAATAATCCCATGTGTTAACAACCCTGAGGAATACAATTTTCGTCAACATTGCAGTAACCAGTATTTTGTTTTTCTTTTTTTCTTAAAGTTTTCTATCTTCTCAAAGACAAATTTTTTAAATATTGTCAATCAAGCTGCATGTTATTTTGGAGTCTGCAGCTGTATTCCATTTGGGCTAGTCCTAAATTTTGTTGTCAGGTTTAGACATCAGAAATCATATTGAAATTTGATGGGAGACAAAGCTTTGCAAGAATCAGCAGACTAAACAACTCTTAAAGCATAAAAATCAAAGGACAAAGATTGCACCTCTAGAATTCTATCTGGCAATGACGGTTCTTTTTCTGGATCTCCCCTGTTATCACCCACATGATCTTGTCTCTCCAGTTGAACACAAGCAAGTGGTAGGATATCATTCTCTGCCCAAGATACAATCTCCAAAACCTCGTCAAGACATTGATACATGTTCTCATTCTATCATTATATAGAAATAACATTAACTTTGATGTGTCTCTTTTCTTAACTTTTTTTTGACATCTAAAACAATATAGAACAGTTAAACCTTTACCACATAGGACCAGGTTTTAATGACCCCAAGAAAAGATACCTCTGAAAACACATATGGCAATAGAGAACATGCATTTTCACCTATTTACCACTGTTATCTGACATTTTCCAACACAAGTCCAATCTTTAAAAGCCATATCTATTTTGTCATCTTCAAATGCTTTTGATTTCTGCCAGTGTAAAATTTTGTTTTCATGTAAAGAGTGTTAAAACACAAATCCAATCTTTAAAAGCCACATCTATTTTGTCATCTTCAAATGCTTTTGATTTCTGCCAGTGTAAAATTTTGTTTTCATGTAAAGAGTGTTAAAACACAAATCCAATCTTTAAAAGCCACATCTATTTTGTCATCTTCAAATGCTTTTGATTTCTGCCAGTGTAAAATTTTGTTTTCATGTAAAGAGTGTTAAAACACAAATCCAATCTTTAAAAGCCACATCTATTTTATCATCTTCAAATACTTTTGATTTCTGCCAGTGTAAAATTTTGTTTTCATGTAAAGAGTGTTAAATAAAGACATCAATAAGTATAGATTATGTGTGTAATTCAGGTTCAAAGAATAGCACCACTTTTGTTTGTCACTATAAGCTTGTTATGGGCAGTCATAAAATCGTCTATGGATCTGGATCTGTGTCTATAATCCTGTATAAAATGGCTCTACGGCCTCACATAAATATTATCCAGTCATGCCCAGTAGCACAGTCAGAAGCATGCATGACTTGAAACCAGGTGGGTTGCTACTTCAATCCCCAGCTTGGCAAATACCTCCCCGAGGACTGATGCTAGTTATTGTAACATGATTCATTCCTCTCTTAACCCTTTACCACACGACCAGATTTTAGACCTGTCCGAATTGAAAGCATTTGCTGATGACAGTTTCAATGTGGCTCATATGAAATGAGTTTTCTTTGATAAGGTAGAAAACATTGTGGGAAAAGGAGAAAATGCTGGTAACCAGCATTTTCTCCTTTTCCCACAATGTTTTCAAAAACCATCTCTTTCAGGGGTGTTAAAAGTCGTCATTGTGTGGTAAAGAGTTAATGGAGATCACTGTTTTGCCAATAATTATTTGGAAAAGCAGCTAGTGGCTCAGAAAGAGTTAAGTACAAAGTTCTGATTGAAGAAACCCAAGGAAATGATAGATAGAAGCACTGGCGACTGAAATATTATTGAAAAAGACATTAAACCCCATACTAACAAAATAATATCATGCATCATTTATTCTTTTCTCAAATGACAATTTTTTTACTTTCCCAAACTAAGAGTATTTGCAGATGACATTTTTAAAAGTGGTAAAAAATGAGCTGAAGTTCTGTGGTAGGATAGAAAACATTTTTGGACAAGGAGAAATTGCTTGTTATGAGCAATTTCTCCTTTTCCCACCATTATAAGCTTTCTCTATCTGGTAAGGGGTTAAATTGAGGTGACCTCTGTTGTGACCTCTGTTCACACTGTAGTTGCTTTCATTAACTCTAAGAGCACCAAAATAAGACCTTACAGACATTTCAGTCTAAAATGTATCTATGGTATATTTACCTCTGAGTGAAGGTGAAGCAGTATCTTGCAGTACAATGTAAATGATGACAGAAAAACTTCCCCATCTTTCTGGTCTCTTTCACAATCAGCAGCTTCTAAATAACCTTGTATTTGTCTCTTAAAGAAAAGAAAAAAAAAAAAAAAAAAAAAATACAAGCGCTTCATGTGGCTGCCAACGTTTGGCTGTAGTTGTTTGAATTTCAGTGAAAATTCCAATTAGAAAAAGGGGCATAACTGCATCAAGAACACTTTGATGGTTATCTGCTCTTGTTGTATGGGTTCCTTTTTAAAAGTTAACAACCAGTCACATTTTGATATATATATCATCTGTAATAACAGAGACATTATGAAATGTCAAAATTTTTGCATCACGATGACAGGGCTATAACAGTACCTTGGTATTTTCTTCGAAAAGAGCCAAGCTAAAAATGATATTGATCAGAAAGACCAATCAGAAAGACTTAAATGGTTTCAATTCTCTTTGTTAGTATTAGATTTTAACACTGTTTTAACAGCTTAGGTCATGTCACAATGGTCAGTACACCTATGTATGTTTCCTGACTTTCTTACACTAGCACTAACATAAATTTCTTTCCAAGTCACTGCATACTTTTCTCACTTGTATCAGAGGTGAGATGGGAAAAATCCCCAGACAGAAAGTTGGTTTGCTGACTTCTAAATATACTATACATGTACTTTAGTATATATTTTTCAGATGGACTTTTAAGTTAGTAAACAAATTTAGAACTCAGCAAATCACAAATTATGTAGACATGCTAGAATTAAATATCGCATTGCACTAAGGACAGCTGTAGAAAATTTTCGACAACTTTCATTCCTACGAAATTCCTTTATTATCACAAACACTCAGGGAGTAAACATAGGAAACTTTACCATAGATTTTTGAAGCAGGTTCTTGAGCACCAATAAGTCTTCTTGCAGATTTTCCAGAATAATACCATTGATCATTTTATCCATCAGCATAAATCTCAAAATCTTGATCCCTAAAAGGGGCTTAGCCTCCACTGGATCAACAATTCGAACACGCCGAGATTTCTTTGCTTGCTTGCTGGATGGTTCTTCAGTTTTCTTTTCTGTGTAACATCAATATTTTTTTCAATCACTTTCTCTACATTGGAAGAATTTAAAACACCCCCAGTAGATAACTCTTGTGTTTGTGTGACTCAGATGCTAAAAAATTCTCCCAATAAAAATGTAGGACAATGCTACTTACAAAAATCAACATTTTTGGCCTCTTTAACTTCAGACAAAAACATTTTCTAAATTTTCAACTGCAAAAGGATCATGAGATAATGATTGAAAAAAAAAAACAAACAAAAACAAAAAAAACAATCAAACCCCTCTACCCTGCAGTTCTAAGAGAATATCCTATAGTAACCCACTATAACTCTATTACAGAATAGTCCAATATTTGACCTAATAAGTTGAAGTTCAAACATAAAATTTTTAAGCGCTTCTATTTCTGATTACGTAACATAAGTTTAATGTTTGATCTGGAAAGGAAAGCCTTATAAGGTTTTTCTATCTTTCAGTGTTGTTGGCCATGTCAGTAACATGACCTAAATAATTTGAGTAATCTTTTTCCCAGACAGCTAGGGAGGTTCCAAATGAAACCAGTGCGTAAAGCCAATTAGTTTCTAGAAAGATCTTGTAGACAGATGGACAGACAAGCAACCAAAATATGAATAGTTGAACACTAGGAATTTATGTGATATCAACTCCTTACTAGATGACAATATTTTAGACTTTTCCAAATTGAAAGCATTTGTAGACGACAAAATAAGTGTTGCTCAAGTAACGGTGTTTATCTATATAAGAGTGGAAAACATTGAGGGAAAAGGAGAAAACGATGGTTAACAGCATTTTCTCCTTTTTCAACAATGCTTTCAAAAGATTTTCTTTCAGAGTGGCAAAATAACATATTATTTGGTCAAGGGTTAACTCATAACGCAGAAAAACAGGTAACAATACCCATATATTCCCAGCTTGGGTATCTTTGTTATTCACTGTAAAGACATTGTACTTTAGACATCACTCTAAATCTGCCTTAACCCTTTCAGCAGCATAAATATTAAAAACAGGGGCTTTAGCAGACAACATAGCCAAGATCAGACTACATGTTCTTGGTGATCTGATCTTAGATCTATACCATCTGCTTGTTTAGTCAAGCTGCTGGTATGATCATCCTATAAGATATAAATCTTTTATCTTTTTTATTTCATTATATAGATTATATTTTCTACCGTGCAAAGAGCTCAAGTTTATACATTTGGCAGAATTTGACATAACATAATGAAAAGAAAAAAAATCTTGCAAGAATCAGGAGATACAATAATAAAAACTTCCTGTCTGTAGCACATGTATACTCACCTAATGAAGGTTTTAACCAGTCAATAACTAATTCAAAAATATCTGAAGCTCTATTTATCTCACAAAGGGAAACCAAAAGATCATCGAAATCTTCTGCTATATTTTCATTGGTCATGCTCCGTAACTTGGGTAGCCATGTTCGACTGAAATAAAATAGCAATAGTCCACATACAATAAATGTGCTCCC
The DNA here is from genome assembly GCA_946811185.2 of Hippopus hippopus. Taxonomy (NCBI): domain Eukaryota; kingdom Metazoa; phylum Mollusca; class Bivalvia; order Cardiida; family Cardiidae; genus Hippopus; species Hippopus hippopus. The sequence continues at coordinate 17,625,193 of OX328105.1, read as the reverse complement.
TATGAACTTGAAGGTCTATCCAAACAATTCAGAAGTGGATTAGGGATAAAAACAAGTTATTTCACTGAAATAGAATCCTCTGCCGAAAAAGACCTTTACTTGTAAACATATAAGAGGTACATGTATTGTGTTTTGCATGTACATGTAGCCTTTTTGTTATTGGTCCATAAGGAAATCATATATTAAGCCCCCCTTTTCTATGATATGGCGTTTCATTAAATAAAAACAGTCAATGATTGTCTGTAGCTTATGATAAACATTATAAATATGAAATTTCGTAAAATTTTGACCAATAATTATATTGGTCTATAATGGAAATATACATCAAGCCCCATTTTTACATGGCACGCAAGGGTTTTAAAAGATGTTTGTCTGGATGCACTGAGTGACAGATGGATGGACGACGACGCAAAAATCATATCCTTCTGCCGAAAACAATATAAATATGAAGTTTCATAAATTTTGTCAGCTAATGGTCCATAATGGAAATAACATCAAGACCCCTTTTTCCATGACAGGGTATACTAGGTTTACTCATTCATGGGATTCTTCTAACTATTTATCAACCAATCTGAAGTTTAAATGACCCTGAGAATGAAAGCTTTTGAAAATATTGTGGAAAAAGGAGAAAAAACTGGATACCAGCATTTACTCCTTTTTTCCATGTTTTCTTCCATCCCCGTGACAAATCCTAATTTTTGAATTATGGGAGAACATTATGGGATTAAGACAAAATGCTGGTAATTAGTATTTTCTCTTTTTCCCACAATGTTTCCATCAATTTCAGAGACAGAAATCTTCTTTCAGGTCACATTTCATTTGTCATCTGCAAATGCTATCCATTAGGTGAGGTCAACAATTTTGTCATTTGGTAACTATTGCAAGAACAATGGCAAATGGCTTTCAAAAGTGTGGTCTTCATAGATTAAAAGAGACCCGTTACATAATTTTGTTTTGTAAGTGAGCTTTCTATTCACCACCAATACGTCTAAAAAAAAAGGATGTCAGCACTAGACTTCACTGTGTTCATGTTACTTTTGTTTTATTGTTTTTGCCTGTGGTACAGCCTGAAAGTAGGAAAAGGTTTGAAAAATTTAGACAATCAAACACTTGCTTAATTCTCAAAACAAATTTACCTTAATTACAAATTACCATGTAACATTTCAAATATTGTGATACTGTCTCATAGGGGTGTAACGATACATCGGACTATCGATGGATCGCGATGGTGAGCGTGTCGATGCTACTGCATCGATTGTTATGTTGAAAATCGATAACTATGGCTGATAGTTACCTCAAATATCGATAGTTTCAATAGTTTCACTGACAAGAAAGAGAGAGAAAATACTGCAATTCGCTAATGTATTCGGACGCCCTAAAAGTTCGGACACGTTTAATTATTTACAAAAATAATTTATTTTTCAATTCTTTCTCTGAACACTTCCAAAAGCAAGTTTTCCTAAATACTTGGACATTCCGTAAAGTTAATTTCCCAAAATATTTGACAGGTAATTTTTTGGAATATGTTTTCAATAATGATCGCCTGCATAATATTCATTTCTGCATAGCAATGTTCATCATTACGAAAACGAATCCTTCGAGAGCTGATTAACTCAGCGGTAATTTTAAGTCCTGAAATTAGACCAAAATAATTGCAACACTAAGGGTGTTTTTGTTAAAAACTTCTCACCAAAGCGAAAAGTGTGGATTTAGATCAAAGATCAGACCAAACAGTCTGCCTACAGTCTAATCTTAATCTACACAGGTCGCCAAAACCATAACCATGCGTGTTGTCCCTCCATAAGCAATAAATAAATCTAAATCTACTATGAAAAATGAATACTAAACCTCGTTCTTTCTTTTCTTTATTTATCAGTAATCCATTTCGAATGCATTCCTTTTATTTCGGCTGCAAGGAATTAGATTAATTTTTAGAAAACAGCCGCACTTTTTTATGCTGACTACACAAAACGTGACACGACTGGCGTGTCTTTGAAACAGCTATATTACTAAATGCAAAAAGGCTTTATCAGCTGGTGTACATGTAAATAGGCTTATTGCATGGTCACTTTGAATTGATTGGAGGTCGACCTGCAGCCAGATAAAAGTTTCTTTGAGCAGACCAGTTTAAGTGTGTAAATTAAACAGGTGCGTTACAACTCAGTCGCTTCGAATGATTTGCGTGTTACGTCATACCCCTTATCCAAATTTTACTGCAAACATTTGTGTACTCACGACAGGCCGACAGGCATCTTGTATACAGATGACTTGTAATATAGATCTACATTATGGTCGTTCTAATTTACTCAGCTGATGGTAAGATGGCGATTTTCAAAGCATTGGCGGATGGTGTAGATAGACTAAACGCTGTCTGATCTTGGATCTATACCATCCACTTCTGTACTATGACTTAACTCGTATTAGAAAGCTACTCCTTTCTCGGGCTAAAAAAGGTAAGATATTGTTTAACAGTGTTCCCACTCACGCAAATTATTGCGTAAATCACGTTATAGAACTGAAATTCACGTAACAAATTCTGGTTACACCCGAGACTTTGCGTAAGAAAATGCATGGACAAAAAAGGCCATTATACGCTTTTCTTGTGAAAAATGACAGGTTTTGAAGTTACTTGTTACCCTCATTGACAATCTTTTTGTCAAATCATGTGGAAATAACTAGCCAGAAATTAACAGACATGAAAAACTGATCGGAGTAAAAAACACGGAAACCCATGACACAACAAAATGTCTCTTTGACATTGTCCGATCAGAATCACTTCAGATCGTCTTTTCAGCTTTTTAATGACTATAAGCATTACACCTTTCGCGAAAGGAAGTTCCTTTCGCTGTTTAGCTATACCGGACTAAACAAAAATAATTATTTTTTCTGTCTGAATATATTGGCCAATTATGGGTAAAATTAGATAAATTCTATCAACTCAAAAAAAAACCTTAAGGGCTCACATTTAAAAGGCGATTTCTTTAACAGTTGCTATATAATTACTTTTTATTTGGTGTGTTTATGAACCACCAGCATTTGTCAGCATTTTATGCTTTGCATGCTGTTGTATATCAATCAGACTTAAAAGTTGACTTCTTCAAAAGTTCAGAGTAATTAGGTATGTTAAATTGTTTGTGAGCCATCTGCATTTAGAAAAAATTGTCATTGAAATTTATTGAGCATCTTGCATTTAACTCTATTTTCCCCTTTATTTGCTATTCAAAACTATACTCAAGTAGAATTTAAACTACTCGGAGAAAGTATTAGTCTAAAACATGGTTTCAAGATGTAATTTGGTGAAATTCATCTCTTGCAATTCATCCAATAGTATTGCAATAGTATTGCAATAGTAACAGGCAATATCAATACTATTTTAATAGTATTTTTTCCAATGTCAATACTATCGCAATAGTAGATTTTGGCCTCAATAGTCAACCCTACTGTCTCATATCACACCATTACCTACATTATATATCAAGATACATTTTTTGTGGGCGATACCCAGCTCTACTAGTCACTGGATCAGGAAAATGTAACTGCAGGCTGTAACTCCTATAATAGTAGACCATTCAGAGAAAACTGCATGTATGCAAGCTTCTTTAAAATTTCAACCAAATCATTTGAAACCTGTAGGAGGTAGAAAAGGATACAAAAATGCATCCATGGACCGGTGGACAGACTGACAACTTCAATTCTATCTCACAATCACCCCCCCCCCTCCCCACACTTTGTTGGGGGAGGGGGTTTAATATAAGTTACTCACTTGAGTGTGGACATATAACTTGCAGGAAGATATCCCATCAGGCGCAGTAACACAGATACTATCTCAGGGTCCTGTAAAGATACAAAACAAAAGGGCCATGATGGCCCTGAAGTCGCTCACCTGAGCCTTTTGACCAAACATGACCCATTTCCAATCTCTTTCGAGATATTATGACAAACATTCTCATAAGTTTTCGTAATTATTTGACTGAACATTTGGCCCCTAGCTTGTACACACACTTTTTCTGGACTCATCCAAAATGTCATCAAGACAAACATTCTGACCAAGTTTCATGAGTATTGAACTTAAAGTGTTGCCTCCAGAGTGTACACAAGATTTTTCTAAGATTTGACCCAGTGATCTAGTTTTTTACCCAACCTGACCCATTTTAACTCGTTTGTCATCAAAACAAAAATTCTGACCAAGTTCCATGAGTACTGGAGTGAAAATTTGGCCTCTAGAAGATACTCAAATTTTTTCAAAGATTGGTCTAGTTACTTAGTTTTTGACCCGGTATGACCCATTTTCAAACTCATCCCAGATTACATCAAGACAAGCATTCTGACAAACTGTCATGAGTATTTGACTAAAAATGGGCACACGTTTTTGTAAGATTTGACCTAGTGACCTAGTTTTTGAACTTGTCTGAGACATGAACAAGACAATATTCTGACCAACTTTCAAGAGTATTGGACTATAGATATGGGCTCTAGAGCATACACAAGGTTTTTCTAATATATGACCTAGTGACCAATTTTTTTTTACCTGACATGACCCATTTTCAAACTCATCCGAGATATCACCTTGACAAATTTTCTGACCAAGTTTCAAGAGTATGGACTGAAAATATGGCCTCTAGAGTATACACAAGGTTTATCTAAGATCTGACCTTGTGACCTAGTTTATCAGATCTGTACTGCATTATCAATTTGACCTGAACCAAATACTGCCATGCATACTTGCGCTCTACTTATTCTACCAGTACTTAAAAATCCAGACAGTCTGTGCAGCGCATTTGCACCTTTTCCGAGTCTTAAACCAACCATTCTCGTAGCTGCTTCCATTTCTCGTTAAATTGTCTCTCCAGTCCCTTTTGCCCATATTCTTTTTTCTTTTCAGCGCGCTCCTCTGACGTTAATTTTCTTATTTTACCAAGTTTAGCACCTTACTAATGTTTTAACGACGCCATTTTTGTCCGAAACGTTGCGATTACGTTTTCAGCGGCTTGGAATAAATGCCGGACAGTCGGACCGATCGGGCCTGAAAAATCGTCGGTCCTTATCAAGATTCGTCGGTCATGTCCGTCGGACCGACGTGTTTCGGGAAGTCTGGGGTAGTTTCAGAGGAGAAGATGTTTGAAATAAAAATTTACGCATGCATGCACACACGAATGACGGACACCGGGCCATGACATAAGACCGCTGGCCTTTGGTCAGTGGAGCTTATAAGTTACTGCGCGTGTCACTTGGCAGAACAATTTCAACTCTCCTTGCGCTTAATTACCCAACTAAATGCATATACATGTACATACATGTATTGAAAATTTTATTTTGCATTACACAGATCATAGCTTATAAACCTATCATAGCATATAAATACTGTTCCACAAATCTGCTTTTCAGGAATTTGAGTCCTTTGATTTTGCCTTACAGTAGACCACATTCAGAAACTATTGTGGCAAAGAAGAAAATGCTCAAAAAGTAAGCCAATGTGTTCATCTTTGAAAACTTCAGTTTTGTTGAACATCAAAATTTCACGATTCATGAATTAAAGACCAAAATGCACACAGGAGGCAAGTTCTGTGAAGAGTTGTAATTTATGTTGCCTTTTTGCAGTAATTGTATCCCCATTTACTGTCTAAATCCCATCTTGTTTGTCATGAAACCATATCCACATTAGTATAAGGTTAATTTGATTGTATAAAATGCTGTTTCAACTGATCTTTAAATCTTGTCAAGTATTCTTTTACCCATGCTCTTTGGATCAGTATTATGGCAAGGAAAAGCTACAATTTACAGTTTAATGGTTACCTTTTTAACTGGTGACAAAATTTTAAACTTATCAAAATTGAAATTTGGAAACAATAAATTGAGACTCAAATTATGAGACTCGTCTCCAAAAAGGTTTGGAATCATTGTAGGAAAAGGAAAAAATGCTAGATACCACTCCAACACAGTTTTCAAGAGCTTTTTTCCCCTGGTTAGTAAAGAGATAAGAAAGGGAGGCAAAAATTGTGGGAAAAGGAAAAAATGCTGGTGACCAGTTTACCTTTAAAAACAATGATTTTATGGATGTATAACAATTCACTAGAATTATTCCACAAAAATAAGTGCACCACATGTGGGTGCCAATGCTCCGCTGCAGGCGCTTTTTCTGTCAAAAAGAAGCATAATTGTGTCAAAAATGAGACAGTACCCAGTACAGATCCTCCTTTTTAATAGTAAACAACTAGCCCAAACTAAAAATCTTTAGTAATAACACAGATATAAGAAAATGACAAAAGTTTTCACACAACCAAGAAAACAATGTTCAGGCTATGGCAATACCTTAATGTTTTCTTGAAAAGCTGCCAAGCTAAAAATGATACATAAAACAAACAGAAAATAAGGCTGAAGCTCACCTTGAATACTTTTTCCATTTCAATGATTGCCACACTCAAACGTTTGTCTAGATATTTCTTAAAATCTGAATTAGAAGGCTGTTAAAAATATAAAGAAACAAATCATTGAGGAAAATGTCATAGTATGTTAACTCTTTTCCACATAACAAAATTCAAGACTGGTCCAATTTCAAACAAGAGGGCCATGATGGCCCTGAAGTCGCTTTGACCAAACATGACCCATTTTCAATCTCTTTGGATATTATGACAAACATTCTACCACACTTTCATTAATATTGGGCTGAAAATTTGACCTCTAGCTTGTATACAAGCTTTTTCTAAAAATTTGGCCTTTAGCTTGTACAAAAACTTTTTCTAGAATTTCTCTCAGTGACCTACTTTTCAGCCAAACATAGCCCATTTTCCCATTGTAGATATTATCAAAACAAAGACTCTGACCACCTTTCATAAGTATTGGAGTTTTGGACTAGAAATGTGGCCTCTAGAGCATACACAAGTTTTTTCTAAGATTTGACCTAGTGACCTAGTTTTTGACCCGAAATGACCCATTTTCGAACTCGTCTGAGATATTATCAAGACAAAAATTCTGACCAAGTTTCATGAGTATCAGACAGAAAATGTGACCTCTAGAGCGTACACAAGGTAAAAGTTGACAACGGACGACACACGACGGACAGAGCACGATCACAAAAGTTCACCTTGAGCACTTTGTGCTCAGGTGAGCTAATAAGGTTGTTAATACAAAACATATCAAATGTTTGACAAGCCCCAATAACTCAGCTGGCAGAGCATTAGACTTGTGAACACTGAATGATCTCTGGATCGATACCCATGGCTGGCCTTCTTAAATTACTGTATAGTATTTTAGATGAGAAATTAAACCTAGATCCTGTGTGATAGTGCTATACACTGAGCAGTTTAAAGAACAAAGCATAACTTGATATGGGTTTTGTCCTGTTTCCTGCACTATCCCACGTAACAAAACTAAGTCCTCTGAGAGCGTTGCTCAAACAGGAAACCAGTGGCAGTGATAAATAAAAAAAATTTGTCATAAAATGTTGCTAAAATGATGAAATTTGCTTTCTAAAGGATAGAAAACATTATGGAGAAAGAAGAAAATGCTGATTACTAGTTAACAGAAAACAAAAATACTTTTTATCTAAACTTATCGTTAGAGTATGTCTTGTTAAACTCAGATGAACTGAATAAAAACTCTTTATCAGATGACAAAATTTTAGACCTATCAAAATTCAAAACATTTGCCGAAATTAAATGACGCTCAAGTGTTGGCACTTAACCTTGAAAGGTTTGAAAACAATGTGGAAAAATGAGAAAATGCTAGTTACTAGCATTTTCTCATTTTCTCTCTATGTATTCAAAAGCTGCAGAAATTGCCCAGGATTGATCATCAACTTCAATGATTGTAAGGACTTACCTTTGTAAGTTCTGGTCTGATCAATGTCCATAGGATGAAGATAGACTCAAGTAGACCAAGCATTAATGAACTGTTTCTGACTGTTAATTTGTTGTAGTAATCTTCATCATTATCATCATCATCATCATTGGTATCATCATTATCAGCTCTGGAATTAGCATTTGTAGCCAAGTCACCATTTTCTGCTCCAATGTTCAATTCATCTAGATCTGAATTTATCTGAAGAAAAGCAAAAAATCAAATTAAACTTTTCTTGTGTTACAACCAGTGACAGATCCGGTAGCTACATGGACAAAAAACGGGAAACATCCTTAATGACATTAATGAAATACTAGTTGGCTTTTTCAGGGTTTTCCTTCAGCATTAAAAATTGGGGGTTATTGAGGCCCCTTGTCTTTTTAGTTGAGGGTCATTTCTCTAATTTTGGGGGTCAAAATAAATAGGTCTCTTCATCTTAAAGCACTGATTACAATACATTTCACCTTTAAACTCCAACCAAGTAAAGTCTTTAAGCCAGTTCTAACGGAGCGCTCGACTTCAATTTTTAGACAGACAATACATTCTCTTCTGAATCGCTGCTTGAAGTGGGGAGATCAACAGCTGCAGGAAGCAGACGATAAAAAAGAATGCTACAGCTTAAATTGTCGAGACATTTTTCCCGCGAACAGAACGGACTGGTAATGTGTACTCTTATTTATCAAAAGTCGGGTAAAATAAGCTATAAAATATAGAGAACCACCAAGACTTTGACTGGGCCCATGTTTACAACAACTGTCCACTTTACTTTACTGTAATGATGCATGAACCAGTCTTATTCTATAAATAAATTACCGGAAAACCACTTGTATCTAAAATAAACCCTGTAGTTAAAAAAAATTAATGCTGTTTGTCTGATATTGAAGCAAGATCAGACTTGGATTAATGATGATTTCTTCAGTTTCCCAGATAATTTTGATATTGCAAAGTTGCGTCACTGATGGCACACTGTTATTTATTTTTGGGGGTCATTTGAGTTAAAATAGCGTCACTGACGCAGGATTTGTGTGTCATGGAAAACCCTGACTTTGACACATTAGGGAATAACTTCTTTCTGATTGAAGAACAGTTTGGATTGAAGTGTGTACTGATTTCAAAACCCTAGTTATGCCACTGAACACATACATAATTTGGTGTTAAAGTACTTCCTTTGCTAAGCTGAGTAAAATGAGTTGGTGTTTGAGATAAAATTTTATTAAATGAGCCCAGGAAAAATGTTATTAAGCTAGCCTTTGACAAGTGTAATAACATTTATTCTTGATGAGTTTAATTAAAATTTTATCTCAAATGCCAATGAATGTCAGATTCTTTTTATCAGATAATGTTATTTCACAAATTATAGATTAGAAGATGCAAATTCATCTGTAGATGCACCCTCTGTAATATGCATAAAATCCATTAATATCTATGAAATACATACAAAATGATGTCAAAAAATAACGTCACACAATTGTTGTATCAAAGATGAGAAAAATTGTGTTTAGTATATTACATGAAAACAAGGAAGGTTATGTGATAAACACAGATGAAAAATTAGTCTACTCATCCAGTCAAATCCAAACGTTATGTGTCTTTTCACCTGTATAGAGAAAACAGTATTTGAAATGTTACCCAGACGATAGCATGCTTGTTGTGTGTGCATTGTTCAGAGCACAAACTGCAAGTTTACTTGTTTTTTGCAGAATGTGTGGATCTGGGATCAGACTGCACATTCTGCAGTTTCATTTTCACCCTTTACCAAACAATCCCATTTTTTCATGACTGTAGGGAGGAAGCTTTTGTCACACATTGTCAAAATAGGAGAAAATGCTAGTAACCCTTTTTATAAGCATTCCTATCGTCTTAGATACAGTAAATTTCTAGTTTTCTAGTACAGTAGCTTTCAATTTGGGCAAGTCTAAAATTTGTTGTTTGATACAGAGTTTAATCTAAATGGTCCAATGTTTCATGAGATATTCTATAAACAGTTACTTCATACTGTATGGTATTATATTTTAATTGCAGCAGTGTTTTCTTTATTCAGTTGGAATCAATCCCTCCAAATAAACACACAAATCTGCCATTCTCTCATCTGAATCTTTACCTCCTTTCACAATAAGCGAAACACAAATGTGTGTAGTTTACTTATATGTACCTGATCTAAAGATTTCTCCATGTTGTCTTCCCTTGTCCATGTTTTTCTCACTGCAATCAGCACTGATTTACATATTATCACTATCAAGTCAACTGTTTAAAAGGAAAGAGTGATATACTTAATTCTGTACATGTGCACCTACAGGACACTAAAGATATAGAGGATCTTACATGAGTGTTTATGTATTATCATTTTTATCAAACGAGTTGACTAAAATTGTATTACGCGAGCCTTGGCGAGATTCTATTTATCACATAAAACAAATGAGAGACAAAAACTATCTTGCATCATCACCTTTTGCCTATCTACTGTTCAAGGGTCCATGTTTATACTTGTAGTTTGATTTCAAATGCGTACATACACATGTAGATAGTTCTTTGACATTGACACCGAAAGAAGAATGAAAGAGTTTATAGAGGGGTTAAGTCCACCTATTTCCGCTATAAAACTGACTTTAAGAGACTTTTGCTGCATTTCTTGGTTTTTATCAAACATGAAAATCGAAAACTTTCCATGTGTATACGTCTTGGCAACAGTGACGTCATTTTTCCACCAAACGGCGTAACAGTACAAATTCCCGCACAAACTGTGGTTGGTTTCTCTGGCTTCACACGCTCATGACTGTAAACTGATCAGAACCAGGACCCAAAAAACGATAATACACTAGTGTATTATCAAAAATAAGTCATGGGTTTAATACACTGCCGGAGGAGGTTTTATGTGATAAACAGGCTTGCTTAATACTGGTGAGCCATACACTAGCAAAAGGGGGCTTAAGTTATCCCCATGATGCATCATACCAAGCAAGTCATAACATAGTTATGGATACATAAAATCCATTTTGTCTAACAACCAGCTGAATGCCATGGCAGACTGGTCCTTGGACATGCAGCTAAATGAACAATAGCTAAAAAGGTTTTGACCAATGTCAGCCTGCCCAGACTGTGCAGGCTGACATGGGTCGATACTTTTTGCAGATGCATTAGGCCCCCTTTTCACACAGCATGACTTAGGTACATTTCAACATGTTGGCACTAGTTATGTGCTTGCTTAACTCTTTACCGAACGACATAATTTTAGACTAGTCCAAATTGGAGGCATTTGCATACAACAAAATTCATGTGACTCAAAAATTGAAACTTGTTTTGGGAAGGGTAGAAAACATTGTTGGAAAAGGAGAAAATGCTGGTTACCAGCATTTTCTCCTTTTACCACAATGTTTTCAGAAGGCTTCTTTCTCCGGGTTGTAAAAACCCGGGATTGTTTGGTAAAGGGTTAAAACAGATTGCCTGTAGGCACCAAGACGAACTATGGTTTGCTTCCTATTGCTAGGTAAAATAAATGACTAAAACTGTAAGAATCCTTTTTTGATGTGTTAAATATTTCATTAAATGAGTTTTCAAAAGATTTAAAATGTCTTCCCTGTAAAATCGACATCGGTATAAACAACTCTATTGATTTGTAAGATGAAAAAAAAAAAAAGAAATTGTTCCCTATAACTCGTAACCTTACAATCCAGAGTTTAAACAACCTCGAGAAAGAAGACATTTGAAAGCATTGTGGGAAAAGGAGAATTTTTTTTTTTTTTTTCTCCTTTTCCAACAACAGTTTTTAAGTCACATTTACAGTGACATCTCCAGGTTATCAGCGTTATCTCCTTTTCCCACAATGTTTTCTACACTTCCAAAGAGAAATTTCAGTTTTGAGTCACATGTACTTTGCTGTCTGCAAATGTTTTCAATTTGGACAAGTCTAAAATTCTGTAATCTAGTTCAGAGTTGAACAAAAGATTCTTTAACTACCAAATAATTTTACCTTACCTGTATCCTTTATGTTGATATGTCTGACAGCTAATCTGAAAAATTCTCGGCTTGCAGCTCTGTTGTGTTCAATCAAATAGACAATTCTTTCAATCTGAACATCAACTATAAGAGAGACAAAAAAAAAAAAAAGTTAAAACTGGTCCCGTTTCACACATAATTTACACAGGTAACAACATTACTAATGCTTACAAATATTAGCCTGGATCCCCCAAGTTTGATCTTTTGGCAAGCAGAAAATTTATTAATACCAAAAAAATTCCACTCAGTTTAGCCTGCACAGGCTGACATGGGTCAATACTTTTTGCAGATGCGTTAAACCTCTTTCCACAGATCATGGTTCATATACATATGAGTATGCTCTGGCATAAGGGGCTTAATGCATCACCGTGACACATGATACTGGCCCAATCATCACATAATTATGGATCCATAATAGCCACTTTTTTAAGTAACTGACTTAATCATGAGGTAGACTGGTCCTTTGGCAAACAGAAAATTGACTGACAGCGAAAAATTTCGGCCCAGGTCAGCCTGCATGGACTGCGCAGCCTGACCTGAGCCGATACTTTTGGCAGATGCATTAAGCCCCCTTTTCACAGAGCATGGCTCATATATGTATAACACATTTATAAAATGCTTGTGAGTTTCATATTATAATACTTCTTTCAGAAGTATCTTTTTTGTTTCAAAGCAGTCAGTGAGCCTATCAATGCATTGCCAATGTGTATCACTAGCCTAAAATTTAAAAAAAAAAAGTTTGTATTGAGTTTAACACTGTTTTAACAGCTTCGGTCATATCACAGCGGTCAGTGCACCTACACATGTGTTTCCTAGCTTTCTCACACCAGTAATCACCAAACTTCTTTCCAAGCCACTAACTACTTTTCTCACATGCATCAGAGGTGAGAAGAAAAAAAATTTAGAGAAAAAAAAAAAGGGAACACCCAGGGAGCTGCTTTCCACCATAAAGATAGCCTAAAGAAAATTCGGCTCTGAAAGGGGGCAAGATTTATCCTGCAGTGACTTTCACCGAGCCACAGTAAGAATTCTTGTCAAAGCTGAAGATTCGTAACCATAGACCATTCGCCTTAAGGGTGTGCGACCAATTTGGTCACTGGAGCGATTAATGTTGTCAATCAATGCAACAATTTGTGCATTTTTTTTTTTTTCACGATTCAAGATCACATGATTTAGAGATGTCCACAAGATGATCTATCATCACTTTTTGTAATACAGGTATTATTATGAAACACCAACACCAATTTAGAGAAAATACTTCTAAAATATTCGAGTCCTTTACTCTTTGCCCCATGGCAAAATCTTGGACTTGTCCATACTGAAAGCGTTTGCAGATGACGAATCAGATGTGGCTAAAGTGGTTGTATTTGTCTTTTAAAGGGGATAATACATTTTGTGTGAAAAGGAGAGAATACTGGTTACCAGCATTTTCTCCTTTTCCCACAATGTTTTCAAAAGGCATTTTTAAACCTCAGGATTGTGTATTAAAGGTTTAAATTTTACCAATATTCCTGTTCCATTAATTCTCACAAAAATATACAAATTGACCAACCTGACTGTCTTATAGGGACAAAATTATCAAACAACAATTCCACAATACGTCTTTTTACAGGATCTTCATCACAGACAAGTCTGGCTAGGAGATGCTCCAGAGACACAATATCCCAGTACTGAAAATTGAAAGTTTAGGTTCAGTTAACCATAAGAGCCTTTAACACAACGTATGTTGCTATTGTGGACAGTTTAGATCAAGATCAGACTGTACAGAATATGCACTGTCTACTACCTTAATGTGTTATAACCAGCATGCTTGAAACAAAGAGCAAATGAGAGAAAGGAGACAAAGGCAGTGAAAATGCCTTGCAGGGGTAATTAACTCCATACCAAACTTCATAATTTTAGACATGTTCAAACTGATAACATTTGCTAATGACAATTTAAATGTGGCTTAACTAATGGAATTTGTCTTTGATTTGGTAGACAACATTGCGTAAAATGGAGAAAATGCTGGTTACCAGCATTTTCTACTTTTCCAACAATGTTTTTTAATACCCATCTTCCTCAGGTTCATGCACTCTGGATTGTGTGGTGAAGGGTTAATGTAGACAAACAGACTGAGATATCCAACATTGAAATAGATATACCTCAGCTCATACCTACCCAAACACCCCAACATTTTGTCTAAACCCTATCTCATTTTGGGGTACATAAAGTCATACTTTGATTGAAAGAACTTGCAGATAAGGCTTCTTCCTCAGAGTCGTTAGAAACTTGTGATTGTGTGGTATAGGGTTGATGCAGACATACAGACTCAGGCATCCAACATTGCAATAGACATACCTCAGCCTCTGTTGTTATACCTACCACAGCACCCCGATATTTTGCCTTATCTCTTTACCAAACAACAAAATTTTGGACTTGTCCAAATTGAAAGCATTTGCAGACAACAACATAAATATGACTCAAAAACTTAAACGTGTCTTTGGAAACGTAGAAAACAATGTGGGAAAAGGAGAAAATGCTGGTTACCAGCATTTCTCCTTTTCCCACAAGCATTTTCTCCTTTTCCCACAATGTTTTCAAAATCCTTCTTCTTCAAGGTTGTTAAAACTCAGGATGGGTGGTAAAGACTTAACCTAAATCTCATTAGGGAGAACATAAGTCATATTTTGATTGAAAGAACTTGCAGATAACAAAACAAAATATGGTTAAAATTATATGATGTCTTTGAAAGGATAGAAAATATTGTGGAAAAAGGAGAAAGTACTGGTTACCAGCCTTTTCTCACAATGCTTTTGAAAGCCTTCTTTCTCAAATTTGAAAACTTGGGATTGTGTGATAAATGGTCAAAGAAGTCACAACACAGGTCTTGGAAGAGGTAATGTATCTTTGCATATTGCCCCCTATAAAGACTAAGACAGGAACACATACTTTCAAAGCCATTTCGTGCTGAGAGATCTATTATTTACCTACCCTTATTCCCCGGATTGTTTTCACTTTGATCAAAAGCTCCATCACAGCAATCCGTACAGTTACTGCCACATCATGAAACGATCCCTGCACCTTGGGAAGCACAGAATTCAGAAACATGTGGCTTAGTGGATTATCCAGGAGACATATAAATCCCTGTAAAAAGAGAAGTGTTTCTTTAAACAGACAATTTACAAAGCAGGCAGAATTTGAACTTTGCTTTGTTCAGACAGTACTTTGTGACATTTTCTAGTGTATTTCATTAAGTTGGCAGAGACTTCATGAGTCATATATTTCAAAGGCCATGAGGCAGAGTTCATGAGCTAAATATTTAACCATTAACCAAATGAAAAAAAATAGCCTTGTCCAAATTTTAAGCACTTGCAGACAGTAAATCAAATATTACTGAAAACATGAAATTTGTCATTCAAAGACTAGAAGAGAGAGGGAAAAAGGAGAAAATGCTTGTTACCAGCATTTTCTCCTTTTCCTTCCATGTTTTCAAAAGGCTACTCCCTTAGGATCATTACAGTTAGGATTGTGTGTTAAAGGATTAACAGACCATAACTTGGAAAGTTCTTGAGTTATATATTTCAAAGACAAGGCCAAGAGTTCCTGAGTAAAATATTTCAAAGAGGCAATCAGGAGGGTAATATGGTAGCAACAGATGCAAAAACAGATAAATGATAGAAAGAGTGTGAGCAAGAAACACTGAAATACAGAAACTGACAGATAGCAAGATGTACAGAAGGAGGAAGGAAATATTTAAATAGGACCAGAGCACTGCATGTGAGTGCCAACACTTGGCTGCAGTTGCTTGATTTTCACCGCAAATTTGAAGTCAAAAGGGGGGATAATCTTTAATAATGCTTTGATGGTTACCTCACCTTGTTGTATGGATTCTCCTTTTGACAGTGAACAACCTGCCCAAGTTTAAAAGTAAATATCTTCAATATTAAAAGATTTTTTTTTGTTTGTATTGGAGTTTAACGCCACTTTAACAGCTTAGGTCGTATCATGGCAGTCAGTGTCACACTCATGTGTTTCCTGGCTTTCTCACAGCAGTACTGACACAACTTTCTTTCCAAAGCCACTGACTACTTCTCACACAAGCATTTGAGGTGAGAGGCGAAAAATCGCCAGAAAGAAAGTTCGCCTCAACCGGGTATTGAACCCGCAAACTTCAGTTAACAAGTCAGATACGCTAACCACTGAGCTATCAATAAAAGAGATATAATAAAAGGTCAAATATTTTTTGAAAATGTCAACGATTTTGCACAACGCGGACGACGCCAAGACTATGACAATACCTCAACATTTTTTTCGAAAATAGCTGAGCTAATGACAAAATGCTGCGATTAAAAAAAAAAGTACATCTAATAAGAAAACTGACCTATGAAAATTGACCTGTAAGGTAACATTTGTAATACTTATGTCTATTTCCTTATTATTGAGTTGCTTTAACAATTTCCTTTGCCTTTAAAAAGGTAAAAAAAGTTGTGGGACAAGGAGGAAATGCTGGTTACCAGCATTTTCTCCTTTTCCAACAATCTTTTTGAAAGCTTTCCACCTCAAGGTTGTGTGGTAAAGGGTTAAAAGACAGATAAGGAGCAAAACAACATACCCTGATTACACTTTCTCTGACACCTTTGGATGCACTATCAAAACGCATGTCATTGACCATGGTTTTTGTTAGGTTCTTGAGTAAATCTTCAGAAAGCAACTCCCAATAATCTCTCATAGCTCTAAACACCCCAACTACTGCCACACATCGCACAGATGGAGCTGGGTCATTCAACAGAAACTGGAAAAAAAAAAAAAAAAGTTTATTTTACCATGTTCGTTATATAGTTCCTATTTCATTGCTGAAGTGATAACCAGTTAAGGCTTTAATACAAAGAGTAAGAATTGATTGATTGTATGGTGTTTAACGCCGTTTTCAACATTATTTCAGTTATATCGCGGCGGCCAGCGCACCTATCCATGCTTTCCTGGAGTCTCTTTTACCAGTACTCCACACAATTTTCTTTCCAAGCCACTGGCTGCTTTCCCACATAATCATCGTCGAAACAGCGGTGGGAGAGGAATGAATCCTGTCGCAATGACTAACAAAGAGTAAGAAAGATTCTTTGATAATTCAATTAACGTTTACCAAATAATCTGGCATTATTTACAACCCTGGAACAGAAGGCTTTAGTGTTTTCTTCTTTTCCCACAATGTTTTCTTAACCTTTCAAAGACATAGACTGTCACATCACATCTGTCAGCTGCAAATACTTTCACTATGGACAAGTTCAAAACTTTATACAAAAAAAAAAAAAAAAAAGGATAAAATATGTCCTTTCAAGCATGACATTGAGTGCAAAGAAAATGCAAAAGTTTTCTTTTAAAAAGCCAAGCTAATGAAAAATACCATAAAAAGGTCAAACTGCTTCTGTAACAACTGTTGAGAGTCTTCCTTACTCAAGTCAGGATTCTGTACAGGAAATACATCAAAGAACAGTCTAGCAGCATTTTCCCTAACTTGGTGGTTTGGAACCTGGTATAAAGTACCATCAATAAAGGGTATATTATTCACACATGATACCTTTAGTAAATAAAAAATACTGCAAATATCAAATACTAACAAAATAGTATTATAGAAATTTCAATCTATTGTTACATTTCCTACATTCCCACGTGTTTCTTTGTAACATATTAAGAATACTAGAGCTGTAACAAAATTGATCTAATTATACAGCAAAATGCCTTGACACAGATGTTTTAATTTTAAGGTAGTTTAGCATACATGACATCCGATTTTGTGTTAATCCTTCAGTAAACAATCTCATGCTTTAATGACCCTGATAAAAAACGTTGAAAACAGTGGGAAAAAGAGAAGATGCTAGTAACCCCCATTTTCTCCTTTTCCTAGAATGCTTTTTCCCCCTTTACAGACAAATTCCAATGGATGAGTCACTTTTGTTGTTTGCAAATGCTTTCAAATTGGACTAGTCTGAAATTTTGTTGTTTGATAAAGAGAATATGGGTTATGGTAGGTCAGACAGATGGACCAGGCTGATTGAATTTCATCCACGAAACCAACTGTTCGTGAAGATATATTTAGAAATGTCACTAAACATAATTCAACTCTAATCAAACAATCTCCTTTTGTTAAGATACCTATGTGCTTTTGAAAATGTTGTGAGAAAAGGAAAAAAATGTGGGTTACCAAGAGGCAAGACCATTGCATTTGTTTTCAAAGTCTCACTCCAAAATATCCCAGCCACTAAATCATGGATGTCTATTGATATTAAAATATAATCACCTTCAGCATTCTCCATATCAAGGGCTCATACAACCGACACAACATTTCATCTACACCTCTCTGTTTTTTCTGTCTATGCAGATAACCAAGAATCTGCAGAAAAAAACAACAAACTTTTATCTACTCTGTGAGATAACTGTTCCTATCTTATGTAGAGTAAGATAATTTAACTCTTTACCAAACAACAACATTCTAGACTTGACCGAATCGAAGGCATTTACAGACAACACATCAAATCTAGCTCCAAAGATGTTATCAGTCTTTGAAATAGTTGAAAACATTGTGGGAAAAGGAGAAAATGCCGGTTACCAGCATTTTCTCCTTTTTCCACAATGTTTTCAAAAGTCTGTTTTCTCAGGGTAATTTAAACTCATGATTATTTGTAAAGGGTTAACGAAATATCAATTGACATATACCTCATCCCAAGAGTTCCTATTTTGTACTACTCCAACAAAATTAAGTGGTGATTTTACAAGTCATTATAATCTCAACAAGGCAAATCACAACAATATGACTTATTTTCATCTCCCCCATTTAATAGCTTCTGAAAACTTTTAAGTGATGAAAAAGGAGAAATTGGTTGCGAGAAGCAGATGCTTCTTTTTCCCAACAAACTTCCACACCATTAAGAAACAATATTTCAATTTTCTTCTAATTCTTATCATTTATTATATTTGTAACAGTTTTCAGTGTATGAAGAATAAGTCTGACCAGTGATGAGTAATGGTAAATACCCTTCTAAATGCTGGGGCTATAACAGTCTGTGCTCCTATCCCCATTGACATCAGATCTTGTATACAGTCTTGTTCAAAATCCAACAGTTTTTGTCCCCCATTCTTGTACAACTGCTGCCAGGCCCGAAAATAAACCTCTCCATATTTCTCATGCCATAACCTAATACAAAATCAAAAATTACCATATTGTTGAGAATAACTGTTACAGTAAAAACTAAACTGATACTCTATTTTTTAAACCTACTGAATTCAAACCTTTACCTGTCCACATAATTACATTCATCCATATGTAAAGCATATGTGGTGTCCGTGGTTGTGAGGTAGAGCATTGGCCTCGTAACCATACGGTGGTGAGTTTGATACCCGGGAACGGGTGTCAACTTTGTGACTGTTCATTGGCCCACACATTCGGCATGAGTACTGGTGTAGTTCCCAGGAAGCAGAATCGAGAGAGATTAGTATAATTTGCAAGAACTTGTTTCTCAGTCGATGTAAAATAAAGGTGTAAACTAAACATATGTAAAGCATTTAAAAGTACAAATTAAATGTAGTTCTTTAGATGGGATTTTGTCTTGAAAGGGTAGAAACAGTTGTGGAAGAAGGTAAAATGCTGGTTACCAGCATGATCAGCTTTTCCCAAATGTTCTCAAAATTGTGTTTTCCCCAAAGTTGTTTAAACAGAGCATTGTTTCTTGAAGGGTCAACCTATACACAATAAAAAAATGCTGAGGATCTTAAAATTGACTTTGATTGAGTATACTGTAGCTTAACTGTTTACTTATAAATCCCAGGTTTTAACAATCCTCATTAAGAAAGCTTTTGAAAGCATTGCGGGAAAAAAAAAAAAGAAAATGCCTTTTTTTTTCATTTTCCCACAATATTTTCTACCCTTTCAAAGGCAAATCCCATAAATAGAAGCATCAAAGATAGTTTTTAGTTTCTACAGTATCTTATTGACCCTTTACCAAGCAGTTCCCAGTTACCTTAACCCGAAGGATTAAGACCTTCTAAACTATTGAGAGAAAAGGAAAAAATGCTAATAACCATCATATTCCCTTTCCACTATGTTTTCTAACATTGCAGAGTCAAACCCATCATTTGAAAAATACTTAATGTTACTTTTAAAAAAACCTTGATGGACGGATGAGTCTAAAATTTTGTTGTCTGCAGAGTCAGCACATCCTTTTTAAAGACACCATATAAAAATATCAACTTTTATTTGGTTACAGAGTATTTTCTTTATCCCAATTTTAGCATTTTAATTAGGAACAAAAAAGAATGTACATGTACCTAAATATTTATCATAGCAGAAGGTTCAAAGTTATAACAATGGATAAAAACTATTACTTGGGTGCATGGATGAGGTGTTTTTTTATCGTCCAGTGTAAAGTCTCTGTAAAAGCTTGATCCTCTGTCAGTATGTAAGCTAAAAATTTTATACCCTGAAACATACACCAAACAACAAGAACTGAGCACAAGGAAAAGGAATAACCTTCTAAGCCTCTGTACTCTTAATACTTTGAATGTACTCATTATTGATTGACTCTTTACCAGATGACATAATATTAGCCTTGTCCAAAATAAAGCATTTTCAGATGACAAATTAAATGTTACTCAAAACATGAAACCTGTCTTGCAGAGGGTAGAAAACATTGTAGGAAAAGAAGAAAATGCTGGCAACCAGCATTTTCTCTTTTTTCTGAAATGTTTTCAAAAGCTTTCTTCCATGGTGTTACAAGTTGGGATTGTTTGGGAAAGGAACATTGGGTTGTCATCTGGTTAAAATGTCAGAATTTCAACAAAATCAGCCTTTGATGGTCCTATATCACTCTACTAATAAAACAAGCGAGCACTTATTAGTATGGAGAGTAACATTCATTATGTATTTGTCACAATCTGTAATCGCTGTACTAATTAGGAGGAACTGATTAATTGTATGGTGTTTAACACCGTTTTCAAAATATTTCAGTTATACTGTGGTGGCCAGTGCACCTATCCATGCTTACCTGGAGTTTCTGTTACCAGTACTTCGCACAATATTTTTCCCAAGGCACTGGCTGCTTTCCCACATAACCATTGTCAAAATAATGATAAGTGATGAGAGATGAATGAATCCTGTTGCAATGACTATCATCAATCTTTGGAAAGAAATTGGCTGAGCTAGGGATATAAACCGGCTACTCCCTGTTCTCAAGTCCTGTAAACTACTGACTGCGCTCACCGGGCTTGGCTATTTTAGACAGCAAACAAGCAAAACTCCATAATGTTTTTCATACAAAAACCTTATCAAGGAAAGGTCTATCTTAGGTAGGCATTGCTAGCCTGATATAGCTACACTGGCAAGTAAAGCAAGTGAGCCATTTTTGGCACAGAAAGTGACAATTCTGTCATAAGTAACTTTCAGATCTTGAAAGCTTCAGAAATTTACAGGAAAGAATCATGGAAATGACTGAATAAAATTTTGACAAAAATATAGTACAAAATACACTGAGGAAAACAGAGACATTATTTATTAAGCCTTTACCACACAATCCTGTGTTTTGACAACCTTGAGGAAAGAGCCTTTTGAAAACTTTGTAGAAAAAGGAGAAAATGCTGGTAGCCAGCATTTTCTCCTTTACCCACAAAGTTTTTTCAACCCTTTCTCAAGCAAATCACTTCATTTAAGCTACAATTGTCATCTGCAAACACTTTGAATTTGGACAAGTCAGAAATTTTGTCGTATGGTATGGAGCAATTTCTGATTTGTCACAGCATCTAAAAGCTGTCTGTTACAGGTGCACCATGAAGTACAAGGTGGAATGTTTATTATGTATCACATATAGAGTTTATGCTTACCTGGTCATTACGAATGTACTGGTGACAGATGAAACACTTATTTAAAAGTTCTCTGAAATCATGACTCTCCTCAGCATGCAAGTCTATCAAAGGAATCATTTCATGCAAGCTCCAAACTCTATTCACTACAGCTGCCTACAAATGATTAGATACTCAGCCTGATAAACCAAAAATACATATCAAGTGAAAAAAGAATGTTATTATGTATGAGCATGCTCTGTGAAAAGGGGGTTTAATGCATCCGTAAAAAGTATCGACCTAGGTCAGCCTTAGCAGTCTACGCAGGCCAACCTGTGTCAAAACTTTTTGCGTTAGGTATATTTCCTACATGTTCAAAGACATTCTAGGCTCAGGATTTAGCTAGTGGTCAGGCAAAATGAGCTCTATGAACCCATAATCATGTGATGACTTGCTTGGTATGATGCATCATGGAGATGCATTGAACCCTTTTTCTCAGAGCATGGCTCGCATATATTTTATTTTGGTTGTTATCCCTTTCTACTTTTCCAAATATCTAATTAAAAAGAGCTAATAGCTTCTATAATAAAACTATGTAGTCAGACCTTTTTGTCGATTGGTTTTACTGGATTGGTCCAATACCATCGAAACTAACTGTATTTCAAAATTTCTGAACTTCAGAAGGGGTAAAATGTATCAGATTCTAACTAACTAGATTATTGTACTACCACAATCATTGCTATTAGTGGTTATTATCGAAACAGATGCTTGAAATTCAGAATTGCAGATCATAACAGGCAAAGAGACTGTATTTCTTAATATTGGGTTATTGTATAAAACTATATATTTCAACCCTTCCAAAAAATTCTGTTTTAACAACCCTAAGGAAAAAGGCTTTTGAAAACATTGCTGGAGAAGGAGAAAATGCTGGTAACCAGCATTTTCTTCTTTTTGAATCATGTTTTGTACCCATAAGACAGCTTCAGTTAGTACTTTTTCCTTTTTCGATTTTATCTTCTGTGGATGCTTCAATTTGGCAGAGTCTAAAATTTGTACTCTTATAAATGAACTTGAGCTACAGTAAACATCTGTAGGGGATAGAATGTCTTTTGGCATGACAGTCTTGCCACAATGATGTGATTGTTAAAGACAGAGGCTTGATTATAAACTAACCAATCAGCTGAACGTGTACAAAAATATAACCCCATCTTAACTGATTGTCCTATCTCATATTCTACTTGTATTTTTCAAAGCAAATTTTTTTCCTGAGCTGGCAAGTAAGAGACTTCATTATCTAGTACTTTCCCATATTGACCTTTTTTTGGAGCATATGAAACAGACAACATAGTTCTAAAATCAAATACAAGCTGCTCACTTTTGCTGAAATAACCTGCAGACAAGTTTTTGTCTTGCCGCAGATATAGAAAAATTACTCTTTTCCCCTTAAAATATTGTACTATTCAAGACAAATCCAATCACTTGAGCCACATTTCAGCCATTTTTAAATGCTTTCAATCTGGGCACATCAAAATAAATTGTCATATGGTAAAGAGTTTAAGAGTTAAAAAACATGAAAACAAACATACCACTTCTTTGTATTTAAGATCCACACTTTTGTCCAAGATATAAATGAAAGCTGTGCTGATTAAATGCTGTCTTCCATACAAGTTTTTATGCCACCATTCCTCATACAGTTTGGATAGTGCATTTTTTAAGGTATCTTTTGTAGGTGGAAGAACAGCTAGGCAGTCTGAAAGTATCAAACAAGTGGGCTATTAGCCCTTAACTCTTTACCACACAACAATTTTTTGAACTGGACCAAATTCCAAGCTTTTTGCAGAGGACAAATTGAATGATGCTAAAACGATGATTTCTTTCTTTGACAGGATAGAAAACATTGTGAGTAAAGGAGAAAATACTGGTTACCACTATTTTCTCCTTTTCCCACAATGTTTTCAAAAGCCATCTCTCTCAGGGTCGTTAAAAGTCTGGATTGTGTGGTAAAGGGTTAAGAGCTCATCTGCGAAAGTGATCTAGGATCTTGATGAAGACATCCTAGTAGTGATAATGTAAATCATGTACAAAATGTATTTGGAGTGAATACAGTGCCTCTAAGATTTTTCCCAGTGACCTAATTTCTAACCCAACATGACCCATTTCAATGTCATCTGAAATACCACCAAAACAAACATTTTGAAGAACTTACAAAAGTATTTGACTGAAGATGTGGCCTCTAGAGTGCACACAAGGCTTTCTAGAGATTGATCCTATTGACCTACTTTTTAACCCAAATTTCCATTCTTTTGTATACTTCCATATACATGCATACATATCTGAATATATATCAAAGTCGACATGACTACATCTGTCCATAAACAGTCACCTTTTAAGATGGAAGCAGTTTGGAACATGGGCTCACACACATATATGTCTTTCTGTGAAATCACTGCCATCATTAAGAGTATCAAACACTGAATTAAACTGACGTCATCTGTTTCCTCTACATTTCCCTGTGAACAAAACAGAAATAACAATAAAACTATCCTTGCACAGAATACTTATCTACATTCAACTATTGCAGTTGTAACTTTAGACCTTTCATTTGCTAATTTCACAGTAACAATTATAATAAAATGGCCTACAATTTATTACACAATCTGTGAACCTACATGTTACAAAGATAGAATAAACATTTTCAGAAAAAAATATTGCATTTTTAACGCTCTGCAACTCTTTACCAAACAACAAAATTGACTCATCCAAATCGGAAGCACTTGCAGACAACAAAGTCACAAGTGGCTAAAATCAAGGTATTCATCTTTTACAGGGTAGTAGAAAACATTGTGGGAATAGGAGAAAATGCTGGTTACCAGCATTTTCTCCTTTTCCAACAATGTTTTCAAAAGCCTTCTTCCTTAGGGTCATTAAAACTCTAATTGTTTGGTAAAGGGTTAAGCCAGTCCATCTTACAAAAAAACTGATAGAGTAGATCTAAGTTTAGACTGCATGTTCAACATAATGCAAATAAATACAAAAGAGAACAGCGCAACTCAATGAAATCACTAAAGTATACTCAGCTTTGCATCTAGGATTTTTTCATTTAACAGGGTATTTGGGTATGCCCCAGAAAATTTTGGGAGACAAAACCTTTTTTTGAGGGAATTTAGTTTAACAAAATTCTAACATTCTAAACACATGATAAAACATGTTTTCCAAATTCAGGTCTGACTTGAAGACAGAATCTATTTTAAGATTCACTGACATGAAACAGACCAAAAAGATTGTCTGCTTTTCCTTGATTTGGTGATAAAGACTGATTTACAATATGTTTACCATTTGAAAAGCACTGTATTCACATGGGTAAATAATCAAGCTCAAAACCAGTCAGTGCAGCATTTTTTGTATGTAGGCCCCAGGGCTACCTTTCACTAAACTGAGTAAATTTACGCAATTTTTGGGGGTTTGAATCTACACACGAATGATCCCTGCTTTACTCAAAGATATAAACTGGCGTAAAATTAAGCAAATATTTACTCAAATCATATAGTTACGCAGTTCCGTGAGACATGTTTTCAGACTTCATGATGGCTTACAAAAACTGCATACCCAAGTTTCGTACGTACGCAGTTTAGTGAAAGGTACCCCAGGTGCACATGTACAAAATACTAACTCAGTATCGTCATGTGCTTAAATCATGGTTGGTACATAAGAATACATGTGTGCAGGATTGCTTCTATCCAGATTGGTCAAAATTGGTTGAGCAATTTCAGAAATGTTTGAAAGAAAAATGTGCACACACATGGATGAAAAGACATTTGCAGGATGAACGCAGGCCCATGAGATAAGCATGATGGCTGTCAGCCCGTGGAGCTAAAATTTACAGATTTTACATGAACTTTTATACATCATTTCTGTTTCAAAACAGACCAGAAAAGTGACCTCTATATCATGTTGCTTACACAGGCAACAAAAGTGACTTTCATATGTGAGAAAAGATTGATAACATATTAATGAAGCCTGTAATTGCAAGGATGATGAAAAATAGGAATCATTTAATTTACTAAATTATAAAAGTAATAATATATAGCTGTTTACTCTGCTGCAATAACAATAATAATATATATTGAAACATGTATTAGCAGATGACAAGTTATATGTTTTTCAAAGTGTAGGAAAAGGACAAAATGCTGGTTGCCAACATTTTCTACTTATCCCACTATTTTTTTAAAGTCCCCTCTTTCAAAGTCATTTAGATATCACATTGTTTTGTAAATATTTAAGCTTTTCATTGATATCCAGACATTGGAACTCAAATGATCTGTCTCTTCTGGTTTTAACGACCTTTCGGAAATAGCCTTTTGAAAACCTTGTGGGAAAAAGAAAATGCCAGTGTTTTCTCCTTTTCCCACAAGGTTTTCTACTCTTTCACAGACAATTACCATTATTTCAACTAAATTTTATCTGCAGTCTGTAAATGCTTTGAATTTGGATCAGTCTAAAATTTTGTCGTTTGGTAAAGAGTTAAACATGGTATTTAGTGATAAATTATTATTAGTCATTGATTTTACAATAAGAAGACCTCACCACCACCCTGCACAGAAGTCCTTAGAGATACACAAACTCTTATTTAGACTTCTTTGTTGGTTGTACAGTATTTCATTATTTCACTACAAATAAAACTTACCTGTGTGAACATCAAAAGTTGGTCTTTCACAAGAGTGTAAATTTTCTCCCAAATGTGGCTTAATTGTTTCCTACTGCAAGATGAAACGATGTCACTCAAACAGCTTCTACCATCTTGTCTGCACTATTAGGAACAAACAGATAATACAGAATAAACCATTTAGAAAAAATATACAATATAGAATAAAGAATGCACCATTAAGAGATATTGTTTTACTGAATGGTATTTACCACCATGTTCAACATTATTTTAGTTATATCCCTGTCAGTTACAACTATCCATGCTTTCCTGGAGTTTCTGTTACCACTACTTTGCACAATATTCTTCCCAAGCCACTGTCTACTTTTCCACATAACTATCATCAAGACAATGACCAGGGGTGAGAGGAATAATTCCCGTTGCAATGATATTCATGGATTGCCGAAAAGAAATTGGCCGAGCTGGGGATTTGAACCAGCGACCCCCCTGTTCTCAAGTCCAGTAAACTACCCATTGCACTACTTATTGGTCTTGCGAGGATAGAACACACAATGGGAAAAGGAGAAAATGCCAGTTACCTAGTTTTTTTCTTCTCTTTCCAGCATGTTTTCAAAAGTCTTCTTCCTTGGTAGAACTAGATGGTAAAGGATTATGGGGAGACAAAGTCAAAAGAATACTACTCTAACCCTTAAAGCCCTCAAACCACCTAAGTTATTTTTCAGGACAGTGTGGATCAAGATCAGACTGCACAAAACATGCAGTCTGATCTTGAATCACACTTTCTACTACTTTGTTACATAATCAGGCCAAAACAACATTGGAATGACAATACTTTGAGTATTTTTCCTAATTGAAAAGGCTCTTTTTATTAATTCAGCACTCTAAGGGTTAATTAAGATTACTTAAAAAGAAAAAAAAAAAAAAAAAAAAATCCCTGTCAAATTTCTTTGTGAATAATTCTTTAGAAAATAGTCTCTATTTCTGCAAGTTAATTGGACAAGTGTCCTGTCTACAAATAATCCTTTTCAGAACACTGCTCTATTCATGTCTTTGGTGGTTAATGTGGTTTACAACATTGTTTGTCACAGTATAAATGTGATCATGTTGAAATTGGTGATAAACACCAAAAAAACAAAAACATGTATACAGAAGACAGAAACTTTTTTAACCCTCATAAAGTCTTTATCAAACGACAAAATTTTAGATTTGTCCAAATTGAAAGCATTTGCAGTAGACAAATTAAAATTACGTCGAATAATGGGGTAAGCTATTTATCAAACAACCCTGTTTTTACAACCCTTTCAAAGAGACAGCTTTGGAAAACAGTGGGAAAAGGAGGAGAGACGATTTCTATCATTCAAGCCACATTTGTCATCTGCAAATGCTTTCATATAGACAATTTTAAAACACTTTCTTCTAGTAAAGCCTTAACTCTTTACCAAACGACAAATTTTTGGACTGGACAAAAATTCAAAACATCTGCAGACGACAAATTAAATCTTGGTATTATGATGATTTCTGACTTTGATAGGGTAGAAAATATTGTGGGAAAAGGAGAAAATGCTGGTTACCAGCAATGTTTTCTATAGGCTTCTTTCTCAGGGTCGTTAAAAGTCGGGATTGTGTGGTAAAGAGTTAAGCAGCAATGTTCATAGTTTGTTTTGCCAAGTCAGTTATTTTTTCAGCAAAAATACCTGAAGAATAAAGTTGACCAAATCTTTCTCAGAATTTCT
Organism: Hippopus hippopus; assembly: GCA_946811185.2. Lineage (NCBI taxonomy): Eukaryota > Metazoa > Mollusca > Bivalvia > Cardiida > Cardiidae > Hippopus > Hippopus hippopus. The sequence goes on along the minus strand of OX328105.1, from coordinate 17,597,161 downwards.
AGACAGCAACTCCAATAATTCTTCCCTTTTCACCATTTTTGCAACCTGCAACTGGGGAAGAAAAGAAACTAAATCTTGATTTAAAGCATAGATATAATTCATCATCATTATTTCATAGCTAACGTAGACTGATACAGAATGTAAATTGAACCTATACTCGACCTAATCTTGTTGTGTCCTTGTATACACTGAATAACAAACAAATTTTCAACTGAATACATGTACAATAAAATCTTGTGGATAACTTTGTTCCGACTATTACTGGGAATGCTGGATTGTTCAAAAGGCATTTTTGGACTTGATTTCTATGATCATTGTGAGGAAAGGACTGCCCTCATTGGTGGGCAAAAATTCTTTACAAACACAAAATACATAGGTGACCTTAGTTGAAAATCAGCAATATTCTGTGATGTACACTAGTCGCAATCTCAATGACATCATGGGTGTATGAAACATTAATTTCTTGAAGATGTGTGTTTGTACAGTTTTTTACTTTTTCTTTTTTAATTCTATAAATATTTAACAGTATTTCGTATTGAATCATCACTTTGTAAATCCGATATCATCTGCAGACTTTTTTAATAAAGATCTTTACGTAAATAGTGAAGAGAGGCTTCGCAGTACCCAATGTTCATTAGTGTTACCTCCCTTCACTATTGTCTCATATAAATCTAATTACAAAAGTCTAGAGACGCTATGGTTTACACAGTCATGATTCAATTCCTAATAGCGTTAAATATTCATAGAACTGAAAAGTAAATTAATTGAAAGATGAACAAACACACATCTTCAAGAAATTAATGTTTTATACAACCATGGCATCATTGAGATCATGACTCAGAAAATGGCTTTGTTATAAGTCACACGATACTTAGTAGAAATCGAGGCTGACTATGTCATACCATTTGTTAATATCGTCTGTAGGAATCAAAAAAAAAAAAAGAAGTTTTAATGGCCAAATCTGCGAACTTTAAAATCTCAGATTCAAAACATGTTATTTCACTAACACAAAAACCCCTTCCCATAAAAACTACAGTCTGTTTCAAGATAAAACCATGTTTGAAAAACAATTTCACTTCCACAGATTTGCTGTTAATGGCTGTCACATGACCTTGTAACGAGGGTGGTTTAAGGTCAGTCTATTCTTAAAATGCTGACTTATTCTCACTCTGCGTAACAAAATAGCTGCTGTGTGTCCCATGCGTCATGCTCACTGAAATAATTTTGTGACTATTTGTACAAAATTTGATATGTCTTGTATACTTGAAGGACATAAATTAACTAACACATACAGGTAAGTGAAGTTTCACTTTTCCTCCTGCAACTTTTAATATCACAATTGTTGGTGTGACAAGTGTACATAAAATTTCTCCATTTTATTTCAAATTATGATTGATAACATAATTAACATCCTCATTAAGATAGTCAAACACAAAAATTACGCATTGAAAGTATAAATGTGCTGTACATATAATTTTCTCCCATGGCGTATGTGTGGCGTAAGTTACTGCTGAGGCATATTTTAGTGTGTTTTAAGTGCTTATAAAAAATAATCATTCTCTACCACATCATTTTCCCTTTTCAGAAGTCTCAACCCTACGACTCATACACAAATACACCAGGGGAACATAAGAAGTTAAGACATCTCCAGTCTGGTAGTTCTGGATCTATACACTGCAGGGCCTTTCAGCATAATTGCAGTGGGAGGAAGCATAGGAAAACAGTCCCGGTGTGAAAAGGTTTGCTGGGGGCCCTCAAATGTTTTGGCGCTTGCAACACTCGTGCCTAAGTTATTCCAGTCTATTATTGTTTTTGGAAAGAAGTTTTTTAATAAAAGAGTTTTACACTTAAACTGTTTGTAGCACTTATCATGGTTTACAGATTGGATAACTACGATGTTATTTGTTTGAAAGTCTTTAAAGAATTTAGGTCAAATTAGTCTCTTGCCACAAATTGGTATCGGATAGATATTGCGATATGTTGCAATATTTCACTTGATATTGCGATATATTGCAATATAATGCCAATTATTTTCCTAATAAAGGAAATTAAAGAAATCATATGAAAAAAATAGATATGACTATTGCAAATCTTATTTTTATTGACGAAAGATGTGGATTATAATTGTAGATACAGCAATTACAGCATAAAGTTTTCAGTGACTAGAGTCAACAAGACAATAACTAAGTAGTAAATGATGCAGCTACCATCAGGTAGTCAGGATCAAAACTGAACTCCAACTAGAATATACTGGTGTAATCGAATTTCGCCAACGAAAGGGAAACTACTCTTGCGGATTGCACAAAACAATAGTAATTTTCTTTATGGTTAAATATCTATGCACTTGTATTCAAATACTTTTGTAAAAATAATTTTTACCACTTAAACATCTAAATTTCTGTCAAAACGTCGTTAGAAGTGAGACAGTACAAAGTCGCCATCTATAAAAAGAGTAAGCCAATTTCGACAACTCTGGTTTTCCAAAAAGTAGAGGCCCCATAGAGGGTAAAATGAAATAAAAAATTCACAGCATCATTTCAGCAATAATCAGTGCCTCCCTTGGATATTAACTCTACATTTACTTCCTACGAGAAAGCCTGAAGGACATAAAATAAAACGCAGCTCTCAGAAAACAAAATCGACAAATATGTTATTTTTCGTGTAATTATTTCTACTGTGGCACTGAAATATTGCAATCTAACTCAGGATGACAGTGTTAGGGATAAAGAGGCTGTAAATCTAAAAAAGATAACCTTTTGTAGCTCACAGAAAAAGCTATTTTCTTGTCTTTGTAGTGGTTTTTATACCTGATTCAGTCTATTTCTTACGAAAAAAATGAATAAGGACCCCTCTGTCATTCATATGGATATATTTCCCTTTAGGTGCCACATACGAAAATTCGGCTACTAAAGTTTAAAAGATAACTTGTCAAACCGAAAATAGACGACACAAAAAAGTTTTAAGCTAAAAGTATCTTTTGAAATCTGCATATAAAGGAGACACCTGAAAAGTGATAATAAAATGGTGGGGAAAAGCATGTGAGAGGTCACTTATGAACTTTTTTCCTATTGATAGGTATTTTTCTGTCATTAGATTCAAAACACCTTTGCTGCTATGATATCAATCATTTCCGTGAATGGATGGGGTCACAGATACGAAAATATTGCCCGAAAACATAGTTGGCGAAATTCGATTACTAGCGAAATTCACTTACGCTCCTATAGTAACAGGAAACTGAACTTCTCAACAAAAACACACAACTGACATTGCTCCACTATCAGAGTAAAATGAATCAAACCGCATCAATGTAAAAACTAGCTAAACAGCAAGGCAGAACTTAAGTGCTTATATGTATTTAACCGCCCTCCGTAACATTAGGAAGCGTGGGGCCCGGAATATGCGGAAATGTGATATTGGGGAATTTGGGTTCGACTTTTCAAGAGAACGAATACTTAAGAAAACAAGTATCGTATTTGCTTCATGTGAATGAATATCATTTTAGGGGAGTCCCCGGTATTGTGCCCATTTGGCAATAAATCAATTCTGACGGATTGAACGGATAAAAAAATTATTGGCAGATGAAATAATTACATAGACGTAAAGTTGTTTCGAAAATCCCGCGTTATGCTGATTTCGGTAAGTTATCTCCCTTAGATGCCTGGTACTTCTCTTGTGCGAGATAAATATATATAACGTATATAAGGCCGAAAACCACAATTGTAGGCTTGGGAAAAAATCAATTGATTCTTTTAATATCTTGGTCGTCTTCATTTTTCAGCGGATGTTTCCTATCTCAAGTTAACAAACGTCTCCACCAGACGACACAAATTAGACTTGTTTATATGAAAGCACTTGCAGACGAAATAAAAATGCAGCTGAAACATCTGCGGTTTGTAACAATATACCAGTTGTCTTAGAAGGGGTAATTCAGAAATATTGTGGGAAATAGAGAAATGCTTATGTCAGGCATTTACTCAATTTTGCATAATGTTTTAAGAGGATCTTTGTTTCTTCGTGGGTCATTTTTAAATGTAACTGTTTCGAAAAAGGTTAAATAAATCATACACCAATTTTGGTCTCTATAACAGGAACCTTTTTAGATCAATGTTTATCAAAATTTTTGTAAAAAAACTGTTAACAAATGAGAAAAATATATTTTTCTGTTCAAGCACAAAGTGACTGGGCATTTATTTTCAGTAGAAGAAAAGTGCAATTTGGTCATATAAAAGATTGGATGCAGAGTTTGCAGTCCGTAACACAGACTATTTTATGACATCAAACAGAGATATCCAACATAACTGAGGCATGCCAAAGATCATGTGACATTCCCATGAGCCATTACAAAATTTTGGCATGAAATCTTAAAGTAACAATAAAGGCCAAATGTAAACAAAGCAGGTGTTTAAATGCATTTGAATTTATATCATACCATTTAAAAGTATGGAAATTATTGTGAAGATGACAATCTGTCATTGTCCGGTCGGTCCAAGTGTTAGTCGCTGACAGAGAAATTCATTTCAGAACTAGGTTAAAACCTGCCAGGTAGCTGTGTCTTTTGTTTACTTTTTGCCTGATTTTAAAATTCTTTTTTTTCTGCCAGCGACTAACATATGGCCCGAACACACTGTCATCTCCACAATGTTTTCAATATTTTAAATGGTATGATTTAGATTTAAATGTATTATGACACCTGCTTTGATATTTTGGCCTTTACTGGGCCTTTAAAGGAATACTGTAAGAGGCTATTTATCCCATTAGGAATTCCATAAAAAAGACATGTTTTTTTTTTTATACACTACCCTCTCTTACAAGCACTTATTGGAGTTTTGCAAGTTATTGCCATACTAAATTCAGCAATATTTTTTAGATTATAAAAAACTCTAATAGCCCTCTTTAACCCTTCACAAAACAATCCTGAATTTTAACAATCCTGAGAAAGAAGGGTTTTAGTAAACATTGTATGAAAAGGAGAAAATGCTGGTCACCAGCATTTTCTCCATTTCCCACAATGTTTTCTACCTTTCATATACAAATTCAATCATTTTAGACACATTCAATTTGTAGCCTTCAAGTGCTTTTAATTTGGACAAGTCTGAAATTTTGTCATCTGGTAATGGGTTAAACTCTTTATCAAACTACAAGTGATTTAGACCCTTCAGTATTGACAGCATTTGCAGACAACAAACTAAATCATGAGGCTCAATGATAGAAGTTGTAAATGAAAAGAATGTATAAAACATTGTGGAAAACTGAGAATACGCCAGTATCTATCAATTTCTCCTGTTTTCAATAATTTATCCAAAATTCGTTTTTTTTTTCTCCAGGGTGATTTTAATATAGAATTGTTAGGTAATGTGTTAATGCTTTACAATACAACCCCTGGTTTTCATCACTCTGACTGAGAAGGCTTATAAAAACAACTTGGGAAAAGGAGAAAATGCTAGTAACCAGCATTTCCTCCTTTTCTCAAATTGTCTACTACTTTTTCAAAGACGATTCCCACCATTTGAGCAACATTTGATTTTATCCTTTGCAAATGCTTTAGAGTTGGACATAGAGGATATTTGTTTTTTTCAGTGAAAGATCAAAATTTATTTCATCTAGTGAACATCATCGGTAATATTTTCACGAGTGGCGCAGGCACTTGTGAGAATATTACCGATGATGTTCACTCGTTGAAATAAATTTTGATCTTTCACCGAAAAAAACAAATATTCTATTTATTTCATGCTTTTAACCCCTTTGGGGGGGGGGGGGGGGGGGAACTTACATCAAAATCCAGTAGTTCTTTTCGGTTATTCCCTGTGGCGTTCCACCTCCACATAGCAACGCATTACAATATTATGTTAAGCACAAGAAATGTAGGGTAAATTACGTCATATGTCCATCAGGTTGAGAAGCATGCGCATTTTACCTAGGTAACTAGTGCGCTGGAACAGCTGTTTCCGGCTTCAATTGAAGAGTTAGAATATAAAATCGGTATTTTTCACTGGTCGTAACCATGAAATATCGAAAAATATTTCACCGATATTTCTTGATAACCTACCGGAAAGCATGAAATAAATCCAATATTTTGTCATTTGGTAAAAAACTGAGTATTTTATATAAAGACAAACTCATGGCTAGTATACAAAGGGTCCCCAAGAAGCAGTGACAGCATAGGATAAACTAAGAGAAGCAGTTAATTTGAATTAATGTACATATTCATAGTAATAATTAATTTGAGAAAAGATAATTTCTTTTGAAAATGGACCAGTCCAACAGTAGGTTTTCATTTGATATGGCTGATACACAATTCATTTATTTAGAAGGTATAGTGAATGGTCTAAGATAAAATATGGCGTTTACCCCTTACCAAACAACAGATTTTTAGACTTGTTCTTTTCCAAAGCTGTTTTGTAGACAGCAAATTAAACATGGCTTAAACGATCAAATTTATTTCTTAAACGGCAAAAGGCATTTGAAGAAATGGAGAAAATGCTGGTTACCAGCAGTTTTCCCTTTTTACCACTGTTTTAAAAAGATTTCTTCTTCAGGGTTGTTAAAACATGATTTTGTTTGGTACAGGGTTAAAATAAGCAACATACTAAAAACCTAAAAATCTCAGATTGAAATGTTGGGGTAAATTTAGTTTCTGTGTTTTTTTTAATTTTACTTCTACTTTTCATACAATTTTTTTTTTTTTTCTTTATTGGCTAGGGGCCTTTGACAGTAAAAACTTTGTCTTTGAACCAGCTTTTTTCTTATCTAGATTTAAGCTGTATAAAATGATCCTTGTTGAGAGCAGAGATCCAGTTGGTTCATTCCATACTAGTGCAAAAAATGCCAAGGACTTTAAACAATGTAAAATATCATGAACTCCTTACCAAATGACAAAATTTTAGACTTGTCAAATTTAAAAGTATCTGAAAATGCTGACTACTAACATTTTCTCCTTTTCCCACAATGTTTTCAAAAGCCATCTTCCCCTGGTCTTTAAAACTTGAGATTGTTTGGTGAAGGGTTAACAAACATGGAACAAGTTTTTTACCAATGTCAATATTTGCACATGACGTTGTGCATCATAAATGATCGAAATATTCTCAGCCAAAAATCATGCTGATGACAACTGCAGTGACCAAGGCATGGGAACAACACTGAAGTTGTGACTATTTATTTTATTGATGCACTTCAGCTGGTAGAACCACTGGCTTTCACATTTAGCTTTGATAACTAGTATGTTATTTGTAATTATTTTTTACATGTTACCTTAATAGCCACCCTAGTGGCTACTAAAATCTGTAAAGAAAGGGGTTCTTGTTACACCACACCAACCTTTTTATCTCTACTTTTTTGGTCATTTCCTTGTTCTACTAATGCCTTAGTTTTTTCTTTCTGCTCTAAACAGACTTTCACTCAAAATGAAACTATGCAATTTTATAATGGGGAACAATCCATTAATAGTCTAAGGGAGGTAACTCGTATAAGTTTGGCCTTTTTTTAACCAGAGTCGCATCCCTTGTAGCTTAGGCGAGTATAAAACACAAGACGAATACACGTGTGCTGGACTTGTTTTCAACTGATATAAAAATGGTTTTCATCGAACTGTATTTAAATATTTATATAGTAATTTTATGATAGAATAATTCATGTTTACAGTTCTGAAGAGATTATGATAGATCAGACAGAGGAAAAGGCGACGGAAAGAATAAAGGCACTACAAATACTTTGTAACTAGACGGTAGTCTCCCTTGTGCACAAAAACCGACCGCCAACATTTGAATTTTAAAATGATTGTTTGGTTAGCCAAGCAAGATTTCACCCGAAAGATATTGCCTCTCAAATATTTTAAATTCTATCACTGGACGAAAAATTATAATGATTAAGATCACTAAAAGCACGCTTAAAAAAAACGTTGCCGTCTCTACTTTCACTTACCATGGTCAGAATTGAACAAATGTGCGACCGGAGTTACAGATACATATTGTGTCACTTTTAAATACAGAAATACAAGGATAAATAGAGCCATATTGGTTGAAACTTTTTGCCTAAAATCATGTCAGTCCAAGCGATTGCTTCCAAAATTGACCTGGAAGCAGAATTCATCTCGACTCATGAATAACCCAATTTGGGGATCGTACATTGACAGGTTTGTACGTGTATTTGAACAATCCCCATCTCCAAAGAAGAGGTACTGTCGCATTTTAGACGTCCTGGAGGGAGAATTACGAAACTCTGTGGGTTTTACTGAAAACCTCCCAATTGTTAGACATAATTTTTGTGGCCACAACTTCCATTGTTGATGTCTAGCGTTATTTTAAGGTATTGTAGGGGAAGTGGGGGGGGGCTTAATAAGGGAGACCACTCTTTAAATCTTAACTAAAGGTCGTATGATATTCTCCCTTTGACCATAAAAATGTTGGTTTACCCTGACATATTCGAGATGTTATCAAAATTGTTGGCTTCACTATAGTTCCATAAAAAAGCGAAATATTGTATTGTTAAATACATGGCAAGAAATAAACGTAAGCATGACTCAGTGCTCTGTTTACAGTTACTACTAGCATCTCCAAATCAACAGGAATTTAATGTGGAGGTGCCTGTCTAAAAGTGCCTGAACATTAATTTTAGATTTTTCTGCCGTGAATAATTTCATTTTTGAAAACACAGATACATACCTCTAATTACATTTTTATACATGTGTAACGAAACAGTGTTGCTATATCAAGTAGAAAGGCGTAATTTTGTTCTTTCTTTAATTTGATAGTTTTGCAGTGTTTAACGCCATATATAATATCAAGAGATCAAATGTGAAGCCATCCTGTTTACTTGAATATGATCCCACAGTGACTAGTCAATACATGTTATTTATCAGTTGTCACTCGACATTCTCACAGGGTTATACTAAATGCTTATGCCAAATCTGAAAATATGTTAGTAGACTATGTATCTCATTTTTTCATTGTTTTCAACATTCATCAAAAGCTTTAATCTCAACAAAATTATTACTTACCGTCTTAATTTGCCAATTTACTAAATTACAAAACTTATGAGAACTCTTTACCAGACAACAAAATTCCAGACTGGACCAAGGGAAACATTGTTAGAAAAGAAGAAAATGTAGCTGTCCTCAAATAAATTGATAGAACCCATCTGCAGACCTATGTAGAAATATGTAAAAGGTTAACCTAGGTTGAGTATCTCTTTACAAAACAAAACAATGAATAGACTTGTTTTTCTATTATTGACGCTGGTGTACATAATAGTCACATGACCACATGGGCCTGGGTATAAAAACTGATTCTGTATTCTTATTTAAATACAATGACCAGCCCAAAATGCTCAAGTGGCAAAGCTTGAGACTTTGAATTCTTTTTCACACAGTAAAATTTCTCTTACAAACGTGAAAGTCTGCAACAAATACATAGGTCAAATACAAACTGCTCTGGCTGAGATTCTAACCCATTTGGTAAAGATCCTCGTTTATTGAGGTTTAAAAGACCACTGACCAATACCCAACCACTGAGCTAAAGAGAATTCCCTCTAATGCAGTTGTCAGGTTTTGATTTTATATGGGAAGAGGCTATGCAGTAAGGAAGGAGTGATCTCCTGTAACTTTTCATACTTGTCCGTATTAAAGAATTTAAAGAAAACAATTCAAATGTTTTTTTAAGAATAGTAATTGTCCTTGAATCAGTAGAAAACATTGTGGGAAAAGGAGAAAATGCTGGTTACCAGCATTTTCTCCTTTTCCACAATGAATTCAAAAGCCGTCTTTCTCAGGATTGTTTAAACTCGGAATTGTGTGGTAAAGGGTTAAATATCAAATCTCTCTGAAATTTTCAGCCAGTGACTAATACTTGGACTGACTTTATTGCAATCTTCACAATAATTGCCTTTTACAAGGTATGATTTAAATTAGAATGCATTATAACATCAGCACTGTTTACCGGTACTTTTGGCTACTACTGGGCCTTCAAAGGACTATGACATTTTTATTAAAATGTATTCCAATACAATAGCAGTCTCGTTTTTGTATTCTGATTCAAATACATTCATAAACAAGAGGGCCATGATGGCCCTGGATCGCTCACCTGAGTCAATAGGCGAAATTTCACTCCATGTGCAAAATTCAATTTCTGACCAATTGTCAGGTCAGTTGAGCTTAAAATGTGGCATCTAGAGCATCCACAGGAAATTTCTGTAAGTTGACCTAGTGACCTACTTTATCACCATACGTGACCCAATTTGGAACTCATCAAAATATTTATCAAGACAAACATTCTGAACAGTTTTCAAGTTAATTGAGAAATAAATGTGGCCTCTAGAGTGCCCTAAAGGTATTTCTTTAATTTGACCAAGTGACCTAGTTTATGATCCCAGGTAACTCAATTTTTCAAGTCAACTGAGCAAGAAATGTGGCCTTTAGAGTGCCCTAAAGGTATTTCTTTAATTTGACCTAGTGATCTAGTTTATGATCCCAGGTGACCCAAATCCAAACTCATCTGAGATTTCATCAAGACAAACATTCGGACCAATTTTCAAGTCAACTGAGCAATAAATGTGACCTCTAGAATGCCCTAAAGATACTTCTTTAATTTGACCTAGTGACCTAGATTATGACCCCAGGTGACCCAATTTTGAACTCATCTTAGATTTCATCAAGAGAAACATTTTAACCAATTTTCAAATCAATTGAAAAATAAATGTGGCCTCTAGAGTGCCCTACAGGTATTTCTTTAATTTGACCTAGTGACCTAGTTCATGATCCGAGTTGACCCAAATTCATATTCATGTAAGATATTATCAAGACAAACATTCTGACCAATTTTCAAGTCAATTGAACCAAAAATGAGGCCTCTAGATTGCCCTAAATGTATTTCTTTAATTTGACCTAGTGACCTAGTTTATGATCCCAGGTGACCCAAATCCAAACTCATCCGAGATTTCATCAAGACAAATATTCTGACCAATTTTCAAGTCAATTGGGCAAGAAATGTGGCCTCTAGAGTGCCCACAAGGTATTTCTTTAATTTGACCTAGTGACCTAGATTATGACCCCAGGTGACCCAATTTTCAACTCATCTTAGATTTCATCAAGAGAAACATTTTAACCAATTTTCAAATCAATTGAACAATAAATGTGGCCTCTAGAGTGCCCTAAAAGTATTTCTTTAATTTGACCTAGTGACCTAGTTTATGATCCGAGTTGACCCAAATTCAGACTTATGTGAGATTTTATCAAGACAAACATTCTGACCTATTTTCAAGTCAATTGAGCAAAAAATGTGGCCTCTAGAGTGCCCTAAAGGTATTTCTTTAATTTGACCTAGTGACCTAAATTATGATCCCAGGTGACCCAAATCCAAACTCATCCGAGATTTCATCAAGACAAACATTCTGACCAAATTTCAGGTCGTTTGAGCAATAAATGTAGCCTCTAGAGTGCCCACAAGGTATTTCTTTAATTTGACCTAGTGACCTAGTTTATGACCCCAGGTGACCCAATTTTGAACTCACTGAACATGTTGTGCTCAGGTGGGCTAATAAACTTAGAACAGGTTCACTACATACCAAATATCAAAGCTCTACGCCTTCCAGTTTCAGAAAAGAAGACTTTTAAAGTTTTCCTTCTTTGTTCCTATGTTCGAACTTGTGACCACCGGGGCTCGGCCAGTTTTGACCCCAGCGGCATCATTTGAACAAACTTGGTAGAGGTCCACTAGGAGATGCTACATACTAAATATCAAAGCTCTACGCCTTCCCGTTTTAGAGAAGAAGAATTTTAAAGTTTTCCTTCTTTGTTCCTATGTTCAAACTTGTGACCCCCGGGGCTGGGCAAGTTTTGACCCCAGGGGCAGCATATGAACAAACTTGGTAGAGGTCCACTAGGAGATGCTACATACCAAATATCAAAGCTCTACACCTTCCCATTTTAGAGAAGAAGAATTTTAAAGTTTTCCTTCTTTGTTCCTATGTTCAAACTTGTGACCCGGGGCGGGGCCAATTTTGACCCCAGGGGCATCATATGAACAAACTTGGTAGAGATCCACTAGGAGATGCTACATACCAAATATCAAAGCTCTATGCCTTCCAGTTTTAGAGAAGAAGAATTTCAAATTTTTCCTTCTTTGTTCCCATGTTCAAACTTGTGACCTGGGGTGGGGCCAATTTTGACCCCAGGGGCATCATATGAACAAACTTGGTAGAGATCCACTAGGAGATGCTACATACCAAATATCAAAGCTCTACGCCTTCTAGTTTCAGAGGAGAAGATTTTCAAAGATTTTGCATTATTTTCCTTTTTGTTGCCATGGCAACCAGAGTTACGGGTGGAATTTAATTCTTTGAACAACTTTGGTAGAGCTTCACCCAAGGAACATCCCTGCCAAGTTTCATCAAGATTGGCCCAATGGTTTAGGAGAAGAAGATGTTTGAAGAAATTGTTGACGGACTACGGACGACAGACGACGGATGCCGGACATAGGGCGATCACAATAGCTCACTTTGAGCACGATGTGCTTAGCCGAGCTAAAAACTGTGTTTTTATTCTTATATTTAAAAGTGTTTGTATTTGAATACTTTAAAAAAAATATTTGACCCCAGGTGTGCGCATAGCATAAATAGTTATTTTCCCCAACTTGGGAGGCTGCATGTGAATTTTGAGCCTGATTGGCTAATTAGTTCCTGATAAAATTTTGTTGACTGGTGGATGACATGTGATGGAAGATGGATGACAGATGCTGAGCAACAACAATATCTCACATCCACTTCTATGAAAACTCATTACAATTTGACCAATTCTGTAACTACATCTAACCTCATCTACATCAAGGTTTCCACTAAATCTTTTTTGAGATGCTGAGCAATAACAGCATCTCACCTTGTGCTCTATGAACACCCTTTACAACTTAGCCAATTCTGTAACTTCATCTAACCTCGTCCTTAGGTCTGTTAAGGTTTCCATTGAATCTACTTTTAGTCACATGATCTTACACAAGCTGGCGCCCATGAAATTTCTCATATTCACAACAACTACAGTGACTTTATAAAGAATTTTCAATCTGTTAGTGAAAACTTCAATCAATTTGGTCGACAGATCACCTGAGGTTTGCCAAGGACACAATCAAATCATGCGAGTGAAAAAGAACTACCTTTCATGTTATAATTGTACATTCAGTTTCGAAATAAATCAGTTGTGGCAATAGGATCTGTAGGTACATGAAATAAAACTCTCTTTTTGTACTGTTTCACACTTTTTATTATGCATAGTATAGACAATTACATGCTTCACTTTGCATAACTAGGAACTAAATGCTTGAAAATGATCTCGAGCCCATTTTCAGAAAACATACTAAATTCACTTCCTGTCTGTCACTGGCAAGCTCTGTCGGTGTCTCACATAAGATAGTAAACAAAATAAAAGACTTGTCCAAATTGAAGCATTTGCAGATCAGACTGCACAGAACATGCAGTCTGATCTTGATCTACACTGTCCGCTTTGCTGAGACATTCTTGACAATTGCAACCTTGAAACTACAATTATTTAGGTCTTATTTCTAAACTGAAAGTGCTGTTAGGTTTATTCGGTGCTCTAAGGGTTAAAATCATGTTATACATTGAGCCACATTTGATTTGTCATCTACAAATGCATTCAATGGTCAATAAAATTATGTCTGGTAATAAGTTAACTCAGACTGCTTCATACATAAACAAGAACTGTTATCAGACAATACAGCTTGCTTGGAAAAGTTCACTGTTGGGAGTAACAGTGCATTGAAACTGCAGCAGGGTCCCAGCCCAACACAGAAGATCTAACACCAATTCCAATGTCAAGATTAGTGCATTTTGTCAAGGGAATCGTCTGTGACCTTGACCTTCTGGCCACAGGCTTCAGCAGGGATAAAGCTGAATGAAACTGTTGACATATATCCATCATCATACTAAATATGAACAAAGTCGATCATTCAGTATGGGATATAGGAACTCGAGAAAAAGTTTAACAGGAAATTTCAAAATCTCTGACCTTGACCTTTGCATCATGGGCATGGCTACGGTAATTACAAACTTTGGACCTGTATCTGTCATCAAGCCTAGTATGAACCAAATCCATCCTTTAGTTTGGAAAATATGAGCTCTGAAAAAACTTTATTGTGAAACTTTGACATGAAATTCAGGGGTATGATTAATAAAATATTAGAGGAGGAGGAAAATACCCTGACCCCACCACCCATACCTCAGTGAATACAATATTTCTGAGCAGATCCTTCTGAGCAGGGAAAAATTTCAAATTTTCAGTTTCAGCTTCAACAGGAAGAAATCCTCTGAAAGGAAAGGGGGAAAAATCACATCCCTGAAAATATCAAAGTCTTCAGCTTTGACCTTAAGATCATCAGCGTGGGCAGGGGTATTGCTGAAAGAAACTTGGGACCTATTTCTATCATCATTCCAAATATAAATCAAATCCATCATATGGTTTAGAAAATGTGAGCTCTTAAAAAACTGTAACGTAAATGTGGATGCTGACTTCATTGTCAACAATAGTGCAACAGCTCTTCATGGACTTTGTCCAGGCAAGCTAAAAAACTATCAACACAAGAAAGCATCAGCCTATATAAACACAACAAGATGTAGGATAAAAGATTTCTCAAAGCTACTGGATGAAAGTAGATTGAACTGTGTGCCAATCAATTTGGTGTTTTAATGACCATGAAGAAGGCTTTTTTGTAAAGACAAAATGACCTCTGAAAAACGTCAAAATATAAATCTTGACTTCGTAAATTTAATTGCTTACATGAACAGTGTAGATCAAGATAGAACTGCATAAAACATGCATGCTGATCTAGGATCTACACTGTCCACTTCTATGCCAGATATTCTGACACGGACAGCTCTGAAATTACATTATTTGAAATTGGTTGAAAGACTGAGAATGCTTGTTTTATATATTAAGCACTACATGGGTTGAGCTACTCTGTTTACAAAACCAACTACAGTTATGCTTGGAATCCTGAAGGTTAACTCTTTACCAAATGATAAATATCTAAACTTGTCCAAACTGGAAGCATTTGCAGATGACAAATTGTATTTGGCCAATATTTTTGAATTTGTCTTAGAAAGGATAGAAAACATTGTGGGAAAAGGAGAAAATGCTGATTACCAGCATTTTCTCCTTTTCCCATAATGTTTTCGAAACCCTTCTCTTCTGGGGTCGTTAAACCTCTGGATTGTTTGATAAAGGGTTGATGACATATGCCTTTGATGTTACCATAATAATGTCCATCTTTCACAGTACAGACACATGTTGGCTGAACTGTTATCTAGCGATGAAACAATGTAACAAATTTAGAAAATATATTCAACCGTTTAAGCTCTAGAACCGACTTAAGTTGTTTTTGCAGACTATGTAGATCAAGATGAGACTGCAAAGAACATACAGTCTAATCTTAGATCTACACTGTCTGCTACTGTGTTACATATTCTAGCAGAAACAACCTTGAAATAGCAACATTTCAGACCACTTTTCCTAATTTAAAAGGTCCAAATCATTAATTCAGTGCTTTAAGGGTTAAAGAGAAATTTTATCATTTGCAAAATATTAGAGTTGCCAGAATATTGTTAGTGAAGTAACTGAAACTTCTACACGATTACCCACCATCTTGTGAAACCAGTTCAGCAAACACTTATCATGCTGGTTCACTTGCACAGAAGCTTGCAATAAATGGTAAACTGATCCAGGTATCTATTCCTGAGCAACCTGTCTTTAGGCCAATTAAAAAAAAATGAGGGTTAAACAAACAAAAACATTATGAAATGAAACATAGAAAAAATAAACATTTTCTGGAGTCATGGATCATCTAGGATTTATTTCCAATAGCGTTCATTAATACAGTTTGATTGTCTGAAATCAACTTGTCCACTTTCGAAGGTAATACGGTAAACACTTGATTACTGAGGTTTGATGGTGTAATAGTCAGAGTAGTTCCATTATTAGCACTGTTTTGGCCGAACAAAGTCACAGACTTGGGCTCTCCAACTGCACTTGTCACTGATGGCAGTCCACTACTGGATGCTGCTGATGCCTGAGTTGAAGCAACACTGAATTGATTAATGACCTGAATTTGTGACAATGAGGAAGGTGGATTAATGCGCTTTTCCTTCTGTCTTCTGTTACAAAACCACACCCTAATCACTTCCTTCTCCATGTTTAGATTGTCTGCCAACTGAGCAATTTCTTCTCCAGTTGGTTTTGGATTTGAGAGAAATGTTTTCTCCAGAGAAACACGGATTGTCGTTTCAATACTTGTTCGTTTCTTACGTCTTCGTGAAATGGAATCTTGAGAAGAAGATTCTGTGTCACTACCAGACACTGCTGATTGATTACTAGTGAGAGAGTTAGCGTCTTCCAGCCATTTGCTCAACAGAGGTTTTAACTTGCACATGTTTTTGAAACTCAAATTCAATGCTTCAAATCTGGAGATGGTTGTTTGGCTAAAGTCATTTCCATACAATTTTCCCATTGCAAGTCCCACATCACCTTGTGTAAATCCTGTAAAAATATAGTCAAACGATAAAATTTTAGACATGTCCGAATTGAAAGATTTGTAGATGACAAATTAGATGTAGTTGAAATGATGGTGTTGTCTTTGACAATGTTGAAAACCATGTGGGAAAAGGAGAAAATGCTGGTTACCAATGTTTTCAAAAGGCTATTATTTCAGGGTCGATAAAACTCCAAATTGTGTGGTAAAGGGTTAACTGCATCATAAAATACTTCTCAAACTGAAAGACATACAAAATTAATGCAATTACTACTTTTTTGTCTCATCTGAAAATTCTGGACTTTATGTATTCATAATTAACCTTTTACCCATGTTTTTATTATCCAATGAAGAAAGCTACAGAAAACATTGTGGTAAAAAGGGAAACTGCTGAAAGTAGTATATTTTTCTTTCCTCACAATGTTTCATCTGTTCAACAAAAAAACTAGCATCTCCTAAATGTGTCTATAGATACTGGAGGACAAAATTTGGTAAAATGTGTAATTTTGTGATTGAAATTGGTCACAAGATTTTCCAAAGAGCCTTTGCAAACTTTTAGCACAAAAATAAAAAATAACTCAACTGGCTATGAATCTTAACACAGAAATACCACTGAAAGACTTTTTCTTACACTTGTAGATACTTATAGATAAGTGGCACCCTGGGAAATAGGAAGTTTAATAAAAATATACAAGGCAATATACCAAGCAAGTCATAAAAAAATTATGTATCCATAAAATCAATTTTGCCTTACAAACATCTTAATAATGAGATAGAGTGATTCTTCAACAAGCAGAAGATTATGAATCGCAAAAAAATTTTGACCCATGTCAGCCTGCGTGGGCTGTGCGAATGACCTAGTCAGTTCCTTTTTGTGGATGCATTAACCCTTTACCACACGACCAATTTTAGACCTGTCCGAATTGAAAGCATTTGCAGAGGACAGTTTCAATGTGGATCATATGAAATGATTTTTCTTTGATAGGGTAGAAAACATTGTGGGAAAAGGAGAAAATGCTGGTTTCCAGCATTTTCTCCTTTTCCCACAATGTTTTCAAAAGCCTTCTCTATCAGGGGTGTCAAAAGTCGTCATTGTGTGGAAAAGGGTTAAATCCCCCTTTAGCAGAGCATGACTCCTATGACTTTACTCATGGTAAATGAATTGACTCACTCTATACAGTTCTATGATATGTGCTAAGTTTGGATGGATGATACATACCCATATAACTCCATAGAATGCTATCAAGCAAATCTAAATAATGATCTATACATACATTGTACATGTATTTTGAAAAACAGGAAAAAAAGCTAAATTGGCAATGTTTGGTTCTTTTATATAACATTCTACATACCTAGCTCAATTCTTTTTCTTTTAAAGGATTTTGCAAACTGTTCAAGCTCCTCCAGATCAATATTTTCTTCCTGAAAAATTGCAAATGAATTATAACAAACATATGCTATAAAGAGAACTTCAGAATAAAGTCCCTTCCTTTGAACTCTTAACTCATTACTAAATGACAAAAGTTTAGGTTTGTCCAAATCGAAAGCATTTGCAGGTGACAAAATAAAAGTGACTGAAAATTTGAAATTTGTTTTGTGAAGGGTAGAAAACATTGTGGGAAAAGGAGAAAATGCTGGTTACCAGCATTTTCTCCTTTTCCCACAATGTTTTCTAAAGGCTTCTTTCTCAGGGTCGTCAAAAGTAGGGATTGTGTGGTAACGGGTTAACATTCTTTAAACCAAAAACAAAATGTTTGTCACGTCCATGGACAATTCATGTTCAGACAATAAATTAAATGTGGCTCAAATAATGGAAACTGTCTTCGAAGGGTTGAGAACATTGTTGGAAAAAGAGAAAATGTTAGTGACTAGCATTTTCTCTTTTTCACTTTTTCCTCAAATGTTTCAAACAGCCTCAAATGTTTCAAACAGCCTCATTCCTCTAGGTCATCAAAACATGGGATTGTGAAGGGTTATTTAATGGACCTCTAATTGGTCAATAAAGCCAACTAACAAGCAAAGATTTTTGACTGAATTCTTTACAACAAAGTTTTAGACTTGTCAAAATTGAAAGTGCTTGCAGTCCTACCATACAAAACACTGTGGGAAAAGGAGAAAATGCTGGTTACCAGCATTTACCCCTATTCAAAAAGTGTCTTTTAAAAGCCTTCTTCCCAATGGTCTTTAAACATTTGCATTGTGTGGTAGGGAGATAAAACAAAAACAAGCACAAATATTTCAAATATTGTACTAATAATTAGAACTGTTTTTTGCACACAAATACCCACAACCAGTTGCCGTGTAAGGATAATAAATCAAATGCCCATAACTGTAGCAATAGATGATCAGTAATAACAGGCACTGCAGGTGCATAAATATAGCACAAGCTACCATGGTAGGATGGTTTCCATTAAATATAAGCCATGCTCTGTGAAAAGGGGGCTAATGCATCTGCCAAAAGTATTGACCAAGGTCAGCCCACGCAGGCTGACCTGGGCTGAAACTTTATGCTACTGGTCAACTTTCTGCTTGTCCAAGGATCAGCTTACCTCATGATTCAGCCGGTTGTTAGACGAAATAGACTTTATGGATCCATGCTCATGTGATGACTTGCATGGTATAATGCATCACAGAGATGTTTTAAGCCCCCTTTTATCAGAGCATGGCTCAATTATTCTGGATGAACTGGTTGAAAACTAGGAGGAGCTGAGGACACAAAATTGCAATCCATGCAGTCTGCTCTTTGATCTCCACTGTCTTTTTTTGTGTGTGAAATATTCTTGCAAAACACTTTTGAATTTTCTGTACTTTGATCTTCTTTGCTGGACTTGACAGGATCATTTGATTTATTATGACAATAACTTAAGAGTAAATCTACACTGTCAGCAAAAGTAACATGACACATACCTAGCATCATACAGGATTTTACACCTACATTAAAACAAACAGTGAAAAGGTTTCATACTACTTACGAGTACAAAATATCTGAATTTATATTGGATTTTGCAGAGTCCAAAAATAATGTGGATTTTTTCTGAATAAGACTAGGTCTTTAATAGAAGTTGTTGTAAATCACCATTACTTGTTCAAAGCCATTTTCTGTTTTGTTTTGCATTGAAACCTTTAGCAAAATGAAATAACTCACACATCCTGTCATTATTGGTCAACACATAAGTGTGACATGCTTAGGTACAATATTGAATTCCATGCGGTTTGCATGCTGTAGAACCCTTCGATTTGTATACTATAGAACCAGTCTGTAATTTGAATGAAGCCTCGTTCAGAATACAGATTGGTTCTGCATCCAAAACAATTCAGTATTGTAACTAAAAATGCTTGGTACCCTAATAAAGTATACAAGAATCTAAAACTCACTGGAGGTATTGAGTCTTCCCTAGTACCGTAGTCTTCTCTCGGAATCAAGGGAGGTGACTCTTGTCCTGATGTACTGCTGGAATTACTCTGGGAGGTATTATTGTTGTTCTGAGATGTGACTGCGTTGATGGTCAGTGCTAGTGGATTGCTCGCATTACTGGCCACACTGGTCACTTGGTCAAGCTTTAATGGTGTGGCTGTTTGGGCTGGTGTGGAGGCAACTGCAGTTGTTAGACCTGGGATGATAAACCCACTCTGCAATGAAAATGAAAATCAGTGAAGCCTTCACTAGACAACAAAACTTTATACCTGTCCAAATTTAAAGGAATGAAAGACAACAAATTAACTCTTTACCACACAACAAAAAAATAGGCTGGTACAAATTGAAAGCACTTGCAGACAACAATCTAAATATGGCTCAAATGATGATATTTGTCCTTGATAGGGTAGAAAACATTGTGGGAAAAGTAGAAAATGCTGGTTACCAGCATTTTCTCCTTTTCCCACAATGTTTCCAAAACGTGTCTTTCTTTGGGCCGTTAAAACTTGAAATTGTTTGGTAAAGGGTTAAATGTAGCTAAGCTGATGGAATTTGTCTGTTAGAGGGCAGTAAACAGTATCCACACTATTTTCAAAAGTCTGCTATCTAAAGGTTGTTTAACCCTTTACCACACAAAGCCGACTTTTAACGACTTTTAACGACCTTGAGAAAGAAGACTTTTGAAAACATTATGGGAAAAGGAGAAAATGCTGGTAACCAGTATTTTCTCCTTTTCCCACAATGTTTTATAACCTATCAAAGACAACTTTCACAAGTTTAGCAACACTGAATTTGGCATCTGCAGATGCCTTTGATTTAGATAGGTCCAAAATTTTGTTGTGTGGAAAAGGGTCAAACAATAGCACATGGTGGCTATGTATCTCTCACCTGTCAGTCAATAAGAATAACTGAGCCATGTTCTGGGAAAAGGGGGTTTAGTGCATCTCTATGATGCATTGTACCAAAAAATTCACTATAATTATGAATCCATAAAATCCATTTTGTCTATCAACCAAATGAAATATGAGATAGAATAGTTGATAGTCATTGCTATAGGATTCATTCCATTCTGGATGCTGATCACTCTTTTGACAATGGTTATGTGGGGAAATACCAAGTGTCTTTGGAGGAACAGTGTGCGAAGTACTAGTAAAAGAAATTCCAGGAAAGCATGGATAGATGCACCGGCAGTGGTGATATAGAGTAACAAAATTAATAATGAAAACAGCATTAAACACCGTATAATCTATCGATCAAACGGGGTAGAATGGTCCTTGCAGAAAATTTACCAAAAGCAAAAAGTTTTGACACAGGTCAGCCTGTGCAGGCTGACATGGGTCGATACTTTTAGCAGATGCATTAAATCCCCTATACGCAGTGCATGGCTCATATATTATTTGCAAATACTTGTCTTACTAGTTCTTGATAAAAAAATCAGTTTTGTGTAACCTTTAAAATTTCTAAACAAATCCAATCTTTTCACTATCCTCAGGAGGAAGGTGTAAAAAAAATTCAAAAGGCAAAGCTTTCAATATGGACGAGTCATAAATTTTGCTGTTTTGGTATAGTAAAAGCAGTAATAATGATAATGGTAATATGGTGGATATAAAGTACTAAAGTACCGTCAGTATCAATTGAAAGAATTATCGACAAAGAACTGTCAACCTTGAGACAGATACAAAACTTTTTTGTTACCATGCCAGCTGCAGGTGCTTGTATCATGAACTGAGGTTGCAGGGCTGCAGTAAGCTGGGATGGGTTTAAAAAGAGGACTTGTGGCATGCCAGTGGCTACAGCTGGAATCTGTGCACCCTGAATCTGAGGTGTGTTGCTGTTTGGAACTGTGGTTGACACTTGTACAGCCTGAAAAAATGCAAAAAAAAAAACCAATTGCTGTTTGTGATTTATTTTCAATAATAACTCACCAAACGACAGCTTTTTAGACTTGTCCAAATTGAGAGCATTTGTTGACGACTTTAAATGTGGCTCAAACATTGAAATTTGTCGTTGAAAAGGTAGAAAACATTTCGGGATATAGGAAAAAATGCTGGTTACCAGCATTTTCTCCTATTCCTTAAATCTTTTCAAAAGCCTTTTTCCACAGGCTTGTTAAAACTCAGGATTGTGACGTAAAGGGTTAAAGGGAGGGAATCATAGACCAATCAACCTTATCACAATTTATTTTTTTCCAAAAGTACTGAAGTAGAATATCATTAGAAACAACCAAAAATACTTCTTCAGTTCTATTTTCTGTAAATTATAACGTGATTGTGTGCTGTTAACAATTTTCCAACATAATTTGGACTAAAAACATTACATAATTCTTTCTTAACTTTTTACCAAACAACAAAATTTTAGACCAGTCTAAATTGAAAGTATTTGCACACTACAAATTAAATGTAGCTTGAATGATGATTAATTTCTTTGATAGGATAGAAAACATTTTGGGAAAAGGAGAAAATGATGGTTACCAGCTTCTTCTCCTTTCACCACAATGTTTTCAAAAACCTTCTTCTTTAGGGTCGTAAAAACTGGGTATTGTGTTGTAAAGGGTTAAAATCATTTTCAGTCCAAAAGTCATACAGCCTTTTTTGCATTCTGTTCAGTACTAGATAAAGCGACAAAAGAAAAGCCATTCAAGAATACAGCTAATATTTCAGGAAAAGTCTGGTTGCTTTGTTTTCTGAAAATAAACCATGAGGATATTGTAAATCCATTGATGCAAACACTAATTCTACATCTACTGACATCTAGTCCAGGGACACAAAGACAACTGTCATTTGCTTAGCCACATTTAAAGATTGTTGAGAAGGAGAAAAAGCTATCAAACATGTTCTCCTTTTCCCACAATATTTTCTACCCCTTCAAAGACAAATACATGTATTGCCTACTTCATCTAACCTGATCCTGACCTTTATGCTGAATATATAAGTAGGCATATAAACTGAACTCCTGACTATTATTCGGAAAATTATATATACCTGGGAAGGAACTTATATACAAAGGTAACCAATTTCATTCACTTCTAGCATACAAAATATTTCCTTGACCATTCTGGACATATGCAGAAGGCAGCCAAGGGTAAAAATAGAATTTTAATTTATGTAAATGATGTTGACCTAGGTCAGGTTAAATGAAGTTGGTAATATAATACTTTGAGCAACATTTCATTTCTTGTCTGGAAATACTTTCAATTTTGGGCAAGTTATAATTTTGTTTGGTAAAGAGTTAAAAAGTCTGCAAGTGCCTTGAATTTGGATGGGTCTAAACTTTTCTTGTCTAGCATAGAGTTAAATCTTTAAAACAACAAACTGATTGATTGATTGAACGCATGAGTTTAAACACTGTTTTGACAGCTTAGGTCATATCACAGTGGTCAGTGCACCTATGCATGTCTGGCTTTCTCACACCAGTACTGACACAACTTTCTTTCCAAGTCACTGACTACTTTCACATGCATCAGTTATGAGAGGCGAAAAATCACCTGAAAGATAATTTGCATCAACCAGGTATCAAACTCACAACCAACAGGTCACGAGTCCAATACGCTAACCACTGAGCTACCCGGGCAGGCTTTAAAGCAACAAATTTCTATACCCGCCTCTTATGCCTTTCAGTAGTTTACAGAAATCTAATCGTGAATTATATCCTTATAATTCACCAGTGAATTTTATGCCTTTTATTTTTGACATATTAAAGAAATCTATTGAACATAAACCAACTTTTAGCAGGTGAATGTCAGGTTTTATGTCACAGTCAACATCACTCATAACATCATTATTGCTGCTAGTCCATATTTGACTAGATTAAATGGATCTATTTTGCTTAAAAACACACATATTTTTCACGACAAGCAAAAATTAGACACGAAAAGAAAAGTTAAAGTGAAGAGCATAGAAGAAATAGGATGATTGTTTGTTCTAGTGTATGATCCATATTTCTTCAATTTTGTGAAAAGCAAAGGCCATATTTTCACTTGTAGCTTCACTCGATGAAAAAAATTTCAATCATACACCAAAACAGACAATTATCCGATATGTCTAAAACAAGCCCATAAAATAATGGGTGAACATTTGCCTAAATAATCCTGTTTCTTTTTTTTTTTCTACCCCTGGGAAGAAGGATTTTAAAATGAGGCCTTTAGAATCTTTACCAATGAAATTTTAGACTTGACTAAATTGAAAGGATTTGTGAATTAGAAATTCGATGTGTTTAAATTGATGGGATCTGCCCTCATAACAGCAGAAAACATTGTGCAAAATGGAGATAGTGCAAGTTACCAGTATTTTCTCCTTTTCCCATATTTTTTTAATCAGCATCCTTCAAAAGGGTTGTTCATATATAGGAGTCTATGGTACAGGGTTAATTTGTCGTCTGCCAATACTTTCACCGTGGATGAGTAAAAATTTTGTCATGAGTAGAGAGTTAATCCAAACCTGTTGTAATGTAGGCAATGTTGTTGCCTGTGACTGAGCTTGTTGTTGTTGTTGCTGCAGCTGTTGTTGAAGCTGCTGCTGTTGCTGGATTTGCAACTGGATTTGTTGCTGTAACTGTTGTAATTCTGCTGTTGAAAGCTGAAGTCCTCCTTGGAGTGGATTGGACACTGCTGGGATCTATCAAAACAATGAAACAAGAGGACCATAATGGCTCTATACCACTAACCTGATTACAAATTCGAAAGTATTGACAATCTTCTAAGACATGCAAAGATTAAAGTCATGACCTATAGCTGATTCAAAATGGCAAGAAATTAACTCTTTACCAAACAACAAAATTTTAGACCTGTCCAATTTGAAAGCATTTGCAGACAACATATCAATTGAGGCTCATATCAAGAGATTGGCCTTAGAAAGTACAAAAAACATTGTTGGAAATGGAGAAAATGCTGGTTACCAGCATTTACTTCTTTTCCCACAATGTTTTCAAAAGCCCCCTTCATCAAGATCATAAAACAATGGGGACTGTGTGATAAGGTTTAACAGGAGAACCAAATGTCAGTAGCAAAGCTTGGCTGCAAAATTTCAAGACAAAACTACTTCTTACTTACCACTGCTTGTTGTGGTGCAAATGGGCTCTGGATGAGAAATCCTGCTGCTCCTTGCTGCATGCTTGCAATAGGTATCTGTTGCAACAATGTGGGCTGGATGGTTGCAGTCTGAGCTGAATTAGAGGCAGTGGTCATTGTTCCAATCATGGTGGTCTGAAAACACAAA
This sequence comes from Hippopus hippopus, assembly GCA_946811185.2. Lineage (NCBI taxonomy): Eukaryota > Metazoa > Mollusca > Bivalvia > Cardiida > Cardiidae > Hippopus > Hippopus hippopus. Next base: position 17,572,013 of record OX328105.1, on the reverse strand, counting down.
AATTAGACTGATTACAGTGTAGAAGCTTTCCATATCACTGCAAAAGATGGGTTTTGAAAAAATTGTATCCGTTTTCAAATCTATCAAAAGGTACCAATTTACTTTCTTTGGGCTTCAAATTCCTTTTGTCATTCTATTTGCTTTTTTATTCATTTACATCAAGGTTGTCTGATGATGGTTTAACTCTTTCTCACTCAAAAAAAGTGTAGACTTGTCCAAACTGAGGGCATTTACAGACCACAAAGTAAATGTAGCTGAAATGATGGGATTTGTCTCTGAAAAGGTAAAAAACATTGTTGGAAAAGGAGAAAATGCTGGTAACATCTTCTCCTTTTCCTACAATGTTTTCAAAAGGTGTTTCCCTCAGCATTGTTTAAACTTGGGATTGAGTGGTAAAGCTTTAAGTTTAACCATAATCATGTAATGTCTGAGACTATTTACTTCATAATTTTTGTGATATTCAAAATTGTAACCATGTGAATTGTGAAATATAGGGACAGAAGCATGAAAATATACACCATATACATTTGGTTAAGTAATTATTATGGTAATAGGAGTTGAATATTCTTGTATTCCAGTGATTTTCTGTATTAAAGCTGGTATGAAAAAAAAAGAGCATTTTTCAAAGCCCCAACAGCACTGAGGGTTGTTATGCAGTTGAAATTTGGAGATTTATGATCTTAAATAGCATGGCTACAACAACCATATCAAAATTTGTTTTTATCTGTTAACCCATTTCTGTACATACACAGCTTTTCAAACTCCTACAGTTTAGAGAGCTACACAAATAATAGAAAAAACAACAAAAAATAATTGTTTGCTCTGGATTGAATACCCACAACTAAGACCACTGATGATAATTTTTGGAATACATGTACATATATATCATTTGGGCTTGCCTGCAAGTCAGTGAAGGATTACACATTAGCCTTTGCACTGGGTTATTAACATTTTCAAAGTGTCCAGCATGCCGGCCTTGAGCTGGGAATATGTGGTAAATTGACATGTGTCTCTTATGCCCGTGATAACATGCTTGTGAGTCTAAATCGCATGTAACAATTGCATGGAGTCTGAAACCATTTTGCTAGTGACCCAATCATGTATAGCAGCCACAATGTTTTATGTGTTTGTTCAGAGAAAAATCTTATTATTTCAGCCACATTTAGTTTTTTGTCTGCATATGCTTTTAATTTTGACTAGGCTAGAATTCTGCAGTCTAGTAAAGAGTTTGCTATCTTTTCTAACCATCCAAAACAAGGCACAAATTAATGAATTTATACATGATTGGTGGGGAAATGTCTTCTATATAAAACAACCAAGAATCACTTAAAAGTTGTGCCTGGGCTTACCATGTGTGAATGATGCTCAATTAAAGATTATGTCACTGTATAGCCAAATATTTGAGATCAACTGAGGTGCAGTCTTTGAATTCAGTATGGGAAGAGCATGAGTTAAAAAATTATACTGAGTGCATTAAATAACTATCATGATCAATATTTTTTCACAGTTTACTATTTTAAGCCACTGTGCATAACATCATATAATAATACAAGTAAAGACTTCATACTTTGCACACTCTTTGACATCGTACAAATATAAAAGATCTATTTTTTAGTGCTGTTACACGAGGTACCTGGTTGTTAAAATGTCAACATATCTCAAACAACCAATATGAATAGGAAGTGATTATAGTGTTGCAACCAACAAAAACAAAATGACAAAAAACTACACATACCTTAGTATTGTCATTGTCCCCTTCACTGTTCATGGTTTATTCTGCAACAAAAAGAAAGCAGGATAATTTCTTTTTACACATTTTAATTTTCCTGGCACTAGCTATTGCTTATAATATCCTCACTATCAGACCCTCTCTCACTGAAAAAATGATTAACCCTTTGCCAGAAAGAAATCTTTTTAGACTTGTCCATTTGGAAAGCACTTGTGGACAACAAAATTAATAAGATGTGGCTCAAAAGTTGAGATTTGTCTTTTAATTGGTAGAAACATTGAGGGGAAAAGGAGAAAATGCTGATTACCAGTATTTTCTCCTTTTTCATCAATGTTTTTAAAAGTTCTATATCCCTGGTCGTTAAAACACAGAATTGTGTGGTAAAGAGTTAAAATATTAGACAGTCTAATGGAAAAACTTAGTCAATGTCAAAATAATGATTATATTCATGGAAAAATTTGCTCACATTAACAATGACATGTAACTTTTCTTATGAGCCATGCTCTGCAACAGAGGGTTTGACCCTTTACCAGATGACAAAATTTTAGCCTCCTCCAAATTGAAAGCATTTGCAGACGACAATTTCAGTTTGGTTCAAATGGTGCAATTTTTCTTTGATAGGGTAGAAAACATTGTGCGAAAAGGAGAAAATGCTGGTTACCAGCATTTTCTCCTTTTCCCACAATGTTTTCAAAAGGCTTCTTTCTCAAGGTCGTTAAAAGTCCGGATTGTGTGGTAATGGGTTAATGTATCTCATTGAGTCATCTCATAGTAATGAATCCATAAACTCTACTTTGTTTAAAACCAACTGAATCCTAAGATAGAATGGTCCTTGAACATGCACAAAATTTGCCAAAAACAAAGTTTCAACACAGGCCAGTCTGTGCAGACTGCGCAGGCTGATCTGGGTTGATACATTTTGCAGATGCTTTAAACCCCCGTTCACAGAGCATGGCTCATATGTTTTTCTATGGCAAATCCCATGTGAAAATAGCAACCTATTAGTCAACAATGATAGAAAACATCAACCACTTGATTACCAAATTATAAGCAAAATGGATGTTGGAGAAGGGAAACATGTATAACAATTTCAGGACTGTTTTTGGCTACAGATAACTGTATCTCATTCTCATTAACCCTTTACCACACAATGCCGAGATTTAATAACCCCAAGGAAGAAGACTTTTGAAAACACTGTTGGAAAAGAAGAAAGTGCTAGTAACCAGCATTTTCTCCTTTTCCCACAACATTTTCTGCCCTTTCCAAAGCAAATTTTAACTTTTGAGCCACTTTTATTTTGTTGTCTGTATGTGCCTTATTTGGACAAGTCTTAAATTTTGTCATTTGGTAAAGACTTTAGGTAGATGACAGTGTAGACTCAAAATCAATCTGCTGGCTTCATGCAATCTTATCTTTATATTTCATGTGTAGTCTTATCTTTGTCTACAATGTATACAACATCCACAAACATGCCATTTCATAAAATAAAAAAGTTAAAACTTAGAAAAAAAATGAAAGTAAAAAGAACTATGTCAGTATTTGCCAGATTTAACCCTTTACCACACAATGCCAAATTTTAACAACCCTTAGAAAGAAAGCCTTTTGAAAACATTATGGGAAGAAGAGAAAATGCTATTTTCTCCATTTTCCACAATTTTTTCTACCGTTCCCAAAACAGTCTCATTTATTTTGTCAGTTGTAAATGCTTTAAATTTGGACCAGTCTAAAATTCTGTCGTATTGTAAAGAGTTAAAGGAGCCCTTTTGGATTTTTTTTGGGGGTGGAATTTAGAATATTTTTTTTAAAAAGTGATAGTTACTACAAAATTTATTTCCTCTGCTAATGTAAACAAACTTGACAGTAACATAAAATAACAATATAAATTTGGCATTAAAATAACAGGTTGGTGGCTAAGCAACCGGTAACTGTCTATTTTTATGAGATCAAATATGACATCAATGCGCTGATTTAAAAACAGTTAAAAAACATGTGACATTCCCACAAACCTCTGCTAAAACCTGGCACAAACTCAAAAAATACATCAAGACGCTATGGAAATACCACTGAAAAAAATCTGTTTTCTTGTGTTTGTCCTTCTTCCTTGCTGATGGTGAGCAAGCTATCACCTTACTTTTAAAATTCAGTGATGAACCATTTTTGAACTTTTACCAAACAACAAAATTTTAGACTTGTTCAAAATTAAAGCATTTGTAGACGATAATGTAAATGTAGCTGAAATTATCGCAGTTATGTTTAAAAGCTATGAAAACATACTGGGAAAAGGAGAAAGTGCTAGTTTCTAGTTTTCTACCCTTTAAAACACAAATTCCAACAACTGAGACACACTTAACTTTTCATCTACAACTGCTTTCAAATTGGACAAGTTTTTTATTGTCTGGTAAAGAGTTAAACTACAATAATCTATTCATACAATTTGCTAAAAAATATCTTTTTAAAATGTATTTCAAGTTTGAATTTTGTAAATACCTTTACAACTTTGAACAGAAAAAGTTATCCTAAATAATTTATACACATTACATACATAAAAATGACTGCGTTGAACAGCAGATTCCAGAATATTATGCATACAATGTCAGCAATATACCAGTATTCAATCCTTCACCCTTCAGACTAAGAACACCCAAGAAGCCTATGTCAAAAACCTATCTTCTGTGATGCCTTCATATTTTGTGTTCAGTTCATGTTTAACCTTGACACAAACAGTCTTGAATTATAATGACCCTGAAAAAGAATGGGTTTTAAAAACATTGTGGGAAAAGGAGAAATGATAGTAACTAGCATTAATTTTTCTCCTGTTTTCAACAATGTTTTGTACCCTTTCAAGAACAGATTCCATCTTTTAAGTCACATTTAATTCATAGTCTGCAAATGCTTTCATTTTGGCTAAATCTAATATTGTGCTCTTTGGCAAAGAGTTATACCTGACAGCATCACAAGATCAGATGCATATTTTCAGCAAATATGATAGACATAAAAAATGCAATTTATTTGGCAATCTTGAGCAAGATAATATGACAAAACAGTGAAAAAGGACCATAATCACACTGATCAAGACATGCCCTGCACATCAAAGCAAAATAAAAATTGTTATTGGCCCTAAGCATTCACTTACAAGATAAAAATAACTCCTTAAAATAAAACCTTGTAAAACAAACAGCACTGAATTTCATGATGTAAAAAAACCTTAAACATGGAAGGAAAGTGTAACATGAATACTTAATACATCAATCTGCATATATCTGTTTTGGAAAAATTCAGTCTCCTATTAGCAAAACTTAACACTTTTTCCTAACAGACAAAGTCTGGACTTGTTATCCTACAAATCTAAAACTGTAAATATCTTAAAGAAAAACATGCTGTTATTTCACAGCTTTAGAAATGCTTTACAAAGTTGGAAACATGGTGTAACAACGAAAGTTGCACAATTATATGTGCATCTATGTTATATTTACTTCGTACCAATCTTATGTATTCTCACTATCTACAACCGGGTGAATAAAGGTGTCTGTATCTGTAAAAGAATTAATATTCATATATTCACATATCTAAAACTTGTTTGCGCTATCTCATTTGCACATTATAAAGGTTTTCTCAGTTTCATTATCATATCACAATACCATGAAGTGCCCATATAGAATAACAATATTCATTTATCTTTTCCACTGCTTGAAACTACGTCACTTTGAACCTGTCTCCAGTAGCCTATATTTTTCCATGGCTGCACCACAAAAATGGCTTTCTGTAATACAATTCTCTTGAAAGCCCCTTTCCACAATGTTTCACATAAAATTCATACTGATTTTTACACATTTTCCATTTATTTGACTCTTAACTCTTTACCGCACAATCCTGAGTTTTAACGATCTTGAAAGAATATGGCTTTTGAAAACATTGTGGGGAAAGGAGAAAATGCCAGTTACCAGCATTTTCTCCTTTTCCCTAATTGTTTTTATCCTATCAATGATTTGATTGATTGAACATGTTTTACGCTGCTTTCAATATTATGTCAGTCATATCACAGCAACAGCTCACATATTCATGTATTTCCTGGGTTTTACCAGTACGTGGCTAGGGTTTTGAAGTGTCTTGTCCAAGGACACAAAAAACCCAGTTGATCAAGTGCAGCTCGAAACCAGGGCCTCCAGGTTACAACTTATAAGTCCCACACTTTATCACTGAGCCACACAGGACCCCTTTTCTACCCTATCAAAGACAGAAATCATCATGCAAGCAACATTTATCATCTGCAAATACTTTCAATTTGGTCTAGTCCAAAATTTTGATCTTTGGCAAGAGTGAACCAGACAACAAAATTCTTGACTCATGGATAATGAAAGTTGTCCTTTTTACGCTAGAAAACACTGTGGAAAAGTAGAAAATGCTGGTTACCAGTATTTTCTCCTTTTTCCACAATGATTTCAGAGCCTTCTTCTTTAGGGTAGTTACCATTCAGACCTGCTTGGTAAAGAGTTAAAAGTTTCTTCTTTGAGTAACTTGCCATTGTCCCAGTTTTCCAGTAAGTTTGAGTATTGATTGCTTGTATTGGAGTTTAACGCCATTTTAACAGCTTAGATCATATCACGGCGGTTAGTGCATTCACGCACGTGTTTCCTGGCTTTCTCACACCAGTACTGGCACAACTTTCTTTCCAAGCATCAGAGGTGAAAAGCAAACAACTGCCAGAAAGAAAGTTTGCTTCAACCCGGTATTGAACTCACAACCACCAGTTGGATACACTAACCACTGAGCTACCAGGCCTGGCTTCAGTAAAGTTTAGATTAGCCTGTATGGTATAGAATGGTACAGAATGAAAGCTTTGAGCAAAGTGAGCCTTAGAGATTCCAGAAATGTTCATCTCATCAGCCTATAATAAATGCACAAGAAATGCTCAAATTTATGCATATTTTTCCCCTTCCTCTGACTAACATGCAGCCCAAGACAAGTCAACCTAAAGACAGAGAAATAATATATGATTATGGAAATTGTCAGTCTGTAATGTATGCCCAAATGTAGCATTTTCGAAGTTCCTTTTGTCAGAATTTTAGACGGTGTAGATGCTGCCCAGTCTGATACTGATCTACACTGTCTACTTAAAAACCAAATGTAGCTGTAAACATGCCATAGGTTAACCCTAAGATTATCAGGTAATTGAAATTCTCACCCTGTACAACATTAACTCATTCAGTGCCAATATATATATATATATAGAGAGAGAGAGAGAAAGAGCGAGAGAGAGAGAGAGAGAGAGAGAGAGAGAGAGAGAGAGAGAGAGAGAGAGAACCTCTTTTGATGGCTAAAACTATAATCCACTGAAACTCAGAAACACTTTTTATCTCAAGACCATAGAAGCGGACAGTATAGATTCAAGACCAGATTACACATTCTGAGCAGTCTATTCTGAATCTATACCATCTGCAAAAGCCCCTGTTTTGCCATTATGGCGCTGAAAGAGGGGTATCTGGCAAAGTAGTGGACATAAAAGATTCAAGTTCAGAATGAATTATCCTAAACTGCCTGATCTTGACCTGAGCTGTCCCTATAGGCAACTTTAACCAGGTTCAGCATTTTAAGAGTTAAACAAGAGGCCAGCACTACACAGCTCATCTAAAAACTCACCAGACTAAAATATGACATAATCCTTTACTACGAAATCCTAATCTAAAAATCTTGAGGACAGAGGCTTTTGAAATATAGTCGAATAAGAAGAAAATGCTGGTAACCAGTATTTTCTCCTTTTTCCACAATGTTTTCTACCCTATCAAAGACAATAATTTATCATTTGAGCTACAGATTTAATTCGTCGTCCTCAAATGCTTTAAGTTTGGTCTACTCCTACATTTTGTTATCTGGAGCAGAGTTAATGCTTTACCAGAATACCAAATTTTAGAGTCATTCATAATGAAAGCATTTACAGGTAACAAATCAAATGTGGCTTTAATTATGGGAATTGTCTGTGAAAGGGTAGAATACATTGTGGGAAAAGGAAAAAATGCTGGTAACTAGCATTCTATGCTATCTACACAATTTTTTCACAAACTACCTGTCATGGTCAGTCACTAAAATTCAGAACTGTTTTGTAAAGCATAAAACAAAACAATACATTGGGTAATACTTGACTTTCAGGCATACTTATTCATACTTATTCATATAAGTCCTGGGTTTCACTAGCACTAGGCTCTAAGGTGTCTTGCCCAAGGACACTCCCCTAAAAATCCCAGCACTTCCAGTTAGGCTTGAGGTTGCGAGTCTACACTTTACCACTGAGCCACACAGAACCCCGTAAGTATAGTTAACCAACATAAAACACCATTCAAAGGTCAGAAAAACTCTAGGCTAGATCAAATTATTAACCATTCACCAAACAGTCCTGAGTTTTTATGACATTGAAGAAGAGGCCTCTTAGAAAATTGTGGGAAAAGGAGAAAATGCTTGTAACCAGCATTTTCTCCTTTTCCAGCAAAATGTTCTACCCTATGAGAGACAAATTTTATGCTTTGAGTTACAGCTAATTTGTTGTCTTAAAATCATCAAATGCTTTCAATTTGTTGTGTGATAAAGAACTTTTGTCATCTGATAAAGAAATCTGCCAAGCTAAAGACCTCAGTCAAAGCGCAGGGCTTGAAACTCAAGGGATTGCTTGTTTGAGTCCCAGTCTTTCCCAGGACTGATGGTGGTTTGTGTGACAGGATTCCTTCCCCTCTCGTTGCTGAACATTGCTTCTATGATGTCTATGTGGAAAAGCAGCCAGTGGCTTTGAAAGAATTCTGTGCATACTAATGTTAAAGAAATTCCAGGAAAGAATGGATAGGTACACTGGCAGCCATGATGTAACTGAAATAATGTTGAAATATTGTTAAACACCAAATCAAAGCGCAAATTCACATATTATGAGGAGCTGTTTTAAAACCCCAATACTATACTTGCTTTAAATTTTATAGAAAGAAGAAATATACATACAATGATACAAAGCAGACACAAAAGCTGTCTGCTGCTGGAGTGTAAATTCATTTATCTGTATAGTAATAAGTTAGTTAGATTTTAATACAAAAATTGTCTGTTGCAGGTGCTGTTACAATGACTAACAAGAGCACCAAAGGGGGCTGACAACACTCAGCTGCAGTTGCTTTTACTGAAAATTCTAAGTCAAAGAAGGGGCATAACTGTGTCAAAAATATTTTGATGGTTATCTACCCCTGTTGTATGTGTTCTCCTTTGATAGTTAACAACTAGTCCTAGTTTGAAGTAAATATCTTCAGACAGAGATATCATAAAGTTTTCATACGATGCAGGCGATGTTGATGACGCAGACAACACCAGGGCTATGACAATACTTTGACATTTCCGTCGAAAATAGCCGAGCAAAAAATGACAAAAAAGCCAAGGTTACCCAAGATTTATGTAAATATAATTTTGCACTTGTATTTTTTGGAAGTATTTGCTGACAATAAATTAAATATGGTTCAAATAATCAGGTATGTCTTTGAAAGAGGCAGAAAATATTGTTGAAAAAAGTGAAAATGCTGGTCATCAGCTGTCTTCCACGGGGTCTTTAGAACTTGGAAGTGCTTGTCAAAGGGTTAAAAGCCACAGTAAGTTTTAGCTCTTTACTGGACTACAAACAATGGGACTGGACCAAATTGAAAGCATGACTATTTTTGCCTTTGATTGGGTAGAAAGCATTATAGGAAAAGGAGAAAATGCTGGTTACCAGCATTTTCTCTTTTTCCCACAATGTTTTCAAAAGCCTTCTCTTTTAGGGCAGTTAAAAGTTGATATTGTGTGGTATAAGGTTACAGATCTTATATAGCATACACTGCTATAAATTCTGTAAAAAAAGTCTCACAAGTTAATTCTTATCATTAATTTTCCTCTTTGGAAATCAGTAATATTAACATTTTATTACAAATCATCTTCGCACAATAATATAAAGCTTCAAAATATTATGATAAAGAATTAACACCAGTTTATAAAAACGTAGGAGCCTGTCTAATTTGAATTTCAAATTCACCGGTTCTCATGAATACCAAATGAGGCTTCATACATATTAATGAAACAGAGCCATAACAAAATAAAACCCTATCGTTTAATTCATATTCTCTGTAGGAAAAACCCTTTTTAACAGTGTTGTTTGTGGTGCTAGTCCATCAGAGAATTGATATGTATAAGACTTTCACACCAAGAAGTCATGTTTTTTTCATTTATTGTACATAACACAAGACCATCTGCACTCAAATTCTCAAAATATTGCGACAAATTGAAAGGGAGAAGTTGCTTATACATTGTATCGAGGGATTTTTTTTTCCTCTTTCCACCATATTTTTGTGACATATTTGTGTATCAAACTCTGATCATGTTGATTATCCATACAATACATACATGTATATCTTTAAGTAGATCTAGCATGCTGATTTTTTTTTCCATGACATACCGGTAATAATTTTACCCTTTAACAAAAAATTCCCAAGTTTTAACAATCCTGAGAGCAAAAGCTTTACAAAACATTGTGATTAAGGGAGAAAACGCTGATTACCAGCATTTTCTCCCTTTTTCAACAAAGTTTTTTACCCTTTGAAAGACAAATTCCATCATTTGAGTTAAATTTAATTTATCCACTACATTATGCTTTGAATTTGTACAAGTATAAAAATTTTTCATCTGGTAAAGACTTCACCTTTTACCAATATTTCTTTTGTTTTTCTGACCCTTAGAAAGTAGGCCTCAGAAACATTGTGGAAATAAGGAGAAAATGATGGTTTTGCTCTCTTTCTCATTTTCCCTTACTATTTTCTACCCTTTCAAAAAACAATGCCATGCATTGCACCATGTTTAACATGTCGTATCAAAATGCTAGATCAATATACATAGACAAGTCTAAAATTTTTCTTACCTTGTAAAGAGTTATCCACGATGCCCTTGAGAAATCAAATATACACTGTCCATCTTGGAAAGACCCAAATATTGCATTTGTTTAAAACATCTAAGAAAGTACATGTATCTGATAAAGCAGGTAAAAGATCAGACTGTATTTTGTCAAGTCTGATCTTGATCATTCAATCCATATATACATCTGAGAGAATGACCAGTTACAAAGTGAATACTTCCGACACATGTTTTGAAGGCCTCTGCTACGTGACTGATTCAGGATATAAACAGGTATCCTAAATATCCTGTACAGATGAAATGGACCTCTAGCAAACAATCCAGAGTTTCAATGTAACGGCTTTTGCAAAAGTTATGGGAAAAGAATAAAATACTTGTAACTTCTACCTATTCTAAAGACATGTCTTATCACTAAAGCTACTTTCAACTTTGTTGTCTGCAAATCCATTTGATTTTGGACAAGTCTAAAATTTTGTATGGTGCACAATAAATGTCTAAATATGAAAAGAAGCATCGTAAGCATCTTATTATTGAGACTATGCTCCTCAACCACGATTCAAACCTCTGACTTCCCACTCTGAAGGTAGATAGATGCCTTCACCACCAGGCACCAGAAACCATTTGTTGTGATATTTTGTTGATTAAAATTCTCCGTAAAATTCTTCTAGTTGTGTCTATTTAACTAACTCAGAAAAGTAGCATAAGTCTTTACAACACACTGAAATGGACAATTGTTCATATTTAATGTGCTCATATGATGGTGTGTGTGTTTACCAACCAATCTGGTATTTACATGAAAATGACCCTGAAAAAAGAACCTTTTTAAAAAAAAAAAATACATTGTGGGGTAAAGGAGAAAATGTTGGTAACCACCACTTTCTCTTTTTCTTACCCTTTCAAAGACTAAACTAATCTTTTTAGCTATATTTCATTTGTCATTTGCAAATGCTTTCATTTTGCTTGAGTCCAAAGTTTTGTCATTTGTTAGAGAAACAAAAAAAAAAGGTACAATACATTGTGAGAGAAGAAAATGCTGGTTATGAGCATTTTCTCCTCTTCCCACAATGTTTTCAACAGGCCTCTTCCTAAAGGTCATTACAACGCAGGATTGTTTGGTAGAAAGTAGAGTTAATTTAGTTTGCAATAGATCACAAGACCAGTTGAAATATGACAAGCTAAACAAAAGAGTCATCTTTGAAAGCTAGTAAGCAGCATTCCACAATGTTTTCAGAACTCTTCCTTACAAGGCTGATAAAAACAGGGTTGATTAGTGAAGGGCTAAGGCACATTTTTCAATTGCTAACAAAGTCCGTAATAAAGAAACAAATGAACAAATGCATGGCAGAAATAATGGGTCCGGGCAGAATTTGAACCTTAGAATGCCCAGACCAAAGGCCAATACCATAACCACTGAGCTACAGAGACATCTCCCCAATGAAGTTGTTAGGTATTGTATTTAAATCGGGACGAAACCATGAATGAAGGAGTGGTCTCCCTTAACACTACACAGCTACATTGTCCATTCAACACCAGCAATTTTGATTGACTAGTACTAGTAAAAACCTTTGCACATATAGAACAATAAAATACAGTATTCTAGAGGCAAATCAAGTTTACATCCTGTTTTAATTGTTTGAAGTAAGTTGAGTAATGTCAATAACGCTTACTATTCAGTAAGGGAATACCTTTGCAATAAAATTCAATATATCATCATGCTAATTTACATGACATTAAATATTTCATAGGTTAATGAAATTCAGATGCCCCACTTAATATGTAAATTTATTCATTGCATTCAGTTATCTTCAATCTTTATTCAAAGTTAAAACCTAGGGTGTATATACTTTTTGTCACTGAAATGCAAATGATTGATAAATGTGCCATATAACTTACAAGTTTACAAAATCTTTTGGGAAAACATCACCCAAAACATATTTACCTTAAGAACATTATCATTAAATTTGGAACAATAAAGATTTATTTTTTTGAAAGAAATTTGATAACAAACAACACTATTCTGATGATACCGTTAGTTTTATTTGAGGTATAGCAAGAACACAGCATGTGGGTGCTAACACTCGGCTGCAGTTGCATTTAGAAACATAATTATGGGGCATGTCTGAATCCAAGACTAGCATTACTTAACTCTTTACCAAATAACAAAATTTGAGACTGGTCCAAATTCAAAGCATTAATTTTGCAAATGACATTTCAAATGCAGCTTAAATGCTAATTTCTGTCTTAGATAGGGTAAAAAACATTGAGCCAAAAGGAGAAAATGCTGGTTACCAGCATTCTCTCCTTTTCCCATATTTTCAAAAGTCTTTTCTTCTGGGTTTTTTAAAACTCAGAATTATTTGTAAAAGGTTGAATATATCAAAATGTGTAAGTTTCAGGAAAAATATCTTCAGTTCTGACACAGATATCAAAAAAGGGGCAAAACTGTGTCAAAATACTTTGAGGGATACTTACCCTATTGCTATGAGTTCCCCTTTTGACAGAGCACAACAACAGTACCCCAACTATAAAGCAAACATGACAAATATATGTCAGATTTTTGGTCAGTATTTCATGTTTCAGCATAGAGCCCATCTTTACATGCAAATAAAGAGTGTTAAACCTTTAGATTTGTCTTAAACTTGCAAAAACAAAATTTAGATGAAAGTTACTTCATGCAGGACTTCACCTGACAAAATGTTAGACCACTTCATACTGAAAATATTTGCAGACAACAAATTACATGTGACTTGAAGCATTGGATCTGCTTTGAAAGGGTGGAAAACATTGTGGAAAGGGAGAAAATGCTGTTTAACAGTGTTTTTTTTCTCCTTTGGAAAGTAAACCAAACTTTGTGAGAAAAGGTGCAATTGCTTCTCAAAAGGAGTCACTCCTTTTCCCATAATGTTTTCAAAATTGTTTCCTACCAGGAGTCAAAAATTATATCCGTATGATACTGGTTTATATTTTACACTTCCTGTTTTCCTCTTTCCTTTATACAGGTGCATGTACAAGATTTTCTTGGGCAGCACTTGTGAAAGATGAATCCAACTCAAGATGAATAAGACTTGTATTGTAAGACACATAATTTTGCATTTGGCACAACGATTCCTATCATGCTGCTATTGCTATTGATTGTAATGGGTGGATGTGATCTGGAAATGAACTAAAAAATTTTAATAAAGTTATGTGTTGAAATTTTTTTTTTTGAGCCAAGAGACTTCCTGTCATCATTTGACCAATATAGTTTTTGACTCATCTTTATCTTTATATTAATTTCAGTGGAAAGAAATATTTTGTTTATTTCAAACTGTTTATGTATCAGCAAAAAATGATTTTAAGTCTCTTCATAGAAAATTTACATTCTTACTTTTCTATGATATGAATGTAAGGTAGATGCAGACAGGTCTATTTCAAAAAGTCTATTGATGTGAATATTTTATGCCTACACTACAACTTAACTCTTTACCACACAATCCCGACTTTAAACGACCCTGAGAAAGAAAGCCTTTGAAAACATTGTGGGAAAAGGAGAAAATGCTGGTAACCAGCATTTTCTCCTTTTCCCACAATGTTTTCCACCCTTCCCAAGAAAAATTTCAATTTTTGAGCCATATTTATTTTGTCGTCTGCAAATGCTTTCAATTTGGACAAACCAAAAATTTTGTTGTTTGGTAATGAGTTAAAGATACATCTTTACAGCCATATTCTTACGAACAAAGTCCGTAACAAAGAAATAAATGAACAAATGCATGGCTGAAACACAAACCACATCGGGCGGGATTCGAACCCACGGTGGACAAGATCCTTGTTTTCCGAGGTTTAAAAGACCAATACCATAACCACTGAGCTAAAGAGATATCTCCCCAACGCAGCTGTCAGGTATTGTATTTAAATCGGGACGAAGCCATGCATGAAGGAGTGGTCTCCCGTAACAATATGCTGTTAAAACTTGATACATTGTAGAATGGTTCAAATTTAGTATGCTGTGTACACATAGACAAATACCAATATACATGTATATTGTGTAACAGATAAATATATTTACAAGAAATCTTCATTTAAAATACAGAAATGTATAAACAGTGATTTCTTTGATTGCCCCAAGAAAATAAAATGCATCTTCCATCTGTTGTAATCTATGCAACCTTGCAAACATCAGGGGCAACGTTTGGCATTAAGATACAAGAATGATCATAGTCTGATGATATAAAGATGAAATATAAAAACTGGCTAAAACCCTTTCCCAAACAATCCCGGGTTTTCACGACCCTGGGAAAGAAGCCTTTTAAAAACTTCGTGGGAAAAGGAGAAAATGCTGGTAACCAGCATTTTCTCTTTTTCCCACAATGTTATCTACCCTTTGGAAAACAAATTCCGGACTTTTAGCGACTTTTAATTTGTCATATGCAAATGCTTTCAATTTGGACAAGTATAGGTATTTGTTATTTGGTAAAGAGTTAAACAAGTATAGATGTATCTCAAAATTATCATAACTAAGTAAATAATGAAAAAGAATTTCTTAACCCTTTATCATAAGCAAAATATCAGAGTCTATGACTTACTGAAGGGATTTGAAGACAACAAATAAAATGCGGATTGAATGATGGGATCTGGCATTTCATTTTCTCCTATTTCAACAATGTTTTCAAATGCTTATTTCATCGGGGTTGTTAAAACACAGGACTGTTTGGTTAAAAGGGTTAAAATCAAAATAACAGTATGTGTTTTTGGTTATCAAAGTTGCCTTTGCAAACAGTGTGGATTAACCCTTTACCACACAATCCTGAGTTTTCACGACCCTGAGGTTGAAAGCTTTTGAAAACATTTTGGGAAAAAGGAGAAAATGCTGGTAACCAGCATTTTCTCTTTTTTGGAATTTTTATTTCAACCCTCTCTAACACAAATTTTATCATTTATGCCACATTTAAATTGTCAACTGCAAATGCTTTAAATATTATGGATGAGTCAACAACTTTTTTGTTTGGTAAAAATTTAAGACAAGTAAACAGGCTGACCTTGCATATGTGCTGCTTGATATTTTGTGAGAAATTTTTGCTTACATATTCCCACCCGAGGACCAAAATTTTAGACTTGTAATATTTGAAAGCATTTGCAGACAAAAAATTCTAAGAGTCTAATGATTAGACATGTATTTGAAAAATCAAAACAAAACTTTGAGGCAAAAGGATAAAATTGTGGTGATTAACTATATTTTCTATTATCCCACAATGTTTTTAAAAGTCTTCTTTCTTTGGGTCATTAAAACCAGCAATTGTTTGGTTATCTCTACCAAATGGTAAAATTTAAGACTGGTCCAAACTGAGAGCATTTTCAGACGACAAATTCTTGTATTTCAAAGTCATGGGTTGGTTTCTCATCCTAACTGAAAATACCTTATCTACTTATTTTTAACCCAACCAATTAAATAGTCTTATAAAGAAAGCAATACAGAATTTTTTTTTGTTAAATATTTATTTAAGAAATTTTGGATGGTGTAGATTCAAGATCAGACTGTACCTTCTTTGCAGACTGATCTTCATGTACGCTAAGCCCAAAATCACCTAAAGTTGTTCTCAGTGTTTGAAATGGTCAAACTTCTGAATAGTGAAAAACCTCTTATACCTTCCTCACACCATTTTTACATGATTAAATTTCTTTTTTAAGTCCAAGGCAAGAAAGAGGCTCAACTGTTTCTATCAAACTTTTTATTTTCCTGTGAAAAATTATCAACAAATGGATCACTGATAATTCAAGTAGAACAACAACAACAACCCTCTGACAATTTACAGTTAATGGACTGATTTCTCTAAGTTGATTTTTTTGACTAGATATACTAACATCATGATCCCTGCCAAGATCTAATATACATTAATAAGGCAATATATATTGGGGGAAAAAAAACATCCCTCAGTTTCTCTGTTAGCTCAGATGTCTTCCTGTCTAAAAATGGAATCCACCAACTTGGGGAAAACAACCCAAACATGTACAAGTAAAATGGAGCCATCTTAGAACAGTCTTTTATTTCTGTCTATTAATTTTTACAAAAAAACTCCCAGTAGGACTTTAGCAGTTTAACATCTTTGCATATTTGTGTCAAATATTTACCGATCATGCAAATCTGCATTCATGCATAATCATAAATTCATGCCAACATATAAATCACTAAGTGACATTGGAATACTTTACCATGTGCGATGTAGTCTCGTTCCAAGTTCCTAAAATTTAAATAAAAGAACTTTATTACCAAAAGTTTACAAATGAAGAGAAAGACTCGCATAAATCAGAATTCTCCAACCAAGGCGTTATTAGGTATAAAGAACAGATGTTAAGTATGATCCAATGTTCTTTGATAATAACAGAATCAGAAATTTATGAATATGCAAACTGGGTCATTATTCACATAGAATCTTATTCGGGATTGAGGCTACGAACTGCCATTTTGAATAATAATTTTTAGCTATTATTTTCCGTAGTTTAGTTTTCAGCTTAAAATCACGGGGTACACTTTGGGAGCGAATGTGACAGTCAATTTTATGAGTCGGAAAGTGAACTTACCTACTCTTTGTATTGGCACAACTTTACGTGATATCTGTTAATTTCACATAAACGGCGCAGACTTCCTTGGATATGGCCAAGTTGTAAACTTCCGAACACTGTCCCGGAGATACCCGAAGATGCACTACTCAGACTGGTTCCCAGGGCAGAATGATTCAAGGACACCGTCGTATTAAAGGTACAGACGCGTGTAAAACCTTTAACCAAACATAAAGGTTCTTTCGTGGAGATCCCCTCCATGAGAGAACTTGGACATTTTTTGTTTCGTAAAACTTACTTCACGAAAAACCTCTTGTAGATCTAGCCCTCGGCTTTTCAGATGAAATAAAGGAAAATAAGGACATAAGTACTCTACATGTAGTACATCTAATCAGGGATCGTATATACGATCCCTGATCTAATCTGATCTAATAAAGAGGATTTTTTTCCAACAATGTTTTTATTCTCTCTAGAATCTGCTAGATCTATCGTAAATAGATCTTGAATAGCCTATATACAATACGGGTATTTTTACATAGCTCACCTTGTTAGTCAACTACTCTTACAATTTGAAAGCCATGATCCCTAAAACCTATGTGTTAATATTTCTATCTATCTATCTATCTATCCATCTATCTATAGGTACACACGTGGATCAACTCAAGTATTTCTGATAAATATGCGTTGATACATGCAAACACAATTTTTTTGCTCAGCAGGGAAACAATAAAATGGGATTATCGAGAAAAACCCGTTATTTTACCTCATTTGCGTTCGTCGTTTAGCGATTTTTCTTCCCGCGGAACATTTGCATAACCGGTATATAACGATAAAATTGCAATCATGTAAACGATTTCCTAAACGCATAAAAATCGGCAACTTAGTCAGATTTGACCAAAATTTGCACCAGGCGGAGGAAATATGATAAAGAATTGAAAACAAGAATTTTGTGCATATCAGTTAACGCTGACAAGAG
This sequence comes from Hippopus hippopus, assembly GCA_946811185.2. Taxonomy (NCBI): domain Eukaryota; kingdom Metazoa; phylum Mollusca; class Bivalvia; order Cardiida; family Cardiidae; genus Hippopus; species Hippopus hippopus. The sequence goes on along the minus strand of OX328105.1, from coordinate 17,553,873 downwards.
TTTTAAACATATATTTAATGGTTTGATTCGGAACTACCCATGATTCGGAACTACCCAACTAACTGTACTGCATCACCCCCTCGCGAGGATTATGTGCAGGTGCGCGTCAGTGTGGTGTTAGTGGAAGGGTTATAAGAAATGAAAAGTTTCCGTAAGAACTGTTAGTGAGAGTGAAATAAAGATGATAGGGTTAAAATGTTAAGAGTCAGAAAACAGACTGACAGTGAAAGTTAAAAGATAAAAACAGCGCACTGGCATTTATGGCACTGGGTGGCTGATCGTGCACCCTGCCCTTTTAAATGGCTCAAAGGTGGGCAGTAATGCTATTTTAGATGGCAGCCGATTCCATTGCACTATTGCTAGGGGGAAGAATGAGTATTTATAATAATCAACTCTTGTATGTATCTGTCTGAGAACCATTGAATGTGAGTTTCTGGAAATCCGGGTTGGGTGCTCAACATACGATGGCAGTTCTATGGCAACTAATCCATGTATGATTTTATACAATAGGCAAAGCCGAGATTCGTTTCTCCTCTGTTCCAGAGAACGTCAGCCAAGGTGGTTTATCATTTCAGTAACACTTGCCTGTCTGCAGTAGTTGTCAAGTGTCCACCTAGCTGCCCTACGTTGAATCTTGTTTACAAGCCATCTCACGTATAGCTGGGGATTTTGTCCTAATATTGCGCTTGATGAACCCAAGGGTTCGGCTTGCTGACGTGCATATCTTCTTGATATGATTGTTAAAGGATAGGTTGCTGCTGATCTCCACGCCCAAGTACTCAGAGCCCCGAACCGATTCAAGTGTCTGTCCATGCAGTAGGTACTCACTAGAGACTAGAGTTCTAGCTCGCGTAACATGTATAACAACGCACTTGCTTGGGTTGAACTCCATATCCCACCGTAGTTCCCACTCATGAAGTCTGTCATTTTGGCGTCTTGAGGGCTCGATGGCCGTGTCATCAGCAAACAACCTTACTTTTGATCTGGTTGTGTCTGTGAGGTCATTTATATATATTAAGAATAATATCGGGCCTAATACTGAACCTTGGGGGACCCCAGATGTCACGGGTACTGTATCTGACTTTTCATTTTCGAGAAATACTGTTTGAGTGCGACCGGAGAGCCTGAATGATTTTATCCATTGCAAGTTGGGGCCTCTAATTCCATAGCGGTGTAATTTTAGAAGTTTTTGATGATTGATCTTGTCAAATGCTTTGGAAAAATCAAGCAAGACAAGGTCTGTTTGGCGGCCTGCTACAGAGTTTCTCATAAGAGCTTCTATGTGAGTTACAAGTTGGGTCTCACACGAACGTTTGGATCTAAAACCATGTTGAAGATCATATAATAAGTTATGCTGGTTCATGTGAGAAACCAAGTTTGTTGTAACAATATGTTCTAGTACCTTGCATAAGATCCTGGTCAAAGATATTGGCCTGTAGTTAGATGCAAGGCCAGTGTCTCCTTTTTGAAAAGAGGACAGACATGTGCAGTACTCCAGTCTCTTGGCACCCTGCCAGTATCAAGGGACTTTTGGTATATGACCTGTAGTGCCGGAGCGATTACTGTACGGAGTCTTTGGAGGACTAGAGGTTTTAGTTGGTCTGGTCCTGCAGCCTTGTGGGGGTTTAAGTCCTTTAACAGCTTCAATATTCCTGAAAGAGAAATGGTTATGTTCTGCATTTGGGGTACAGAACTAAGGGTTTCACTTGGTATTTGTGATGGGTGAAGTAAGCCATTATCATACAAGTCCTGTACTGCCATGTGTGAAAGTTGACTAAGTTTGAGTGTTGTTTTGGGGCAAAGACAGACTGAAGTTGCTTGTTTAGAATGTTGGCTTTCACAGTTGTATTTTTATGTAATTGACTGTCCTCTTTCAGTGGTGCAGAGCCTTTGGAGTCCATGTTCTTCAGGAGAGAGAACAGCTTTCTTGTGGCAAATGTGTTCTTGCATGGGTCATTGTCAGTAATAGGTTTGACGTTTGAATCATTGGGGTCTATATGGCTTGCAATGCCTAATATTTCTTCTAAATACCTGTTGTGGGCATCCTAAAGTTTTCACAACTTTAATTCCTCTTTAATAAATTCGCTATACATACTGAATAGTTTACTTTGCCCAAGATATTGCGAAAATGCCGTTGAAATTACTTAGTCAAATCCGGGTAAATATGAACATGTGGGGTGAAGTACGGAGACAGACTGGAAAATTACGGACACCTTACTTTAAGTGGGAAAAATACCAAATCGCTTGGTACAAGCTATTTCTTCTTTCCCTATATTGTTTTCAAAAGAATAATACTTCCATAACCTATTAAAACAATGGATTGGGTGTGGCCAAAACCGATAACAATAGTTATAGATCTAACACGACCTGCACAAAGACAGGATAATAGTTACAAAGTGCAGTGAAATGAAAGATCATTCCTTTAAGCTAAATATCGGTAGTGCTCTATTTATTTAGTTTTGGAATAGCATCGCATTCTACTTTATTATCCAAATCACAGGCTCTAGATCGTGTCCGACTCGAGCTATCAATTTACCCTATAGATATCCTCCTTTTCAATTTCAAATATTTGATAAACATGAATTCTGTAGCACAGAAGAAATACCTTTTTGTAAGTGTCCGTAATTTTACAGTGTGCTCAAAACGACTGGTTTAATATGGAAACTTGTCTGTTTCTTCTTTATTTCTGCTAATGTGTATTTTGCATTATTTTGATGATTTAATACTTTCCTTCAATCATTTGTCTTAGTTTTTAACACAATTAGGGCTTAGTTTAAAATTTCTATAATTATTGAAAGCATTCAAGTACCTGTCATGAGTTGTTGAACAAATCTTGAAATTCAAGCACGGTTGAGAAAGGGCGAATCACTTGTGGCGTTTATTGTGCTTATACATCATCGCATAAACTTATTCGTCATCAAAAATAGCACACTTACACAGAAATAAGATGGGAGTGCTTTTAATAGACTGTTGCATGGATACTGGGAGTTAAAATACGCTCTGGGGTTTTCTGAAATGTAGCTTGTGTCCATAATTATACATCTGTCCGTATTTACCCATACTGACTCTACCATTTCTGCACAGACGATCAATGCATTTCTCTGTAATTTTGATGTCGATTCGTTCTTCAATTTTGGCACTTTAGTTCTGATACAGAAGCTGCTTAAATATCAAGTTGATGGTCTTTCACAAGACATTAATTAAAGGGTAACATGTAGGAATCGATTACAAAGTTACAAAATTTGAAAAACAAGCGTTGTTTAAATAGTTGCAATTAGGAACATGCTGTGGAATTTCAGGCCCTGTCACAGCTCTCATGATTTACAAAGTGAACTGAAAATATATTCACAGACCTGTTTGTTTGGCTTTCTTTTTTAACTATATAGATCTGGATACAAGTCGATTATTTGTTTTTTAGCCCTTCTAGAAGCGAAATGGCCAAATTTCCTTGCTTGGTTGGCACTAAAGATTAGATTGCATAGGCCGGCTATTCTAATCTTGGATTTTCACATGGATGCTGAAAGTCTGTCTCGGGCCATGAATGTTTTTTTTTTTTTACACAAGAAAAGCCAAACCTTTATATGGTATCACTTAAAGGGGAATAGCGTAGCTTTCAAATCGTTCATAACAAAAAAAATTTAAGTATAAGACAGTATCAGATAAATCTATATATTTATTTGTGACTACAAATCTTACTCCTTGCGACACTGGACCTTTAAGACTAATTAAGACAGCAGGTGCGTGACCTACTTAATTGTCGTCTTCACTGTACGAATAACCCTCTATTGAATGCCTATCCAATTCTTAGTCACTTTTTTGCGTTAAATGCCCTCTTCTTATTGTGCCTTTACATTTTCGTCAAAACTGACCATTAAGTGTAGACCTGACTACTACTTCAGTGACAATCCTTTGTCGGCTAGAATTTCCTTACTTCAAAGCGAGGCGGCCGAATTATTATATTGTAGTGACGTCATAGGAAAATGGCGGCTACCGAAGACAGAATGATTCCTTTATCAGTCAATGGATAATCAATTAAAGAAATGTCGTCAAGACATCGAGATAAAGTGACTACCAATGATCGAATGGAAACTTCCAAACTGACTACACCTGACAAACACGGTATAATATGCGATCGTGTGAACTTTTAACCTTTTTAAGGAGTGTTTATATCTTTTTTTATGACCCCCACAATTATGTTTTTCGGACGTGAGTCTACTTTCAAATTACTCATAGCTACATGAAATATATTGATTAATAGACCTTTCATTTATCTGTCCGTGTGAATATAAACCCGGCTCTCACTGATAGTATATTAAACAGATGCAGGCAAAGTTATTTGTAACACATTCACTGTGAATAAGGTTCATTATGATTTCATTTTTCAAAACTCTACCAAAGGACAAAATTTTGGACTTGACCAAATTCAAAGCATTTGCAGACGACAAAGTAAACATAGCTCAATAAATCATTTAAAGCTGTCTTTGATAGGGCAGAAAATGTTGTGGGTAAAGGAGAAAATGCAGGTAACCCGCATTTTCTCCTTTTTCCCCACAATGTTTTCAATAGCCTTCTTCAGGGTTGTTACAGCTGGAGATTGTGTGGTAAAGGGTTAAATTCAATGGCCTGACATAACTACTAATCCTTTACTAACTTGCTTGTTACAGAGTCGATCCGGGTAATTCTGTACACCTTCGAACAAAGTTGAAATTTGCATCGTCAGCTTTATAACAGTTATCATGAAAATGTTGGTATTGTTAAAATCAAACTTTCTTCTTTCCAATACCGTCACTAGAATATGTTGATTTGAAAGGTTGCCATAACAGGGGCGGGAATAATGGATATAGGGTGATTCCATGTTTTAATCACTTCTCAGAATGTGTATTACGGTTTCACAAAAAATGTATGTTTGTGTAGGTGCAGAAAAAGGAGTTGAGAACGACAATTTGTTGTATTTTTCTCCACAAAATATCAGAAAATGGTTTTGAACCAGAGTTCCCAAAGCACATCCTCCACCCAGGCTTTCCCCTGATGTGTAAGTTATGCTACTGGGAACACTCACTTCTGTAATAGGCATTCAGACTATGTTAAGATCAATCAAATATCAATTTTTTTATGGAAAAGCTGTATTGATGAAAAGCTCAAAGACATTCAGGCACGATATTGATGCATGAAGATCTATATGATAACCTGCTTTGACAGTTTTTTATATGTACGGAATTACCCGCATCCGAAACAAGCCACTAGTTTTACTTGTGGCTAAATCTGTACAGATAAAAAGAAATAGAATAACAGGGTCCAAAAATTTCTGGAAAAGACACTGGTCCTGTAGGACAAGTGACTTTGAAAAAACACTTGCCCTGCCTTGATCCTCACTCGTCCGAAGAGAAAAACCAGTCTAATATTTGACTGGCTTTTTTTTTTCAGACGAAACGGAAACGCTAATTATATTGTCTCCCGTAGCAACGGACATTAAATACCGGGTTTGAATATCCGGTATCATTTATCCGGTCAAGTTATAAGAAATTAATAAAGCCAGAACAACACAGTTTTTGGACCTGGTTTTGGGAGAGTATTTGCGTTATTGTTAATGTCGATCGTTTTAATAAATTGGCAAAGTCACTCGTATTGAATTAGATCTACCCGAGGCATATTGAAACATTTGTATGCAATGAAAATGTCCTGGGTTATATCATTAGGCTGACTTGAAACCGGTCTTTATTTGGAGCGGGTACCAGCAGGTTTTATGTCCTGTTTCAATATTTGATTTCCAGAATACCCTTAATTGTCTTATTCAATAATGAAACGACCGTTTTGTCTCCTGTAAGATAATTTTCATCTTGAAAAACTTATTTGTTCACTACCTCCTATTTACCACTCGTCCTGTCGGGCGACCATGACTGATATTTCTCTCGTCCTCATCCATTTCTCATTCGTAAATACGAGCGGAAGAGTGGATTTTTCGGACCCTGAATAACTACTTTACAATATTGTTTAAAACAAAAACAACAAAGAAATTGTAAAATTCAGTAACAGTTATTTACTTCCATTAAACTGTATTAATCATTTTTATTCAAGCCTTGATAAATTCATAATGCAACTGCGTCAGTTGGAAGCGAGTGACCTTTTTTGTTTATCTTTAGGACAGTATTTCAAGTTTCGTTCGGTACAGTGCCGCGTCCAATCAGCGTCCAGAAAAAAGATTGCATCACTGTATAAAGTTTTTTTTTTCCTAGAAGGATTTCCCGAAAGGATAGCTTTGTCAAGAGAGGGTTTTATTTAGAACGAGGGGATACAGTTTTGTGTGAAAGAAGTCATTTCTTTATGTGTACAGAGTTTGCCTTGTGTACGGAATTAGCCGGATCGACTCTAACTAGCCTTGGACATACATCTCTTGAAAATTTTGCTTTTAGCTAGCATTCTCTCCTTTTCCCCACTGTTTGACTTCCTTTCAAGGACCAGTTGTGTCATTTGAATCACATTTAATTTGTTATCTGCAAATCGCTTTCAGTCTAGAGAAGCAAAAGTTTTGCTGTTTTAAAAACAAATCCTATTGTTTTAGCCACATGTAATTGGACATCTGCAAATGCTTTCAATTTTGACGGGTCCAAGATTTTGTCAATCTATTTAGAGGTTAGCTCTTTACCATGTGACAAAATTTTAAAATTGTCAAAATTCAAAGAGTTTGCAGACAACAAATATATGATTCAGAAATTGAAGGTTGTTTTAATAAGAGTGCAGCCATTTTCTCCTTTTTCTACAATGTTTTCACAAGCCTACTTCAGTGTATTGTTCGGTAAGGGGCTAAATGATGGCAATAGATACATGGTTAGAATTCGAGTTTTAAGTATGTGACAACAACAGTGAATGCTTTTTTTTTTTTCAAAGTTAAATGCAGCAGCTTAACTGGATCTCAGCTGAAATTTAAAAAGAAAAAAGATTGGTCTTTTTTCCATGAAAACTGTGTAGTAGACCTTTGTTAATGGGTAATTTGAAAATTGTGGAAAGATAGGGACATAGCAACAATAGTTAATTTGTTGCTTAAAGTTAGCTCTCAAAACTGTATTATCTAATCATACTTTGACTAGTGTACCAAAGTCTGGCTTTTGTTAATGTTTTATAAAAAAAATACCCACCACAACAAGTAATTTATCCTTAACTCTTAGACAAAAGACAAAATTTTAGACTCATCCATATGAAAGTATTTACAGATGACAAATTAGATTTGACTCAGGTTATTGAATTTGTCTTTAAAACAGGTAGAAAACATTGTGGTTAAAAGCATTTTCTCCTTTCAAAAGCTTTCTCAGGGTCGTTAAAACTCAGAATTTTTTGGTTGTAGAGTTTGGGGATTATACTGAAATCTTGGCCAGTATTCATCAACATTTCCTAGTCTTATTCTCAAGAATTTTTTAAAAAATTATAGTGTCACAATTTCCAATTTGCTAAACCAAATTATTTAGCTAATCAGAAATCATGCTACTTTCTAAATCTGGAATAAGACTAAGGATGCACTTAGACTGGTTTGTCAATGCTGGTCTATGGGTCTGTCTGTCTGTTTGTGGTATTGTGTTGGAATGAATATATAAATGATGGACCATTCTTTTTACAGGTGAAGTGACACAGAATGTATCACCAGGAAGTGATATGTCAGCTCCACGAACAGACAGCACAGGATCAGGGTCAGTTTGATTGTTTAACCCATAGATGTACAAATGCAACTATTTATGCCCCTGCGTTAACTCTTCACTAGACAAGAAAATTCAGACTCATTTGATTTAAAAGCATTTGCATATGACATATTGACATGTTAAATGAGGTTCTAATTATGGGCTTTGTCTGTAAAAGGGTGGGGAACATTGTGGCAAAAAGAGAAAATGCTGACTACCAGTATTTTCTCCCTTTTCTGAAAGGCTTTTTTTAAGAGTCTTTTTCCTTGAGTTCATGAGAACATGGCATTGTTTGGTAAAGGGTTATCAACCACATCTTAATTATCTGTATGGTGCAAGTGGTAAATTTTCTTGCATTATGATTTAGATTCTCTTGATTAAACTAATCATTAAACAACAAAGCTGATTTCAGCTTAATTTTCAAGTTAAATCATTACCAAAATAAAAGCAATTGTAGACGAAAATTCAAGTGAGACTCAAGTGATGGAATCATCTTAGAAAGAGTGAAAACATTGTGGGAAAAGGTGAAAATGCTGATTTTCAGATTTTTCTTTCTTTCCCCACTATGGTTCTAAAGCTTTCTACCTTAGGGTCTGTTAAAATTAGGTACAGGGTCAATATAGTACAGAACTTGATCAAAATACATACATGTAGTTGTAAATAGAATCAGTGCATAGTTTAATTGTAATAAATATGGTGCAGTAAATATTCAGTCACTGCTCAGTTCACATATGCTTTTATCAACAACAGTGTGGTGGTCTGTCAGCGAGAGAAGCGTCGTCGTGAACATAACGATATGGAGAAGAAAAGAAAGGAACAGATAAAGGCTTGTATTTGTAAAATGGGAGAACTGCTGCCAGCCTCATATATCACAAGTGAGAGACAGGTAGGTAGACCATTCATAAATTGACTTAAACTCTTTACCACATTAACCCATGGAAGAGGCCTTTTGAAAATATTGTGGGAAAAGGAGAAAATGCTTGTAACTAGCATTTTCTCCTTTTTCCCACAATGTTTTCTACTCTTTCCAAAATGGATTTCAATTTTTTAGTCAAATTTATGTTGTCGTCTGCAAATGGTTTGAATTTGGACTAGAGTAAAATTTTGTCACTTGGTAAAGGGTTAACTCTTTACCACACGACAAAATTTTAGACTTGCCCATTTTGGTAGCATTGGCAGATGACATGTGGATCAAATATCGCTCAAGATGTCTTTGGAAGGGTAGTAAACATCATAGTAAACATCTTGGGAAAAGCAGATAATGCTGGTTACCAGCATTTCCTCCTTTTCTCAAAATGTTTTCTAAAGCCTTCCAGAGGGTCGTTACACACCTGACCGTTTGGTATATAGGGTTCCAGAAAACATGGTGGCTAATGGAAATATTTTCAGTTTCAGCTGTTTGTCTTTTGTTAAAATGTTTCAAAAGGTCCATCTGCTGCTAGAGGATCACAATGCAGTTACTTGGTTCCTAGAGTGCCCAGCTTAGTTTTTGTTACTTTATCCTTTACCAAACAACCCCGTCTTTTAATGACCTTGAGAAAAAAGCTTTTTGAAAAAATTGTGAGTAAAGAAGAAAATTCTGGTTACCAGCAATTTCTCATTTTCTCATTTTCCAATGGTGTTTCCCAGCCTCTTCAAAGACAAATCCTATCATTTGGGTCACATTTGAATTGTCGTCTTTAAACGCTTTCAGTTTGGACCAGTCTAAAATCTTGTCATCATGTACAAAGTTTGTGCTGAGTTCAGATCAAGATTAGACTACACGATGTGCAGGCTGATCTTAGCTCTGCACTGTCTAACATGTATTGTGTTAGAAATGATGTTGAAATTGCATTTTTTTTGTGAGATGAAAATGATCTACATGTACATGTATTTCATTTATTTTGCAGTCTAGATGCTAAAAGAGATGATTTATATTATTTGCATCAAACAGATATGGTTGTATTCAGCACTGTTTTTTTGCTTGCCCAAATTCAATACATTTCAGGGAAATAATAGCAATGTGTTGTAAAGACAAACCAAGATAGACTACTAATTATAGAAATCATCATGGATGTTTGAGACATATGTAAAGTTCATTTCTCTAAATATTTTCAGAATTTAGGGCAGTTAAATGTTTCTATATGTCAGAAAAATTGAAAGCAAGTTTGGCGTATACATGTCTGTGTATTAAATTTTGTTTGCAACTTTTGTTAGCATTAGTATACTATTTCAGAGCACTTTAGAAACTGTAGAGAAGTCATTGAATTATATGAGGGAGTTGAAAGATGCAAGAACAAAGTTTTCTGGTGTGTTTTGTGTTTTTTTTTAATTATTAGTCTGTCTATCTGTCTGTATCTGTCCGTCCATCTCTCTCTCTCTCTCTCTCTCTCTCTCTCTCTCTCTCTCTCTCTCTCTCTCTCTCTTTCTTTTTCTGTCTCACTCTTTCTCTCTCTCACTGCTATCAGTCTCTCTTTCTCTCAATGAAAAAAAATCTATGTTCAATTTGGAAAGTTTAAATAATAAAAAATAAAAGCAATCATCTTGAATTGAGAGGTTGAATGGTTCTACAGTTATATCAGTTGTGTAGCAAAATATGTATACATGAGAGGAGAGGCTTGGAAAAAAGTTGCAATAGATGGCTTTGAGAGCACTTCTGAATTAGGGTTAATCGGCATTTACCTTTTGCCAAACTTTACCATATTTTTTTATGACCTTGGTAGAGAAGGGTTTTCAAAAGCATTGTGGGAAAATGGGAGAATACTGGTTACTGGCACATTCTCCTTTTCCTCCCAATATTTTCTACACTTTCAAAGAGAAGCTGTGCGATTTGAACATTTTGGTTTTTTGCCAGTTTGGTTAAGTCTGAAATGCTGTGGTTTGGTAAAGAAAGTTTTATACATCAATACATGTTAGCTCTTTACCACACATCCTGAGTTTTAACGACCCAGAAGAAAGAAGCCTTTTGAAAACATTGTAGGAAAATGAGAAAATGCTGGTAACCAGCATCTTCTCTTTTTCCTGCAATGTTTTCTACCATATCAAAGACAGAAATTATCATTTGAGCTACATTTATTATGTAGCACATGCTTTCAGTTTGGTAGCGTAAAAAATTTTGTGGTTTGGTAAAGAGTTAAAAGACAGCAAATCAGCAAGTAAAAATGTGGGACCATAAGGTCCCGAGTTGGATACCCGGGAGCAGGTGTCAACTTTGGGATTTTTCTTTGGCCCACACATTCGGTGCGAGTACTGGTTTAGTTCCCAGGAAGCAGAATCGAGAGAGATTAGTACTGTATACGTGGATATATACGCGTCGAAAAATTTGCAAATTACCAATTAAGGGCATTTTGCGTACGGAAAATTTTGCGAATTCAAGACATTTGTTATTTGTTGGTATACTTGTGGTAAAATATGCGAACAGAAATGTTTGCGAATTTTTGAAATTCGCGAAATCGCAAAAATTTCCACGTCGCAAAAATTTCCATTTATACAGTATAAGTTGTATGAACTTGTTTCTCAATCGATGTAAAATAAATACTGTATGTTTAAACTAAACTAAGTAAAAATGTGTTTACGGCTCTTGATTTGGCTTAAATTTTGTCTTCATTTTAGTGAAAGAAGAATCTCTCCAACAAGAAATAAATTCACTGAAAGCAGAAAGGGACAAGTTGCTGGACATTCTCAAGTCAGCAGGTTGGTGTGGATAATTATATTCGTATGTCAAAACACAAATTATATCTCTCAGTGCCATGGGGGAAAACAGGTGCTTTTGCAGATGGCATCAAGTTCAGACTACAGAACATGCAGTCTGATCTGTCATCTGTCTCATCTGCTTGTTCAGTGAAGCATATTAGATAGAATCCTGATGAGTCAGTGGACTGCATTTTCAGCTCTCCAAAGAAGCTGAGTTTTAGTGCAGAACAACTGAACCGTAAAACTTTACCTCACACTCACCCTGAAAATACAAGCATCCAAATAAAGATTTGCATGAGGAAGGACCTAATATACCCTAGCAAAATAAATGTCTCTTGTTATAAATTGAGTCATGCACTGTGAAAAGGGGGTTTAAAGCATCCGCAAAAAGTATCAACCCATGTCAGTCTTTGCAGTCTTGGTCAAAACTTCTTGCTGTTTGTACTTTTTCTGTATGTCTAAGGACCATATTACAGCATGATTCAGTTTGTTGTTAGTCAAAATGGATTTTGTTGATCCATATGATAATCATGTGATGACTTGCTTCGTGTAATGCTGAAAATAGTGGCAAAGGAAGAAATTGCTTGTTACAAGGAATTTTTCTTATTGCCACAATGTTTTCATTGGTGGTTCTCTGCAAGACCCATCTGCATTTGTTTTGTGATATACTTCCAAATTGCCACCGTTTATAGGTTTATACACAAGTCTTATGCTGTTTTATTGTTGATTTCAGGGTTGTCAAGTGACACCATACCAACAAATGGTGTCAGCTCTACCACAGATGTGAAGGATGATAACCCAAAGCCAAAATCCAAGGCCAAAAGGAGAACAACTCTGAACCAGATTCAGTTCCTTCATGAACAGCGAGAAAAAGACAAACAATCTCAGCAGGAGATTATCTCATCCTCTGTGTCTGTGTGTGATGACTCGGCTAATAACATAAATGGAGGTCAAATGGTCAATATGCCAGGTGGACCCTTCCTGAATGGTCAAAACCTCATGTTTAACCCCATGATGATGCAGAATGGGAACCAGCTTCTGATGCAGGGCATGATTGGACCTAATGGGAACCAGCTCATTGGAACTATGGGATTGATGAATGCAAATGGCAGTTCTACACAAGGGTTGCAGCAAAATGGCACATTAGTCAATGGGGCTGGTTTTGGCAATCATGCTGACTTGAATAAATCACCAGGGGAAGAAGCAGATGCAGGACTCCTTCAGTTAGCTATGCAAGACGCTGGCATCACGCCAAGCTCTAGTGCAAGCCAGCCTAATTCTTCTGCTGTGACCCCTTCAATAGCTGATGCAAGTCAAGAAACTGAAAGCTCAAATACACAAAGTAACCCTCTACAGACTTTGGCCTCAGTTGCAACCAGTCAGGAAATGTCATCAGATAACAGTGTAGTAACAGAGAACCAGCCTGTGACTAGTTCATTGACTGGTTCTGTGTCCGTCACATCAGCAGGCTCTACGGTACCAGTTATGGCAAATGTTGGCCAAAACAACTTTCAAAATCTTCTTCAAAATAATGGTAACAATAATTTGATGAACTTGCCAATGGTTGGAAACCAGTCGGTTTTGACAGGGCAACAGCAGCAGCCTCCACAACAACAGACACAACAGATTATGTTTGTAAATGAACAAGGTATTCCAATGATTGCTAATGTACCAGTTGGAATGGATCCTAACTCTCAAAATTCATTTAATAACCTGCAAAAACAAGGGATGCTAGCTGGAGTTAATCAACAAGGGTTGATGAAGGATCAGCCTGGTGGACTTGATCAGAATCACATGAACAATGCTTTAGCGCTTGCACAGCAACAGGCAAACATGGCTGCCTTGTTAGGTCAAAGCGCTAATCTCCAAAATATGGCCTTACAACAGCAAAACTTGCTGAGTGGAAACATTATTCAGGCCCCAAATGGACAGTTCATTCAGCAGATAACACCACAAGCTCAAATGCAGCAGCTTCAGGGTCAAGGTCAAATTATGGGAGTGCAAGGCCAAGGTCAGGGTATTGTTGTTGGGGGAACTCCAGGTAACCAGAACAATAACTTCATGACTCAGTTTACAGTTCCAAATCAGCCCAATCAACTACCATCAGCTCTTATACTTCCTAATGGACAGATAATTCCGGTGGTGACAAACCCTAATTCTGTGAATGCTAACACCACACCAAGCTTTGGTCAGGGTCAAGTAAACCAGACAAGGATGTCAGGACCACAAATACAAGCACCTTTACAACAGTCACAGCAAGGTACTATCTTTTTTTTTTTTTCAGTTGCTATTTTTTGTTACTGTGGTCTTAATAATTTTCTGTATTTAACAAATTTCTAACTAAAAGTGTTCCAAGGGAAATAACTCTAGTGTAATTCTTTACTAAATGACAAAATTCTAGACTTGTCCAAATTCAAAGCATTAGCATTTGCAGAGGCGGTATCAAATGAGGCTCATATCAGGAGATTTTCTTTGATACAATAGAGCAGCATTTACCCCTTTTTCCGTTATTTTTTAAGAACCTTTCTCTCTTAGGGTTGTGATAAGGAATTAATGCTTTATTGGAGGATATAATGTTAGACTTGTCCAAATTGAAAGTGCTCGTAGATGACAGAGTTTATGTGACTCAAGTAATTGAATTGATCTTTGATAGGTTGGAAAATGCGGGAAAAGGAGAAAATGCTGTTCACTGACATTTTCTCTTTTTTTTTTCCACATTTTTTAGCTGTACTAGCTGAAAGCCAACAGGGCTTATGTCATGGTGTGGTTTCTGTCATCTGTCTGTTAGTCTTTTTCTTGTTCACGTGATAAAGTCTTTTTTTGGGGTCGGATTTTCATGAAAATTGCACAGTTTCTTTATATCATCAATAGCCAGAAACCCTATTGATTTTGAAAATAAATATGACAATCAGTGGGCCTCTGAGGGAAAAGTGGCCATTTAAAGTTGAAAATTGACATTTTTTTGTTTACACGATAAATTCGGCATTTGTGGTTGGATTTTCATGAAACTCACACAGTTTCTTTATATCATCAATAGCTTAAACCCTATTGATTTTGAAAAAAAAAAAAAAAAAAGGTGACTGCTTGTCACAAAGAATTGAGTCTATTGATGGAATGTTCTTTTCCTATGTAACACATCTGTGAAACTTTGTTTTGTCTGAAAGTACATTGTTACGGGAGGCCACTCCTTCATGTATGGCTTCGTCCCGATTTAAATACAATACCTAACAACTGTGTTAGGGAGATATCTCCTTAGCTCAGTGGTTATTGTATTGGTCTTTTAAACCTCGAAAAACGAGGATCTTGTCCGCCGTGGGTTCGAATCCCGCCAGATGCGGTTTGTATTTCTGTCATGAATTTGTTCATTTGTTTCTTTGTTACGGACCTTGTTCATAAGATGGGGGCTCGTCCGGGATTGGCCATTGAGCCATTAATCCCATTTGTTGTCCAAAAATGGACATTTGTTGTCTAAATAATAGACTTACTGCCTAATAAGGCTTTGAGTCATCAATAAATGATAACTTTAAGAGGGGGGGTGTTACGGGAGGCCACTCCTTCATGCATGGCTTCGTCCCGATTTAAATACAATACCTAACAACTGCGTTAGGGAGATATCTCCTTAGCTCAGTGGTTATGGTATTGGTCTTTTAAACCTCGAAAAAAGAGGATCTTGTCCGCCGTGGGTTCGAATCCCTCCAGATGCGGTTTGTATTTCTGCCATGCATTTGTTCATTTGTTTCTTTGTTACGGACCTTGTTCGTAAAAACACGCACATGTATCCCATTCATTGATGAGTTACCAAGGTTTAGGAATATTGTATGGGTGTCAGTCCATTCATCTGTCCTGTCCATCTCTTTTTTTGCAATACAGAAGTAATCCCTCTTTTCGGAGGATACCAGCTCATAACAGTAATTTGTATACTTAACTCTTTACCAAACGACAAAATTTTAGAGTTGTCCAAATTGAAAGCATTAGCAGACGACAAAATAAATGTGATTCAGGATGCAAAATTTGATTTGAGAAGGGTAGAAAACGTTGTGAGAAGAGGAGAAAATGCTGGTTACCAGCATTTTCTCCTTTTCCCACGATGTTTTCAAAAGGCTCCTTCCTCAGGGATTGTGTGGTAAAGTGTTAATGTTCATGTGCAGTAATTTGAAATGAGCCATGCTATGTGAAAAGGGGATATTACTGCATCTGCAAAAGGTATCAACCTAGGTCAGCCTGCACAGACTGCACAGGCTGACCTTGGTCAAATCTTTTTGCCTTTGGTAACTTTTCTGCTTGTCAAAGGACCAGTCTACTTCATGATTGAGTTGTTGGTTGTAATAATGTGATGGCTTCCTTGGTATAATGCATCACAGAGATGCATTAAAACCCCTTTTACCAGAGCATGGCTCAGATCTATATAGTATTCAACCCAGCCTTTTTTTTTAACCAGTAGGTGTCGAAGGTCAAGTAATGTCAGGGTCAGGCAGTCAGGGATTATTAATGACTGCCACATCAGGCCCACAGGTTGTCAGTACCAGTGCCGGAGCAAGTCTGAACACAAGTGTTGTGCCAACATCTGCAATTCAGAGTGTCATGACAACCCAGATACAGGTAAACAGATATCGTAACTCTTTACCAAACAACAAAATTTTGGAAATGATGAAATTAAAAGCATTTGCAGACAACAGTTTAAATGTGACTCAAATGATGGAGCCTCTCTTCACATCAGCCACACAGAGTGTCATGACAACCCAGATACAGGTCAACAGATTTTTTAACTCTACCAAACAACAAAATGTTAGAAATGCAGAAATTGAAAGCATTTGCAGACAACAATTTAAATGTGACTCAGATGCTAAAATTTTAGGAGAGCAGTTTAAAGCCATTATAACTGTGCGGCTGTGAAAAACAATCTTTACACATGCATGTCTTTACACCGCTTTCTGAGATACAAAGATCTTTGTAAACTCTTATTGTAGACTTGGATCTGGGAATACATTCACCAACTATTCAAAATTCAATTCTAACTCATAAATCCAAGACTAAACATCTGATTTGCCAAGCCAGAATGTTGTAGCCAATCATAAGACTCATCTCGGGTTATGAGTTGGACAAATATTTCGAACTGCTAGTGAGTATGACAGTATTTAGAACTGTTTGTGAATCATGATTGAATTAATGAATGAAAGAAAGATGAAGTATTTTTCCTGTTTCAGGGTTCTTCTCATGTCCAGAGCCATAAAACTGCCCCTATGTCAGGACCTGTTGCTCAGACAGATGTTTCTCAATCAGTCAACCAAACAAAAGTTGTGGGACTTTCAGCAAATTTTCTAAATCCCAACCAACAGGTAGGTAGAATAGTTTATACTGATGTACATATGCAGTACATATGTATATGAGTTTTTTGACACATGTACAGAGCAATCAATAGTTAACTCTAACAAATGACAGAATTCTAGACTGTTTAAAGTGTTTGCAGGCGGCAAGTTGACTGTAGCTCAAACGATGATTTCTGTCGTTGATAGGATAAAAAAACATGGGGGGGGGGGGGGTAGAAAATTCTGGTTACAAGCATTTTCTGCTTTTCCCACCATGTTTTCAAAAACTTTCATCTCCAGGGTCATTAAAGCTCAGGACTGCATGGTAAAGGTTTAAATCTTTTGGTGCAAAAAATGATTTCAGTTGCTTTTAGTGGACAGTACAGTTCAACAATAGAGTTAATTTACTGTGCAATCTGGTCATGAATATGTGTGATAATTCTTGAGATATTATGATAAGAAAGGAGAAATTTGAATATCAAGGTCTTTTTAACCCTTGGCCAAAAACTCCCAGATTTTCACAACCCAAAGGGAAAGGGCTTTCAAAAATAATGTGGGAAAAAAGAGAATTTGCTAGTGACCAGCATTTTCTCATTTTCCAACAATAATCTTTACTCTTTCAAAGATCAGCTCCATTCTGAATCACATTTAGTTTGTTGTCTGGACATGCTTTTACTCTGGATAAGTCTAAAATACATGTTGTCATGTAGAGGGTTAACCCTTTACCACACAATGACGACTTTTAATGCCCCTGAAAGAGAAGGCTTTTGAAAACATTGTGGGAAAAGGAGAAAATGCTGGTTACCAGCATTTTCTCCTTTTCCCACAATGTTTTCTACCCTATCAAAGAAAAATCACTTCATATGTGCCAAGTTAAAACTGTCCTCTACAAATGCTTTCAATTAGGACAGGTCTAAAATTTTGTCATGTGGTAAAGGGTTAAGTGAGTGAATACACAGATTTCTCTAATTTTGTGCTTAAATGTTTTGTAACATTTAGGAAGTAATGCAGTCATTTTATGACCCTGAGGAAGGAAGCATTTTGAAAACAATGCAGAAAAAAGGAGAAAATGCATGCAACAAGCATTTTCTCATTTTCAACTTTTTTTTTTTAAATAGCCTTTTTCATCAAGGTTGATGGTAAAAACTCAAAACTCAGGATTGTTTGGTAAAGGGTTAAGTGACCTATGTTAATTTATTTTAATTCTTGCAGATTGGTGGTTCAGGAATGCTGCAGCCTGGTGGGAAATCTAGTGCCCCTCCTATACTCATATCTCTGCCTATAAACGGGCAACCAACCACCGTTTTGCTGGACCCTATCACAATGCAAGTTTTGGGTACTGTACAGTCGCAACAGGGATCCAATCCTAGTGGATCATCTCTTGGACACTCTGGTCCTGTTGGTCTAGCAAATCATTCACCTATAGCTTCTCAAGCTTCTGGTGTGGGATCTAACAATGCTAGTAAGAACAAAAGTGGAAAAAATAGTGGGAACCAGCGAGCTATATGTCCCAAACCATCTTCAGTTAATGATCCTGGAAAGAGCCAGACTTTAAAAAAGAAAAAGTCAAAATCAGCCAATCGAAATAAAGATGTTGTGCAGCCAGACTCATTGTCTGATAGTCTTCAAATACAAATCCCAGAGTCAACCACAGACCCAGAAACAACATCAGCAATATCATCAGAATCAACTGACATTCTTGCTAAAGCGGCAGAGTCCATATTCTCTTCACCATTAGGAGAAATGTCGACGGTTGGGGGATTTTACAATCCGGCAAATGAGGACAACCCTCTACATATCGACACAAGTGCAGCAGAAGCCGATGATGAAAATAAGTCACCTGACAAAGGTGATGGCAAGTTTAAAAAGTCTGACATTTCATGTGCTTCCTCAATTCAGAATAGTGTTATTGGAATCAGTTCTGTTGCTGATGGAAAATCTGTGGCAATGTCTGGGAATATCTCTAAAGTGTCAACAAGTTGCTCAGTAAGTGTTGTGAATGGTAATGAAGGTAGCCATAGTAACGATAATGTGACATCTCTGTCTGCAACTTGGGAAGAAATAGCAGGGATTAAGTTTGGTGATTCTGGGGATATTCCTCTTGATATTCCAGATAAACAAAGTGACTTAATGGATATTTGTATGGAAACTCCAAACAAAGGAACCAAAAAGGGAAAGCTTGTGAATATTAAAACAGCTGATAAGAAAGATGCAACAGGTGATAAAAAAGATACAGGTTTTAAAAACAGTAAGACAGTGAAAAAGACAAGTGAGGCCATGAATAGAAACAGTTCTCCGAAAAAGCAACCCACTGACAGACTATCAGACATTGATAAAAGTGATACAGATTCTCAAATGGATATTGAAAGTACTTTGATCCACATTCCTGAAGCAATAACTTTCAGCGAGAATGACATTGTTGATGTCCTTGATCAAGTAGAAAAATTAGGGAATTCCCCTCTTGACAGTCCTAAATCTAGTGCTTCCAACAAAAAGTCCAAATCAAAGCGTTCCAAGGCAATAGATTCTGATGGAGAACCCAGCAGTAAGAAAAGAAAAAGTGCAAAAGATGGGAAAGAAGTAAAGAATCCTGATCTGATGAAAGACTTGCCCATTGGTATTGCATCATCATTGTCTTCAGTATATGACTTTGATGATTCAGATGACATTGTGCCATCTATTTTACCTTTAAATGCAAAAGATTACACAACACTATCATCCAAACCTGGCTCTGTAGAGGGTATGAATAAGCAAGTACAGCAAAATGCTCAAAATAAAAGTAAGCCACAACCTTCTCAAAAACCAAACAAGACAAGTAAGACAACTAAAGAAGCAGAAACAGCCCAGAAGCCACCTTTAACAGACATGAACAGCCCGCTCTTTGCATTCCCGGAATCAACTGATAAAAGGAAAGAAACGGACAAATCAAGTGAAAAAAGTGATCCCAAAATAACCCAAACCACAATGCCAGAAGCTTTATCAAGTATGCCTGAACTGGATACTACTACTACTAGCCTGTTTGGTTATGTTGTCCCGAAAAAACGGCCAGATTCATCAAGGCAAGTCTCACCAAAACCAATGACATCTGTCCAGACAACAGTATCACAAAGTTTGTTCGCTTCTACAAAAACAAGCCAAAGCTCATCCAAGCAAGCAATGGTGTCCCCAAAAAGTACAAGTATAGTTTCACCAAAAGAAACAACCACATCCCCTGAACAATCAATGGTCTCTCCAAAATTAACAATTGTGTCCCCAAGTCAGACCCTATTACCTGAGAATGATTCCTCTGTTTCGTCAAAAGAATATACTGAACTTACATCACCAGGACGTAATTCCCTTCCAGACAATAGTGCTATATCTGTGAAAGGTTATACTGAAATGACACCTGTCAAAAAACGGACCATTGTGGAGAAAAGTGATGAATTGAAAGTGAGTTCATTTAGTGCCTTAAATTCAGATGTGTCAATGCAGTATGGTGGTAAGGATAATACATACAGTTCTGCTCCCACAACCCAAGCTATGGGTGTGATAACATCTGTGAAGTCAGGTGTGCCAAGTGCAGCTGATAAAATGAATGACTCATTAAGCCGTAACATGTCAGACAATCAGAATATGCCATTCAGATCAGTCTGCTCTGACAATGGCCAGATGAATGTACAGGGTAAAGTGTCTTCCAGTGTTGTGAACCAGAGACAAACATCTAATACAAGGAATTACCAAACAAATGTTATGGGTGATAAAAATTTTAGTTCTGGAAATCTTCCTCCTCCCACATCATATAAAAATGTTGCTGCACCTCAGAGAACCCCAGTGTCTTCTCAAAATAACCAATATGGAAGTAACACCCAATTCATGCATGACCCAGTATTTAATACACAGAACAATAACACAAACAAGCCAATAGGAAAAGAAAACAGTATGAGGGCAAGTCCAATGGCATCTGTAAATAGCTATCAAACACCATATACAGCAGATTCCTTGTTCACAAACACACAAGAGAAAGTGATTAAATCTCCCCCTAATGTCAACATATCAACAAATCCTAGTATTTTAAATCAGCAAAAGGTAGACCATGCTAATATGTCAAAGAACAGAAACAATGCCTATTCTGTGGACAGTTTTGTGCAGTCAAGCAGGGACAGCAGTTTACAGATGAGAAGTGATGGACTTAATACACAGTCTGATATGGGAATTGCTGGTGGTGACCTAAATAATCCCACAAATGAGTTTTCAAGATTACAAAATGAAAATTCACCTGATAGTTTCTCAATTGCCACTATAGGTCTCAATTTGACCCCAATTACAAGCACAACCCCAAGTAGCTCTTTCATGGACTTAAACCTTGCTAACAGCACATCTACTATATCATCGAATACTTCTTCCTCTTCTTTCTCATTCTCTCTTACATCATCATCAACAACCTTGACAACAAGCTCTGGAGGGTTAGGTAATCCCCAATTTCCATTTTATCCCCCACTATCATCATCAGCACCAGGATCCAATGACAGTGTCATGCCATCTATGTCAAACATGGGAATGTTCCCTCCACATGGGAATGCCAACAGTAACAATGTCATACAGAGAAACAATACAGTCATGCATCCCAGCGGAAGCAATTCTAATCTTCAACGAGGAGATAACTCGCATATTTCTAGAGTCGAGTCCTCTAACATATCAAGAGTAGATAATCATACAATGGCCAGAAGTGACAATTCACAGGCATTAATGTCAAAAGAGGTTAGAGATCAAAATAACTCAAATAAACCGTCATGCAGTAAACAAACCAACAAAATGCCAAAACCTCCAAACCAAACTGCCATGCAGGAACCCTTTAGTTTCCCAAATGCAAATTCAAATGAACCGAATTTCTTTCATGATACCCACATGAAATCAAATGTTGGTAAGAGCCCAACAGAACAAATGCGCAAACCCCAGGAGTCTATGAGCTCAACGCAGTCAAGGTCTGGCAACCAAGGCACCCATACTGACAAGAGAGGTGGACCCATCGACAGATCTCCTCAGATGATGAATTCTTCCCAGTCTTTTTATTCACCGAGTTACCCTTCTGCAAAATCCCTTAATACACCCCCACTGCACCATCCCAGCTTGATGCCCCAGGACGAGAGGGGCAGAAACATGAGCAACAGATCGCCATATGATGCCCACTATCCACCCCCTTCATCCTCTCAGCCTTACAGTTCTATGGCTCACAATTACCCGAACAGATTTGATAGTGGAAATATTAATTATAGCAGAGAAAATGCTGGAACCCAACCGTTGAGTCACACACCCATCAACTCTGGGGGTCGTAAATCTGCTAATCCTCAACAGAATCAACAAACAAGTGTTGTTAAGCCCCCTCCCAAACAGGCAGCCCCACCGCTAGTACCTATGGCACCTCAACAACAACAGCCAACCCCACAAGGCCCTCGCCCAACCCCGCCACAGTCCCACAGACCAACAACCCCATTGTCAAACCCACCACAACCAGCTCCAACCCCACAGGTCAACCAGGGAAGGCAGTCTAAAGCTCCTTCAAGAAATTCTAAACCCCAGAAAAAATCTACTGGTACAAAACCTATACCATTTGTTGATGTAGACAGTAATTTATCCAACTCCATATTTGAAACAAACAGAAGCATTACCCCATTTTTCCCAATGCAAAATCTCTCTCCACAGTCAAGAGCCATGCAGCATGAAAGCTCACCCTTTTTACATGGAAACTTTTTTGGACCTGGTCATCGTTTTCCCAATTCCAACACTCCAATGCCCAAAAACTCTGATCTTGGTCCTCATTTTAACCCCTTATTTCCACCAAGAGGGGCTCAAAATGGCCTTGGGTTGAACTTTCAGCCAGGATTTGGTATGAACCCTTTACATGGTAACCATGGCAATGGACCCCAAATAACCCCTCATACAGCTCCACACATGGCTAACTTTAGTCTGAACAATATTTTCCCTGATAGTGGATCACAAAATGAATCGTCACTGAACATTTCTCCGATCAAGTTTCCCCACACTAACTTCCAGCATCAAGGTATGGACCCTAATACGATGCAGCAGCATCATCCATACAATAGGGGACACCCATCTGTGATGTCTATAAATAGCATACTTGGCCCCAATCATCACGGTTTTGATGGTCGAATGAACACTTCTATGGCTGGCCCATTTCATAGCCATGGGCATCCATCTTTCATTCCACCTCTCAATTTTTCTATGCATGATCCATAAATAGGCATCTGAACTGCTAATTATAGATCTGACAACCTCGTAACATTATAGATAATAACCTTTTACCACACAATCCAGAGTTTTAACAGCCCTGAAGAAGACAGCTTTTAAAAACATTGTTGGAAAAGAAAAAAATGCTGGTAACCAGCATTTTTTTCTTTTCCCACAATGTTTTCTACTCTACCCAAAACAAATTTTAAATCTTGAATCATTTATTTTGTCGTCTGCAAATGCTTTCAAATTGGACTGGTCTAAAATTTGTAGGTTTGGTAAAGAGATAAAGAAATATCTGAAAAAACCTTTTATGGCACAACAAAATTATAGACTGAACCAAATCCAAAACATTTGCAGACAACAAATAAATGTAGCTTAAATGGCGATTTCTGTATTTGATAAGGTACAAAACATTGTGGCAAAAGGAGAAAATGCTGGTTACCAGCATTTTCTACTATTTCCAAAATTTTTTCAAAAGGCTTTTTCCCCAGGGTTGTTAAAAGTCGTGATTGTGTGGTGTTTTATGGAGATACTATATGTACAATTTTAGTATATGTATTTGTTTGTATATACTCATTGGTCTTTTTTATTCAATACTATGAGGGAGAGTTTGTAATGAATTAGTGTTAAGACATTCACATTTAACTAAAGTTACATCTTTATCAAACAGTAACTATGAAAAAGACTTCAAAACAGTGTGGGAAAAGGAGAAAATGCTTGTAAACAGCTTTTTCTCCTTTTCCCACAATATTTTCTATCCTTTCATGGACAGATTCCATAATTTCAGTCATTTTTTTTAACTTGCATTGCTTTCAATTTATACAATTGTAATATTTTGTCGTTTGGTAGAGATTTAAATGCATGAAAACATCTGGCTAAAAGAGAAATTGCTCATGATGAGCAATTTCTCTTTTTGCTGCTGTGTTTTTAAAAGTGGTTTGCAGAACAGAAAAAGTTGTCTCCAGGTCGCAATCTGGTCATAGACTGATAATTTCTATTGATATAATTTCAATTAAAATAATTTCTATTTGAGATAATGTCAATTGAAATAATTTCTGTAGAGATAATTTCAATTGAAATTATTTCTATTAAGATAATTTCTATTGAGATAATTTCAGTACATCATCCTGACTCCCCTGTTGTGGATCATACTATGTGTTCCGATTTTAACTGTTGTCCTGGCTAATTATCAAACCTGTACCAAACAACTGAATTTTAGACTTGTCCAAATTGGAAACATCTGCAGACCACAAATCAAATATGGCTAA
Source organism: Hippopus hippopus (assembly GCA_946811185.2). Lineage (NCBI taxonomy): Eukaryota > Metazoa > Mollusca > Bivalvia > Cardiida > Cardiidae > Hippopus > Hippopus hippopus. The sequence continues at coordinate 17,529,732 of OX328105.1, read as the reverse complement.
AATGACAAGATTTTTCACTGGAAAGATAGAAATCATTGTGGGAAAAGGAAAAAATGCTGGGTACCAGCATTTTCTCCTTTTTCCAGAATGTTATTAAAGGCCTTCTCTCTTTGGGTCGTTAAAACACAGGACTGTGTGGTAAAGAGTTGACTGAATATATAAAGAGAGGAAGCAGCTCTTTACTGATTTTGCCCCATGATATGTCAAGTATTGCTGTATATATTGCAGACAGAGTTATACTGTTCCTTATTTGATAATGTTGTAGAATTTTTTAGCAGAGAATATGAAAAGATAATTGTAACCACAAAAATAGATAATGGGAAGGGGGAGTCTTGTGTGTTTCAACAAGTGTTTGCTACTTTTCCAAGAACGTTAGCAGATGCAGAGCTTACAGAGTACATGTAATATTATCTTGTTGCTTCTATGTGCATTGATCAGCTCATCATTATAGGCTAGATCATGCAATTTTTTTGTTCAATAATCCTGTGCTAATACTTGTATGTTTTCATGTTTACCGCTTTACTAGAGAACAAATTTTCAGACTTGTCCAAATGTAAAGCATTTACTGACAACAAATAAAATGTGACTGTAAAGATGGACTTTGTCTTTAAAAGTGATGCTGGTTTTCAGGATTTTCTCCTTTTCCCACAGTGTTTCCTAACCTTTCATAAACAGATTTGTTCATATGAGCAACATTAAATATGTTGTCTGCAAATGATTTCAGTTTGGATAAGTCTGGCAAAGTGTTAAAGCAAGTATGTACATCACATGTACCGAGGAATTTCGATATTATTCATATCAAGTTGTTTAACTCTTTACCACACTACAAAATTCTGGTTTAGCCGAAATTGAAAGCATTTGTAGATGACAAAACATATATAGCTCAGTTGATAATTCCTGTCTTTGAAAAGGAAAAAAATGCTTGTTACCAGCATTTTCTCCTTTTCCCACAAAGTATTCAGAACTCTTCTCCTTTAGGATTGTTAAAACTCGGGTAATGGGTTAATTTTCTTACACGATAAATGACTGTACGTATTGTTAATATGATATTCAACAGGCCATGACAGATTTCTTACTTTGTTCGTTTAGTAAATAGGCTAGGCAGTGTCTGTGTTCTAAAACATGATGGTTAGCTTTTGCTTTTAAACTATTGAATGAATCAAATAGAAATGAAGTACCAATAAATTGTAGTAATTCCCAAGTACTGCCATTTCAAAGTTTTTTTTTTTGCCCCACTGGGATACACAGTATCTAACAGTGCAGATCCAAGATCAAACTGCTCTTTTTGTGTGCTCTGATCTTAGTCTACACTGTATGCAAATGCTCAATGAGGCATGCTTGGCAGCTTGAAGATTAATTTTTACCCTATGACAATATTTCTACAAAATTGTCTTTACATCCACACTTTGAACTTACAATAAAAGGTTTACCACACAATCCCATGTCCTCATGACCTTGAGGAAAAAGACTTTTGGAAATGTTGTGGGAAAAAGAGAAGATGCTGGTAACCATTATTGTCTCCTTTTCTCACAATGTTTTTTACCCTAAAAAAAACTCAGCAACATTTGATTCCCCATATGCAATTTCTTTCAATTTGGACAGGTCTCGAATTTTGCTGTTTGGTAAAAGAGTTGAAAGAATTGAAATATTGTGAGGTACGAAACAATGGCAAAATGTTTTCCATTGATTCTTTGTCAACAAGCTGTTAAACTCTTTACCAAACAACAAAATTCAAGACCTTTCACAACTGAAAGCATTTAAAGGATTAACCCTTTACCACACAATGCCGACTTTTAATGAACCTGGGAAAGAAGCCTTTTGAAAACAGTGTGGGAAAAGGAGAAAATGCTGGTAACCAGTTTTTGACTCATCAAAGAAAAATTGCACCATTGGAGCCACATTGAAATTGTCGTCTGCAAATACTTCAATTTGGACAAGACTAAATTTTTTTCGTCTGGTAAAGGCTTAAGTGGAAAAAAAAATTACTGCTAATTTAGTTGTGTTTTTGTTCAGTTTTGCTTTAGCTAATTGTTTGCTCTATGGTTATTAAGTTATTAAGTTTTGAATTACATGTACCTCAGTGGACAAAATTTTAGACTTGTCCAAACTCAAAGGATTTGCATATAGAAAATTAAGTATGGTTAAAATTATGAAATCTGTTGTGAAAGGGTGGAAAACATGATAGTAAAAGGAAAAAATGCTGGTAAACAGCATTTTTATCTTTTCACACAATTTTATTCAAAAGCTATTTTTCTGGAGTCGTTTAAACATGTGATTGTGTGGGTAAGGGTTAAATGTGCTCACACAATGTCTTTGCCTGTGCAAAATTCACTTTTTAAAATTGCGCAGAATAATTGTATTTGTCACTTGGTGGTTTGGTGGTTTGGCAGTGTTCATTTGCAGTGATTTCATCTCTATAAAAATGATAAAAAATAGGACTATTGAATATTGATGTACAGTTAATCTTTGTCTTTGGACTCATAGTATTATGTTTTTTCAGGCTGTGTAGGTCAAGACCAGACTGAACAGAATGTGCAGTCTGATCATGCACCTACACAGTCACATATTTCTTGAAATCTTCTTGCAAAATAGCCTTTGAATTTTAATAGTAGGAATTTTTTTGCTAACTATATTTATTTACCTTATTTAACTCTTTACAAAACAACAAAATTTGAGACCCATCCAAATTTGAAGGAAATTTTGCAGACACCAAATTAAATGTAGCCTAGATTATGAGGAAATATTATTGGAAAAAGCAGAAAACATTGTGGAAAAAGAAGAAATGTTGGTTAGCAGCATTTTCTCCTTCTCCCACAGTGTTTTCGAAAGGCGCCTTCCACAGGGTGGCTAAAACACGGGATTCTGTGGTAAAGGGGTCACTGTCTATTGGCTAACTTCTGTAAAACTTATTTTTCCTACAGACCACTATTTTGGAAAAAAAATGTAACTGAAAGGCTGTTGTTTAACCCTTTACCAAACAGCAAAATTTTTAAATTTTCCAAATTGAAAGCATTTGCAGGCAACAAATTGAATGTAGCTCAAAAGGGAAGAAAACATTGTGGGAAATGGAGAAAATGCATTTTCTCCTTTTACCACTATGTTTTCAAAAGTCTTCTTCCTGAGGGTCATTAAAAGTAGGGTTTGTGTGGCAAAGGATTATATTGAATATTGTGGCAAAAGGAACCTTTGGTCTGGTAAAGAGTTCAGATTATTCCTACCAGATCTAATGAAGTTTTTTGGCTTTTCTTTTTGTACTGTGAAAATTTTCAATGTTAGGGATGTTTTCTTACGTTGTTACCTCGTACAAACAGTTTTTGGCATATCTTTTGCTGTGGAAACACTTTGATAAATTGAGAGGATGTTCATAGTAATGTTTGGCTCCTCTGTTTTCGAAGATGTCGCAGTATTGTCACAGCACTGTCATTGTTTGTATTGTCATAGTCCAAAAACTTGAACTACCCTAATATCTCTATTGATACAGAAGAGTTATTTAAAACTCCATGCAAAATGGGCAGGTAACCTTACAGATATTTTTGGCACAGTTATGCCCCTTTGCAGGTGTAAATTTTTCACAGAAAAAGCAGCCAAATGTTGGCACCCACATTAGGTGCTTGTTCCCATCGTTGTAGTGCTTTCATAAGTCTTGCAGCAATCTTTCTTCGTATTCAATCTAATGTATACTCTTTTAGTTTTTAGTTTTAGAGTGTTCAAGCTGAAGTTACCAATTGTTAGCTCACCTGAGCACGAAGTGCTCAAGGTGAGCTTTTGTGATCGCCCAATGTCCGTCGTGCGTCGTCCGTCATCCACAATTTCTTTAAACATGTTCTCCTCCTAAACCACTGTGCCAGTCTTGATGAAACTTGGCAGGGATATTCCTTGGGTGAAGCTCTACCAAAGTTGTTCAAGAGATTGAATTCCACCCATAACTCTGGTTGCCATGGCAACCAAAAGGAAAAAAATAGCAAAATCTTTGAAAATCTTCTCCTCTGAAACTGGAAGGCCCAGAGCTTTGATATTTGGTATGTAGTATCTCCCAGTGGACCTCTACCAAGTTTGTTCATATGATGCACCTGGGGTCAAAACTGGGCCCGCCCCGAGGGTCACAAGTTCGAACATAGGAACAAAGAAGGAAAACTTTAAAATTCTTCTTTTCTGAAACTGGAAGGCATAGAGCTTTGATATTTCATATATAGCATCTCCTAGTGGACCTCTACCTAGTTTGTTCATATGATGCCGCTGGGGTCAAAACTGGCCCCGCCCCGGGGGTCACAAGTTCAAACATAGGAACAAAGAAGGAAAACTTTAAAATTCTTCTTCTCTGAAACTGGAAGGCATAGAGCTTTGATATTTGGTATGTAACATCTGCTAGTGGACCTCTACCAAGTTTGTTCATATGATGTCCCTGGGGTCAAAACTGGCCCCGCACCTGGGGTCACAAGTTAGAACAAAGGAACAAAGAAGGAAAATTTTAAAATTCTTCTTCTCTAAAACTGGAAGGTGTAGAGCTTTGACATTTGGAATGTGGCATCTCCCAGTGGACCTCTACCAAGTTGATTCATATGATGCCCCTGGGGTCAAAACTGGCCCCGCCCCAGGGATCACAAGTTTGAACATAAGAACAAAAAAGGGAAAACTTTAAAATTCTTCTTCTGTGAAACTGGAAGGCTTGGAGCTTTGATATTTGGTATGTAGTGAACCTGTTCTAAGTTTGTTAGCCAACCTGAGCACAACATGTTCAGTGAGTTCAAAATTGGGTCACCTGGGGTCATAAACTAGGTCACTAGTTCAAATTAAAGAAATACCTTGTGGGCACTCTAGAGGCCACATTTATTGTTCAATTGATTTGAAAATTGGTCAGAACGTTTGTCTTGATGAAATCTAAGATGAGTTCAAAATTGGGTCACCTGGGGTCATAATCTAGGTCACTAGGTCAAATTAAAGAAATACCTTAAGGGCACTCTAGAGGCCACATTTCTTGCCCAACTGACTTGAAAATTGGTCAGAATGTTTGTCTTGATGAAATCTCGGATGAGTTTGGATTTGGGTCACCTGGGATCATAAACTAGGTCACTAGGTCAAATTAAAGTAATACCTTTAGGGCACTCTAGAGGCCACATTTTTTGCTCAATTGACTTGAAAATTAGTCAGAATGTTTGTCTTGATAAAATCTCACATGAATCTGAGTTTGGGTCAACTCGGGTCATAAACTAGGTTACTAGGTCAAATTAAAGAAATATCTTTAGGGCACTGTAGAGGCCACATTTTTCGTTCAATTGACTTGAAAATTGGTCAGAATATTTGTCTTGATCAAATCTTACATGAGTCTGAATTTGGGTCAACTCGGGTCATAAACTAGGTCACTAGGTCAAATTAAAGAAATACCTTGTGGGGACTCTAGAGACCACATTTATTGTTCAATTGATTTGAAAATCAGTTAAAATGTTTCTCTTGATGAAATCTAAGGTGTGTTTAAAATTGGGTCAGCTGGGGTCATAAATTAGGTCACTAGGTCAAATTAAAGAAATACCTTAAGGGCACTGTAGAGGCCACATTTTTGGCTCAGTTGACTTGAAAATTGGTCAGAATATTTGTCTTTATCAAATCTTACATGAGTTTGAATTTGGGTGAACTTGGGTCATAAACTAGGTCACTAGGTCAAATTAAAGAAATACCTTTAGGGCACTCTAGAGGCCACATTTATTGCTCAATTGACTTGAAAATTGGTCAGAATGTTTGCCTTGATAAAATCTCGGATGAGTGTGGATTTGGGTCACCTGGGATCATAAACTAGGTCACTAGGTCAAATTAAAGAAATACCTTTAGAGCACTATAGAGGCCACATTTTTTGCTCAATTGACTTGAAAATTGGTCAGAATGTTTGTCTTGATTAAATCTCACACGAGTCTTAATTTGGGTCAACTGGGCTCATAAACTAGGTCACTAGGTCAAATTAAAGAAATACCTTTAGGGCACTCTAGAGGCCACATTTCTTGCTCAATTGATTTGAAAATTGGTTGAAATGTTTCTCTTGATGAAATCTAAGATGAGTTCAAAATTGGGTCACCTTGGGTCATAATCTAGGTCACTAGGTCAAATTAAAGAAATACCTTTAGGACACTCTAGAGGCCCCATTTCTTGCTCAATTGACTTGAAAATTGGTCAGAATCTTGGCTTTATGAAATATTGGATGAGTTTGAAATTGGGTCACCTGGGATCATGAACTAGGTCACTAGGTCAAATTAAAGAAATACCTTTAGGGCACTCTAGGGGCCACATTTATTTCTCATTTAACTTGAAAACTGTTCAGAATGTTTGTCTTGATAAATATTTTGATGAGTTCTAAATTGGGTCACGTATGGTGATAAAGTAGGTCACTACGTCAACTTACGGAAATTTCTTGTGGATGTTCTAGATGCCACATTTTAAGCTCAATTGACCTGACAATTGGTCAGAAATTGAATTTTGCACATGGAGTGAAATTTCGCCTATTGACTCAGGTGAGCGATCCAGGGCCATCATGGCCCTCTTGTTTTTTATGAGGTAATTATTGAGTCTACCTCTTTTCTATTTTTAGTATCACATATCACTCAATGACTATCTGTATGTTGCAACTGAAATGGCAGTCTGTAAATCTTGTTTAATGATGAGGAATTTAAGGTTCTTGTTGAACAAATGTTTTGCTTTTACCCTAAGGTTTTGACCCTGAGAAAGAAGGCTTTTGAAAACATGGTGAGACAAGGACAATGTTGGTTACCAGCATTTCCCCCGGTTCCTACAATGTTTTCCTTTTTTTTTTCCTCCCATAGACAAATTCCATCATTCGAGCCACTCGTTTATTGTCATTTGCAAATGCATTCAATCAGGACAGCTTGAATTTTGCTATTTAGTAAAGAATGTCATAAGTAATATATGTTACATATATTTGTATGTGTATTTAGATACTAGTAGATCTGTTTGTAAAAAGAAGGAATTGTCATAATGGGAAAAAGAAGGGAATCTTTGTACATAACTTGAATATGTTTTTCATGTTTACACAATATTTATGTCTATTATTAGAACGAAAAACTGTTTAAAGCTTCTTTTAACACTTTGAATGTCAATGATAATTTGGGTTGCTTTTGCTGATTGTGTAGGTTAAGATTGCGGTGAACAGAACATGTAGTATGATCTTTGGCTAACACTTCTATGTTCAAAATTTAAGCCAAACAAGAAAATTGCAGGGGAACTACACTTCTTCTACTTGCTGTAAATGTAATGTCAAAGCTGGTTTTGTTAAGGAAATACAATATCATTTTTCCCCGACTTGTTTGCTGCCTCTGTTGGCTCTTTACCACACAATCCCTACTTTTAACGACCCTGAGAAAGAAGCCTTTTGAAAGCATTGTGGAAAAAGGAGAAAATGCTGGTAACCAGCATTTTCTCCTTTTCCCACAATGTTTTCTATCCTTCCCCAAACAAATTTCAATTTTTCAGTCACTTTTATTTTGTCTGCTAATGCTTTCAATTTCGACTAGTCTAAATTTTGTCGTTTGGTAAAGAGTTAATTCTTAACCACATGACCACATTCTAGACTTGTCCAAATCCATAGTAATTGCAGACCACAAATAAAATGTGGCTCAAATTGTAGGATTGCTTCTGAAAAATGGAGAAAACATCATGGGAAAAAGAGAAAATGCTGGTTACCAGCATTTTTTCCTTTTCCCACTATGTTTTCAAAAGGCCTTTTTTTCAGGGTTGTTAAATCTCAGGACTGTGTGGGAAAGGGTTAAGAAAGAAACCTGTATCACCAAACAATTCTAAGTTTAAACTATGGTGCAGAAGAATTCCCAGCATTCTCCCAGTTTTCTGCCCTTTCAAGGATAAAAACTATCATTTGAGCAACAATAATCATCTGCAGTTGCTTTCAAAATGGAGGAGTTTAAAATTTAGTTGCTTGGTAAGGGGTCATCAATTAAGCTGGAACAGTTTGTGCATATAGATTGCAGTTCAGACTGCATGTTCTGTGCAGACTAATCTGGTTCTTAAGTTTGCAAAAGCAAGTAAGTTAATTTTAGTCTTCATACGAGCTTAAACTTGTACAAAGTAATCGATCAAATTTTTAAGTTTTACATTGATACCTTTTTTTCTATGAATGAAGTTTTGTACAAGATCAAAAAGACTTTGTATGTACATAGTTATTATATGGGAGTCATGCTTTGTGAAAAAGTGGCTTAATGCATCTGCAAAAAGGTCAGTCAGTGCAGGCTTACCTTGCTCAATACTTTTTGCTGTTTGTAAATTTTCTTCGTGTCAAAGGACCATTCTACTTCATGCGGCAAACTTTTGGATAAAATGCATCCATTATGTGACAACTAGCTTGGTATAATGCATTACAAAGGTGCATTAAACCGCTTTTCCCAGAGCTTAGCTCATATATTTGAGTTTATTGATTAGATGATAGATTCTGCTTTTTCTATTTTATCCCTTATTTTGTCTGTCTATCCATGTTAGTTTTTTGTAGTTATCTTTATACCTGTATTTTGTACAAACCTAGATGTAATATATTGTATGTCCGCTCAGCAGAACCAACCTGTCCCTTTAAGCAAGAAGCTTCAACTGAATAGAAATGTAAACCAAGCCAGTTTGTTTTGTTTTTCACTCGTTCTCACACAATCCTGAGTTTCTTTTTCAGTCTTTCCCACACAATCCTGAGTTTAGACGACCCTGAAAGAGACGGCTTTTGAATTTTAGATTTGTCCAAATAGAAAGCATTCGCAGTTAACAAATTCATTTGAGCTGAAATGATTTGTCTTTAAAAGGTTGGAAAACAGTGTGGGAAAAGGAGAAAATGCTGGTTACTAGTATTTTTCACTTTTCCCACAATTGTTTTGAAAGCCTTCTTTCTCAGGGTTGGTAAAAGACAGCATTTCGCAGTAAAGATTTAACTCCATTTTTACCATTTGACACAGTTTAAAGTTTTTCTAAATCAGAAGCATAGGCAGATGACATGATGTTGAATTAAAAGACTGGATTTGAACCTGAAAAGGTAGAAAATATTGTGGGGAAAGGAGAAAATGCTGGTCACTAGCATTTTCTACTTTTCCCACAATAGTTTTAAAAGCCTTCTTCCTCAAGGTCAAAAGATTGGTGAAAGGTTAATTCTGGTTACTAGCATTTTCTCCTTTTCACACACAAGTTTTCCATTCTTTGAACCTCCTTCAATTTTTGGTCTGCAAATGCTTTCATTGTGGGTAAGTCTTATCCCACTTGTTTAGTTAATATTTCATACTAGTTAGCATTTTTAAGTTGCCCTTGTAATCTAGAAAGGTCTAAAAAATTGGTGTGATGCAAGTGGTAGTAAGTGTTAATTCCAGAAACGTGTCAGCTTTATAACCAAGAGATCAGTATTTATTATATACAGGTCAAATAGGCTACATGCTTTGCTAGCAGATAAAATAACATGCAGGACGCGAAAAAAATCTATACACACTGTGAAATAAGGTTCCAAATATGGAACTCGCTCATGGACTAAGTATGCATTGCTTTGCGATTTGGTTAGTCAAAATGTTATGCTATAATATTCATCAGTCATTCATAAAAAACAGAGGTACTTTCCTCCACAATATTAACTGTCTCGGTTTGTTTACGGTTTTTGAATGAAATGTCAATAATTGCAAAATTTTGTGATTCAAAGTTGTAAGTATAGAATTATATAGAAATATTACAATCGGGGGTTTAAATGACTTTTGGCAAGACAGCTCTTGAAAAACATAGGAAAAGGAGAAAATGTTTTCTACTCTTTTTGATAAAAGTCCCACCTTTTGGGACATATTAAATCAGTCATCTGCAGCTGCTTTCAATTTGGTCAAGTCTAAAATTTTGTTGTGTGTTCAAGAGCTAAACTGATCTAGTAAAGAGCATTTCCTCCTCGCATTGTTTTCCACTCTTTCAAAAAAAAAAACTGCATCATTTGAGCCTTTGCTTGTTTGTATTGGAGTTTAACTCTGTTTTAACAGCCAAGGTCATATCACAGTCAGCGCACCTACGCATGTGTTCCCAGCTTTCTCACACCAGTACTAACACAACTTTCTTTCCAAGCCACTGACTACTTTTCTCACATGCATCAGAAGTGAGAGGCAAATATTCACCGGATAGAAAGTTTTGCCACAATGGGGTACTGAATCCTCAACCACCAGGTCACAAGTCAGATACGCTTACCACTGAGCAACCCAGGTGGGCGAGCCACATTTAACCCCTTTGCAGGTAGCATACAAGACTTCAGGCTAGAGGTTTGCTGGTTGAATCCCTAGCTTGGCCGATTTCTTTCCAAGGATGGACAATAGTTATTGTGACAGAATTCATCCCTCTCTCACCCCTGATCATTGTTTAGATGATGGTTCTGTGGAAAAGCAGCCAGTGGCTAGGGGTAAAATATTGTGTGAAGTTCTTGAGAAACTCTACAATCAATCAATCATTAAACCCTTTACCACACAATTGCAAGTTTCAACAACCCTAATGAAGAGGGATTCTGAAATGTGGGAAAAGGAAAAACTGCTGATAACCAGAATTTTCTCCTTTTCCCACAATGTTTTCCTTCCCTTCAAAGACAGTACCAGTATTTGAGCCACATTTAATAATTTGAGTGCAAATGCTATCCAAATAGTAAATATATTATCTCCCATAAAGACAAGCTTGACTTTCTGCAGTCTGGAAAATGAAATGTTTCAGTTAACCCTTTCACAAGCAATCCTGTGTTTTAACAACCCCTAAAGAAGAAGACTTTTGAAAACATCTTAGGAAAGGGAGAAAATGCTGGTAACCAGCATTTTCTCCTTTTCCCAAGATATTTTCTACCCAGCCTCATTTCATTTGTATCAATTTTTAAGTTGTCACCTGCAGATGCCTTTGACCTTGAGGAGTCTAGAATTTGTCACATGGGAAAGCGTTAATCAGGTTCAAATTGACAATGAAACACATGTAAAATTCTAAAACAAAGTCGAGTCAAATCATTCTTGAGTTTATTCATGATCTAATGTGCTTGAATTATAAATACCAGTACTTGAGTTTTGCATAATGATTTTTCGTTATACAATAAATTAAAGCTAGCTACATAAAACAACTCTTCAACAAATTATTGTAATCACTCCTCAAATTTAACTAAAAGTACATGTATGTATATAATATGAAAACCTGTAATAAAATTGCCATTACTGTTTTCTTTTTTACCATTTACCTTTTACCAAACAAGAGCCAAGGAACCAGGCTTTTGGAAACACTTTGGAAAAAGGAGAAAGTGCTGGTCATCAGCATTTTCTGCTTTTTTCCCCACTATGTTTTCTACTGTTTTCAAGACAAATTCCCCCATTTGAGCCACATTTTAAAATTGTCCTCTGCAAATGCTTTCAATTTAGATCAGAGTATAATTTTGCTGTCTGGTGAAGAGGTTAACTCTGGTAACCATGTGAGACTTTCAAGAAATAGAAATAACTTATGTACTTTGATGACCAGGATTGATAGATGTATGTACCAACAATTTAAGGTTTTAGCTCAGCTCTTTTAGAAGCATTTTTTCCTTTCGTCCAAATGTTTTCAAGTCTTCTCTTTCAGGGTCATTAAACTCTGGATTATTTGGTAAAGAGTTTAACACTTCAACTTGTCTCCAGTCTGTCATTACATAGATATTTACTCCAAACTTGGGCTGTTGTTAATTATTAACAGGGGAACCCATACAGCTAGGGCAGTTAACCCTGAAATGAGCACAAACAAGCTGCAGTTCTCCAACTAAAAAATATTGTGCAAAAAGAAAAAATGCTGGAAACCAGTATTTTCCCCTTTCCCCACACTGTTTTCAAGAGGCTGAGATTGAAGAGACTGTGTGGTAAAGAGTTAAGAATGGTTGGTGGAAGGGACCAAAACACAAACAGTGACAATCTTTGATAAAAAAACACACACAAAAAAAACTGAGAATACAACAACATACATGCTGAATACCAGCAATTTCTCCTTTTTTCACTATATTGTCCACCTTTTCATAGACAAATATCTTACCTTGAGCAATACTTTAATTTGTCGTCTGGCAATCCTTTCAATATGGGCCAGTGAAAAGTTTTTCTGCTTAGTAAAGAGTTAAAGTCAACATAATTATTTCTGTCTTTCAGATGAATGCTAGACAAGAGCATCTCTGTGGATCAGATTTTCTAACTTATAAGCAATCTGGTTGGCTAGGTCAACATAAATATCTCTGTCAATCAGATGAATGCTAGACTACAACATCTCTGTAAAACAGATTATTATTCGTTAAGTCTTTACCAAACGACAAAATAATAGACTTGTCCAAATTGAAAGCATATACAGACGACAATTTGAATGTTGCTAAAACGATGGAGTTTGTTTTTGATAGGGTAGAAAACATTGTGGGAAAAGGGAGAAAATGCTGGTTACCAGCATTTTCTCCCTTTCCCATAAAAATTTTTCAAAAGGCTTCTTTCTAAGGGTCGTTTAAACTCTGGAGTGCATGGTAAAGAGTTAAATTTAAATTGGAGTCATGTTTCTCTAATACACACAGGCCAGAATTAACCTCAAAAGTGTCTTTCTAAACTTTAGTTGCTTGCCATGGATAGTATAAATCAAGATCAGGTTGTACAGAAACTGCAGTCAGAGACATTTTGGCCAAAATAGTCTGGTACACAAAATAATTACATGTATATTTTAACCCTTTGCCACACAATCTTTAGTTTTAATGACCTTGAGGGAGAAAGCTTTTGAAAAGATTGTGTGAAAGGGAGAAACTGCTGGAAATCGGAATTCTCTCCTTTTCCCACAATGTTTTCAACCCTTTCCATCATTTAAGCCACACTTAATTCATTGAATGCAAATGCTCTATATTTTGACATTTCAAAATAATTGACGTTTGGTACCGAGTTACCCGGCATACCTCACAAAATATTGGATAGTGTAGATTCAGGTTCTATTTGCTCAAGCATAATAGGGCAAGTATATCAATGTTTTGTAGATATTTTGATATGCAAAATTAGCGAAATTCACAAGGGGGATTCTCAAATGAATAAAAGCATAAAAAAAAAATCATCGGCTAAAAGCTTTAAAGTTTAACCAATCACTGCACAGGTTATCATTAGACCTATCAATTTTTCAAAATTAAACAAAGGACAAATATTTGAAAGATAGGAAAATATATGTACAATGTAATTTCTAATTTCTTTCTACAGTACGGAAACTATGATTGGAAGCAATTTCCCTTACAACGTTTTTCAAAACTGTCAAGTGTAGGAGAATTAAAATCATATTTGCACTAAACTTTTCTACACAACAAAATTTTGGACAAATCAACATTGACAACATTTGCAGATGACATAGTAACAGTGACTCTAATGATTGGATATGTCTTTGATAGGATAGAAAACATTGTTGGAAAAGGAGAAAATGCTGGTTACCAGCATTTTCTCCTTTTCCTAAAATGTTTTCAAGAGGCTTCTTCCTATGGGTCATTAAAACCCAGGATTGTTTGGTACAGGGTTAAGAGGTTGATACAGTCCTGCAAGCTGATCTTAACATGGTATCAGTTACATGTGAATTATATAAATTGTTACAACTGTTTCCGTGATGTAATTTTACAAAAATGTTAGAGACATTGGTAATAAAATGAAGGGAAACCTATAGTGCTAACAGACCTGCAAATATGTATAGCCAAAGTCAAATCTTCAAAAAGTGAAGACTAACACGAGTATCAAGATATCTGGACGGATATAACTTGTAACCAAAACTAGTCTAATGATGGTCTCAATATCATGAACATTTACCAAAGAATCTCAAGAAAAACATATCAACCTTTTACCAAACATCAGATTACTGACTCCTCTTAATTAAAGATGATAACTTTGAAATTGATACAAATGAGCTACAGTTCTCTGATAAGGTTGAAAACATAGTGAGAAAAAAAAAAAAAAAATGCTGGTAACCAGCATTTTCTTCTTTTCCCTTCATGTTTTCAAATGCATTCTTGATCAGGATCAATTGTGATTGTGTGGTAATGTGTTCACTGTGAAATAAAGCCACAGTCACTCAAGTTCGGTAGATTTTTTTTTTCTTTTACCAGAAAAAGGAAGTCAAACTAGATATAGTTGGACAAGTTACGATGAGAGAACAATATAGTGGAGGCATGCACTGTGAAAAGGGGGTTTAATGCTTCTGCAACCAGACTTATTATCAACCCATGTCAGCCTCTATAGTCCTTGCAGGCTGACATGGATCAAACCTTTTTGCTATTTGTTATTTTCTTCATGTCAAGGGACCATTCTACTTCATGATTTAGTCTGCCGATAGACAAAATGAATTATATGGATCCATAACTATGTGATGACTTACCTGGTATATTAAATCATGGAGATGCATAAATCCCCCTTTTCGTAAAGCTAACTTTTTAAAACTGACTTTTGCACCGTGGAGTCGATCTTCAGCACATACACCAAAATACACTTGGTGATAGTGACAGCATTTTGAAGACAGAAAACTGATAAGTGACTCCAATGCTTTCGATATGTCTCTCAAGGTAAGAAAATATTTTGGGCAAAGGAGAAAATACCAGTTCCAGCATTTTCTTTTTTTTCAAACAATGTTTTCATCAGCTTTCTTCCCTAGCCTTGTTAACCATACAATCCCTGGTTTTAACGACCTTCAGAATGAAAGTTTTTGAAAACATTGTGGGAAAAGGAGAAAATGTTGGTAACCAGCATTTTCTCCTTTTCCCACAATGTTTTTTTCCTATCCAGAAACACATTTCAATTTTTGAGACAGATTTATTTTGTCGTCTGCAAATGCTTTCAATTTGAACAAATCTAAAATTGAGCCATTTGGTAAAGAGTTAAAACACTGGATTGTATGGTAAAGGGTCAGGGATCCTGAAGATAGTGTGAAAAATTTATGTATTTGATGGGGTGATTCTATACAAAATTCAACCATAGTAAAAGACAAAAAATAGGACATCGAGAAAATATCCATGTCAAACTGACTTTACAAATAAACCTTAATTCACAGAAACACAGTGTGGATGACTGATGAATTTCAATGATTTCGCTAATACTTGCTGAAATCTCACAACCCTGAATTGACTATCAAATGGGATCAGCTACTTGTAGAACATTGATTTAATGAAAATATTCGGTACAATGTTTACATTTACCATGAAGTCTTTACCAAAGTACAAAAAAATTTTCAGACTTCCTCGGTTAAATCAAATGTGACTCAGTTATAAGATTTTTCTTTGAAGGGGCAAAAAACCTTGTGGGAAGAGGAGAAATTGCTGGTATTGTGCAACCCATCAAAGGCCATCAGAAGGACATGGCTTAACCCTGTACCAGCCATTCCTGTGTTTAGATCCTTAAGAACTGTGGAAGAAGATTTCTGAAAACATACTGGGAAAAGGAGAAAATATTCGTAACCAGCAATTATCCTTTTCCAGTGTTTCCTACCCTTCCAAAGACAATTTTCCCATTATAGGACCCACGTTTATTTTGGTCATCGACAAATGCTTTATACTAGTATACGAAGGCTACAAAGAAGCCATCATAATACAGTAATATAGCAAGCAATAGCCTAAAGCTCTGTTTTGAAAGAGTGGCAGTGTATAAAACTGTGACCTGAGAGTTAAATAGCAGCCAAACCTGTTGCTAGAATAGAAAAGCAATCTGCAATTATCTCATGAGACCAAAAATATAACTATTTCTTTTCAACATTTAATACTTTACAAATAACATGCAGCATCAACTCTTTAGCAAATGACAAACTTTAGACTTTCATTTATAATCTTTTTTGAAACATCACAACAAATGCAGATGAAGCATTTCCTGAGTTCTCAGAACAATCTGATTCAAGACTTGTTCTAATTGAAAGCATATGAAGACCACATATTAAATTATTAAATGCAGCTCTAATTACAGGATTTTTCTTTGACAGGGTAGAAAATGAATTTGGTTCAACAAGGTAGAAAACATGGTTGGAAAAAGGAGAAAATACTAGTGACAAGCATTTTCTCCATTTTCCACAATGTTTTTAAAGGTCATCCTTTTCGGGGTAGTTAAAATTCAGGATTGTTTGGTACTGCTTTAACACTCCTACACTAATGAAATTAAAGTAATGTGAATTAATCTCTCATCAGTCATTAAAGTTTGTAGATGATCAATAGAGGGGTAAAACATGTTTTAATTTTTTATGAATAAATAGATATAGTTTTAAAAATACAAATAAATAAAAGAAAAATTCCAACTGAAAAAAAATGTGTTTAGACATGTACATCAATAAATGCATGTAAATTTAAAGAACAAACAAACAAACAAACAAAAAAATTGAAAAAAAAAAAAATTAAAATAAATTCAATATTTATGAATATCACTGCTTTTACCAAATGACACATCTTTTTACAGGGAAAAGGCTTTTGAAAAAGTGGAAAAGAAAGAAAATTTACTTGTAAACAGCATCTTTTTCCTTTTTCCTTAATTTTTTCTACTCTTTCGAAGACAAATCCTACCATTTGAACAACAATTGATTTGTCATCTAGCAAATGCTTTCATTTTGGAGTAGTCTACAATTTTGTTAAAAAACTTAAAACTTGTTTGAAGTGAAAACATTTTTGATCGACAATACTACATTTAGTTCAAGTGAGGGAATAAGCTTTAATCAGGTAGAAAAATTGCGGAAAACTTAGAACATGCTAGTTACAAGCATTTTCTCCTTTTCCCACTATGTTTTTACAAGCCTTCTTCTTAGGGGTTACATTGGTGATCCCTTCTTCACATGAAGGCCTTCCAAGTTGTCCGCAGGACGTTTGTTTTAGATGGTATAATGTCATGATTAACCCTCTACCAAAGAATCCTTTGTTTTAACAAACGTGAAGAAGGCTTTGGAAAACATTGTGGGGAAAGGAGAAAATGCTGGTAACCAGCATTTTCTCCTTTTCCCACAATGTTTTCTACCCTTTCACAGATAAATCCTATTATTTAAGCTGCATTTAATTTGTCATCTGCAATTGCTGTCAATTTGGTCAAGTATGTAATATTATCATCTGGTGAAGAGTTAAATATGCTCAAAATACAACAGGTAAATGGAGTAGTTTGAGACTGTAGGGCCTGTAGAAGCGAAGACTGCCAATACCTTTGTTTTTGAAAACATTGCAGAAACAAGTATTTTCTCCTTTTCTAACAAAGTTTTCTATGCTTCTTATTAACAACCAATCCTTTCAGCAAAATTATAATAATTATTGCCTGAAAATGCTTTCAATATCAATGATCACAGAATTTTGTTGTCTGGTAAAGAGTTAACCCTTTCCCAAATGACAATTTTAGACTCTTCAGAATTAAAGGAATCTTGAAACAACAAATTAAAAAATGGTATAAGTGAACCAAAGTTTTTTGAAAGGGTAGAAAACATTGTGGGAAAAAGAGAAAATGCTGGTTACCAGCATTTTCTGCTTTTCCCATAATGTTTTCAAAAAGGTTCTGAAGGATCATACAAAAATGGGATTGTTTGGTAAAGAGTGAAAGCCAATATAAAAAAATTATACACATAAAAGATAAGGATTCCCTAACGAATCAATAGTACTGTCAGCTTACACAGCATATTGTTTATACACTGCCTAAACTTACCAAAAAAAAAAAAGATTTAAAAAAAACCCACAATAGATCTTTCCTTCTGAGACATTTCATAAGAATGATTAACAATGAAAAAGCTTTAAAAAAATCATCTTGTGTAATGTAAGGTAAATTTGGAGGTAAAACAGTCAAACACAACCAAACTTCACAAATACTTTTTCATCTAACAGTGTCTTTTCACAATTATTTATACAATTTTTAACAGATTCTTAATACAGATGACAAACTTAACAAAACAACTTTTACAGCTTTTTTTTCTTAACAGTATAACCCACTCCTGGTATAAGTTTCATAAAATTTGAAGAAAACCATACTTTTTCATCCTTTTACAAACAATATCGTGTTTTAACAACCATAGGCGAGAGCTTTTAAAGACAAACTGGGAAAGCAGCATTTCCTCCTTGTCTCACAATGTTTTTTACGTTTTCAAAGACAAACATTATCAATGGGGTCGAATTGAATTTGTCCTCTGCAATTGCTTTCAATTAGGGCAAGTCTAAAATTTATACCCATGTAAAAGAATTCAGCTTTTCAAGTTGTCGTCAGCAAATTTGTTTAACATGGTAACGTCACAATTAATATCCACCCAAGCTTAAAATTTACTTGTCTGGTAAAGTGATAAGAAAGCCTACTGGTCGAACTCATATTAACAAAAACAGCTGCCTCAAAAGGTATTGTTCATCATTATCATTTGATCGTTCAACTTAATTTTGAAGTATCAAAATGGCCCATCTACAACATACGTAACTACTCATTTATCTAGTAGGAATGGGTTAAACCAAATAAATATTTAAAACATTAAAACCTTAACAAAGCCATTCATGGTTGGAGTGGGGATTTAAACATTACATAGTATCACAGTTAGATAAAAGTAACATGGCAAACTGACTAGTACAAAAACTGGTGCCCTGCTTATAAACGTGACTGGCTCCCACTTGCTAACTCAAAAAATAAAACATAGGCTTCTGACGATACTGCTTGATTTGCACCACATGAAGACACCCTGAAAGATAAAATAATATTCTAAACAGCATAAATCAATAACATCATTGCAACACTAATTCTTGTATGTCCCAGGTTTCACCAGTACTATGCTTCAGCTCTTGTGTCAAGGTTAATTCAATGAAAAACCCAGTGCTTTGAGAGAACATCAAACCTAGGAGCTGTGTACATATTCAGCAACCATTTCTTATTTCATATCAATTCTTATTCTACATTTAGAGAGTAAAGATACTTCTGATTGGCAAAAACATTTGGTTTAGCCAGTCAGAAGTTGATTTATTTTCAAATTTATAAACATCTTTAGGATTAGACAAAGACTGTTGTTAAGAATGGTTGAGGAATGGGGACCCAGGTTTCAAAATTCTATACTGTCCCACAATAAAGACCAAGTATGCATAATCAAACGGGGATTCCTAAAGGCTTTCTCTATATTAACCTTTAACCCTTTACCAAACTATCCCATGTTTTAAGCACCCTTGAAGAAAGGGCCTGTGAAACAATGAGGTAATATGGAAAAAAAAAAAATGCTGGTTACTAGCATTTTCTCCTTTTCCCACAATATTTTCTATCTTTTCAAAGGCCAATTCCATCATTTGAGCAACATTCAATTTGTTATCTGCATTTAGTCCTTTTCCCACAATGTTTTCTACCCAAAGACAAATCCTATCAATTGAACCAAATTGAATTTATAGTCTGCAGATACTTTCAATTTGTACCCCGTTTCAATTTTTGTCAACTAGTAAAGAGGTATAATGTGCCATAACATTGATCAGGGTTCTCCCTAGGTCCAGAATCCCAAGAGTCATTGACTCTTGGGCCCAAATTTTCAAGAGTCAAAATGGAATTTCCAAGAGTCTAATAGAAATGTCCAAGGGTCAAAATTATCACGGAGAGATAAGGGTGAAATAGTGAAAACTTTCCATTTATGTTCTTTGTTTATGGATATGAATTAGATAAGAAAATACCCTATCTTATGTAGAGACTTGTTGGAATGAAGTGGACAGAAGAATTTTAAATTGCAGCCCTAGCATGCAATTCATTTTAATGAATAAATGGACACAAAAAACTTTTTGAACTGTTACCAAACAACAAAAACTTTTGACTAGATCATAATTATTTTAGACATTTGCAGACGACAATTCAAATGTGGCTGGAACGACTTGGTTTGTCTTTCTTAACCTAGAACATTGTGGAAAAGGGAGAAAATAAAGGTCACATCCATTAAAGTGTTATTTCTTAAGATTTAAGTCTTCTTTTCTTGTCCAATTACTTTTTCTTTCACACTTGTTCCGGTTCCCCCCCCCCCATGTAATCTATAGGTTGTTTATTTTCATCTTAAAAAGTTTTTCCTAATTTTTAAACAGAGATTTGAGCTTTCACTTATTGTTTCATAAAGAAATAAGTATAAATTCACTGTTTAAAATCGTCACCAAAGATGAAAAGATAGTTTGAAGTGCCTCTGATCGGACGATGTCAAAATGATTTCTGTTGTGTCATGGGTTTTCACGTTTTTTTCCAGCGATCTCTTTTTTCAAACCAGTTAATATTTTTACAAGTATTACTGCATGATTTGACATAAATTTGTTAATTAGGGTAGCAGATAACTTGAAAACCTGTCATTTTACGCTAGATAATTGGAATAACACCTTTATCAAGTTTTCAAAAATGACTCGCCACTCGCCAGCTTGATTACGTGTGATAAACAGAGCTGCGTGCATCTGTACACAGATGACACTGATCGTGTTTATTATAGGCTACATTCCTGCCGGATGCATGCGACATAATTTATATGACCCTTTGGCAGGTAATCTCGTGCGTCAGACTGACGCTTAGGCAGATATTTTTGAGCGTCAAAAACGGGTCATTTCGGATTTCCATGCGTCAAAACCCGGAGTCCCGGGTCAAAGGAGAACCCTGATTGATGATTTACAGGTGGATGCATTCAGCCATCAAAAACTCAGCCCTCAAATGGTTGGAGTTGTAAAAAGTGTTGAAGCCATATCAACACCACAAATTTTCAAGTAATACTTACTGTATAAACCTTTTACCAAACAATCCTAACATTTAACAACCCTGCAGAAGAAATGCTTTTGAAAACATGGGAAAAATGGGAAAATATTGATAATCAGCATTTTTCTCCTTCACCAACTGTGTTTTTCAAAGATAGATTTCAAGTATTGGGTCACATCTCTTCTATTGTCTGTAAATGCTTTCAATCTGGACAAGTCTGAAATTTGGTCGCTTGGTAAAGATTTAAAGTTGTACAGCAGTGCATGAGCTGAGTGAAAAATATTCCATACCTTGTGTCATTAAAGTCATTCCACTCGCCAGTAAAGGGGTGTTTACATTTTGCCGTGTAATGTCCACCATATGTTGTGCCTGAGTGTTCACTCACAGCATATAAATTATATACAGGCTTTTGTCCTGAAAATTGCAAAGGAGAGAAAGGTTTCAAGCAATATAA